>WFKH01011926.1:66024585-66049655 GCA_016163765.1 Magallana hongkongensis
TATATATATATATATATATATATATATATATATATATATATATATAACTTTCTTCAAACAGCCGTAAACTGTACAGAAACTTACAAACCATATTAGTTTTTTTAATTTTTTTTTTTTTTTGGACAAACGGCATATAATACATAATACATTTATATTCTGTTCAGCTGATTGTAAGGCAATACCTTTTACCTGCAAAAAATCAGATAATTCATGAGAGAGAGAGAGAGAGAGAGAGAAAAGAGAGTAGACTGACATAAAAAGGAAGTGAATTGAAACAATCACCTTTTGACTTCAAATGATTTTTAAGAAACTGATGATGATGTTCACAAATACCTGATTTTTAGTAGCTATTACGATGATGTATTTGATAGCGTGGGTACATATTGTATCTGTTATAGCCTTGATATGGTGATCGATACCCAAAAGAACCTGAATCAAATACAAACGGAACGATCATACTTAGATGGCTAATGTAATGCTTTTTGTAGCTAATCAAATTTTCAGATACACATTTAATTCACTAAATACATATTAAAATAGCGTTTACAATTATCGTTTTTGATCGATTTCATGTGATTGTTAAGAAGTTGTCCTTATCCTTCATTCATTTAATTTATTTACACTGCTACCTAAATTGATTTTAAGTAAGGATATTATATTTGCGAAGTTTCATTCATTAGAAATCCACATGTCCATATTCTCATCTGTAAGTGTGCTGGTTTACATCTTCTAATGATACATGTAGAAAAACTCTACCAATTCTTTTAATTTGTGCATTTTTTTCTTCTTGGAAATTAACTTGTTTTTAGTTAAAAAGCTTAAACAATCAGTATATTTACTAGATTTCTAATACTCTTTATCAATTGCATACCTCCAATGTAGGCATCAAAGTCGTTGTCATTGTTCATTCCATAGTAACCATTCATTCCCTGATAACCGTTGTTAATCCCATAGAAACCATTGTTCATTCCATAACCATTGTTCATTTCATAGTAACCGTTATCCATCTCATAGTTACCATGGCTTATTCCTGCGTAACGGTACGGATTATGATACAACTGTCCTTGACTCATATAGTTGTTGCTTAGACTTTGTGCGGACGCCAGAACCACGAAAAGAACGAGAATCAAAGAAAAAATCTTTTTTTTTCGACTCCGCTGAAGGAAAAACGGTTTTAAAAGAATTGAAGTTAGTTGGGCTAAAAACGTTTCCAATGAACAAAAACATCAAAAAAAAAAAAAAAAAAATAATAATAATAATAATAATAATAATAATAATCAATTCATAAAAAAACCCAAACAGACAAACAAACAAAAACCAACAAAAAAACCCCCCAAAACAACAACAACCAAAAAAAAAACAAAAAAACAAACAAACAAAACAAAACAACAAATCAACAAATGAATGCAAATATAAACAACAGGAAAAATGAAGTTATGAAGTTAAGAAAATTAGTTTGAAAGAAATACTTGTATCAACGTTTTATAGACGATGAAGTTTCACGGCTGTGGTTTTTTAAATTATTGATTTTGGAAGGGATGGGGGTTGTAGATTGTCACAGGTTCGGAGATTTCATAAAAGAATTGGTGTGAATAGTAAATCGAGTATTAAATTATATTTTTATAATTTGTTGTGGGCGGATGTCTATGAATAAGAAGGGTGTACGGGGGGAACATGAAAAACATGGAAATCGAGCAGGCATTGTTACATTATTAAATTATGATAATCTCATACAGTATATGTCTTTGTCAGTGTATGTGTGCTGCTGGAACAAGTCTAGAAGTAAAGAGACGAATTAGCAGAACACACGTTCCTATGCCCGCAAAATTAATTTTTAAAAAAGAAGAAATAAAATATGTTCTAAGATATGAAACGTATTGATATAACTTTAAGGTGGAATAACAAACCTAGAAAAAGTCACTCAAATTAACAATAAATTAGTTGATTATGAAAGATATAATGATAAATAAACTGTACATATGTCAAATAAGCGAAAAAATTGCAGTTTGGGGATAAAAAATGAATATCTAAAAAATTCGATTCGGTAAGTAACAACAAAAGCCCCTGCGGGATTCGAACTCGGGATGTACGGATCACAAGCCCGACACTTTATCCACTCGGCTATAGAGTAAGTTACATGTTGCCCCAGATAAAATTCCTTTAATAAAACGAAATGTCGTTTCGATCAGAAGTCAGCCATTTTGTGATGATGTGTTATTCCACCTAAATGCAAGCGTTCTGTTTGTTCTATGTCAAAGCTGTTTGATATTCATTATTAGATTGTAATATTATAATCCATATTTTTGTTAAGCAGAGTGCATTACAAATGTCTCAGTACAAAAAAGTTGCATAACATTGTAGCAAACTCTACAAAATAAAAACTATAAACATAAAATCAGAAATAATTTAAGGCTTTTGGCTATAAAATGAATTAATAAATATTTTCATATTGAATATTTCAAATTGTAAGATTTTTTTTTCAAATTGTGACACTTTTTTGATATATGAACGAATAATAGAGTGGGATATAATTTCTCTATATCATATTTTTGTTCAAAATTTTTGGGTTTTTTACGGTTTGAATAAAAAAAATGTTTTTACAAATGAAATAACGTCATTCTTCAAAAGAAATACCAGCACCGTCAGTGCAGTGCCATTATCAACAAGTATTCCATTATTTCGCCCCTTAAAAAAAATTAGTCATTTTCTATCAACAAAAGAGATGTTTCACACATCTGATGTAATTGAATAGTGTGAGATGTTTTATAATAAACAGATTGGTATCAATTATGTACTAGAATGAATTACCTGATTATCATAGGAAGATCGGGTCATTATTTTGAAACATTAGGTAATCTTCTGTTTGGGAGTTGATCCATCAGTCCTGAAGCAAACGGATCGTAGTCATTGCTTATGCATTAATAAAATAGAATTTAATGCATTGCTAAACAAGTGCGCGCCGATATTTTGTTGATTTAGAAAAGGTGGTTTAAACTGTATATATAAATTATATATTTACAAAACGAATATGTGCAATTAGTCGTGAACCATTCGACATATTATATTGTATCTTGAAATTTTCAAGAAGAAGAAATTGAAAGAAACAATCATCTAGTGCTGTAAAAAAATCAATGTAGCTAAAAATAGTTCTGTTAATTTGATCTTGGTGTCATATTTAAATGTATGATAAAATGTAGACAGATTTAACATGTTTTAAATGTGTTTCGCACTAAGTTCATTAATTATTTTGTCATGCCTGCGCGAGGCAAGGCTTAGTGGTAATACTCTATATAAGATAATCAGTGAAATATCAAAATAAAATTAGAGGTACTAACAGCTGAACAAATTTCTTCCGCTACCTGGGATATTTTTTTTTCTAGAAATTTAACTCGACTATCACTTTTCGATGCATATTGCACCTAAACTATATTAAAAACTTGTAAGATTTCCATTCTAGATAATTAGGATTTTTAAAAAAAATCAAAGCAAACCATAAAAGTTACAAGAGTGCTTTTATCTGGACATAGAACTTGTTTCACATCAATCTTATCAAAACATTTAAAGAAGAAAAAAAAACCCAACCTTTAAATATTGTAAGCTGAAGTTAGAAAAAAAAGTTTGACTCCGGTATATTTTAACTTTTTGAATTAACAAACTCCTTGGCTGGTATATGCATTATTCGACAAGTGAAAATAGTGAATGAAATACATTGAACAATGCGTGAAATTTATTTTATTTGCAGATACTGCAGATATAACACACGCCACGTATATTTCAGATTGCGCGAGCTTCTTTCTGCAATAAAAGATATATATTCATTAAACTTATTAAGTGAGAGAAGGTACAAACAAATGATAGATAGATAGATAGATAGATAGATAGATAGATAGATAGATAGATAGATAGATAGATAGATAATTAGATGATATATAGATAGATAGATAGAGAGAGAGATGAAAGTTATAAAAAATGACTTATTTATAATACCTCGCGCTTAGTACGAATAGCGTTGGTAACTCTGGTAACGGGGATACAAACTGTTGTATCTGCTGTAACTTTGAAATGGTGAACGATATCCACCATGGCCCATATAACCTAATGCAAAGATAAAGGCAATTAACATAATTAATATTAAGATAAAGCATACGCAATTGCCTTAAAAGATAATTTATTTAAGCCCTAGGGAGAGGAAATCTTAAAAACTCTTGAAAATGAAATTAGACATGAATTATAATGATTTTTTCTTATGTTGAGTAATAACTTTATAATAAATAGCTACATATTGTGTTACCAAAGTTGATCATTTTTACATATCAAAAACAACATCTTGTCTTAGGGTATCAGTTATTAACTAACCGCTGTTTATACCGTTATACATTCCTGAAAGCCCGTTCATTCCATAGTAACCGTTGTTCATTCCATAGTAACCGTTGTCCATTCCATAGTAACCATTATTCATTCCATGGTAGCGATAAGGGCTATCATACATTTGTCCTTGCCCCATATAATAGCTCTGTCCTGACGCGATTGCCAAACAACAAGCAGCAACAACCAAAGCTGGCGTCTTCATATTTGTCTACTTTAAGAAGAATCAAGGATTCGTTGAATAATAAGACAAAAATCAAACTAAATTATTGAAACAAGTTTTAAAAGTTACTTATTTACTTTCTCCCTTTAAAACAAACCATAAAACAAAACAACGGACAATAATTATTGCGTACTAAAATAAACAATGTTAAAATCAATACTGACTGACAGCAACAAATATCAGCAAACAACATGCATGCATATTCAGGATATTAAAAATAAAACTGAAGGATGAGGGGCTACAATACTCACGTAATAAAAAAAAAGTGTTGATTTACAATTTTTAACTTTTTTTTATATCTAGAAAGCAACAAAAAAAAAAAAATCCCAATTAATACTTACGAAAAAAGCAGTATTAATAAGTCGTTCAAGGAATTGTGGTAAAATCGCCCAAACAATCTATTGGAGATAGTAGGATTTATGCCCCTTTATATAGGAATCGAAAGTGATTTGTCAGTAGAGTACTGACTATGAAACAGTCCATCTTAATTATTTAACCTTTGTCCGGATTTTGACTTTTAATTGTAATGAAGCAACTGATATTGGAATATTTTTTTTTCATTTTTTAAGTTCATTTTGTTGCGTTCATTCCCTTCATGGTATAGTTTCTTTTGTGTGAATAATTTATAGATCTTTATTTTCTTCCTACGTCAAAATAAATAAATACATCCTTGTTAAAAACACGAACAACTTTATTTTGAGCTTTTAGGTTTTGTTTTTCTAATGAAAAAAAAGATTAAACTTGGTATGAAGAGAATACTCTTTATATGTACTTGAAATTATTACAAAAGTAATAGCAGACACATAAATGCAGAAAGAAAATAAGAATCCATAAATTGTCAAAGTAACATTATTTAACCGTATCTAAAATAGAACAGCTACGCTAAATTCATAAGTATAGAAGTTGCTGTTTTAATTATATATACTAGTTTTTAAATGGCTTGATATACCATTTTAAACAGATTAGTGCTGTTTATCTCTTCAAAAGATTTTACACATGAATAAAACAATGACCCTCAAATTGGTCATTAATGTAAAAAAAAAAAAAATGATTTGTTTAGTGTATATTCAGTCAATTTTGTTTTAAACAAGACACGTTTATTCTTCATTAGCAAAACACATGACAGTCATTTACGCCTAGTGCCGTCAAATATCGGTAAAGGTTGTACGAAATGTATGAACATTGTGTTATAAATTAAAGGTGAAGGTGATTTAGTCGTATTCAAATATATTGGGGTCAATGATCGGTGAAAGAAGTAAGACTTAGTGTGTCATGAAATTTGTGTGAAGGATGAATTTAACTGCGCATTTTTATATTTTTGGTGATCAGTGGAGAATAACTAAGGATGTTCAATTCAAGGATGGAGAATAAAGGTGTTCATTTGTAAAGCAGTGTTATCAGAAAGCGATTATCTGACTATTTTGAAAACTAAATAGAGAGTGGCTATTTTATTTATAATTCTAGGGTTTAGCATTCGGAAAAGCAGTTTTTATATAAACAATATATAAGTTGCTTACCCAATAACTACTGAATGGACTTCTTTTGATGAAACGTGAGTCGCATACAAGTTTATTTCATTTTCGAGTTGTGCTTAATCCTTTTTTCCAGCATTTTCTTGATCTAGCATTTGGTCATTGGTACATTCCCCCAAAAATATACATTCTCATTTTGATATATCCAAATCTTTTTTTTCGTTAATTCTTGGGAAATGTGTGAGTTTAGAACATATTTTGATATGACGAACACATGTTTGCCTTGCATTTGGTTTATACAATTAATATTATATTTTTCCTTTTTGTACTGAAGGCGAAAAAATTACTGAGTATGTAGCAAAACCTTTTTTTGGGGGCAAGGGGGGTGTTGGGGGGTGTTACATACTTGTATTTTTTCGTTAATTTGTTTTCTAAACATTGTAATTACAAAATTTTAGTAGATAACCTATTCCACAGAGTATGTGTCACAATATCTACTAGGAATTACTACAATTGCTATACATTTATCGGGTTTTACATGTGATTAAGACAGAATATGCCTTAAAAACAGCGATGAAGTGTATAACAAAAGTAAAAGAAAAAGGAAAATTGCATATTTTGAATTAATTCATTTTTATTCAATATTCTATAATATGTCTTTTAAGTTTTAAAATCCGACAAAAAACTATGAAATGTACAAAATATGACAGCAACGTCAAGTTCATAAATAAGTTTTTAGGCGATTTTATTAAAAAATAGTTGCAATCAGTTTCCCATAACGGAAAAGAGTATCTAAACAGTGTTCCCACAATTCTTTAATTTATTTGTTGGATATGTTGAATATTGTATCATGAAAATTGCGTATTATATGGTTGATTTATTCCAGGTCTTTTGATTTGCTAATTTCCATTTTTTTAAAAAGATATTATCACCTGCACATGACTTTCGAAGTGAATAAAACATTTGTGATATATATATAATACAATGTGAAGTATACAAATGGGTGTTATTTTTGTTTTGTTGAGTTTCTTGATAAAGAAAGTTATTTTTCATTAAAGATATCCGATGTTATGTAAAACTACTTAAGTACAAATGCGTTTCAGATTGGTATAATACATCATCATTATCAAGTGCAAAAGTAAAAATTTACTACGACTCAAACTGTATCATATCATCAGTGTATCTGGACAGTGTTTTGACTGTATCATATCATCAGTGTATCCGGACAGTGTTTTGACTGTATCATATCATTAGTGTATCTGGACAGTGTTTTGACTGTATCATACCATCAGTGTATCTGGGCAGTGTTTTGACTGTATCATACCATCAGTGTATCTGATACATTTGACTGTATGTATATTGTTTCTGATGGTCTGGACATTATTATTTATCGTTATGCAAAAGTTAATAAGCACTCTTTGATCTCTATTTAAAACGTAACAGTAAATTCCACACTACTCATTTACTTTATCAAGGCGCTTTTTAATGTCATAATTAACAGTCTTTAACTCCCTAGCTTATACTGAAAATGTCGAGAATGGAGTTTTTTTTTTGTTTCTCTTTGACATGTAGATGCGACATTTCTTGGTCATCAAATCGGTAATATCTTTGGAAGAAACTTGTTATATAAATATACAAACAAACAGGGATGTCACTAATTATTCCTCTGAATTATTTGCGCATTAATCTAATCGCTGGTAATTTAAATTAATGACCGAATTACCTTATTCGGAATTACTTAAAGTAAAAAAAATCTGATTAAAGAATTAAAATTTAGTGGGGTTTTTTCCAAGACAATAATTGTTATTTTACATTTTTTTTTCAAGTATATTGCCATAATACAATATAAATTAAAAAATTTGAGAGAGTTTAGGGGTAGGGGAAATGTTGAAAAAAAAGAGAAAGAGAAAAGTGCAAAAAATAAAAGTTAGAGTAATTATATGAATAAGCTGATTATGCCCCAAAATATGCCCTCTGAAAATCAGTTAAGAGTAAAAAAAAACAACAGACCTAAAAATGCTTCCAAATTGATGTTAAAAAAATTCTTTAATTTTCGGTTTTTTGGATCAAGTTACCATTACGATGATAAAAGTATTGTATACAATTTCCCATTTTTTCAAATCAACTATAAAACGTTTACTAATTTAACAAAGGTTAATTCAAAAAAAAAAACCCCAAACGATTTAGAAATATATGTAATAACATAAATTAAGTATGATTTCATATGTCATCATCTTTAGAGCTCGAGAGAGGTGATATGGATTCAGAGAACCACCCTCTGGTTATCCATAAAATCGGATCAGACTCTGTAAAACGTAGCAGTGTCAAGGAAGGATAATGGATGGGTATTTAATATGTTTTATTTAATTATTTGTTTGTCCTAATGCAAGATGTGTCAACATTGTTGCATACAATACAAGGTCTACTAAGAGTCCTTTTTTCAAATGAATACCAGTAACAGTTTCAATACAACTATATTGTCAATTTTTATCGATTAAATCGTTTTATTTGTTTTGTGCATATTTTGAAAATGAATCTTTGGGATCGCCCCTTATTACTGATCCTTGATTAACAACAAGCATGCAAACTTTTAACTGATGATCACCATCACAAATTATTTGAAGTTTGATGATGTACAGAACGAATACAATATTATTCATTAATTTCAAAGTTAGAACTATACTTATGTTTTTTATGATGTAACCGTAGCACTGATGACTAAAAAAAAAAACTAAGATAAATATAAAAACAAACAAACGAAATTTAAAAGATTGCATATTTTTAAGAATTCTCCTTTTAAAAACCTTCCTTGCGAAAAAATAGCCCCCCCCCCCCCAACTTTTAATTACTAATAGTTTGCTTTTTTCTGAATGTTGTGCAATTATGAAACAAAGATAACATTGTTCTTTTTCTGATATAAAGAATTTTACAGAAACCCTATTAGAAGTACAAGTATGTTGAGATGTTTATTTTTCTCTCAATATTCACTACATTTGTTTTTTTTTTCTAAACCTATCAGAACTAAATAATATAGTCAATATTGATAAGTCTACATAGAGTAGATGTAACTAATACTTATTCAAATCAAATCAATATTAGTAATAATTGATAAATTTAGTATAAACGGTTTGTGTCATAACTTTTTTGTATAAGGAAATGAAATGTATATAAATGCACTTTAAGGTCGTTTGAAAGCTACCTACCTATGGATCTGTTTTATATAATTAGCATTACTTAATGTTAATGAGAAACAAACATCAATCTGAATTAACATTTATTCGATGTATTCAAGATAAAAATTGTTAATTCACATTTCTCTGTGTCATCTGTTTAATTGTGTTTGGATATCTAAAAAAGAAAAAAAACCCAAATGATACATGTAAATAAATACACGGATTCAAAGTCAAATATTACATTTAAGTTATATTATTACATATTATGTATGTTATGGAATCGAGAATTAGAAAAACACATTTTTGGTATGTCTTATATCGTTTATGAAAATTGACTTAATTAATGCGTGAATATTACTTGTAACATTTTATAGCCATGTTTGGGAGTCAATCTTTACGCAAACTTACACTTGCAAGAGAACAATATAAAAACAACCCACCGCTTCCAAAATAGCAATTATCTTATGTCAAAAGTCGTTTCCACTAGATTTCGTTTTTACTACAGTTCAATTTAAAACGTAGAGGAATGGAAATGTGGATGAAGTACCATGTGATATGAATCTCAGTATCGGGGCCTGGTGTTGTAATGTCCCCCATACTGTGGGTAGTATCCTTGTTGGTAGTACGGGTATGGGTAATTGTTGTAGTGCTGGTATTGGTAATTGTGGTATGGGTAGTAATTTTGATAATTGTTTGGATAGCCATAGTTGTAGTGACCTGCAAATATATGTCATATAAAAGTCGTTGAAAAACAAACACACACACAAACAAAAAAAAAACAAAAACAAAAACAAAAAAAACCCAAACAAACAGAAAAGAAAAAACTCAAAACCCATAACAAATAAAATAAAATTAAGTTTGATTGTACGTGTTATCTGCTGCGACACCAACTATTAAAGTCATATTTAAGAAAAGCATCATGAAGAAAAAAAAGCACTTTATATACACCAATGTGTAAATGAACGGATGCAAAAATTTAACATAAATAACATCTGAGTAAATTGTTAGACATTTTTTTGTGTTTATTTCTCATCTCTTTTAAAGGTCATATGAAACGATATCCTGAGCATATTGAGTTATATACGGGAATGAGTTCATAAGTGCCTATTTAATATGACTCGCATTGTTTTCGGATAGTTTTTGCAAAATAACAGCACCACAGTCGATCAAAATCACTCAATCAAGAAAAGGAACATCGACTTATGCGGCTTACCTTCAGTGCTTATGACGTCAGTAAGACCCAATCGCCTTATAAAGCTATGTAGTGAATACAAATATCAATGTTATTTTGCCGTAGATTAAAAACAATCTTATATAACAATTTCGTATAATTATACAATATTCAACCACGGCAGTATATTTTTTCTCAAAAAAATTAACCGTTTGCGTTTATTATTTTTTTTTTTCAATTGATAGCATGTATATTCAGTTTAGATACTCGAAAACGAGTGGATTTCGTCATAGACCTACATGCAAAAATATGCCTTGTTTCAATGCAGTTGTAATGAAATTGTCCAATTCAATTCAAGATAACTTATCTTTTTGTACCCATTTACACGTTTACGCAATTCATATTTTTTAAAACAGCTATAGGCAACATGCTGCCTCATTCGCTTAATGGTTATTTTTTTGTTAATCAAACTGACAAGAAATAGCTAAACTTAACTCGATAAACAACTGTAAAATTACACTAGTTCTAATGCATTTTTTACATCAGTGGGTCTGTGTGACGTCATAAATCCACAAAATGAGAAACGATAAGCGTGGATTTTTTTTTCAGGTGCTGAGTTTTCACGGTTATTTCTCAGTATTGCGAAAGCAAAAAAAAGAATTACTACACTTTTTAAAATATTTCTTTATACTAAGCCTTATATTTATGAAAGAAAATCATAGTGTTAAAAACCGTTTCATATGACTTTTAAAAATTGTTTTTTTTTAAAATTTGAATCATTTTGAAAGTTACCGAAGTTACCGCCATAATGTCCACCATAGTATGGACCACCACAAACAGCGCTCAGACAAAGGGCCGCAAGGAGAAGCAGTAGTTTCATTCTGATAAATATTTGATATTTAAAAGGAATTATTAATAAAGCACATGGTGTGAAAATAAGACATTTGGCTAGTAACCTAAAAGTCCCTGGCTTATCATGCAGAGGGTACTAGATGTAGTATGTTGAGTACCCCATTTGAGTTGACATGTAGTGGTCCAGTGTCCCGTCAAGGGGAGTTCCCCTTTGAGTAGATCAGTATTTGTCTATTGACCCGTCAAGGAGAGTACCTCCTTTGAGTTGACCTTTAGGGGTCTTGTGTCTCGTCAAGGGGAGTCAATAGGTCTCCAAGTCTTACCTATATGTATGTGTGCGATAAATTTACATATAACCTACCTCGTACTTGTGATTATGTACAGTAAATCTGGATGGAAAAAATCCTTATATAAATATTATATCTATAAAAGAATTAAAATTATAATGTATGCAGTAATGAAAAAAAAAGGATCAGAACTTACCTGACTTATTCAAAGTTCTGAATCAAACTAAGAGCAATTAGAGAACAGTGATGTAAAACCAGTGAAGTGTCCCCTTTTATAGGCCTATTTAACAGCTTAATCATTGAGGAAAGAGGGACGTGGTGAATTGTAAATGATTTACTTTCACTATGATCAAAAACCTTAATCTGTTATCATAAATCGTTGTTAGCTTCTTGATGTTTATGCATTGTTAATTCAACAGGAGTAGGTAAGTATTTTCCGTAAGTAAAAAAAAATGCCAAAAACTCAAGAGGCCCATGGGCCACATCGCTCACCTGAGTGGCATTGGCCCTAACTCTAAACAAAGCAGCTTACTCTAATCAAAGCAGTTTTATAAAGTCAAAAAAATATATATTAGACAGTTTTGTGCGTGCCAACAATTAAGAATTAAGGTTCTCTGAAACATCACAATATAGAAAATTGTAGCAATTCAGCTCTAAATAAGATTTGTTAAAAAGATGTTTACCCCCACATACCTATACTTATTTTTTAACCACTACTTATATTTCTATATAAAACCTTAAATTTTTCCTTGGTGTCTTTTTATTTATCGTTGTTTAAAAAGAAAATAGAATTTACACTGTTTCGACTAGGATGCTTGCATTGTTAATTATCATATATTGCAACATTAAAGTTCTCGAGGAGATGTCAAACATATTTTAATATGTTAAATCTTAAATAAAACATTCAAACAATTCTGGAGCCCCACAATTGTCTAGAAATCATAGTTTGAAAAATTACTGCGGCAGGTTATTTTAACCTCATGTAATGTTCTCCTATCTTGTTTGTAAAGATTCCCATCATTTCAATATTGCCTGAAATATGTGTAATTTAAAAAGATTCATCTTGGTTTAAATTGGTATTTTATTTTAATTTTGCTAACAGTCAATGAAGGCAAATGAGACGAAAATAACACATTATGAAAATTTCCCTGCAAACAACTCTCAGCAAACAGTTAGGCACTGATAATTCTATTGTTGATAATTTACCAAAAGTTACAAAATGTACTGGAAATTTATTAATGCAGTAAACTCTGATGTGTTAGTAGTGTTGTTGTTTTTTTGTTTTTTTGTTTTTTTTTTGTTTTTTTTTTACTTTTCAACCTGTGGAAGAGGTAGCTCTCATTTACTGATGGCTACTTTAAAAATGCACTTTGTGTGTGGAAAGTATGTATCTTCCATAATTGATATTCATTATTAACATAGTAAGCAATATATTATAAAATTGCACCTACACATGTTACCAGCTTACCGTAAGCCAAAGAATAATTTGTTTTATCTAGTTGGATTTATTTATCGTGACATTTAAATTCTATTAATTTTTTTCTCTAAAATAAACATAAAATATCGTCCATTAAGAATTTGGAACAAAATTAGCAGCTGCATAAAGTAAAAATTACAATTAAAGAAATTTATCATAAAAATATCAAACTGTGTTTATCAGGCCTATTTTAGCACTTTTTAACATCAATGTATATATCAGGTTATTTATATTTGTGGAAGCATTACCATTAATTATTTCTTTAGTTGAATGTTTCTAGCTGTAAAGTGCACAAATAGAAACATTAAACTAAAATAAGTAATCGGACATAACTCTGTTAAGATGTTGTTGATGGTTTAAATTCAGCTGCAATAAATAGATTCAGACTGTACATGGCATTTTGGTTTAATACTTTCATTTTCGAATTCCATTGTTTGTTTATGCATTTGAGAATCCAGACTTTAACTTGTTTTCAGTATTCAGAAAAAAATGTTTGGTTTTTTTTTATATATGTCTAACATATTAATTTATTCATTTGAAAACGATGATAACACAGAAAATTCATTATTACTAACATAATTTCCACCCTCATGCCTTAATTGTTTCCTCACCCCCCCCCCCCCCAAACCCGCCCTCGAAATAAGGTAGCACTCTCTAATTCAAACTGTAGAGCATTTGAAACATCTTTATATTCACTACAACTTATTCTTACTTACGGTGGTGAAAGCAATACTAATCATAGAATTTAGTATAATAGCTTTCTTCTATAATATTTCCACAAATTATAAGATCTCAGTTCTTGAGAAGAATTCTTCCATTTATTTCTATAATAAACTTTGAACCCCTGTCAAGGCCTTTACCTGACCCCAGGATGTCATGTTTAAAAAAAAAATCTATCAAAATATCAGAAAGCTAATGTAAAAGTTTGAATACAGGCTATTACAGGCTATTTCGTTCTTGAAAAGAGTTTTAAACCCATCCACACTCTATTCAACTTTTTCCTTAAAAAAAAAAAAGGAAATGGTCCCTTATTTAAACAAACTTAAAAGCCTTTACCCCGAGGATGCTTTGTGCCAAGTTTAATTAAAATTAGCCCAGTGATTCTGGAGAAGATGAAAATGTGAAAAGTTTACGACAATAACGCCGACAAATTTTGATAAGAAAAGCTCACCCGAGCCTTTTGCTCAGGTGAGCTAAAAACATTACTTTATATAAGCAAAACACGTGCATTTGTAATTCATTAAGGATTTTTCAGAGATTTATATTAACAATGAATCCTTTTAAACTGATTGATAATAATGAATGTCAATTTATGACCCAAATAGTGTGTTCATCAATTTTTATGTGTATAATGTTTCTTTTAAACTTTTTTTGGTTGTAATTTGATTTTTTTAAATACTTAACCTGTATGTGGTTTATTGGCCAAACGTTTACTTTCTTTGTGGGGTGGGGGTGGGAAGGGGTGGGGGAAGGTGTGTTATTAAACTTTTTGATAGTTTTGATTTTAATATTCTCGTCCACAAAAAAAATAAATAATATATTATCAAGATTATTGTACACAAAATAGAGCTTAGACCGGTAAAATATAGATAAAAAAAAACCTCAAAAAATTACTTTACTCCATGAAAAACAGAATGTGCGATTAAAATTAATGAAAATGTCGAGTACACGGCATTGCAAAACGTATAGTTTTCTCGAATGGGTAACATCGTTTATACTGATTTGCACCTCGATTCATCATTTATACTAAGTCTTCAAGATTTTGATGGATGCGCTGTTAGAATGGATCTAAAAAAATATTGGAGTATATGCGAGTTAAAATTTGATTTTGTTTTTCAATCTTTTTGTGAAATAATTGTACAATAATTAATTTATTTTCTTTTTTTTTTTTTATAAATGATTGGTTTTCTTCCCCAGTTTTTATTATTGGTTCTTAAATAAATTGAATTTTTATTTATCATGAAAGATAAGAAGACAACGATATGTTTTTCATGTCTATGATACGCATAGGAGAGCTGGTTGGTCGTATATATTTTTAGAGTTTATTAAAAATATGAGTTCTGTATAGAGATATAGGAAATTGTTCAAATTCAAAAGCTTATATACATGTATATGACGTTTTTCTTAACTATAAAACATGTAGTTTATAGCTTGAATAATCATATTATATGGGTGTTATACAATCAAAATGTGTTTTTGTGAGTGATAATTTGTCACTGTGCAAAAATCATTGTGATTTTTTAAACGTTATCTGGCAAGGTTACTTAAGGTAATTTTGAATAGTTATTGAAGCGTTAGCGCTCTCTCATTAACTATAAAATCTTAAAATACTAAGATGCAGAATAAAACTTAAAAGTAATCTATAAAGCCAAACATACACAAATCGCAATACAGCGTCATGTTTTAATAAAATGAAATAACCAATAGAAATAGAGAGACTGTTTTATTGTACATGTGTGATAAGTATGTTAAACTGTAAATATAGCCAAAAAAAAAAAAAAAAAAAGAAACCCAAAAATAAAAACCCACACTTTGATAGGTCTAATAACAAACGGTATGAAATAAGAATTGCAACACCGTCGACTTTTGTAGCGTTTGCTAAACGCACAAAAGTTACGGATATCGCATACGATAAAACATAGACTTCAAGAATTGGTGCGTTAACGATTTCCTTTAAAAAATACAGATTAAACATTAAAACATCAGGCTTATTGATATTAGTATAAAGACAATAATTATTGACATTATATGTAAGTATTTTTAGATCTGTCTTTTCTGGTATTTGCATTTGACAGTTGTTATGTAAATCATAGGTGCATGTTCACTGAAACAGACAGAAAACAAACCCACTCTTTGTAGAGTCATCAATAAAACTTCTTAAACTTCGCGGTTTACATATATCACACGGTAATTCATTTGAAAACGATTCAAATTAACACAGTTTGTAGTAGTTAGCAATTGTAATTAAAGTGTTTCCAGTGCCTTACACATCTTGCACCTGTTTTCGAAGGCCATACCATATGCTAAGTTGCTAATAAGTACATTGATGTTAAATAATAAAGTTACTGACAAAAAAATAATTTCAGAGAATAATCAAGCTTAAAATGTCAAATCCGCTTTAAAATAACTAATCAAAAAGTCCAAACATACACAATTCTATTTTTTCTTGTTTATCAGTGATGTAAATCAAATTAATTTTAGGACCCGTTTTCTGTTTAAACTATGGGATAAAGATTCTGTGTTATTTTTTGTGTTCAAAAACTTACATTCTTTAACGTATATGCACGAATGTTAATTTACAAATCAGACAATATCTTTTAAGCCATGTTTCTATATCATTGAAAAATATTTAATACAAAAGCTTGAGGCATGCAAATATCATAGCATAGCATTGAAATTTCATACATGCAGCATAGAATATATTTGTACAATCATCATATATTGGAACAAAATAGCAAAAGAAAGGATTTTAACTCAGGATTAAATGGAAATCAATGGAATTATTGTCAGATTAATTGAAGAAAATTGAATTTTTAATGATTCCTTTTTCATTCGTGCATCATTTGACAGTCAAAGAAATAATATCACTGTCTTAAGAAACGTTTATCATAACAAGATAGTTTCAATAAAATATAGAAATGTGAGTACCAAACCCCCGGATGTTTACATCAGAAGACAGTTATAGAACACTGTAAAAAGGCGTTACGCGATTAGCTGAATTTCAGGTTTCTAACAAGTCTCATTTTGAAGTAAAAATGTATTTTTTAAAAATAAATGATGGAAATGGGGAATACTTTGAAAATATAATACAATAGATAAAATTGTAGATGTGAGGATTGGTTGTTTTGTAGAATGTCATTTACTGCCAATCACTGCAAGTTGTAAACAACTGCAAATGACCTATAAACGCCACGACCGTATATTGCGTTGTCATTTGTTGAAAGGGTTTGGATTGAATTTTCAAATGATACTTAAGATTTGGCTGAGCGTATCAAAGTATTGAGAGGGCATAAGGTTTTTATAGGAAAATAATTATAAAACAAAATAATTGAAGTACTATTTTCCCATAAAATCATTAACGGTTTTAAAATTATCATTGATTAGCTATTTAAATGTCATTTATAATTAAAAAAGAATTTAGTTAGAAATTGACGTTTGTTATTGATTTTGTATCATTGTGGAAACTTATCTAAAATATATTGGAAACCTCTTTTACGAGGAGCCATTTTTTTCATATAAAAGCATAGTAAAGCATAAAAACATTTTATTCTTCTCTCTCTCTCTCTCTCTCTCTCTCTCTCTCTCTCTCTGTTGTACACCGTGGTGAAACAGCAAGGCGTTTGGAAAAGTTACAGATTTGTTTTAAAGAACAAGAAACAGATGAAAATGAGCAGACATTGTTACTTACCTGGATTTTTTCTCTCCTACTCACTATATTAGATATATAATAGAGTACCAAGTTCTACACTATGATGTAAACGCTATGCATATTTTTTTGATAACTCCACCTATATTTGATTTGGATGCGAATTATGACAACCCTCTATATGCAGAACAATTAGGATGTCATGGCAATTATAAAACCGATAACATTACTTGCATTATAACACTTTTTTACGATTGTCGATAGTTTAGAATATATTCATGAACTGCATAATGCTTGATAAGATGATGATTATATAGCTACAACCATTTGTATACTTGTAGGTGGTGTTACCATTTGAAATCCCTACTTATTATTTTATATTTTTTCAATACTTTGTGGACCTGTTGAGAAGTTACTCAACTCAAAAGTTTTCTTTTGAATGTTTACATTGATTTTAAATGTTATTAAACATAACTTAAAGCATAAATTCTATTCATATGCAAATGCGTTTAATGCATGTCTAAAATACTTAGTTAGCCGTTGTAAGATATTTTTTTTAGTTTTAACCACTTGTCTCTCATCAGGAACTCAGGGAAAATGATCATGAACATCTTAAATTATAGTCAAATTTCGGTCAATATATCAATATATATATATATATATATATCACAGGCTTACGTTTAACATTATTAATATTGTGTGTGTACATGTATGTAAAGATCATGATTTTATTATGTGTTCAAATCCTAACTAACATCCAAGTCACTTTAATGTTCCTCGTGTCATTATGATTCTGTATTTCATATTTTTAAGGAAGTTTACTATATCAAGATATATACTTTTAAAAACACTATGTTACAATAGGGAGCTTAAATTAGTTTCTTGAATTATTTGTATCAATTGATTAGATTTAATATCATCATAGCTCAGTGATTAAAGTACCGGGCTTGTCAACCGCTAATCATGTATTCGAATCCGCGCGGGCTTTGTGTACATGGCTACTAAATTAAATTTTTAAAAATTATATTTTGTTATTCAAAATTGCATAATTTTTGCTACTTTGACTTGTACACTTTCTATGCATCATGCCATCTTTCATAATCAAAAGGTTTTCTTTTCATTTGAGAAACTACTTCTAGGTGTAGTGAGCCACCTTAAGTCTTATAAAATGCTAAAAAGTGCATGAAATATTTTTCTTAAATGCTGTTTTCACCCTGACACGCTCA
This sequence comes from Magallana hongkongensis, assembly GCA_016163765.1. Taxonomy (NCBI): domain Eukaryota; kingdom Metazoa; phylum Mollusca; class Bivalvia; order Ostreida; family Ostreidae; genus Magallana; species Magallana hongkongensis. The sequence continues at coordinate 66,043,198 of WFKH01011926.1, forward strand.
TTTTCTTTCTTCAGAAAAATAAAACAATGAAACAAAAAAAGAAGAAAAAGAAATCCAAATATAAAAAATGATAGCATTGGGCAGATGATATACAGTTTGGCGTTTCAACATTTGTTATTCGACTGATATGAGAGGCAAGAAAAGTGAAGGAAAACAAGTTCACTGTATATGTACGATATATGTTTGTGAACAAATATACAATTGTCACTTCAACGACAGTACGCAGTCTGTTTAGTCTTTGCAGATGACTTTCAAACTTCATGACTTGTGCAATTCATTTCAAACAGAATAGAATTGATACACGTAGATGAACCTAATCATTACCATTAAAGTGTTAACAGCACCTTTCGTATTTTGAATTCAAGGGTCAATGAACAATTTAAGTTTTGATAAAAAAAAATATTGTTTTGCCCAACTACACTACTTTAAATGTTAATTACGTAACACATTGACATGTAAATTAATTACCAGTTTCGCTAAAAATTTGTCCACTTGTTTTTGTTCGAAGTTATTAGATTTAATTTGTAAGAGGTACGATCATTTGGTCACAGTGATTGGTTTATTTCCTACAGTCACTGAAACGTTCTACTTTCCTAATTGAACGGTGAGTGAACAGTGAGCGCACGCTGAGCGAACGTTGAGCGCACTCTGGGCGAACGGTAAGCGCTCGCTGAACGGAATTTGGTGATCGCTTATAAACGATGAACGGTAAGCGAACGTAGAGCGCAAACGGAGCGCAAAGTGAACGGTGAACGCACGTTGAACGATATGTGAACACTATGTGAACTCAAAATGAACGATTTTGGAGTGCCTCAGGAGTTATTTTCACATTGTATTTCGTCAATAATCAGGAAAACATAACAAATGAACTACATGTATATATTGTTATCAGCTTAAACATAAAATTATCCTTGTTGTTATATCGTTTAAAATTTGACACATAAACTGTACTGACTGACGTACATTTACAGTGTACATATGAATCGTACCAGTGATGTGCCTTTTATATGAATTATACGTTACTGTAACATTTTATTCATTTTCTGCTTCAACAACTGGGCACTAAGAGAAAAAAATAAATCATAGAAACGTGTAGATATTGATAATAAATTTGATCAATCGAGAAGTACAGCGCATAGTCATTCACTGTTCCAAAAAAAAAAAAATACAACAAAACAAAACAAAAACAGCTTTTTTGTTTTTTGTTTTTACGGATTTGCTCAAGAATGTGTACTTGAAATTATGCGTATTAAATTATCAGCTGTTGGACGAAACATTGATTAATCAAAAGTTCAAAACCTTCATGTTCTAGAGTTTCCAATCTTTATTTCATATAACCAGAGTACAAGGTACTGTGCATTTATGACTTGTATAAACCGGGGAACGTGATTCAAAAAATGTGAATTGTATACGTGTACATGTATTCTATTTGGCGTAGACTGTGGTGAACTGCTAGTTTACGTAACTATATTAATATACATTGACAGATAATCAAGATGCCTTATAATTTAAAATAATGTTTCTGATGTGAAATGTAAGTTTCCTTCCACCTACGCACGCGTTCTTTCGTCATTTTGTTGTGACCCACAAAGACCGATCCTTTTATTTTGGAGTTCCGAATGAAAATGAATAAAGAAGTAAACGCTGAAAGAATGGTGATCGCAAGGTGAACGTTTTGTGAACGCACGGTGAGCGAACGGTGAGCGCTTTGTGGATGGTGAGCGGTAACGGAGCAGAGCGGAGAGCGCAGGGGAACGCACAGTGAACGCACTGTGAGCGCACGGTGAGCGCACTATTAGTGCACGGTGAACGCACGGGAAAATAGGAAAGTAGAACATTTCAGGGACTGTAAGGGATTCCATTCCGATCAGTGAAATGTTAGCGTCATAGTATGTGAAGATTTTGAATAATTTTATATAGTGTCTACAAATGAATTAATGCATGTCAATCTAGGCAGAATTTTCCTCTTAATCATAAGTTATTTCGATTGAACGAAAAGTATAAACGGTATTTTCTTTTCATAGAAAGGTTATGAAAATTTAGATATTGTTCAAAGAATAACGACAAAGAACCTCGATGAATTCTTTATTTCAAACAATCACAATGTCATGAAAACATGATTTTTTTTCAGAAGCGCACCGAGCTTGAAGGAAAAGAAGCTGAAAAAAGCAAATTGATTGTGGATAACAGTTAAAAAAAACACCAAAATGTTCTTAAAGCATTTTAGCATTTTTTTTTAAGTTTAACAATCAAAGATTCTCTTTATTGCGATAAGAATAGTTCTCAAGGTGATCAATATAGTCTAAAATGGCAAGAAGCATCAACCTTTATTTAAACTGACTTATTTAATACATGTTTCACGCCTCTAACAATGGATTGATTTGCTGTTATCAAATGACCTGGTACATACCCTGTCCAAGCTTCACGGCTCAATGAGCAAGCTATTGTTACCATAAACATCTAGTCATTATTAGCATATGATTAGTAATTGAAACAATTGCTGCATCTTGTTGATGCCTTTTTTTAACGAATAAGGGCAATTAAAAGGAATATATTATAGTAAACAAAAGAATTAGATAAGCATGAAAATGATGCTTCTAAATAAAATACAATGAACTGATGAATCACATACACTGTACAGAGAATAATATTCTCTCCAAAAGCAAATTGATTAATCCCAGTATGTGAACCTTCAATAGAGCTGTACAATTAAGATTTTATGAACAAATCTCAACTGTTTCTTCTTAATTTTTAATAGTTATGTCCCCATCCCACACTTCTTTTTTTTGAACATCATGGAAAAATTCGAACGATTCTTCTGACTTCCTATCCTTTGTCCCAAAAGACATGCCAAATTAAAAATGACAAATCTTATAAAAGTATTTGGATTTGAATACTACACACATTTGTCAACTGTTTCTGATGCAGATAAATTCATCACAAGGAATCCTTTTACAATCACCATTACCATAACAAACTGTAAAGCAATTTGCCCTTCTTTTGAAATAAATAAGGCAATCTTGAACTAATGATTACTATCCCGAAGGAATTGTAGAAATACAGAAAGAATCACAAAGAGTGTAATTCCTTGTGTGAAACATGTACGAAGAATGTTGTTAAACTTTCTCCTCGCCATTCGACTTGGTACCTCGCTTCGCTCGGCATCAAATACTATGGTATTCGGAAAAAGTTTACTAGAATATATTTAGAGATTACCGATTCAGACGCAAAATGATCACACAAGAACATTCGATGCATGTAACGTACCTGAAAAAAGGATATGTTACCCAAATCTTCTATAGCTATCATCGAAATCTTTCTTTTGGAAGAACGGACGTCGATAAAAGTTGTTTAAGTCAAAGTCATAATTAAACGGACCTAAAACCAAACAAATATGCACTTCAATAAAAATCCAAACAGACGACATACCCACTTTCTTAAATGATTTAAAAGGACATGTTCCAACATTAGAACTTTATCGTTATAATGGCTTATTACGACTCGTAAAAGGCATAATCCGCCATGTTTCTCTTTTATCGCTGCTATCCCTTCAATCCCTATGTAAATGTTTCGCTGTACATAGAGGCCCCACCTTTGTGGACGTACACCTTACATTACCGCACATGTATTACTTGATCGCGATGAAATTAACAGACAGATTGTACTTACATTGTCCAAGCCATACATCAAGTATACATTTAATAGTTCAATGCATTATTTACAAACAGAAAATGCACAAAAAACAAGGGAAAAAAACGACAAAGTCTAAAGCCGCGACAGGAATACTACGTTTTGGTCACGGGTTTCAGGTGTGCAATCTGGTGAAACGAAATTGAAGGGTCTATATAACTCTGTGACGGTTCCAAATTATGAGTCGTGTTTAAATAAGTAAATATGTGTTTGAATAATAAATTTGGTTTAAAATCATTTTTTTCCTCGCTTATTTCTTCAAATGTATAGAAGTAAGTTATTTAAGTATTCAAATTTTATGATATTAAAATATTTACTGTATCCTGGATGCATGAAGTAGTGACTCCTGTAGTTGCCAAAAGGATTTCGGGACGGTAGGTATCTTCGATGCCATGTATAGTCAGGAATACCGCTGACACAGACCAAGCATAGGGCAAACACGAGCATCAAATACCTCATTCTTCAACATCAAGTACATAATAAGCCTCAAACGTCAAATTATACATCAAATAAAAAAGGGAATTTTATTTTAATTGAAATGTCCACTTTCATAAGTTGTCTACATGCATTACATAATATTTGCTACATGCGTTTGTAGAGAAATCGGAAAAAAAATAATATTAACCGCTTCACGGTAACTGCGGTACTGCTCTCTTGCAGGGCAAATTAATACATTTCGGCGAAGTAGGTAGACAATTAAATGACGTTGATTAAAGAATTAGCGCTACGTCATTATTCCCTACAAAAGAGCAGTTTTGCAGTTACCGTGAAAGAGTCTATTAACAAAAGTATTAAACTTATAATTGATAAAAGCAGTAATGTATTACCTGGCAAGTGCGTGCGAACAAAGCAAGAAAAGGAGATGAGGGTCTTGAGAATGTTACTCCCCCTTTTATAGATCCACAGATCTATTCTTTGACGACGTAATTTGAATGTCTTGATGTGTTGCAGATGATTTATGACTTATTAATTTTAAATCTTATAAATTATTCGGAATTCCGGATTCAGACGACCCATATTTATTAAATCAATTTGTGTGTCATTTTTAAGGTCTTTTCACCTTTCAGATGAAAGACATTTTGTATTACTTATGTTTTTTTTCTTATTATTATTTTCCTCCTCTATTAATATTGGAACAGGTTTTTTATTATCATATATATTAATGCAATTTTTTTCTTTACATAATTGGCAATTAAAATTTATGACACAAAACGACCCTTTGCCTGATAACTCCGAAAACTTACAAAGTCATTGCCCTTTGTGTATGAAACGCTTGTTATCGCTACTCCTCTGAAACAATAAAAAGATAGAGGCTTCAAACTTTTATCAATGTCTTTAGTTCACTTAGAGACTCCTTCAATCTATTCATACAGGAAAGGCCCGAGGCCCCCTTCTAGCAGTTATTGCTCGTAAAAGTTTCTAACGATCAAAAAAATCACTAAAAAAACATTTGAACCATTCATCATAGAGACATCGGACGACCTGGGATGGAAACGTCTACCTTGGCCGATCACAATGGACATAGAGGTCAAAGGTTTAGGTCATTCGAAAGTATGTGTATTAATGTGTTTTCATATCTCTTTTGTTTAAGGCGGTATAGAGAAACGTTTTCATGGATGCAGTAGGGCTTTTTAAGACATTTTAAGGTATAGCCCTTCAGCACCTACCTTGAGAAAGTTATAGAGTTATTGCCCCTTTTCCACAAAATGCTTGTTACCGCTACTCCTCTTAAACCGTTAGAGATAGAGACTTAAAACTTTTACCAAACTTTTAAAACTTTACCAAAGTCTTTAAGAATTTTTCAATCTATTCATACCAAAAGGATCTGATGTCTCCTTGAAGCAGTTATTGCCCCTGAAAGTTTCTAAATTTTATTAAAAAGACACAACTTTTTCACCGTACATTGTAGAGACGTCGGACCACTTGCAAATGAAAAGTTGATTTTTGCTAATAATAATGCCATAAAGGTCAAAGGTTAAGGTCAAATAAAAATCATAAAAAAAAATAATCATGCTATATCTTTTGACATTTTTTTATGAAGTTATGCAGGGAAAGCATTTCAACAATTAAAACTAAGTTGTATTGTTAAGGCGGGATTAAAGAAGTAAATCACAATATCAGACAGTATTGCTAACTTATTATCATTCATCCATATATTGCTCATTTTCATGAAAATGTACAAAAGCCATGAAATGATTTCGTTTTGAATATACTAGTAGTACTACTTTTTTTTTAAACGATCGAACCTAAAATAAATATATATTAATTTTTTTTTTAATATTAAAATAGAGATCGGTCTTATTTTAAACTAGAATTAAAAGCATGACAAATTTATTTAACAAAAATTACACTACACTGTAAAAATGTGCTCTATTATTTCTTTATCAGATTGACACAAGGTGCACCATTTGGAGTCGGTACTTTTGAATCTTAAAGAATTGAGTTTGTAGCCGGTATCATAGTTATAATTTAATTCCAACCATTAAAGCTTGCTTTGTCACTTTAAAGTTAATGTAATGATTTGTAAGATAGAAGTTTTCAAGAAAGATTGAAATTTTTGAATTAAAAAAAAAATGTTTATACATGAACAATTATAAAACAAGTTTTGGAAACTTGATTTTTTTCAACTGGGGGATTTGATCAGGCATTCACAAAATGGATAGTGCTATTTTATTCTAAAAAATACATTAGTATTTGGATAAATGCCAAAGAGAAGTTCAAAGCGTAGAAAATAATCATCTCATTAACAATATAAGTCGTTTGATGGT
>WFKH01011926.1:66076313-66094538 GCA_016163765.1 Magallana hongkongensis
AGGCATCTTTAAAGTGTCGGATCTAATATATAGATACTAAGCCAGTAAACTGAATATATAAAACACTTAAAATGGCTAACGACACGAACAATAAATATTGTCAAATTTTCGGGACAACCAGTCCCTTCTTCAGGACAAAAGAAATAAATTACATGGGTAAAAACAAAGAAAACAAAACCTAGCGCTACTACTAATCTACTCAAGAAACTATAAAAAAGAACAGCTACATTATAAACACTTTTAGTTCACATTCTTTAAGAAGGTGTTGACACTGCCGCCGATCGCTCTAAAGTCTATAGATCATCGAAATATGGTAATGATAAAGTTTATTCATCATTACGTTACTATCTATCTCCCTTACACTTTAGAGCAGCTATATTTGACTTCATTTATCGCAAATGTCCAATGATATACGAACGAAAGATTAACTTGTTGGTTTTGTCACTTAAAAGAAAATTGCTTTATTTCAATTTAAAAGAATAGGCTAAAAAACAATTAAGAAAAATTTCAGACAAAGTATGTACAAATATGAACAGAAAACCAGGGTTCATCATTTTAAACATTACATATCATATTAATGTGTAATGTGTTATATTACCGCGCTTGCGCGGGACATCATCTAGTATTACTTATCATAGGAACCTTGTTTTGGTTTTGGGAGTCAAAAATAATTGAGGGCAGTGGTTCTTGAGATTTAAATACAAAACAAACCACACGCCCCATTTTCATTATTACGTAATTAACTGTTAAATTGCACCAAGTGATTCTAGATAATGTAAAAAATGTGAAAAGATTACAGACGGAAGAACAGCATATAATCTAATTTATTTGAGTCACTCAGGTGACCTAATGCAATTGGTCTTCGTCCGTCGTCGTGCGTTAACAATTTTACATTTTTAACTTCTTCTTGAAAACTACAAGGTCAATTGTTACCATTTTTGGTGTGAAGCATTTCCATGGTAAGAAGAATCTAAATTGTGAAATTCATGGCTCTACCACCCCCAGGGCGCCACGAGCGGGGCCAAATATGCAAAAAAAGCAAAATTTTAAAAATCTTCTTCTCTACTCCCACACATGTGAGGAAAAAACTGAATGCATGGTTATGATGTCCATAGGGCGGGGTCAGTGTAGCCATATGGTGAAAATGTATTAAATCTTACTTCGACACATGTGGGGAAAAACTGAATGCATGGTTATGATGTCCAGAAACTCCTCTACATAAATTGTGAAATTCATGGCCCCTGGGTCAGGGGTTCAGGCCGTGGGGGGGGGGGGGGGGGGGGCAATATGGCCATATAGTGTTAATGCATATAATGTTTAAAAATCTTCTTCTCTACTCACACACATCTGTAAGAAAGGCTGACTTCATAATTATGTTAACCAGTAAGTCCTCTATTAAAATTGTAAATTTTATGTCCCTTAGACAATGGGTGTTGACTCTAGGGCGGGGCCAAAATGGATGTATAGTGTTAATGCATATAATGTTTAAAAATTATCTTCTCTACTCCCACACATCTGTAGGGAAAACTGAATTAATACTTTTATAGAGGAAGTCCCCTAGTAATTTTTTTTAATTTCATGTCCCCCGAGGTAGGGGTTATGAATCTAGGGCGGGGCCAGAACACTCATATAGTGTAAAGGGTTGGGATTCTTAATGCAGGGTGTGGCTAAAAGCATGGTCATTTAGTGTTAATGTATAGAGAATGTTTAAAAAAGGTCTACTGACACTGAAAAAAACCCATTAAGCTGTCATCTTTTATGATATTTCATGCCACCTACATGTAAGGCAAGTGTTATGGCTGGGAAAGGGGGGGGGGGTATATTTGTCTTATTTTATTCTGCTCAGAAATTTCAATGAAAGAAATAAGATACCATGGTGATTCACATACATGTGTATTTAGAAAAGAGAAAGAATGAAGCTGTGTATCAAAGTTAAGATATTGTGAACGTTAATTGAGTTATCTTCTCTTGCTTCTTCATAATGGAGTTATTAATCATTAAATATAATGTAATTAAGAAGTTGTATGATCAAAAAAAACTATGCAAATATTTTTATTTATTGAAACAAAAAAAGTGTTTGAAGTCTGTATATTAATAAATAGACTCATTAATAGTAAAATATTTATTGGGTAACCAAAATTACTGATAAACTACATGTTAAATGATTTTGGTATAAATACTAAATGATGTGTATACTGGGTACATAGGATACAAATTTAAATTTTGGAACAGATGTGAGGAGAAATTTTAAGCTTTTATGTTATACAGCTGATCCATGTTTTGTTTTTTGTTTAAATGCCCACAGGGAGAGTTTCTGTCTGCCCCTGGGGATGGGGAATGAGATGTAGTTTTAATAAAACATGTCTACTAGCCACCTTGTTTTAGTTTAATTATGAAAACATATACACATAAAACCTATCTTGAAAGTTAACAAATATGGGGAAATTTTTTTCATCTATTTTCTTGTACCTTTTCAATATCAGGTCATACACTCTATTATGATCTTTATAAGTTTTTCGCTAAAATTATAGGTTTCATAGTCCTTTTTGAAAGATTTCAGGCAGGAAGGTGGTCGTCATTACAATATTATAATTTTTCTTTACTCCAGAACGAAACTTAATTAAATGCATATATAAGACTCCTCGACAAGTTTGTGTATGGGCTATGGTACTCAGGTGACCGTAAAGGCCTATTGGCCTCTTGTATTATTTCCCAGTTAAAGAGGGCATACCAATTCAGTTCAAAACTAAACGTGCGTGACCTCTTCTGCTCACAATTTTTCGGCGTCCATCTGTAAACTTTTCACATTTTTATTTACTTTTTCTCCTGAACCACTGAAACAATCGCTACCACACTTGGCACAAAGTAATTTTTGGCACAAAGTAACCTGAAGTAAAGATTAACTTGTTACAGTCTTCCGTTTCCAACGGAACACCTTAAAACTGTTTCTTCTTATTTTTTCCCAAATTTAGTGCACGCGATTTCTTCGACCGATTTCAACCATTTTTTACAGATGATTTGACTTGATGCCAACCTAATACATTTTAAAAATTGTTCCTGTCGTCACTTCCTGTACCGCTTTACGGCCGCTTTTATAAATTTTTAAGACCTATTTGTGCAGAACTGACTCAGAAACTATCAGAGATATGACAATGAATCTTTCAAGATAAGTAGCCTAAAGTTTGAAGTTGTGCACTATTCAGTTGTTTTACGCGAGTGGCGCCCATTCTTGGAGGTCGCCGAAGGAAAAAAAATGGGTATGAATTTTGAATAATTTTTTAACCTGTATCTTTAAACAGTTGATATTTTGTTAAAACATATATATACAAAAGTGGTCAAATATCAAAAGTTCTTTTCAACGCAATGAAGAAAAAGGGACTGGTCCCTTTAATTAGGGCCAAAATACTCGAAAACTCTATTACAAATAACTTAAAAACGATAAAGATTGTGTAATGCATTATAGAAACATGACTGTAGCAATATCTGTTTGAAAAAATTATTGCTAAGCCCAATTTTTACGTAATTAGAGATTTCTAGGGGTCAAAGTCCTTAAACTTTGACTCAATATACCTAGAGAAAGAGACATATTTTGTTAAGCAATGTAGAAGAGAAAATGCCTGTATTGATGATTCTAATCGATTCCACTATCAAAACACCAATATATGTCCCCATTAAGGATCTAGAGGGTTGGCCCCGAAAATATTCAATAACTTGTATCTCAAATATGAACAACAGTTTTAGATAGTTGAAAGAACAATAAATGTTAGTAATCTTGACACCTTTCGTATGAAATGAAGAAAAAGGGGGCTGGCTCCTTTAATTAGGGGCCAAGACCCTCAAAAAATGTATTACAAATAACTTAAAAACGATACAGATTTTGTAATGCATTAGAGAAGCAATGTTGTTGATCGTCACAATATATGTTTGCAAAACTCATTAACGCACCAATTTATTACGTAATTAGGGATTTTTAATCATTATCTTAAAGTGTGTGTGTGTGTGGGGGGGGGGGGGGGTAATTCTTAAATTGTATCTAAATTTTATGGTATCATCTTTAAAAAAAAATCGCACGGAAGACCTACTCGTTACTCGTAACGAGATGGCATCTGGTAAATAAAGAGTTCATCCTTTAAAAAAAATGACAATGATTCATTATACACGTGTTGGCTTTTTTAAAGAAATACTATCTTCAAAACTGAAAATTGTCTGGAAACTTCATCATGTACGGTACTTTCATAATTGTTCACATGAAAATTCCCAGGGGTAGGGTGTATCCCACATTATGGGTTAAAACAATTTTTTAAACAATTTAAACCACAAAAAACACTTAAAGCCGGAATGTCGAGAAAATTTTAAAATATTAATGAATATATTTTATCGGTGACGGCTATTGTTGCTCAGATGAGCGATGTGGCCCCTCGTTCTCTTGTTTCTTTTAGGATCTGACTTTGGAAAAAGTTATTTTAATGCAATAAAACATGATATGTGTTACAAAAAATCAGGCAATACTAACAACCTTAGTCAAATTACTTTGACAAAATATAACAAGAATTGAATAAGAAGACCAATAAATTTATTTTATTGACATTTCCTTCAGTTTCTTTTGAATCTGTTGAAAATTCATCGGATTACAAATTGGTCGCCTCTTTTCTTTTTTCTTAAACAAATACATAGCATAAGTACATGTGGTCATACTATTGATACATCAACTTCAGCTATGACGACAAACATAGGTTATATCAGTAAATGTGCATGTAAATACCGTCAGTTAAATCTTAAGGGTTGGTTAGAGGCAAATAACGAAAAATCCTGATCCAGAACCTCTCATTTATGGTCTCAAAGGGTATACTGAGCAATGTCCTTTAAGACCCTGCGAACAGCAGCTGATTTGTAGGAAATATTAAGAAATTAGTATTCTATCAATATTTAAATGATCAATAAAATGAAATGTTAAGAATGAACATGTTAAGTTTTAAAATATGTGGTTTCATCAATATTTCTTGAACAACAATTAAATTTTGTAAATCTCATTGTTAAGTTGATCGAAACCTAATATATATTAAAGTGCAATACATGCATCTCGTATAACTATTTTGATAGAATGATTGACTGAATTCAAATGCCAATAAAACTTTAAATTTTAGCAAATTCGCCAAAAAAGTGATGACCAAGGATATTGATGAAACTGCATTTGTCATGAATTAATTTAGAATGCATGTGACATACACAGGGAATTTTGTAGAACTAGATGCCAATAAAAGCATGTTTACCCTTTTGTTCTTCAGTGACAATTAACTGGCTCATGAAGATGTTGGTCATAATGGACTCATTATCGTTGACCCTGGTTATCTTTCCCGCATTGCTATCCCCTTAAAGAGAAGCAAAGGCAATAATCTGAAACAAAATTTTACAAACATGGAATCGATACAAAAATGGTGACAAACATAAAATCTAATTATGTATTAGTAATTTACTAACGCAATATTAATTCTCTCAGGAGGGTAATAAAATTACCAAAGATAATTTAAGATATAAGTTAAATTTAGAAGCTTTCTCTGTAAAGTGTGGTCCATAGTATTGATAATTATAAAGCTGCATTAACTGTGCTCTCTTGTGGACAAGCATTCAGTTTAGAAATAACGGAAATTTTGTAAAATTGTAATGAGAACCACCTCCCTTTAGATATACAAAAACAAGATGGCTAGTATACATGTTTTATTTAAAACGAATCCCTAAACCCAGGGGCAGACAGAAACTCTCCCTGTGGGCATTTAAAAAAAAAACAGCTTGAAAAGCCATCACGATTTACTTCTCCTGTTCCAGATTTTAAATATTCAACCTTCATTTAGAATTAATCACAACCTGAAATTTATACCAAAATCATTTTACATGTACTGCTTATGAGTGATTTTGGTTAGCCAATTATTACTTTACTATTAACTCCATTATCTGTTACCCCGGAACTCCTTCAAATACTTTCACAATATCTTAACTTTGATAGACAACTTCATTCATTCTCTTATCTAAATATTATGTGAATTTACTCATTTTTTCATTGAAATTCCTGAGTAGAATTAAATAATAAGTGGAGTACCTCATTGTCTACAGAATTATGCATTCCGTTTTTCTTATAGGTGTGTGGTAGAGAAGATGATTTTAAAACATTATATGCATTTACATTATATGGTCATATCCCCCCCCCCCCCCCCCCCGTCCTAAATCTCTGACCCATGAAACATGAATTTCACAATTTAGGTAGAAGAATTGGTGGACATCATAACCATACATTCAGTTTTTTTTGGAAGTGAAGAAGATTTAAGATTTAATACATACCCGGGATGAATCTCTGACATTTAGTCAACTGAATGATAACTGAATGGTCTGGAAAGGTGACTGAATGGCACAAATTTGCCATTCAGTCACATTTCAGTTACCTTTCAATTGACTGAATGGCAGAGATTCATCCTGTGATTTTCATTACATGGTCATATTGCTCCCTCCCCACGTCCTTAACCCCTGACCCATGGGACATGAATTTTACAATTTAGCTAGAAGACTTCATGGACATCATAACCATGCATTTATGTTTTAACAATTATATATGGGAGTAAAGAGGAAGATTGTCTAAGTTTAATATATTTTGATTATATGGCCCCACATTAGAGCCAACGGGTCATAAATTTCACATTTGCTTGGTAGAGGGCTTTATGGACATCACAATTATGCGATCAGTCTTCCTCAGTTGTGTTGAGAGGATTTTTAAAAATGTGTCTTTTTTGCATATTTGGCCCCGCCTGTGGCATCTCGTGAGTGGTAGAGCCATGAATTTCACAATACAATTTCCTCTTACCATAGATATGCTTCACACCAAAAATGGTAAAAATTGGCCTTGTAGTTTTCAAGAAGAAATTTAAAAAATGTAAAATTGTTACCGCACGACGAAAACAGACAGCAATAGAGCACATGTTCTATAAATAATCACCTGTTGGTAAATGCTAATAGTTTAACTAAATTAACTAATTGGGAGTGTGTTCATAGAAAAGCAAATGTTTCTGATTGATTGGTCTCTAGAGCGTTAGAAGCAGCAGCAGATAATGAGAGTATAAACACATTATTTCATGGCATATAAATCATGTTACATATGGTAATTTAATACAATATTAGTGTATCTAATTATTGACATTAGTTTAAAAGGAAACACTGGAAAGTTGACATGTAAATAAAATTTCTATGCTGCTGTGATGCAGGAGTGTAATGATACAACTATTATGAATAAAAAAGTTATAGACATTCCATTTATTGAATCTGCCAGGCATTTCCATTAGAGACAACACTTTTACAGTCTTTACTTTTAAAATTTGAATACGTCATGCCTTATTTAGCGATCTGAATTAGTCAATCAAAGTCAGTATGTTTTATCATTTAAATAAATATACTGGTATTATCTCCGATTTAGTGAATACTGTGGAATCATTAAAATTCGTGGGGGCCAATTTTCGTGGATTGATTAAATTTTACAGGTTCGTTGGGACGTAATTTCGTGTATTCTCTTATACTTACAAAAGGAACTATGACTTTATAACACCAATTTATTAATTCGTGGAGGATATTAATTCGTGGATGAGAGGTACCCACGAATTCCACGAAAATTGAGCCATCACGAAATCTAATGATTCCACAGTAGCTAAATATAAACACTTTTATGCATGCGCGGATCAAGAAATGTTCCCCAAGAGGGGATGTTCGAGGGATAATTTGTTTGTCATAAGGGTTTTGATGCTTATTTTTGGTACTATTTTAAAGGCGCATGATAACGATTTTGGTCAAAAATTGTTTTCCCGATTTTAATGAATACAGTGCTTCAATAAGGCATTTTTTATATGCAACCAAAATTTTAGAGTCATTCGGTGAGTTTTTGCTTGTTATAGTGCTTACAATTATTTGTAAAAATTCCAGTTTTGGACCTAAAATGAATGTGTTAAACGTAAGGAACTGTTTATTTATGCTTAAGATGAATAAGAAGAGATACAAATCAGCTTGATTTTTTTTACTGGTATATTGAACGTATGTAACAGTAACAGTGCACGAGACAAAGAATCGCGAGTCCTGTATCTTGCTTATAACTCTGCGACTGACTCTCAAACATCAATTTATCATTAGAAATGCATTCTTGAAGCATTGTAAATAATAAAGACAGAAAATAAAATTTGACCCAAAACTGTGACCATGCCCCTTAAAAATTCAATACAATCACTAATTTTACTATGTAAATTGAATAAGTTTTAGGGAGGGGGAGGGGGGTCCTGACCCGCCCGCCCTCTAAAAATCCACCTATGCCTCAATCTGCATAATCGTTGGAAAACAATGAGTATTATGTAAAATCTTACGATGAAATAGAAGTTCTTTATAGATACGCATAATAAATTAAAGGTAACAAAGCTTAACCAAGCGACGTATTTCAATAATGGATCTCCGAGGATATTATTTATTTTGCACATCTGGTGATTAAAATGCAGGGTCTACTTGATGGCTTCCCTTGGCAAACAAAATAGACACAAGATAAAATTATACCGCAAATAATGAAATAAAACTGTTTGAATATAGACCACGTTACAACTCTGATGAGGACGGTTCGAGAGAGGAAGTAGTCAACGGCTTCCCAATTAAACCAAACCCTAATGGATCTGAAATATCCGGAATAAGAAGCGTCACAGAGAAAAACGCACATCATATATCTGAGACAAGTTCACAAATAAAAAATATCTTTACTCACTTTAAACTGATGCCCGCCTCTATTTGCCTTTGTTAACGACTTGTGAATTTTAAAACTCTCGATAACCACAGTAACTGTTTTGAAATATAACGATGGAAATGCTGGTTGCATAACCGAATTAAGCCATGACATTCCGCTATAAACATTAACTAATTTTGTTATTCAATTAAATACGAAATCGGAAACTCAGTCAGCATTATCATTTATTCCAAACCAACAACAATTATGTATTCTTCTTTGTAAATTTGGGGTTTTTTCACACAAATCAAAATGCTTTAGTTTGGCTATACGTATTATATTTTACAACGTTATCGCAACGTTATAAACACATTTTAAAACTGTTATCATTACGCTATGAAAATGTTTATATAGGCACATTTTCTGATAACAATATATTGTTATGAAAACGTTATGTGTTACGCTACATGGTTAAATTCATTGCGTCTCATAAACTCATTTTATTTGACATTTTTGCAGAAAACAGTGATAAATGATTGGGAAAAAAACAACATGTAGATAAGATGTCTCAATCCAAATATAAATCAACCTCGGATACTACAAACTTTGCTCGTGTTGCACGGCTCCTTTTAGGTCCATGCACTGATGTACTGCGAGCTGTTCTTATGAAGGAAATTTCCCCGCCAAACTTAAAAAGCAAATTCAGATTGTTCATTGCAAACCAACAGAAAAACAACAAATCCCAAATCACTCAAACACAGGAACGACTTGTGTACGGCAGAGACTACTCTAAATTCGACATAACATTATTGTACTTTCTTTTACGGAATCTATGTTCAATTCAACCACACAAGAAACAATGGGGAAATGATCCCCGTCCTAGTGATAGGAGTGTGTCAGCAAACATAGAAAGGATTCGTCTTATAAGAAATAAATATGGACACAATTCTGAGTTTTCAATCTCCGTTAATGATTTCAATGATATTTGGCAAGAAATGTTTAATATTGTAAAGAATTTAGAGAGACATGTTGGAACTTCAACGGATTATCAAGATGCAGTTATTGATCTGAAGACGTGCCCTATGGATCCTGAACAGAGCAGAAAAGACGTCGATCAATTAAATGACATGATCAAAGAAGTACAATATATTACAGGTAATAAATAACCATTTCAAAGTAGTACTGTAGGTTTTCATTCAATTTGAAACATTTTGATAAAAACGTGAACGTTTCAGACTAAGTTGTATCCATCTTTACAGGCGAGATACACTTGATGAAAAAGGTCATCGTTCCATGGAATATGAAAGGTAATATTGCGTAAAAAAATATAGTAGATTATGTATTGAAACATTTATAGGAGCCAAAGTCCTTAAACTTTGACTCAATATTTCTAGAGAAGGAGACATATTCTGTTAAGGATTGTAGAAGAGAAAAAAATTGTTTTGAGAATTGTATTCTATTCCACTAATCAAAACAACAATGCCTGACCCTCTAAGGATCTACAGGTGTGATGACCCTTAAAATATTCAATCATTTGTATCTCAAAAATGAAGAAAAAAAAATTGATTGAAGTATAAAAAATGTTAGTCCTATTAAGACCTCTCATATAAAATAAAGAAAAAGGTTTTAGCCCATTTACATGTAACTAAGGGCAAAAGATTCTTATAGTTTATTACAAATAACTTAAAATGGATCAAAGTTTCGTAAAGCATTATAAAAGTAAAGTTGCTGATCGTAACAATAACTATCTGAAAAAAAATCTTTGCCACGCCGTTTGTAACGTAAATAAGGATTTATAGGAGCATATGTCCTTAAACTTCGACGTAATATATCTAGAGAAGGAAACAAATTTTGTGAAGCATTGTAGAAGAAAAAAATTGTATTAATGATTGTAATCGATTCCACTAAAAAACACCAATGTCTGTCCCAATTAAGATTTACAGGGCTAGTCCCTAAATTATTGAATTAAATTTATCTCAAAAATGATCAATTTTAGATGGGTATAAAAACAAAAATTATAAGTACTCTAAAGATCTTAAGATGAAATTAGAAAAAAAGGGACTGACCTTCTTAATAAGGAACCAAGAGACTCATAAAGTCTACTAAAAGTAACTTAAAAAACGATCAAGATTTTGTGATGCAAAACAGAAGAAAATTTGTTTATTATAACATTAACTATATGGAAAACTCAACGTCACGTCCATTTATGACATAATTAGGGATATTTTCAGCTTACAATTTGCATCGTTAATGTTGATAGGTTGAAGTTGAACAATATTACGTATTTATTCGCCAAAGGCAAAAATCGTTAGAGCCCGCAAGTGCGTGAAAATTAAAAATGAAATTTTGGCAAAATTATGCTACGTTTTTATTCATAACTAATTTCTTTGAAAAAATCTGTGGGATCATAAACGTATTGATATTGATTGTCTCATTTATCTCAAGACCAAGGAACAAATTGTTATGACTTGACGTACAAAATATGTTGCAAATGTCTGGAACTTTTCAATAATATCAAGATATTGGGTCTAACCCCTAAAATTAGGGACATATAGGGGCTACAAGTATGTTCTAAATATATCAAACCGATTGAGAAAATGTTCATCGTTACAATTTACAGCTGTTTAACTCTAAATTATCAATATTTTTTTTAATTTTAGAATTTTAATTTTCTAAACATTATATGCAACATATAAACAACATCTTATCTATCAAATCGTAGTAATAACAATGGCATTAAAAATAATAGTATTAGCAGTGGCAATAATAATCATATTACATGTGCATGTACTAATAGGTAATACTTGTGTTATCTGACCTATGTTATTAAGGTCTTCCGCTTTCGAGCGGAAGACCTTACTATTAATCTGAAAATTTTTCAGATTTCTTATAATTTTTTTTCTAACGCCAACTTTGATCCTTAATATCTTGCTCGTTTTTTCACCGATTGTTTTGAAATTTTCAGGTCTGATAACATGCTGCTCGATGCTGTCGTTTCATATTTTGCTTGATGAAAATCCTCATCTGGTTTTGAATTATTCCCCTTTTAGTAAAATTTAATGACTTTTTTTGTCGGATGGGTGTGCACGTTTAAGAAGTTATGAAAGGGCTTCTTGTAATGCACTAACTGATGCATGCAGCGCGTAAAGATGGTTCCACATTAAATTCCCAAATGTTTTTATTCATATGTACATTTTCTTTTCATAAAAACGAACCTCTTTGACATTTTTGTTGTTTGTGTTCAAAACTGTGCCCCTCTCTATATCTAGATGCATTACGAGACTCAGGTAACCGATCGATATCAGAGTCGCTAGCTGTATATAGGCCGCGCCCAGACGACAATGCATGTGCTTGTAGAGCTGGACGTACACATGTTTAACGCCCCACTGTTTTACTGTAACGAAGACATCTTAAATTGTTTCAGTACTGGGAGATGTGTTAATAAAATGGTTCCAATGCATGGTAATTAAACTCAACTTTCCTACAATATACGGCTGTTATATATAGCATAATGTGTATTACTGACATGACAGATGTACGCTGGTAATTTAAACGAACACGGGATCGATAGAACGCTTTCTTTTAAAGCATAACAAAATACTGGTTTACGATGAAGAAAATATTATCAACGTGGAGATGACTTTAAAAAGTGAACTTAATATTCGACTACAATATTATTTGATTCAAAAGCCGCTAATTTTAAGTTACGGTTATAAGGGATATTATGACTTGCCCCGCGTTTCGCGTTTTTTAAAAACTATTTGCAGAACATCTACAAACGAAATTATCAAACAGCTTTCATCAGCAATTTATAAATTATTTAGTACATATACAATTTTAAAGAGGTAATTAAATAAATTGTGATTTATAAAATCACTCGCTATCTTCCTTAAAAAAAATTTGCAGGTAAAAAAAATGTTGTTCAATGTTCATCAAATACGCCGTAGCCTTAGCAATCGAAAATAATTAACAAACTGTATATTGATAGATTGACACATTAACAAACATTCAGCCCTGCACTGTGTTTTTAACAAATTCTATAAAATGTAGACTAAAGACTGAATTCTTTACCATCTTCCGTTTGGGATATTTTGAATCACGGGTGTATATTTTTTTTAATATTGCCATTTCTTTCTTTCGCCTTCGCAGGTTGGCCGAATACTCACCGAGACTAGATGGTTCGTATTCTAAGTTTTAACTGCGTTGAAAGGTAATAATGGCATTCCGATAATTTTGAAAATGATTAATTATATAAAAATGATTAAAATTACCGTCATCGGTCTTCCCCATGCGCGGATCTGGAAGGTAAGGGGGGGGGTTTCAGACCCCCCCCCCCCCCCCCCGCAAAATTCAAATTTCTTTAAATTACATGTACATTATGAAAATACCAAAAATATGCCTTGGACATCCCCGGGCAAACTCAGCCTCCTCCCCTTCTTCCAGAAACATTTTTTGATCCGCGCATGCTTTCCCTCCTCGGAAAACAAAATTATTCCTCAAAACACCCGGTAAAATTTCCAGGATGTCCGCATATATTTTAAAAGATTCATTGGCGCATGCCGCGTTCGATAAAAATATCCGTGTAAAATGTTTGGTCTTTTTATCTTCATACCGGGCATACCCACTGTGTGAATAAAATCGTCTTCCATATTCTGTCTATATTTAGTCAATTGAGATGATTAAATAAGTTTCTCAAAATAAAATGCACATGCAAAAAACAGCATGCGGCGAACCAAACTATAGACAACTTTTAAAGATCTGTATTTGGTTATACAGTATAGTACAACAAGTAGACACTTTCTTTTCATCAATCGCCTTGGCAATGATGCGCAAAAACTAGTACAATGTTGTTCGAAGAAAACTGAGAGGGGGAGGGTCCAGAAGTAAGAAAACAGATGTCTATACTATTTTATTGTTATAGGAAAAAGACATAACAACAATTGTAATTTAGATCTAATCAAGTGATGCTGCTTTAAAAATAATCGGAATGATACCGATTATGTTTACACATTCAATACGATGAAAACGATGATTTACATTTCTGAGCATGCATCGTTAAAGAGTTTACAATAGAGTAGTGCGATAAAAAACAATCGATACCAATTTTTTATATTAGTTCCAGACAATCCCTGAACAATTTATAAAAAATGACTAATTAAGCCCTAAGAGCCAAGAGCCCATGACCAAGATATTTTCATCCAATCTAAGACTAAAAATACATGACTGTATTAGCCTAATAAGGCTTTATGCATTATTAGGACTATAATAACACAACATATCGATAGTATATCAATAAAGTTGCATGTATATGGCTCGAAGGCAATTGTATTTCACAAAGAAATCACTATGAAACAAACTCTTGCGTATATCAAAAGCAATTGTCTCTTTTACTCAGTGTTTATACATCTAATATTGTACCATGGTCAGGTATCAATTTTGTATTGCGTCACAAGTATGACGCAGCTACGGCGGAAGACCTAATCGTTGCTTGCAACGAGCTCGTCTCTAGTATGCATATACATGTATGTTTCTAAAATGTTAAACAACATATCTACTATCTTAAATTATATATCATTTTAAGCTATATTGCTTTTTTAAAAGAAGTGAAAAGGTTTACCATAAGACAAGATTTTTTTCATATTTTTTAACTCATTTAAGTAAAATTAAGTATATGAAAAGTTTTCTATCAAAACATGTAGAAGTAATCTGTCTGTAGGGATCACCACTTCGTCGTTACAGTTCATTCACATACCCTATAGACAGCGCTACTGGAGGACTGGTTTCCTCTCAGTAGATATTTTACATACAGTAATATTATTACAAAATATCAGCAAAATCAGTGATATAACAGGCTCTAGATTTGTACTTCAACGTAATACAGAAACGTAGTTTAACAGAGATGATTTGATATGCGCCGTAAGACCTTCTTCGTTTCATCTATTTTTAGCTCACCTGAGCTGAAAGCTCAAGTGAGCTTTTCTGATAAAAAATTGTCCGTTGTCTGTCGTCGTTGGCGTTGGTGTTGGGGGCGTTGTCGTTATTGTAAATCTTTCACATTTTCATCTTCTTTTCCAGAACCACTGGGCAGATTTCAACCAAACTTGACACAAAGCATCACGTGGTGAAGGAGATTCAAGTTTGTTCAAATGAAGGGCCACACCCTCTTTAATGGGGAGATAATTTAGAATTATTAAAAATTTGTTGGTATTTTTCAAAAATCTTCTAAAAAACTTTAGGCCAGAAAAGCTGAAACTTGTATGGAAGGATCCTCAGCTAGTGTAGATTCAAGTTTGTTCAAATCATGGTCCCCGGGGGTAGGGTGGGGCCACAATGGGGGATGGATTTTTACATAAAAATGTATAGAGAAAATCTTTAAAAATCTTCTTCTCAAACACTATTTGGCCAGAAAAGCTTAAAATTGTGTGAAAGCATCCTCAAATAGTGTAGATTCAAGTTTGTTCAAATCGTGGTCCCCGGGGATAGGGCGGGGCCACAATGGGGGGATGAAGTTTTACATAAGAATGTATAGAGAAAATCTTTTAAAATCTTCTTCCTAAAAACTATTAGTCCAGTAAAGCTTTAACTTGTGTGGAAGCATCCTCAGATAGTGTAGATTCAAGTTTGTTAAAATCATGGTCCCTGGGGGTAGGGCGGGGCCACAATGGGGGTGTGAATTTTTACATAAGAATATATAGAGACAATCTTTAAAAAATCTTCTTCTTAAAAAGTATTAGGCTAGGAAGGCTTTAACTTGTGTGGAAGCATCCTCAGATAGTGTAGATTCAAGTTTGTTTAAATCATGGTCCCTGGGGTTAGGGTGGGGCCACAATGGGGGGGATGGATTTTTACATAAGATATAGAGAAATTCTTTTAAAATCTTCTTCTCACAAACTATTAGGCAAGAAAAGCTCAATTTGGAGTGGAAGCATCCTCAGATAGTGTAGATTCAAGTTTGTTAAAATCATGGTCCCTGGGGGTGGGCGGGGCCACAATGGGGGATGCATTTCTACATTGGAATATATAGAGAAAATCTAAAAAAAAAATATTCTGGGAAAGTTTTTAGTCCAAAAAGCAGTAACTTGTGTGAAAGCATTGGTTGTGCAGATTAAAATTTGATCAAACCATGATTCCCTAAAAAAAAATAGGGCCATAAAGATGGGGGAGGGGGTTATATAGGAATAGAGAAAAATATTCTTATAGCTAAAACAACAATTGGGCTTGATATTTACCATTAAAAAAAATGTGGATAGAAATCGGCAGATTTTTAAATTTTTTTGAGCAAGATCTACTGTACTTAATTGTCAAGATATTTTGATTTTGATACTGTAATTTGATCAAAGTTAAAGCAATTGTTCCCCAGGTGAGCGATGTGGCCCCTGGGCCTCTTGTTTCTAATCTAAAATACATTTTATACTTTTATATCATAAGTGCTATTAAGGATATTACCAAATTTAATGTAGCAGATTTTCTATTGCTTTCTAAGCAAATACCTATAATAACACTGCTATGTTTCGTTTGAACATCTAAAAAAAAGGTATTCTCCTAATAATCTCCATATCAGTAGAACATTTTTACGTTCATAAATCAAATGTTTACTCGTTTCTAAATCTTTACACATCCTACATTCTGGTTTTAAATCTACCTTCTATTCACATAAATAAGCATTGTTACACAGTACATTATTAAGTAGTCGGTAATTTTAATCAGATAATTGTTTATGAATTTATCTTCAACATCTAAAATTTTACAGACATATATTTTTCCCCATTGTTGAGTCTCGTGAATTTCAAACTTTTTTGACATTATTGTCTGGTAGCAAGTTTTGTAAACTTCATCTTCATAAAATTTTTGTAAATAAAATTACATTTTTTCCATACAAGTTATCATAATCAGTTTGAAAATAAAAATCTAAATCAATTTTCCTATTCACTTGGTTCACTTGTGACTTATTTTGGCCCTCGGATGGGGTACAATTTCAAAGTTGTTGGAACAAATATTTGTGCATATATAGATACTTTCTGATTTTACCTGTTATCAAAAATGTATAAGTACTTGTGATTCCCCAAGTGAATATGCTAAATAAATTGTGATAAAATGCCATGGGAATGCATATTTCAGGAAAAATACACGAAATGCTGTGAATGTTTTAGAAATTTGGATAGGTCCGCATGAAATCACCACCGCCAAACTTTGTCATATTTAACAACTTACTTATCTTGAGGTGTATGCAAAAAATCGTGATGGTGATATTGTGCGGACCATGTTTATTTTTTAAAAAGCTATATTCTGATAACGTCAATATATCGTGTATCAATAATAACGTAAGATAAATAAATCGGATAAGTTTAAATCATACTTAAAATGCAAATAACATTTAAACAATAAAAAGTATGTGTATTAAACAATATTAAACATGAAAGGAAGACTAATTATATGTCCGAAAAACCTGTCTTATTGCATGCACAATCTACTTCCGCGTCTCCGTAGCCTAGCGACTTTAGACATTATACCAACTGAAGATGTCTAAGATACGACAACAACTAATTTATCGTATAATTCGACAAGGATAGTTCTACATCAATTTTTCAAGTATGTGAACATTTAGCTGTTCATCGTTATTTTATTAAATCAAGGTAATTGGAGCCAGAGAAAAACTTCATGCTTTGTATGGAGCTATCACTTGCTTACACAGTCATGTAGTTCTACAGGCTGTATATTTATTTTTACAAAGAAATGAAATCGTGTACATACACAATTATGTTGTAGGAAATATAAATACTATTAGTTTAAGATTCATGCATTTGAATTCTTTATTTACATTTATTTAGATGTAAATATGTAGGGGAAAAAATAGTTAAATCAGTTCAAAGTTCACACATGGAACCTGTCGTTGTGAAATGTATTTTATGCCTACTGCAGTAAATGTTTATACATACTGAAATCGAGGATTTTTTAATGCACTACGTAATTTAATTCGGATCTATAAGGGTTAGAAATAATGAGGATGCTGAAGTTTTTTTTTAAATCTACGATTGTATGAATCATGTAAACAGACGACACTTATGAAGTACATGCACTTGTATATTAGATATGACGTCACTGCAATATGACGTAAGACTTGCTATAATTTCACCCCGACATTTAATCTAATATAAGATGTTAATTTTTTCTGCGAAAGTTTATACAAGTAGTTGCTTTTAAAATAGAAGTTTAACTATCTTCAATGTATACTTTTTACTATCCCTCTTAACAAAATCTTTAAGATATTTCCCCTTCCATGAGATGTATGGTCTTTAACACCCCCACCCCAACCCAAACCCATATTCTCTTCTTATGGTTTAATAAAGTGGTTACCTTTTGTGTGTGTGTGTGTGTGTGTGTGTGTGTGTGTGTGTGTGTGTGTGTGTGTGTGTGTGTGTGTGTGTGTGTGTGTGTGTGTGTGTGTGTGTGTGTGTGTGTGTGTGTGTGTGTGTGTGTGTGTGTGTGTGTGTGTG
>WFKH01011926.1:66096109-66111327 GCA_016163765.1 Magallana hongkongensis
GTGTTTGTCAGGAGAAGGGGGGTCCGAGGCATATTTGCGATATTTTTACAATGTTTTAATAATTTTCATTTTCCAGGGGGGTCGGGACCACCCCCCCCCCCCCCCGCCCCCCCCTTGATATGCGCATGGTGTTGGTGTGTGAGCCTGGGTATGAATGTGTGTAATTCCGATCGTATAACTTATTAAAACCAGGGCATAAACCTTCAAGATTTGACTCTGTTCCTTTATATTAGCACATTTTGCAGCTTAATTGATTTAACCTTCAACTTTGCACATAGTTTCTGCATTTGTACCTTCATCGTCGGATATAGCACAACTGACATGTTACAAATCAACAAATGTAAAGTTTACCAAGTTTGTCGAATTTTGACATGACCTTATATCGGAATAGACCAAAATAAACATGATATTTAGTTATTAAAGTCTTATGATTAACGATGCTATATTCTTTGGATCGATATATTATTTTGAGAAAAAATATTGAGGTTTGATGATGCTGGACCAAACAAGAATAGGTGAATGTATGTTATACTCGGTGCCCTGGTACACCGGTGTGACGAAAGCGCTAGTTTCTGTAATGTAATTCGATAAGGGTTAACATTTACTACAAAAAGAAAAGTCTAATATCGCTAAATTAATTTGACATCTAATTTAAACTGGAAAATATAAGTTGAATACGTAAGGCGGAAATGAGACGAATCAAGAAATTTCTAGTATATAATGCACATCGATGATTTCACCGAAAGAGAAACATAAAACGCGTATGATCCGTAAAACCCGAAAGGACTGAATGCATCACAATATAGAATTGTACACCGGTATTTTCTATCAGTGTTATCTGAAATGATTTTCTCTAAAAATTTTTGAAATACAATGTATATACGCAAACTCAAAATGAATGCAGAATGAAAAAGTTATCCGGGTGTCTCGAGTATACATACTGTGCAATTTGTATGCATGCGACGTTATCATAAAAAATAATGACGTCATGACGTTTCTGGTGCACCTTACATGAAAAACAATGGTATTTTTCAACAGCTCTATACTGAAAACTATTAATGCTAGGACATAAAATTAAGCTGATTCTCAAAGGGCGTTTCCTAGACTATGTTTGAAAAAGATATAATAAAAAAATTTTGAGACGGGGCCGATTTTGACCACAAGTGAACCATGTTCTTTGTATTTGCAAAATTATATTTTCTCACCACAGATTTTAACAGAGAAATAATAGTCTTATATTTACATAACCAATTAGATTAATTTTTTATAACATTGGTAAAACTTTCTAAAGTTCTAATTTTGCCATTATTTTCCATGATATCTTTAACAAATAGAATGTCACTCTTAACCAGATTTTAAAAAAACATAAAACATTGCTTTTGTATCGCATTTTACAGTTGTTCCACGTGGGCTGTCGTAGTATTTCGACATTTGGCATTATATATAATCGGGATAGTTTACATTTATTTAGAGCACAAAATATTTCTTTATAAAACAGTGGACATTTCAGATTATCTACGTTACTCGAAAATTGTGAAACATACATCACATATATATTATATTTGTTACAAAAACCGTTTAGTATATTATACAGAACTCCTTTTGATTTCAATATTATGGGTAACCAGGCCGCTTTTAAAGGGGCGTGGTCACGATTTTGGTCAAATTCTATTTTTCTGATTTTATTATTTACAATGCTTTAAGAATGCATTTCTAATGATCATATGAGATTTGAGAGTCAGTCCTGAAGTTATAAGCAAGATACAGGGCTTACAATTCTTTGTAATGTAAATTTGTTGAACCTTGTAAGAGTCGCATTTGCGATCTCTCGAGGTATGAGCTGATTTGTTACAAACGTTTCATTTTGATTCACTTTTACAGTTTTTTTCTTGCACGGTCAGTAGCCCAGCAATTTGTGCAAAGCAGAGGTTTTAAAACCTAAGGTTGCCCGTATTGAAAGATTGAGCACCTGAGGCTACCATAAAAGTTGATCCTAGGAAGACATTTGCCATTAGGTAGCGACTCTATGTAAAGAAAACGGTTATCATTCAAAACATCTTGTAACTGACTAGATGCCTAATTTTTTTCATACAGTATTTTGCTTATAGCAACACACCCAAGCTTATCTATCGAAAGCGCTTATCAACTAATGCGGATCTTGGGCGTCGTTTTGTTTGGGTTGTGGTTCTCAGAAAAGTACGGATTAGTATCAAAAAATGAAATTGAAACATTATTTTATTCCAGTCCATTGGAAAGTAGTTTTTCTCTACTGCTTCTATCCTTGAGCTAGAAACGGTTAAGGTTACGATCTTGCTGTAGACAATGTAACAAGTTTCCTAAGACTTTTGTCACGCTTTCCATCAGGTCAAAATCTGTAACTCTACTGTTATCTTTACACTGAATGTCTGAGTCTTTCAAGTTTAATGGTTTGATTGTTCGGTCGTCCATGTAATCGGCTTGTTCAGCCATGGCGGAGATTAAAATCGATGATTGCTGCTAGTGATAATAACTCACAAAATATTTACACGAGTTCAAAATATATTTCACAAAGGTAATTCTAAAGATATTGAATTCAAGCATAAAAAAAAAAACCCCACAAATATACACAGTCATGATCACATCCTCTCCATGTACAAAAAAAAAAGAAATGTTTAGGAAAACCGAAAAATTCGGTAAAATTGTCAAAAGACTACGGAACTAAGAAAGACACGTATTGCCAATATCAATATGTTACATAATACGGGATCTTAAGGGGCCAGAATATCGAACAGTCGATATTACATTCCTTTTGAACAAAGATGTTTGTTTTAAATCATTTCAGAGTAAGTAAGAGAATTTTCATTTTGGCTGACCCTTAGAACTGATTGTCTCGTTTATCTGAACACTAAGGAACAACTTGGTACACTAAAAACAAACAAAAAAAGTTGCAAATGTAAGGACCTTTTCATTGATATCACAAAAGTTGACGAGCCTCTTATAGTAGGGTATTTTATTAAGTATAATGTATAAACATTTATAAAAAAATATATATAAGTAGTACATGTATTTCCCACCAGGGAGTTACTTGACTGGCCTTTAAAACTGACTGTCTCACCTATTTTAAGACTAAGCAACAATTTGTTATGACTTAAGGTCAAGATCTAGTAAATGATTCCAGAGAGTCTTTTTTGGTGCTAGAACCATTATGACGTCATAATTGATTTGAAGAATATTTTTGCCGTACTTTACGGCTTTAAAAGGAATTATGTAGAAAATTTCTTGACATTCTATTTTAAAGCATGGGAAAAGTAATCCCGATACCTATATTCAATTTGACATTTTAAAGAGGAGATCAAGAGCTTGTTTAATTCCGTTTTTGGGGGACTGTACATGTAGGCATTCTAGATATATTTTATTAGTCAAAAATGGGCAAAATTCCGAAATTTGTTCCTCAATATCTTCATATTTCATTGAAAATGACAGTTTAAAACATGATTTTCCATTGTGTTTACCAAATATTTTAGCCCCGGTACACCCTATCAAACAAAGCTATTGTTATGAGGCATCATTGAAAGAATTTATATCTTAAATTTTATGAATCTGTAGGCACCTTTCATTTACTAGATCTTGACCTTAAACAACAAACTGTGTTGCAGATGTCAAGACCTTATTGATTATAACAAGATATAGGGGGTTAGCTCCTTAAATTAAGGACCTTTAGGAGATAGAAGTATTTTCTAAATATTTTTAAACCGATTGAGTTTTAAGCATCTTAAGCATAATTGAAGCAAAATTGTTCAACGTGACAATTCACAACTGTTTAACCCTAACAAATGTCAATATGTGACATTTAAAGGGATTTTATGAGACCATAAACTTGAATATTTGATTTTATTTGACTTTTAAGCCTAAAAAAAAAATTAAAATAATTTGTCACTTTAAAACTGCCATAGCAAGTCCTATCAGGGTTTTATTTGGCTGGCCCTTTAAACTGATTGTCTTATTTATCTGAAGAATAAGGAACAATCTGTTACGCTTTTAATAACAAACAGGCCTTAAAAGTCACCTGAGTACCATAGCATATACACAAACATGTCGAGGAGTCTCATATATGAATTCAATTAATTTAATTTTGAAGTAGAAAAATTACAATATTTTAATGACGACCACCTCCCTGCCTGAAATCTTTTAAAAAGAAAAGACTATAAAACGTATAATTTAAGCGGAAAACTTAGAGATCACAATAGAGTGCATGACCTCATGTTGAAAAGATGCAAGACTCTGATAGAAAAATAAGTTTTATTATCGGCCGCAGGAGCGGCCGATCTATTTGTGGTTGTGTTAGAATGTGCACATGGGGAAATGAGACGTTATTATTCCTACTTCTAGAGAAATATTTTATTTGATTACAATCGTAAAATTCCGATTTATATTATTTAAAAAAAATGTTATTATTTGAGCTTTACTTGATTTCTAAAAAAAATATTTTCTTACTTACTTTTATTGTATATAAATTTGTAAATTTATTTAAGTTTTTATATTTAAACAATGGATGCTCCAAAGGAGAGGAGTGTATAAGATATAAAAGCAACTCGTTATGAATACGAGATTCCGGATAGTACACTAGTAGCTTCCTATCATATCGTGGGTTCTATGGTATCGCGTATAGTAGCACGCGCTGAAATTGACATTTGACGTCAGGATATTTTTAGATATAGTAAACAGAGACACGCTGAACATCACTGAGGTATTTAATAGAGGAGATTCACAATAACATAGTCTCTGGAAGCATATGCATATTAATAGATTTTTTAACAAATTCATTTAACTACCGCGATATCATAGGTCCGCCTCATACTTCATTAAAAACGATAAAAAAGAATGAAAAGACGGAGTAAAAAAATGCAGATGTTTTACATTCAATTTACGTTTTGTTCTTCATTATTCTGCATGCTTAAAAACAACCATATTATATTGTATTTTGTATTTTTGAGTATGCAACAGCATGCAGCATCTTTTGCCAAAAAAAAAAAAACGGCATCGTCACGTTCTTTAGCAGAGTAAATTATGAAAAACAAAAGTGCATATAAAAATCACATAGTTTGATTAAAGCAAAGGATTTCAAATTCTTACATTTAAATGACATTTAATTTGTTTTTTCTTTCAAAAATATGTCCACTCATTGATGTCAAAGAGTTATTGCCCTTTCCTCAAGCTTTGAATTAAAAAAAAAATGCATCGGTTGAGAATTAGGACAATATTTTTTTTCTTTCAATCTTATGAAAATAGACAAGCACTCTTTTTCATTTTACAAGTTTTGTTTATTGTTTTTCAAATGTTGTTTAAAAAATAAACTTCAGCAAAAAATACATGTAGGTGTGTATTTCTTTTACTCGTATGCACATCATTTAAAGTGTTTAAAGGAGGCTTATTACACCCACCGTTTAATTTCAGTTTCATTATAGCACTACTTTTGATGTACATTTCAAATGGAGGTAACAATGCTATACATATTTTTGTTTAATGCATTTTGCTAAAAATGACAATGCTTCATGATATTCAATATTATTTTTTTTAGAAATAGTAGTTTTCTCTTTTAAAAAAAGTAAGGTTGTATTACTTCATTAAAACGTACTGCAATTTGCCTCCATAAACAGTTTGCGGCCGATTTGATGCTTTGCATCAATACTTATCTTGTGTGTATATGTTTTCATAAATTAAACTAAAACAAAGTGGCTAGTATTCATATTTTATTTAAAACAACCTCCAATCCTCAGGGGCAGACAGAAACTCTGGCTGTGGGCATTTAAACAACAACAACAACAACAAAAACAGTTTTAAAAGCTATTTATATGTGTTACGCACTTCTCCTGTTCCAGCTTTTGTATATTCAACCCTTATAGACATTTAATCACCATCTGGCATTTATAACAAAAAATCAATTTACATGCAGCCAATTATTACTTCACTATAAACAATTCTATTTGTTTATTTAAAAAGTTCAAAACTGTTTTTGTTTCAAATGATAAAAAAACACCTGCGTTACTCTTTTGATCATACAACTTCTTGATTACATTATATTCAATGATTAATAACTAAATATGAACAAGCAAAGGAAGATAAATCCATTATGAATAAACAAGGGAATATAACTCCATAAACTGTTACAATCCTCCCCTTGGAAAATATTTCCAAATGCTTTCACAATATCATAATTTTGATAGACATCTTCATTCTTTCTCTTTTCTAAAGATGTGAATTTACTCATTTCTTTCACTGAAATTTCTGAGCAGAACAAAATAATATGATAAATATATACACCCCCCCCCCCCAATTATGAGTTTCCTTACAGGTGCGTGGGAGTAGAGAAGATAACCTATAAACATTATATACAAAGAGCACACGGCGGGTGTGACCGGTCAGCAAAGGATGCTCACTTCTCCTATGCACCTGATCCTACCTCAATCTTTTCTTTTTAGAGGTCCGTGTTGCTCTGCTTTGAATTTGTATCCCGTTTTATGGATTTTTGAGATTGTTGACAGTTTGTTAATCTCATTTTTCATTCATTAATACTATTCCAATTTGGATCTGCCATAGAGTCAAAACCCATTCTCCAGGGGATATGAAATTTGCAATAATTTTAGTAGAGGACTTCCTAGTTATCATAATAATGAAATAAGTTTTTTCTTACAAATGTGTGAGAGTAGAGAAGGAGATTTTTAAACATTATATGCATAATAAGTATATACCCATACTTATATATCCCCCCCCCAATACGGCCTAGACCCCTGTCCTAGGGGCCATGGATTTCAGAATTTAGGTAGAGGACTTCGTGGACATCATTAAAATGCATTCAGTTTCTTCCCACATGTGTGGTAGTAAGAAGATTTTCTAAAATTTAATACATTTTAACTATATGCAATATTGGCTCCGCCCTAAGACTAAACCCCTGTCCCAGGGGTCATGAATTTCACAATATAGGTAGAATACTTCTAAAACATCATAACCATGCATTTAGTATTTAATAAATATATATGGGAGTAGAGAAGACGATTTTATAAGATTAAATTATTTTTTTACTATATGGCAATACTTGCCCCACCCTAGAGCCTAACTCCAGACCCAGGGGCCATGAATTTTACAATTAAGTGAGACGGTTTCATGTAAATCATAACCATGTATTCAGTCGTTTCCTCACTTGTGTGGGAGTAGAGAAGAAAATTTTTGAAAATTGGCTTTTTGTGCATATTTGGCCCCGCCTTTGGTGCATCGGGGATGGTAGAGCGATTAAATTTACAAATTAAATTTCCTCCTACAATAGTGATGTTTTATAGTAAAAATGGTTGCAAATGGCCTAGTAGTTTTTAAGAAAATAAAAATGTAAAGTTGTTAACGCACAACACATAGACGCACTACGACGGACGCAGTAGGTCACCTGAGTGACTTAGGCGACCTAAAATGTTGCAAATGTCATGACTTTTTAAAAGATATCAAGGATATCAAAAAAGTGACGAGCCTTAAAGAAAGGCGTTAATTTATATTAAGTATATTTTATAAAAATGTCATGAAGTATTTTCTATCTTTCAGTGTTGCATGACAAAACCATATCCAAATGGAAGGAAGATGATTCACTTTTTCTACCATTTCACAACTTTCAAACAATGCTAGAAAAAGTTAAAAGCCGGCCATATGTAACGTTCGTTGGTGTCCGAGGCTCAGGAAAATCAGCAACTGTTCACCATATTGCTCTTCAACTCCAAATGGAAGGGTATGCAATTTTACCGATTAGAGACCTACGAGACCTTGAAACTTATTGCGATCCTCACAACCCACAAGTGTTTGTTGTAGATGACGCTCTAGGCATGTTTGGATTAGACTTGTCGAAGTTTGACGTTTTAAACCAGTATCAAGATATAATAACTGATCCTGAGATGCCGGAAACCAAATTTCTACTGACATGTCGAGAGGTAGTTTATAGAAATAAAATGTCAGCAAACAGTTTTCTGTTTAATAAAGAGAATGTTGTTTTGCTACACAGCAAAGAACATGCTCTTAATTATGAAGACAAACTTAAATTACTTCAACGATATCAATTAAATGCAGATATTTTTACTTCTGAAGATCTTGCATCATCATCAAACATGTTTCCATTGCTATGCAAACTGTTCACTAAACCAGAGTATAAAGTTTATGGACCACGATTCTTTATTTTACCAATACCATGTATTCTAGAGGGTTTTGAGGAAATGAAAACAAGACAAAAGATTGATTATGCATCGCTTGTGCTATTGATGGCTTATGAAAACAAACTGCCCAAAATCATACTAGAAAATGAAAGCAACGGCGATTTAAATGAAAAGGCATGCACCTTTCTAAAGAAATGTAATGGGAGTCGTTTAGAAAGTTTTGAAATAATTGAAGCGTTGAAGAAAATGGAAGGGACATACACAAGACATTGTGAAACTGAGTTTAATTTTATTCACGACTCCATGTTCGAAATCACTGCATACCATTTTGGTAATGAGTTTCCTGAGCTGATGATACGATTCATGAGTAGTGAATATATTGCAAATTATATTAAAGTATATTTACACCCAGAAAAAGCTAAAGATGATAAGAAGCCATTTAAAGATGAACATAACGAGGAAATTGGAGGAAAAGAGGAAGCAATTGATTTGTGTATAATGTTGCAAGAGCCGCAATATGCTAACCTTGGCGAACGCTTGTTCAAAGACGCAACGCATGGGGACCTGTACACAGTATTCGGAAATGAAGCTTTGAAACACCCGTCAGTCATTCGGGCTTTTATTGATATGGTTGAAAAGGAGACTTATGAAAAACTGTATAAGATCTTTTTGTCGGAGCTGAAAGACACATTTAAATTAAATCCACAAAGAAGTCAATCTCAGCCCGAAGGTCATGGATATAATGTAGGAGAATATTTCAACATCCATAGTCTTTTGTCAGATAAAAAATTAATCGGTTGCCATGTAAAGAACACCGTTAGGGCCATTAGCTGGGTTATATATTTTGGACACAATCAACTATTGCTCTATATAATAGATCGAGTTATGAAAGAGAATAAAAACGTAGAAGATCTTTTTCAAACCTGCTACAATAGAAACCACAGCCGAATCAATATCGCTGAAGAAGAACTTGATGTAGATGACTGTGCAATGTGCAAACTTGTTAACTTTTTATCGAAAGTTAAATGCATATCTTGTTTGCATTGCATTGTATGTTGTTTCAAATCAGACACAAATGTAACAAGTGATAAAGAAAGTGAAGTATGTAGTTCTGGCATGTCAGGTGCACCAGAAACTGAAAATGACACAGACGATGACACCACGACAACTAATGAAAAAGATAGTAAATCAGAGATTGACACTTATAGTGAACCGGTAATTGCAGAACAATATCGCCTGCTTTGCATTGGCTGCCACAGTGGTGATTTGGATATCGTCAAGACATTGCTGAAATACCTGAATAAAGATGTTTTAAACAAAAAAATATACTATGGTAGACTCTATGACAACAGATATCCGTTGGAAATTGCGTGTTCTTTAGGACATTTAGAAATTGCGAAAGAGTTGCTAAAAGCTGGTGCTAATCAGGGGGAAACAATGTACCAATCAGTAATTGGTGCATCTAAAAATGGACATGTGAATGTAGTTGAAGAGTTGATTCAAAATGGGGCCAATGTAAATGATCACGACTGCACTAAAACACCTCTAATCGCTGCGTGTCAAGAAGGTCATTTGAAAGTAGTTGAAGTGCTTATAAAAGCAGGGGCTGATATCTATCGAAGAGAAGAAAAACAAACGTCTCTTAAGGTTGCTTGTCAGAGAAGACATTTAGACATTGTAAAATTGCTAATAAAGACGGGGTCTGATGCCTATCTTAAAGATGAACAAAATGTATCACTACCAACCGCTTGCTTTGATGGAACTATAAGCATTGTTAATGACTATATTCAAGCTGGCGCGGATGTTAATCTAAAAGTCGGAGTTATAACACCATTAACGGCTGCGTGCTTTAGTGGAAAGTTTCGCGTAGTTAAGGATTTAATAAGTGCGGGGGCAAACGTAAATCTTAGAGACGGCGATAAAACACCGTTAACAACTGCATGCCGTGAAGGATATTTTGATGTTGTTAATATACTTATAAAATCAGGAGCAGAAGTAAATCTTAGAGATGAAATACAAACCCCTCTTACAGCTGCATGTGTGGAAGGATATGCTGATATAGTTAAAGAACTGATACATGTTGGGGCTAGTGTTGATCTAGGAGATGGAAAAGAAACGCCACTTACAGTAGCGTGTAAATGGAACCATTTGATTATAGCCAAAGAACTAATATCAAATAAAGCCAGTGTTAACCTCAGGGTTGGTGATAAAACACCTCTAACAATATCATGTTATGAGGGCCATGTACAAATAGTTCAAGCTTTAATAGAATCAGGGGCTGATGTCAATCTGAAGGATAAACACAAGACACCCCTAACAACTGCATGCTATGGGGGTCATTTGATTATAGCTGAACTGTTGATAAAAGCGGGTGCTAATGTCAATTTAAAAGATACCGATAAAACACCTCTAACAGTTGCATGCACAGAAGGACAGCTTTGTATTGTTAGAAAATTAATAAAAGCGAAAGCTGAAATAAATCTTCGAGATGGAGTCCGTTTACCATTGACAGCTGCATGCTTAAAGGGACATCAAAATGTAGTGATGGAGTTGATTAAAGGAGGAGCAAATGTGAATCTAGAAGACGGAGACAAGACAATACTAACCGCCGCATGTTACACAAATAATTCGAACATTGTTGAATATTTGATAAAATCGGGAGCTAATGTCAATTTGAAAGATAAAGAGAAAACTCCACTAACAACCGCGTGTTATCGTGGGCGTTTTAGCATTGTAAAAAAACTGTTAGAATTAAGGGCAGATATCAATCTCAAAGATTCCGACAAAACTCCTCTAACAACTGCGTGTAAAACAGGGCATTTGGGCATTGTAAAAGAATTGATTGGAGCTGGAGCTGATGTCAATCTCAATGATGGTGATAAAACACCACTCACAACTGCATGCAAAGAAAAACACTTTAAATTAGTCAAGGGATTGATAAGCTCAGGGGCCAATGTCAATATGAAAGATAAACATAGTACACCACTTATCACTGCATGTTGTAGTGGAGATTTGAATATCGTTAAAGAATTAATCAGAGCTGGTGCTGATGTCAATTTAAAAGATGAAGATAAAACACCTCTTATCGCTGCATGTGCTAAAGGACAGTTGGAAATAATTCAAGAACTGATTGAAGCGAAGGCTGATGTCAATCAAAGGAATGCCAACGAAACGCCACTTACAGTAGCATGTTTTTGGGGAGATGTCAGAATAGTTGGAGAGTTGATCAAAGCTGGGGCTGATCTCAATCCGAAAGATACCGATAAAACACCATTAACTAGTGCTTGTCAACAAGGTAATTTAAGAGTAGTTATAGAGTTGATAAAATCGGGTGCTTATGTCAATCTTAACGATAGATATCAGACACCGCTTATCATTGCTTGTTGTAAGGGATATTTAAATATAGTTCAGGAGTTGACAAAAGCAGGTGCTGATGTGAATTTAAATGACAAAGATAAAACCCCTCTAACAGCTGCATGTCAGCAAGGACACTTAGATATAGTTGAAGAATTAATTAAGGAAGGAGTTGACGTCAATCTTAGTGATGGGAATCGCGCACCACTGATTGCTGCATGTGAAGAAGGACACCTAAATATAGTCAAAGAATTAATAAAAGCCGGTGCCGCTTTAAATCTAGAAGATGGAGACAAAACAATACTAACCGCTGCATGTTACACAAAACAATTAAGCATTGTTGAAGAATTAATAAGATCGGGAGCTGATGTCAATTTGAACGATAAAGAAAAAACTCCACTTACGATTGCATGTTATTGTGGACACTTGGGTATAGTTAAGGAATTGATAAAAAATGGGGCAGATGTCAATAAAATTGATGGCAATAACACACCACTAACAGTTGCATGCATTAGAATAAATATAAGTGTACTGGAAGAATTGATTAAAGCAAATGCTGATGTAAATTTAAAAGATAAACAAATGACGCCATTAACAACTGCATGCTACAAGGGATCTATTAGTGTAATTAAAAAATTGATAAGAGCGGGGGCTGATGTCAACCTAGGAGATAAAGATAAAACACCTCTTATAGCTGCATGTAAAGAAGGACGTTTGGATATAGTAAAAGAACTGATCAAAGCTGGGGCTGATGTCAATCTAGGAGATGGAATTCGCATGCCATTAATGTTTGCATGTATAAACGGACATCGAAACGTAGTTCAACAGTTGACAAGCGCGGGAGCAACTGTCAATTCAGAAAGTAGCGTTAAAAGGTGTAATTGTGGACATGTTAAGTGCAATTAAGGGGTACAAAAGCTCAAAAGCTGCTGACATTTCCAAAAACAGAGAAACAAACATACCTAAATAGCACTTACTCGTATTTCAGTGGAGGTTATGCTTAAAAAACCAACTAAATATAATGAAGTCATAAGCGTTTTGATTCACTAACGATATGATTTGAAACTGCCAGATATTTATTTTTGTACATGCATTTGGTAGTAGTACTATTGGATCAATCGTTGTTTTCAAATGGGCTGTTTGATTTCTGTTGTAAATGATGGAGGCGGTATTGCAAATGTGAGTGCATATGTTGAAACAAATATTTGGTATTAATACAGCTTATTAAATGCAATATTGTCTTCTATATAGTGCACTTTCACTGTGACTTTTAAGAAGAGGGGTTATACATGTATATGTGTTGTCTCTTGCCCAACATTCTTGATTAATTAATATATTATTATGCCCCCCCCCCCCCTTCGAAGAAGGGAGGGCATATTGCTTTGCTGCTGTCTGTCGGTCGGTCGGTCGGTCCACCAACAGTTTCCGTTCATTTTCTTCGCAAAGGATGCACACATTGAAATGAAATTTAGTATACAGGTTTATCATAATAATATCTAGGTCAAGTTCAATTTTGGGTAAGATCGAGCAATTTTCAACAGAGTTGTGCCCCTTGGACTTAAAAAAAATTCCACTTTTTGCATTTTTCCGTTGATTTTCTTCGCATAAGATGCACATATTGAAATGAAATTTGGAATACAGGTTTAGCATAATAATATCTAGGTCAAGTTTAATTTTGGGCACGATCAAGCATTTTTTGACAGAGTTGTGCCTTGGACTTAAAAAAGTTCAATTATTTGTAGTTTCAGTACGTTTTCTTCGCAGATGTTTTCAAGGGAGGGGGGCATAAGTATTTTACAAACATCTCTTGTTTAAATTGGATTGCACTAGGTCATGTGCTAATGTTAAGGCAAAATATTTAGGGAAGAGGTAAACATTTTTTAGTTGTAGATAGTTTCAAATGACTTAGAGTTGATGTCATCATGTTAACTGGATTATTATGAC
This sequence comes from Magallana hongkongensis, assembly GCA_016163765.1. Lineage (NCBI taxonomy): Eukaryota > Metazoa > Mollusca > Bivalvia > Ostreida > Ostreidae > Magallana > Magallana hongkongensis. The sequence continues at coordinate 66,109,573 of WFKH01011926.1, forward strand.
CATGTCAATAAATTTATTGTATAAAGCTAATCTCTACTAAAAATTTTTAACTGCTTACGCAGTTTAGCATTTTAGTATAATCTTGTATAAATGTTCTGTATCACGTGATAACAACCATTTTTTTTTTTATCTACAAGGCCAGCATTAATGATTTCCATGTTTAATGTACTTTCAACCAAATTTTTCATGGTGAGTAAGTAGGTAGCTCTTTTTTTCTTGCACATTGTTAGTCTGTTAATCAAACAATTCTTGTTTTCTAGAGTGAGAAAGCTAAACAAATTCAATTTTTATTTAAACAAAAGCATAATCTTAGTCTGTTTTAGTTTAACATGGACAATCATAAAAAAAATTAAAAAATCTTAAATTCAAAATGCTGAAAATAATCATAGGGTAGAGGCAATTTTAATGAGTCGGTATGAGTACATCAAACAAATCAATCTTAATTTTGGCCTAATTTTTGTATATGTTTTCTTCCGTTGTTCCTTTTCATCAATTACGCAATAATTGTCTTGACTTCTACTCAACTGAAAAAAAGAGTAGAACTCTTGAAGCTTGCAAGACAATTGGGTTTATTACATGCTCTGTTTCACTTAATAACTGCTTTTATCTTTACCGAAATGTCACTTAGAGTGTTTTATATACTTTTGATTAATTAATTTTTAGCGGTTATGTTTGGTTTTTTTTACTCCATTTTATTTGTCCAGTTAATCAAAGTCCGAGTCTTGTTATTGTTTATATGCGATATATCAGGTAAAGTTTTAATAAATGTTGCTTTCATTTGTTAATAATATTATTTAAAGGCACATTGAATCTGTTTATTTAATTTGCCAAGAGTCAAAGAAATCGTAACTTCTTTAATTTACATGCTTTGTAATCCATTTTATGACTTTGAACTTTGCATTGTTCACAAAACGATGGATTCTAACATCAGTATATTGTTTATGACTTGACTTTTTACATTCAGATATTGAATAATCATTAAAAATGCACAAGTAAACCATTTTAAACGTAAATTAATTTTATTATTATATATTATTACTTCTTAGGTTTGTAACTGACTTCAAAAATATATTGGATTGATCAATCTTATAGATGGCGAGGCGAAGTCGAACAGTTTATGAGATTGATCAACCCGATACATTTCTGTAGTCAGTCAATAACAAACCTAACAAGTGTTTTGTTTCCCCGAGGACTATCAAGTGACACATTTATTTAAAAAAGCGATGATCTACGCAAACCCATGTATGCAAGTTGCCTAACATCTCGTATAATTTCACTCATTTAAACTCTTCAAAATTATCATCTCACTTTTCAAATACTCTTTGAAAATCTTCGCTTCACGGATGTTCACTTTCAATGTTTTGTTGCTATTCAATTATAAACGGTTTCTCCATCTCCACTGCAGACATATGAGTAAATCTCGACGTTGTCTGCTCCAGATACAATAATGTCACGAAAATATTCAAAGGGCAAATACTCTAATTTTAAAGCATTTCAAAAAGCAACTTCTCTAAATATTTAAATAACTTACGGCATGGGGTTTCTATATTAAATAATATGAAATGTCGAAATGAGCAGGCGAAGCGTCGGCCAATTACGGCCATATTGCCGAATATTAATTCTCACCGAACAAACATAGAGATAAGTAAGGCAGTCAATGGCAGTCACGTGCAATGTTTAAACCAATGAAATTGTGACATTTCAGTCCGAGGAAACACACACACACACACACACACACACACACACACACACACA
>WFKH01011926.1:66137862-66160266 GCA_016163765.1 Magallana hongkongensis
AGTTTTTGCACATCATAAATGCAAATCTGGATCAAGCACTGGTTTGGTTATTCCATTTTATTTAATTAACGATATGATTGGCGTATATGTATAACATAATTACCTAAATTGCAGAAATCATTTAATAGAAATGCTCTCATGTATGATTTTAAGCAATAATCAAAAAAGTAAATTGTTTTGTTGTTATATAGAATGCATATGTAGGACCTTAAAAGCACACCAAATTCAGTTCAAATATTTTAAAATCTTTGTTACAGCTGTCTCGCATACCTTTTCAGAAACATTCTAAAATTTAAAGAACGCCGATCAATATCTCTTGTAGGCAAATCACTTATTTGAGACCAGTCTAAACTACACAAACTATTCTTACGTATTATTTTAGTTTCATGAGAAGATTATTGTGTATTATAAGAAAGGTAAAAGAAAAATAGGTTGATTTGATATTTGATTGACCTTATCATATTTTACCAGCACATATGGGAATCCAACACAAAACCATTTTAACATTAATAAAAATACAGCACATCTAAATTTGTTCGATGAATAGTTAAAATTTGCAAATATTTAGCGAAGCACATTTTAAAATGAAGAACAGGTTATCGGGAAAAAAAATCAGTGCAAAGAAAAATTTGAGAATTTTTAACAACATTCTTCCATTTTGTTGCATCAATGTGAAACAGATTTCTTAAGTTAGCTTGCTGAAGGTTTCGACAGATCGATAAACTGGTAAGAACTGGATCGTGTGGATTTCAGCCATTAGTTTTTTTTAATAAGCAGAGGTTTTAATTTTCCAACAGTTAAAATTCTCTTCAATGTTTCCAAAATGATATAAAAAGTAAACATATTTTATATCTGTCATAATCATTTCAATGTTAAACTGTCTCGTTTAGGCATATCAAAAGATTAAAATCCTTGAAAATAAAGTTTGGCTTAATTTTTCGGCAAGGCAATGTTTTATCAGCGTGTGCTGATTTTGATGGCAATAACACCAGTTAACAAAGAAAAAAGGACAATGTGTATAGTCGAATAATGAGTGGAAATCATTTTTCTTTGACGAAATTGTATGATAGTCATTGTTTTATCAAATTACACCGTCAATACAGTAAAATTCTTCATTGTGGGATATTCTAACGATAAAATGCTTTCTTTGGTGATTAATGCGGGATATGATGGTAGTGACCTTGCAAAAAAAAAAAAACAACATTTTTTTCTGCATTGAACACTACTTTCATAACCTGCATGAATCATTAAAAAAATATTTTATAATAATATGTACATTTTGAAAAAAAAAATCAATTAATAAATTAATCGTAAAGAGTAAATAAAAGTAACTAAATTATTGTTATGGTACAACATTACGTTAGATAAAAGAAATAGCCAATTTATCTTATATAGACATTTTAGTATGACATCATCAAAAATTTTCGTGCAGTCCGTGAGTTTTCTTAGGTCGCTAAAGGTTTCGAACGATAAACTTGTTAGAACAGGATCGTGTAGAATTAAGCTCTGTAATTTGCTGCTTGAAATTCCTTATGTCGACAATTTTTTTACGTACACTTTTTTGGAAGATTCATATTTACTCTAAATTTATAAGATATATAATTAAATGTAAATAAAAAAGAATATACACGTATAAGTTTTTTTGTTTTTTATGTTTTATTAAATTCCTTAACAAACTATAAAAAAAAGTCTAAAATATTGATAACCGTATCACTAGGACATTTTAAGAAGCATTTGCATTGAAAGCTTTCAATAAAGACAATAAAAGGTGTCAAAATACAAAGTATTCACACTCATTACGTAAATTTTCAATATGAAAATTTCAATATATAGGGATTGATGATCAAATGTTTATGATTTGTGGCACTTGATGATTAAGTTTAAATTCTTTGAATTCGGCTCATTTGGAGATTAATAATATCCCCTTCTACCAAGACCTCTTCGTCCAAGACCAAGAAGTCCGCCGCCTCCGAATCGACCAAATCCGGAGTTCCATCCGCCGAGTCCACCACCGATAAGTCCGCCCCCGTAATATCCACCTCCCAGTCCGTATCCACCGTAGTAGTTTCCACCATTCCCGTAGTAGCTACCCCATTGACCTTGGACAACGGAAACCAAGACACATGCCATAAAGAGTGCGATGCAAAAAGATTTCATCTTTGCGGATGATGTACCTTTAAATTAAATCTATTTGATTAAAATCTTAAAAACGTTAAAACTTGAATTAGGCAAATACATGTTTATTGTTTGGACAAAAAAAAGATACATAAATTGTTTATTGCATAGAATCATTTATATTTGCGTGGATTAATATTTTGTTCTCACTTTTATAAAGGTTTTTGTTGTTACCTTTTTTAATATACTGGGTTTTATAATAAAGATAATGTTGTAAGTTTCATAAGAGAAAAACATAAGTTGGTAGCGAAGTAAATTAACTTTGTTTAATCTTCCTTTAAAATTAAATATTTAACAGTGTATACTGTTTATAAGCTTATCTAAGAAAGGGCATATATATGTCAAATGCTAAAAACAGAACTGCATAAATATATTCTTTCATGTTATGCTTTCTAATAATTTGCTCGTGTTTGCTGTTATTTGTATAATTTAATTCTGTCGTTTTTTTAAATGTACATATATTTGGCTTGCTTATATACTTCTTGTAGTCAATTTATTATTTATACAAAATGATAAAAAATAAAGGAAAGCGTTCTCTCTGTTTTATTAAATATTCTAAAAGGAAAAAAGCATATTTTTATGTAGCAATGATTTTGAATATGTTAAATGCCTGAGCTACATAAACATATTCTTTTTTGTTATGCCTGGAAATATTCTGATCGTCTTTGATGTTTGTATATTATGATTTTTTTAGTTCTCTCGTAATAAATACACATATCTTCGATTGGCTTATACGCGTCATGTTCTTAAATGTCTACTTATAAGAAATACAGAAAATTATGAAAATTGATTTTAAAGTGTTTTAAACAATCTTATTTAATTTGTTGAAAAATATAATTATTTTTCATTTATCTCTTTAGAAATAGTATCTTATCTTTATTGAATACATTACAAAACAAAATAACTTACTTTGCGGAGTTGTCCAAAGATCCCAAGAGTTTCAAGCCGGCTGTTGCAATGATGGTTTCGTCTCCCAATTTCTAAAATATATATACATTGGTCAGTATTTCCGTGTTTGTCATTCTAAATGTAGATCTTATTAAACCGGTGAAACTAATAGTAAACAAAGGAACGAAAACTACCACGCAGATCGTCATTAATATAAGTCTCGCCAATGGTCATTGCGGTGGTGCGTCACGTGACAATATATGCAGTGTCACGGTCATGCGACACTAAAATCTGTCAGGGCGCCTCGTTAAACATGACAGGTTAATGTTCGTCAATTTACGTGTGATGACCAGACTTTGATCCTAAACAAGCATATCCTTGTTTTATATTTGATCGTCTTAGAGGGATTTCCCCATTTTTTAAGGAAGTACTTTCTGACTATCGGCCATATCGGTGCAACCACAAAGGCAGAATCAGAGCAGGAAATGTGCCACACAATGGGGTGTATTTTGTTGTATGTGTATATATATTCTGGTCAGGACGTGGTCAGACATAACGTCTTCTTACAATCCAATATTTCTCTTGTAGAGTAAAGGTACGTACACGATTCTTGATATGCATCACAATTTTGTGTTTTTAGGAAGATACCCCAAAAAGCTAACTATTACGAAAAAGCGTCATGCTAGTGTCTAGCTAGTATTACTTTCATTACAAATTAAGTAGCCGCTAGGATTTCTCTCTTTCATAGTCCTACATGTAATTTTTTCTTGTTTAAAAATTCTTTTTTTTAAATTATTTGAAATATTAGGAAAATATTCAAAGTTTATTTCCTCTTCTTTTCTTGGCCACATTTTTTCCTATCACCATTTTATACATGTGATAGATTTATTTTGAAAAATATCTATTTTTTTTTACATTAAAATGGTTATTTTTAAAATAAGCAGTCTGATTTTAAATAATTTTTTTTAAATTCATTTGTAGAAAATCACCTGAAATATGAAAGCTGTCTGCCTCGCTCTTCTTGTGGCTTGCGTCATGGTATCTTCAGCCGTAGCAACATACGGGTCTTACGGCCGTGGAGGTTGGGGTGGAAACTACTACGGTGGATATGGACTGGGTGGAGGATACTACGGGGGTGGACTTTTAGGTGGCGGATACGGTGGATACGGTGGATTTGACAGATTTGGAGGCGGTGGTCTCTTTGGTGGATTCGGAGGATTATCAAGACGTGGATATTACTAAATTGTTATATTAGTGTAAGTGAATATATCAATCTATAAAAAGAATTGTGGAATTAAACCATTCCACGGTGGCAAATGGTAATAGATATTCAATTGATAATTATAAGCGGAGATATTGTTTAAATGGTTACTTGTACATTTGACAAAATACTTTTTTTTAAATTGAGAAAAGAATCCATTAAATAACCAACATTTATTCCACTACAATAATTGATAGCTCCATATAATTTCTTTTGTTTTGTCTTATCATAATATCAAGTTCATCATTCATGTATTTTGATGGATTTTCTTTTTCTTTTTATTTTAGGTGTGTTGTGAATGGACTCCTGATCTGAGATGTATTTATTGTTCGAAAAGCGAGTGAATAAAATAAAAAATAGAAATACAAAACCGATGGTTGTTATTATATAATTATAACTAATGTTAAAAGTATTGATTTTATTATGGTACACTGTTGATAATAAAAGTTTTAAAGAAGCCATAAAAAGACGCTTTGATAGCAGTAATCTATTATAAGTCTTCTGAATATTTCGGTAAACTGTGTCAAAGGTCCCATAAAATAAACGTTTTGATGCCAGTAATCCGTTTTGACACATGCAAACATTTTGATTCGTTTTTGTTAAACGGGTTATGTGTTGAAATTTGCAGTTGAACAGTTGTCTATTATTAAACAGGTATCATGTTTTAAGATTAAAGTGTTTGTCTTAATCATTCATAACATGAGTTTTAATGTAAAATCCATAATTTTGCCATAATTTATATTTTACTTTTCCAAAGCTATATAGCATTTTATTTATATAAAAAAGTAACATTGACATCAAATTAAGCAAGGTATTTTAATTAATATAACTCATTGTAAATAGAGTCAATCGATAAATATTGAAAAAAGTATCGTCATAAGACAGCCATAAGACAGCTTCTCTACATAGTGAAATTGATTGCTAAGATTCAGATTCCAATCTGATTCATCCTGAAGTACCGCCCACTCTCATTCAAGCAAGTTTAGTGAAGATAAGAACAGTAAAAATCAAATATTAGACCATCTCCAAAAACCCGAAAAATCGCACACTGACGCCGAAAGTAAGGCATTAACCCCTACTCCTACCCTTCTCGCTTCCGACTGGGAAATAAGCTTAAAATCTGAATTTCTTTGATTCGTGGGCAGCCGTAATTTTAAAGGCTCTTTTATGCTATTAAAGAGGTGTAGAGAACATAGAAGTACAATCTGTTTATGGTTAATCGAGCACCTATTAAAAACTAGAACAAATGATCTTCGCACTTTTTGAAGAGCAAATTATGCTCATCTTAATAATGCACTCATGTAGCCTGTGTAGTTCCTAAAAATCGAGGGCTTCATAGCTATATGCATACATATGGCTAGTAAAGTCATCCTTGTATCTGCAGAACCAGTGACATTTACTTCATTGCCAAATAAGCGTCCCTTTCAGCATTGGAACTCAAGTTCTTATCAAAACGCTAATTTTATTGTGATATTATACAATAATGAACTTCACTGTTGGTCGATCTGTAGTTTTACGGACCCATGCCAAATGATATTGACAGAAGACACAAAAGTGATATCGAGCGTGCTTTGTCTAAGGTCGATATCACCTTACATAGGTCATTATAACCTCATAATGACCGTACAGTGATGACTCCAATAGTTGTATTATACATGTATATACACTCGCGGCACGGTTGCTACGTTTGCGGCCTCATCAGTTAAGTTACATTCTGAATAAGAGAAAAAGGCTAATCTCCCTGCATATTTAACTTTGATGTCATCAGCTTCTTAATGATACATTAAGTGAACACATAGTAGCCATAATTACTTTTAAATTACAGTAGTTGCCATTTTAATTGGCGTCACATTGCAGTGTGTGGAGCATAATAAAATAGCAGCGTCAAAATTTGCTCAAAATTCTGCGGAGGAAAGGGAGAAAACGTTTAAAATTGAATAGCAACAAAACATTGTAAGTGAACAAGGGTACAGTGAATAATTTTAAAAAGAGTATTTAAAAGGTGATATGATTGATTTAGCCTAATTTATGTAATCTCATGAGATACCCACTTGAGACAAATTATATTTTTACTCCTAGATTTTTAAATACTTTTCTACATGTACCTATTCTAAATGAAGGAAACGTCAACACAAACGTGTCTTTATACCGAATATTAACTGTGTTATTCGTAGGATAGTATTGAAAACACAAACTAAATGCACAAATATAACTATTACTAAATAATACTCAGTTGTTCTTTTTTGGTATTATATACCTTTACAGTTTGAAATCTCCCAATTGACCAAAGTTGGACAGCTAACAATCATATCCGATGATATGGTTTATTCTTAGTTCGAAGTATCGAAAAGATTTTTACTTACATTTTTTTTGGTTGCATATTAATTTCTAGATTAGTAAAGGATCCTATATAAATGAAAATAATAAAGAAGACATTGTTTTCAATCTTTTATTTAAATAAAAAAAAACTATATATAGAAATGTCCTAACCAATCGTAAGAGTATCACATGGACATTTTAGAAGTATTTGCATTTAAAACATGCAAATAAAGACAATAAGCGGTATCAAAATACACAACATTGAATATCAATAACGATATTAAATAAAAATAAATCATATCTTTATCAAAAGTTCATAATGAATGACACTTGATGATCGTGATTTAGGTCTGTAAGTTTTTCACATAAAATTAATAATATCCCCTTCTGCTTAGACCTCTTCGTCCAAGACCCAAACGTCCGCCTCCACCGAATCGGCCAAATCCGGAGCTCCATCCGCCGAGTCCACCACCGATAAGTCCGCCCCCGTAATATCCACCTCCCAGTCCGTATCCACCGTAGTAGTTTCCTCCACCCCCGTAGTAGCTACCCCATTGACCTTGAACAACGGCAACCAGGACACAGGCTATCAAGAGTGCGATGCATAAGGATTTCATCTTTGTTGATGATGTACGTATTAAGGAAATGAATAAATACTTTTATTTAATCACGGTGATATTAAAACATGCATCATGCAAATCAATTTAATGTTTGGAAGCTTATGCTATACATCCTTATACAATGCAAGAATAATTCAAATTCTAAAAAATCAGTTCCATAAATATTCCTTTATAACACAGCGCCAAAATTTCGCTTGTGTTTTGCTTATAGCTATTTGAAAAATACAAATGCGTTAAATCTTGCAAGTTTGACTGCAAACCGATTCTTACCGTTTTAGTAAGTATCCTAACAGTTATGAAAATAAAATAGCTAATTCTGTAGTAAAAGTGTCTAATTTTGTAAAATATATTACAAATAAAACTTACTTTGCAGACTATCCAAAGATCTCGAGTGTTTCAAGCAAGCTGTTGCATGATAGTGTTATCTCAGGTTGCAAAGTATATATACCATGCCAACTATTTCCGTGTTCTATTATTATATTTCTTATTACGCATACCAATGTAAATAATAGTACACAATGGACAGTAATAATCCACGCATATCATCGTAAACAAACAATTCTCGTCAATGGTCATTGCGGTGATGCGCCACTTGACTATATGTGCAACGTCACGGTCATGCGACATCAAAATCTGTTAGAGAACATCGTTAAACCTGACAGGTTATTATTGTTCGCCCATTTATCTGTGATGACCAGTATTTGATTATGAAGAAACATGCTCCTGTTTTAGATTTAACCTCTGATACGGTTTTCCCCAATTTTAGAGGAAGTGCTTTTACGACTTTTGACTATATCGATTGAATCTAAAAGGTCAAACCAAAACAGGAAATACTAGACAATGGGGTACATATTTTCTTAGGTATAAATATATGATTATACTGGTCAGACCATTGTCGAACATGACATTTTACAGTCTGATTGTTTTCTTGTAGAGTAAACTAAGTGCTAATTGAATCACATCTAGAATTTGTTTTCTTAAAAAATGCAATGGCCAAATATGATAAAGTTTAGTTTGTAATACTTTTTTGAAAAAAAACCTCTCTTTTTGAAATACAATTTTTCTGGTGTAACTTAAAACCCCCCAGAAAAAAAAACCCCCAAAACAAACAACCACCCCCCCCCCCCCCCTAAAATAAAAAATCATTAATATGTATCTTTATTTCGAACTCTGTTTTTATGTTCGATGTCCAGTGAATATCAGTGCGTGTTACCTTCCTAGCCAAATGAAACCATTTTAGTATTGTGACCAATGTTCTTATTAAACACGTCTTTCGTTATGCTACAATTTGTTATATATTATTGATTAATGTTACTCAGTTTGTGTACAAGTATGATCGCATGAAATAAATCGCCATGACAAAAAAAAGTATATTGGAACCACTTTTCAGTACAGTATAATACCGAGTAAATTATTATTTCATAGACAATTAGACATGCATTTCCAAATCATATTTGATCGCAGTAATTTTTATTTAAAAACCCTATAAACTTGTTAACCGGTATTATCATTTCAGTATTGGACAGTCATTCATGTACATGTAGTAACCTTAGAAAACTAGTACTTGGCCATAATTAGCATATTTTATTTTTTTAGACAAAATGTGTTGATTTGGTTGAAAATGACATCTTTATGATAGGATCAATTTTTTAACAATTATACATGACTGGGGGCCTATTTCTATGACGAAAATCGATGCCCGTTCATTCTTTTATGGCAGTCATTGCTCTTTTTTACAGGGAAAAACAGAAACTTTGGACATTGTGGGATATATATCAGGAATTCATTCCACTGCACAGATCATAATACCGCATTTGCTTTGATTCTAATAAAAACATGTTTATTTACTTTTATTTGTATTTTAAATACATTTTTACAACATTTTAAAAAAATATTTAATCCCCTTAAAAACAATTGCTTTAATTTTTTTTTAATTTTTAACAGGCCGCCTCTTCTGAGTCAGAAAAAAACCCACTACCTAAACATTCATAATGTGAATGTTCCTACGTATGTCTGCTTCTATAACAACGTTGTAATAATGAAATGTGATAATGTTTAACCAATTCAAAATAATGACACACACATAATGGAAAAACTCGGACCGGCTATCCCCAAGTAACAACTTTCTGGATCCATTCATGTATTCAACGTCAGAATGTTCAGCTTGATCAAAATTGACTTAAAAGCTACTTAAAGAATAAAAAAATGCTTCTTAAAGGTGGCTTAAAAGTGGTTTAAAGAAGTTCGGACCTTTTGGACCAATAAGCTCTAACCTAATGTCGATGATATAAAGTGGCTTAAAGAACTCCTTTTGTTTAAAGCTCCTGTAAGTCAAGTTTAAGCCACTTTTTAGGACTTGTTTAAAAATGTTTTTTCGCCCTGTAGTGGTTCTGGGAAAGATCTCAAAAATGTAAAAAAAAAAAATCCAGACGTACAGAAGGACAGACAATCAGACGGACGCCGGGCAAAAGTTGATCTGAAAAACTCACTTTAGCTCTCAGCTTAGGTGAGTTAAAAAGTTGAACTGAAAAAAAACAAACAAACCCAAAAACCAACAACAAAAGCAAATACAACAATAAAATACGTTTTCCTCATTCATTTTATTCACTCTCGTTTGTACATTGAATTAAGCTCAGTTCTGGATTTCATTTACGACAGATCTGAAAATATACAAGAAAAAAATATAAAAAAAAAAAATACATTTAAGTAAACTAAATGAAGAAAACAGCAAACTAAAGACCACTTTAAAAATATAAAAACAATTTTAAAATTAAATGAGTAATTTGCATGTATCTACATATTTACTTACATTTAAACAATTCTAATAATATCCACGTCTGGATAATCCCCCAAATCCACCAAAGAGACCACCGCCTCCAAGTCTGTCAAATCCGCCGTATCCGCCGTATCCACCGTATCCGCCACCTAAAAGTCCACCCCCGTAGTATCCACCACCCAGTCCGTATCCACCATAGTACTTTCCACCCCAACCTCCACGGCCATAAGACCCGTATGTTGCTATAGCTGAAGACACCATGACGCAAGCCACAAGAAGAGCGAGGCAGACAGCTTTCATGTTTGAGGTGATTTTCTACAGAAAAGAACCTCGACAAAATACTAGACTGATCAATTTCAATGTTGAACATTTTGCAATTAATTTAATAATAAAAAAATATTTGTCAGCTTTTCTGCTTAGGTTGTGTTCTACATCAAAAGTAAAGAAACAAAAGTAAACATTGTTGAAACATATTAAGTTAATATTTTTAAAAATATATTTCTGTGAGATAAAAAAAAATGTAAGAGACCGGATGTGATATCTTACGCGCACGATTGTACAGCGGTAATCAGTATAAACGACAAGAAAAGATTGTGCAATATGACCATGGAAACACGACCATTAATATTATATATATTGACTAATCATTCTAGGGATTAATAAAAAGATTCCGCCTTGTTTGTGTATTAGAATGTTCTTCAGAAAACTTAGAAAGTAGGCTTAACATTAATTCTTTTCCACAAGCTCCCCTCTTCTTTTCAATAAAAAGAACGCATTATGAACTAGAAATTGATAGTGATATTTTGTAAGAATTAAAGTTAGTTTCTCCCTGTGTTTTTTAGAATACGAATTCCAGATGTTTTTCGTTTACGTACCTTTTCTCTACCTGAAATCGATGGACGATAAGAAGAGGATATGTTCGACAATGGTCTGACCAGTATATATAATCCTCACAAAACAAACACCCCTTTGTTTAGTATTTCCTGCTATAATTTCGCCATTGTGGTTTCATAAAAATGATTGCCTATGGTAAACTACTTAATTTATTTCCTTGAAAAACTGGAAAAACCCCTCAGAAGAAGATTAAAACAGTACTATGTTCTTAAGGTGAGAAAATTGGTCATCACACGTAAAATGACTAAAAGGGCAAGCGCGAACGTTTCAGGCTTAAAGAGGTGATCTGACAGATTTTATTGGTGTTTGACCGTGACCGTTAAGCACCTTGACGCACCACATCAATGACCAATGACTAGACATTTTACTTACGATGATTTTTGCGTGGTAGTTTTCTCGTTTGTTTATTGTTTATTTCATTTTGTATACGTATAAAGAAATAGAATAAAAGAACACGGAAATAGTGGCCATGGTATATATATTTTGCAAAATTGGGACCACACTATTCCTGCACTAGCTTGCTTGAAACAGATCTTTGGATAACTCCGCAAAGTAAAGTAAGTCTTTTTTAATATGTTCAGCAGACGTGTAAGACTAATATCTCAGAGAAAAATATTTAATAATTAGAACTATTTAAGTATGTAAAATAATAGTAAAAATACTTTAGAAACAACACTTATCATTTACTAAATTTCTTTTTTTTTTTTTTATAAAAAAATAAAGTATGTAAGTCAATCGAAGATTTATTCATGTTAAAATAGAGAGAACAAATATTCATATATTTTAAGCTTTATATAGATAACTCCGAAACCAAGCAGAATTTTGCATGCATTATATGAAATGTATATTAATGCAATTAAGCTCCCAGTACATGTATTGGACTCATTTTTTTACCGTCTAAGATAGGTCCCTGAAAAGTATAGACTGTGGAATCATCAGTTTTCTTTTATGCTAAAATTAAGTTGATTTCGATGGTACCCCTTATTAACGTATATCTTTATCTCATGAAACATTTTTTGGTTTTACATGCATCATTATTTCAATATATCCAAGGAATAAAACCGAAAATGATTTCCCTTAATATAAATTATTCTATACTGTCGTTAATACTATTTTAGTACCGAACGTTTTTTTTATATAATGCACACATATATTCATTTATTCGCGTGATTAATATTTAAACGTCTCTCTGATATCAATCAAATCGTTTTCTTTAAAGGTACAATATCCACAAAAATGAAATCTTTATGCTTCGCACTCTTGGTCGCCTGTGTCCTGGTTGCCGTTGTCCAAGGTCAATGGGGTAGCTACTACGGGGGTGGTGGAAACTACTACGGTGGATACGGGAGCGGACATATCGGTGGCGGACTCGGCGGATGGAACTCCGGATTTGGTCGATTCGGTGGCGGCGGACTTCTTGGTCTTGGACGTAGAGGTCTCAGTAGAAGAGGATATTATTAGTCGCACGTTTATTTTTACAAAAAGAACTACACTCAAATCAAATTACATATCTAAATCCAAATCATGTGTGCCGACCATTATAAACCTTGATCATCAATCATTAAATATATCATTTCTCGTTTAATAAATGTGATGAGCGCTGTGTATTTATAAACTTTACATGATTTTTATTGTATGATTTTAATGCATTGCTTCTGAATGTATATTGAGTTGATAAAATAAATTGATTAAACATAGAAATATATTTTTGTTATATATCAATCAAAAAATAAAAAAATACGAAGACTTTTGTCATAGCTATTTTAATTAACGACATATATAAAACTAGATCTGGTAGACATAATTTAGCAATACTTTCAAACAATTTGAAATTTAAAAAAAAATAATTTATTCCTTTTTTTCTAAGAATTATTTAGAATCTAATCCTGCTAAAATGAGGTCACGGCGCACGGTCAAAATTTGTGTTATTTCAACAATAAACCACATACTGTCGAAAGTTATATCTCTATAAAATGGGCTTAAAAACCAAATAATATTTGTAAATTAAAATTAAGATTGTTCATGATATTCTATGTACCATATAATGACGGAATATATTGTTTTGTTGAACACAAATCAGTTTTAAAAGACAGATAGTCCTCTTTAAAATTGACTAAAACGTTGACCTTGTATTTCACTTGATTCAATTTAATTTTTGATGCCAATTTATCATGTTTTCAATTAGTGATTAACAAGAGAAAAAAAATAATCTATGATTTGCCTCAAATTTCCTTTTTTTTTCTTTTGAGGATACAATCCTGTAAGTATTACATAAAAGTGTAGGAAAGAAATGTCATCTATTCTTTCGGTTTACGCAACTGTGAACTGGTTAGAAATCTCTTAAAATGTAAACTTTTAGATATCAAATAAAAATAGCACAGAATATTAAAACTAGGGTTCTAATTTCCTTTTGCTATTTTTATACAGGCAAATGTGAAATAAAATAAAAATTGTAAATATAATGGATTTCAAAAATCTTATGCAATTTTAATATGATTTTGCCATTAAATGTAACTTGAAAATTCCATAAACAGTTTCAGATTTAATGATATTTCTATCATTTCAACAATATTATTGCATTTAAACAAATTTAGACAAAAAGGGATTCACAGAAAAAAAATAATTCTTAGAAAAAAAGGAATTTTTTTTTTTTCACAGAATGATGAAAAGCAAATAAAAAAAGCTGATATCAAATCCATAAGTTTAAAATTCGTTTTACATCCTAATTATATACAGTTTACCGCACAGGTCGCCTAGAAAATATGTTTTTATAGTTATATTTAAAATTTTGTACATTTCTTGAAATTTCTGTTTAATACCCCTCTTAAAATTGTAGTGATGAACGAATACGTAAAGCATGCACATTTGGATAATATATTAAAATGAAATTAAAAGGAATAGCAAATATACGTTAATATAAATTAATGTCCTTTTAATTTATGCAACTATATAATTACTTTAATTATATCAATAGATTAACTAGACTCTGAGCATATTTGATTAAATCATTTGTAAGGGTTGTTACATGGCTCGAAGAGGGAGCGCTATTCGTGCCCGAGGCAACCGTGTTACAACCATTTTGTCGCATTGTGTTTGTTTCTTGATTAAATGATTAGACTCATCAGGGTTTGATTTACAGGAACTGTAATTAATTAAGAAATAAACTGTTCTTAGATATTTTCACTCTTGTTCACTCTTCACTCTTCGTGTTTTAAATGATAGCGAAAATGGTAACGCAAGGTTTTTTTTCTAGATGCTGCTGAAATAAATGATGTTTGTTTTCCCCAAAGAATAGAAGAAAGAACACCAGGTGGAGTATTGCTACCTGGGACAAGTTGGTCCGCGTATATCCTATGAAAGTGACTCTCAAAGTTGACCTAATGTTAAATGCAAACAAATTAGACCAACAATTAATCAATAAACACTTCCCATTCAAAATGACCTGTGCATGCATCACTGATATACAACGGGAAATTCAGTGGAAATTTGCGGTTATTAGAGTGGAACCATGCGACAAAAAAAATATTCAATAGGATATATTTTTTTTAAAAAAAACTGTCCAATCAATTTAGGCATTACAATAAAGAACAGCAACGGTTTCATACTAAGGATTATCTAATATTTGTGTTAGAATTGCTTAGACTTTTCATTTAAATGCAAAAACATATTCTAAATATATATAAATAGATAGTATTGTCCAAAATTTATAAGGGTTTTGAATATTGTATTTAAGATCTTAAACTGTGAAAGTGACAAATTTAAAACCACATTTCTCCTGTATCAGTGACTATACGTTTATTCATTCCTAAATGATGTGGTATCAAGATAATTTCGACAAGTGTGTCATTGAAATCTGTAGACAAAACACACTTCCGCATTCTTCCGCGCAAAAAAAATCTCCGATAAAACTACTTGTATGTTTATTGGTTTGAAACTGATTTTTAATTCCTGATGTGTAATAATTAAATGATAATCTTATTGTGCTGATTAGTTGAATACAATTGTAAACATCAAAAAAATAAGTATCGTATGCGTAATGAGTTTAAACGTGACAAATAATATGCCATTATGGAAAAAGGTGTCACCCGAATGCAAATTAATTAATTCATTTTTATTTCTTTTTTATTTAATTTAAAATATATTTGTTTTTATACCACTTGAACACGCGAGCACGATTTTATAACAACTAGTTATCTCGAGTTTATTTTCCTCAAACTAACAAATGAATTCGTACCACAAAAAAAACCAAAACAACAAACAACCCCCCCCCCCCCCACTAAAAAAAAACCACCCACCAAACAGATGTGATTCTCTTTAAATAAGCACAAGTCAACTGATTTCTACTTGAATATAGCTTAAAACAGATCTAGGCAACCCCCGTTTTTGGAGGATAGCCCACTTTCAAGATGGCGGCCAAGTTTTTACCATATATGGAAAGTCACACTGCATTGTGGGTGAAATTATCCCCCATTTTTAAGGATAGCATGTATATATTTTAAAGGCTTCGTGCATATCTTTAATGATAAAATACAAGCATCAGACCACATGAAAATTGAAGTTAATGAAATAAACTAATGATCGTATGCGGCGATTTGAAATTCTAAGTATAGTATTTACAAAAAATGCTTTAAAAATTGTACTTCCGGTGCTCAGTTTTACAAATGACTGAGACTATTTACAACTGTTTCTTGTAATTTAAATCACAAAATGGTGATGTTTATTACTCTTTCAAACATATTTGAATTAATTCACTTTTAGACATGCATAATGGATATCTTGATTCATCGTACATATACAAAGTAAATGTTTGCATATCTTAGGTCTCTGTAACTCTTAAATTATTTCCTAAATTAATACATAGTTTAATTATTATTATCAAAAACTAGTCCCTCAACACAAAAAGACATTGTAAAATTTAAATCATCAAAATTTAAATATCAAATGCTGAATATTTAAAAACAAATGTGAATCCTCGCCTGAAAATATTTTTTCCTTTAAAACCAGCCCTGCCCTGCAATAATTTGAACTTGAATATTTACTAAATGTTATCAATAATTATAATTAATGATAGCTAAGCAAAGTGTTTTTTTATTTGTATGATAATTACATTTCTTGTCATAGTTAACTCCCTTTGTATAAACAGAGTTAATTGCCCTTCATTTGAAAAGATCCACCAAGGGGCGCAAGTATCTATCCTCCAATTTTGGAGGATAAAATCTATCCCCCAAAAACGGAGGTTGCCTAGACCTGTTTAATTGCAATAATATCAGAATTTTTATAATTTCTACTATAGCAAATATTTAGAACTTTTTACATCAATTGATATTAGAATTTATATTGTAAATTACACATTTCATCTTATATTCACTTAAAATGTGTTCTCATTGTACTTTCAAGGCAAAAATGAAAAAAATCTTACGGTACACTCAAATATTTTAATGTTTTCCGTTTGTTATTATTTTTTTCAGTGGCCTTCTGAAAGTGCAGACAGCTTTTTGAAACGTCACAAAGGCTCTGACTTAAAAAGTTTCAATCCATATAAATGTTGTATAATATTTTGTTTTATATGAAGAAATTCGTTTTTATCTTTGCCCTTGATGACAAAGGACTGGTCATTAAAGCGCAAACTATTCGACCGAATTTGTATACGCATAAATTATATAGTTTCAATAATCTTCATTTGAAATATTTCGATTATAACTTCTTTTCCTCTTTTCCTCTAGTTAAATATTATTTGATATGCATACACAGACACTAAAATAATTGCAAAGCTATTATTGTAAAAATGCCTTAGTCTGATTAATCAAAAAAAATAAAAACCAAACATTCATAAATTAAGTGAAAAAGCAATGTTTTTAAAATTTATTATCATCATTTTTATTTTACTTACGAAAATACATCAAAAAATAAACTTTGTGATCTTCTCAAAAAGTTTAACATTCAAATTGTTACAAAGAAAAGCAGAAAACAAAACAATTTCACAAAAAAAGTATATATAAATATTTAAAAGAATATAAATGGAAAAAAATATACATGAACATAATAAGAGCACAATGAATAAATTACCACTCAACATGCAGTTCAATGATCGGAAAAAGTTTTATTTGATGAATAAAACTTTAGTTATGGATAATGTATTGTTGTTTTGAAACAAAAGTAGTATGCACTGGAATTAGTAATATCCTCTTCTGCTTAGTCCTCTACGACCAAGTCCTAAAAGTCCTCCTCCACCGAATCGATCAAATCCTGAATTCCACCTGTCATATCCACCACCAATTATTCCACCTCCTAGTCCGTATCTACCGTAGTAATTTCCACCCAAACCCCCACCTCCGTAATAGTCAGACCACTGACATTGGACGACGGAAATCAAAATGCAGGCAAAGATGATAGCGAGGCAAACAGACTTCATGATTTCAATATCTGTAATTATCATAAAATTGTACAATGTAGAGAAATACAAAGTGTATGATCAAAATATGATCATCTGAAGATAAAATTAAAAACCGAAAACTAATAACGAAATATTTAAATTTTATGAAATTAAAGTCAGAATAAATATCAATATATTCCTCGGTTAAAATTTTTATTTCTGGAGGAGAGAATTAATTAAGGAGATTAGCAGAAATTATCTTTACTTACAGTTGAAATTACTGTCGATGGTGGAAATGCATATTTCGTATGATCTTTTTCATGATTCCCATGCCAATTTATACTTTTTGTATTTCCGCTTTATTTTTTGATGACGTTTGAAATGACGCAGTATCTGGATTTGACAACGTTGTAAAAAGTTAAGTGGTCATTTTAAATGCACATAATGTGATATGAAAAATAGAGGCTTGTGATTGGCTAGCCAGAGGTCAGCGCTAATGACAGTTGAACGTCACGAATCAGTAATATCGCTATAAAGATGACAGAATACATATAACCTTTGTGTTTATATTTTATTTATACATCACCTTGTCTCTGTCGTCGTCAGTTTCTATTTTTATCATAGTATTAAAATCAGAATGAGAGATACATGTAACTTGTTACAGTTATTCGTCTTGTATTCTTGATTTGTAATATTTTTTATTTGCTTTTTGATATGAGGAGAAAATAGCATGCACATAATTATAAATACACACAATTTCAAGAGAAATTCGTCTTTGAACAAGAGTCGCTATATAAGCGTTAGTGAACCATTCATTAAACTTACATGAAAACAAAGTGTATCCATTTTTGAGCATTTTTTTTTTTACATTGATAATGAAAGGTGGCTATATTTAGATACTCTGTTAAAAAACCGCGATAATACAGTTCAAAACAGAATTCTAATCTAAATTATGTGATCCTGAAAAATAAATAGGGCCGTGTAACTCTTGTCTAGAAAATCTAATGTATGATTCAAATGCAGTAGGATTGAAAATTAAAAGAAACACTAACATCTTCACAACCTTTCGGACGACATAATTTTTCTCGTGCCTATCTTCTTATTTTAAATTGATATTACTCCTAGTCGCGTGTTCAAACTATAGAAAGTCCATTTGTGACCACATTATCAATAAATATTTTAAAATATAAACAATTAAAGGTCAACTTTTTTTGTCTTCTTTAAAGTTGCGACTTACGTATCTTTTTATTATTTTTTTCTTTTTTAATTCCTCCTTACCAAGATTAGAAGCGACGTCAGTAATCGGATAATCATGAGAGCATTTCATATTTTTATCTCAAATAGGTAATTTGATAATAAAACTCAACTGCATTATCCATGTATGCCAAGCTTTATAATTATTTGTTCGAAAATGGTACGGGAATATGTAAATACATAATTTCGGCATATGTTTAACTCAACAATTTACGAAGGGTAAACATAACCTTTTAATATTTAACCTTTTTGAAAGTATATCTAAAGTAAGTGTCGCTTCTTTTCCTTGTACATGTGATTGTTATGCAAAATGTCAGCAGAAATGTTTTTTTAAGAGTGGCATCATACATTCACATGCTATTTTCTTGTTTTTAAATATGTGTGTAATATAATATTCACGTTCTTAGTTTGTAAGAAGGGTGGAATCATACATTAACATACAGTTTCTTTTAGATCGGAGTGTAGTAGTCTTGTTTGTTAAAATACTGTATTTGCATGTTGGAGCCATGTAAATGATTTGTGTCCTTCAACCAGACTGAGCTTGTAATGATTTTTTTCTTGCATGTCCAACACATATCAGAGACAGCCATAAAAGACTAACTTGTCACAGTTTATTACAATGAGTTGTTGATGGCTTATCAAACGCAACCATGACTGTCCAATTCACCAACGGTAAGCGTATATTTTTTAAACGCTATACATGTGTATTATTTTTTCCCGGCCATTTTAAAAGTTTATTTTGTCATTAAACGTCATTAAAGACTTCATTACAAAAGAAAGCTAACCCATATAAAATATATATATTGTTTCGTGTATATTTCGTACCATTAGTTCCAGTTTTACAAAAACGTTGTTAAACAGTACGAGCAGGTCATACTTTATGTTCAATATCAGTTATCTTTCTTTCTCTTTCTTGTTTTTGTAGAGCTTTCTATTTCTTTACATGTACTTTTCAACGAATTGTTGTTGTTGTTTTATTCTATATATATAAATTTTTTTGTTTGGAGAAAATACGATCAGAATAAACTATGATTAATAATAATAATAATACCCATTTTTTGAGCTTACAGTATCAAAAATCAATTTCATTAAGGTTTCTATTTGGACATTTGAATTAAATATTGTTCACTTGTTAATGATATTGTTTATGTCTGATCTTTCTATTTGTTGTGCTTTTTTGTTTCTGTGCCACATTTTCATGCATCTTTTAATTCATGTTTATATGATGATGTTTTTTTAAAATGATTTTGTTAACAAAAAATAAATTAATAACGGTGATATTTGTTGTATGTTTATTAAACTATTTTGGAAATATTGATTCAAAAATGTAATTTAACACATCATATTACTTAAATGTTTTATTGACTTTACTTAAACTTTTAGTACTAAAATGTCGCTTATTATTCATTCTGGGCGACAAGGAGTAAATCGCTCTTTTATTGGTGAGTTTGAGAGAGAGAGAGAGAGAGAGAGAGAGAGAGAGAGAGAGAGAGAGAGAAATGATATGTAAAAAGTCAAAAATAAAAAGAAGACATTGCGGTTTATAAAGTATAAAGTTATGTTATATCGTATATCATAGGTGGAAGTTAAAATCATTCCGTAACCATGACGTTCTTTTTATTATTATATAAATATCTATTCTCTATCTACCATATCTACATATGGTCTTAACAGATAACAAAAACCAGACAGTTGTTTCTCATTTACAGAAACATATATTTTATAGTGCATATTCTATTTTAGTTTTGCCAAATTTAAAGTTAAAAATTAATAACCAGTAAGTATACTTTCTGGTCCTACAAAAATCCTATTTATGGCAATACAGCACTCCCGTGTTAGTAAGTGCCGTACACTTGGTGATTGCGAAGGTAAGATTGCAGTTTTTTAATCGTCTACAAAATATACAAAAATAGATTAAGACGATTTAGTACTTAATAAGGTAAAACGTTAATAATTAAATGTTACTACTGCGTTTAAAATCATTTCCACGTAGAATTCTTTTAAGTTGGTTCTTCAATGATAATAGCATAGAATTGTAAGAAATACCACATTTGTTTATTCAAATAAAACCAACATATTTACGTAAAGACTCGTAAGTTCTACTCTAGAAGCAATTTCTGTTAAATTGGTCTTTATACTTTATGCAAAACGAGTAAACTTAATTTTAGAGTTGTGCAAGACAAATTGAGGCATTTGATAACACATTAAAATATTAGAGGATAAACAGTTACAATATCAGAGTTACTCTTAATCAAGATCTTAAAAGATTCTATATTGAACAAATGTCAAAAATATGACATGACTATTTTAGTAATAATTTTAAATGTTGATATGTGGCTAAGAACATGTTGGTGAATAAAAACAAAAATGACCTGTTCAAAGACATTAATCAGCAAAAAGAAGCACTAGAACTACATCAACGGTCATTTTCGCCCGGTGCTTTTTTTCGCCCTTTCACACTTGCAACCGGTTTCGCCCAGACACAGTTAGAAATGTATATTCATTCATATTTAGACAGTTATACTTGTTTTGAATTCGCCCAGTCTTTAATTTGCTCACTGACAACGAGGGCGAAAGGGCTAAAACTAAAACATGGAGAATAATACCCTGTATGCAGTAGTTTATTCACAATCAATGTGATGCTAATGGATGATGGTATCAACAGCCTTAAAATGTTCAACCCTCTAAAAAAATGAATTATTATCCAAGATTCATAATTTTAAGTTTATACAGTGTAATTAAGAATAAAATAAAAAATATCGATGTATGCGTATTGTACAACTTTTGCAAAGGTCAAATAAAGTTATGAATTAGTTTTCACAAAGGGCGAGAATTGTTTTGTAAGTCAATCAGTTTTGATTTTATTTCTTCCAACATTTTGTTTACTCTTTTCAGATATTCAGAAATAAGATGGATATGTATCATTGTTACAGATACAAAGTTAACCTAAAGTGATTTTGGCAATTAATGATAACTTCATAGATTTTTTAAAGCATATAAAATCGATGGTCCGAAGACTGTTTTATGTTTATGATTCTTCATTTTATAGGAACTTGGTCCACTCGGTATAATGCGTGAATCGTTGTTTAATGTCCTCGATGCGGATACGATGATCTCAATTATTCTAAGGAAAATAATACTTTGTTAAAAATGCGGCTCATTTTTAATAGCATATATAAATCAATAATGATATTGGTATCGTTATTCGATTGTTACAATGTAGTATATATTTGACTTCACATGACAAACGTGAGGTAAATATGATTAATTTTTAAGAACCTGTTTTGTGCGTTTATTTCATTTATTTACTTAATTCTACCGGTGTTGTATATTGATAATCATATACCAGTACGCTGACCTTTTAAGTTGTCAGAACAATATATATCTAAAGCAGATGGTTTCCCAGAGGCATAACTATGTATTGTTTAACTCTGATACTACCACGGTATGTGCAATCCATTTTCAGATATAAAGTATTTCTGTTCGTCCGGGGTCACTTCCTAGCATATATGGTTCTTGCTATTTAAATCAATTGTTATTAAATATCAACATGTGGTGTCCATAGGCTTTTTTGTACAAACAGAAAGACTTCATAAATTGAAAAAAAATCACGTTCATTTATCAATATATAATTATATATGTCATTTTAAACTTTTGTACTGTGTGCATGTAATCCAATCCAGTCCTCCAGCATTTTTGTTCATTTGAGACTCACTTACTAGCAAATGTTCTTTTTGACTTTGAAATCAATTGCTATCAAATATCAACATACGGCGTCCTTAGTCTTACTTTATTAGGTACATTAAGAGTTTCGATTTATACAGGACAAAACGTTTATTAATTT
>WFKH01011926.1:66160366-66171016 GCA_016163765.1 Magallana hongkongensis
AAAGAAAAAGAGAAAACAGAGATTGTATTCATGACAGTGAGACAGATTATATTTGAAATAAACGCAAAACCCCAAAATCAGCCAGGAAAGGAGACAGAACATGTGGGAAAAAAGAAATTGGATGTGTTTTAGTAAGCACGACAGAGTACACTTATACTGCGTTGTTTTGTAGTACAAATGAATGTGTCAGCTGTATCACCGATTACAGAATACACCGATTCGATTTTAGCGAAACATCCAATCGATTGATCACATTTGTAATCTATGACATTTATCAATATTCATTAAAATGTTGCTCTTTAACGATTTTCTACTCGATAATAATTGACCTTTAATATTTTTTAGCGGTATTTATATTTCCTTAGATAAAGATTACATACTCCATCAACAAAACTCGGTCACGAGAAAACTTGAATGCACTGTGTTAACATTTGAATTTTATCAGCAAATGTAAGCATAATTATGTTGTTATCTTTGGAAAAATCAAATTTCTAAATATTTTTCGTATTTATGTTAGAGAAAATGCCTTTAAGATTGATGGATTTTTATGTTTCTTTTCAATTCATTTTGATTTTAGGTGAAACATATTTGTATCTTTTACGAGAGTGAACGTTTCTAAAATGATTTGTAATTTATTTTTTTTCTTGCCAAAGGAACGTCAAATCAATCTTTACACATTTAATGTAAATATTTATGCAATTCTTAATGGGGAACAATGTTCATGTACATTCAATAATCCACGTAATCTATTATCCGTTGATCTTTAAACACTTGTTGATATGACAAGATCAGACGTATAGTAACTTGTTGAGATGTCACCATCTTTAAAACCATAAATTTGTATACACAAACGAAAAAAGAGTTAAGACGAATCGATGATAATTAAAAAAAAAAAGTCGTACAAATGTGATGAATAGCGTATTTGTAAATTCATTAGGACAGTATATAAAATTCAGGTGTAGATGTTATATGACCTTATTCCCCCTGACATTGCCGGGATCATAAGAGGTAGGGCTACTTTATAACATTAATCTAACAGAACCTTTTTTTTTAAATTTCAAATTCTGACCTCTTTTGCGAAATACTTGTTTTCGTACGATCCAATACAAAAATGTTTCACGTCAGTAAAAACAGAGAGAAAGTTTTTATATTTTCATTTTTTTTTCTTTACATGTAAGTCTGGTTTTCATTGCAAAACTACAAAATGTACACACATATAAAGGGGATAATTAATACAGAAATAGTTTCTTACTGTTGGCCGCCGAAAGAGTGTTTCGTTATTAATTGATTTAGATGAATACCTACATTGCACACATAAATGTTACTTAACATTCTTTTTTAAGAATAAAAATAAAAAAAAGTATTTTGATTATCTAAATGTTTAGAAAATTGTATGTTTAGCTTAATAACCCCTTTTCTAGAATGTAGTTATCGATGTAAGACATTTGTAATACTTTAGATGGATTAAGAGAGATGGAGTTTTAGGGTCATTGAGAAAGTTGTAAATGTTTGTAAATAATTTAAATTAGTATTTAAAACTCAGTCACCATCGATCGACTATTTGTTGTGAGTAATAGAATTTTATTTTAATGAGAATATGTTTGAAAAAAAATATGAACAGCATTGAACAAACGTTAATTTAATATTGACATTGGGTAGTAATCTAAAATGATGACTATCTTATTCAAAGTTATTTTAATATTGAAAAATATGAGTCCTTAATACTCTATTTATGATAAGTTCGTGGCGTTAACTCGCTTGTTTTTGGGGTGTTTTGGGGTTTTTTTTTTTTTTTTTTTTTTTTGTTTTTTTTTTTTGTTTTGTTTTTTTTTTACCACAAGGGGCATCTTTAATAGTATAAAAGTCCAGAAAGGAGTCTTTTCTTTCTTACACAAATGAATCAACAGGCTTAATCCATGATATTTTCAATTTACGTGTATCTTAATAATTATTACATAAATGCATATAATTTTGACATGCGTTCACAACCTACATAATATTAATGCTATTTATATCGCTCTTATTTTTTTTTCAAAAGTTACTTCTTACAGATAAATTTATTCTACTAAAACAGGAAAAAATTAAATGATTCTTAAATATTTGCATATACATCATTAAATGTAGCACAATAATCGAATAGGTTTACGATTCATATATCTAGTTCAATAATACAATACATAAACGAAATTTAAAAAAAACACTATATAAAAGGAGCATTAACCACCCCCAACAATCCCACCACATTATAGAAAAAATATCAAATAATGAGAAAGCTTTAAAAAGAAGAGAACAATGTCAAATATTTTATCGGTGTATTATTTCTTTTCTTTGAAGGGAATGACAATGGCGGCTAGACCTTGGTATCTACTGTTTGCTATGTGTTTAGTCCCTGCTGTTTTCGGACAAAACCTTTACAATGACTATTTCGGGCGTAGCAATAGAATTGGAAACACTGTCGATATAGTAGGAAGTGGAAGAAGATCGATCACAGGTTACAATCCGTTCTCGATCGGTCGTTTGGGAAGTCGTGATGATTCTAGGGAAGTCTTAGGGTCGTCCTTTAACCCAAGGTCTTCCTGGCTGAGACGACCGGTTGTGACGTCGCCATATTCCGTGAGCAGACTGGGCACTAGATCTGGAGGTGTAAATGATTCTGGAGAACGGGGCAGCAACTGGTCAAATATATTCAGTCGATTAAACAGAAGAAGGTACCTACGTAGAGGAGGAGGGGATAGCTCCGAAGAAAAAATAGGAGGGCTATTCAATCGATATTACAGGAGGAGAGCCAGAGGAGATAGTTCAGAGGAAAGGGGACGGGGCCTTTTCAATCGATACTATAGAGGACGACGGGGTGGAGATAGCTCAGAAGAAAGAGGGCGTGGTCGTCTGTACAACCGATTTAATAGAAGGAGACAGGGCGACAGCTCAGAAGAACGAAGGGGTGGCTTCCGTGGTCTCTATAACAGATACACTAGAAGATGGGGTGACGATTCCGGGGAACGACGAGGGCGATTGGGTAGATACTGGAGAAGGAGGGGGTCTTATGAAAACTCTGGAGAGCGGTTTTTTAGGGGAGGAAGGCGATTCACCACACGCAGTCCCTACAGAGATCATAACGACTCTGATGAACAGGATCTGTTTAGCAGAGGAAGGAGGAATTACAGATCTGTGATTTCTCGATTGAGGTCCCCATATCCTTATTACAGGAATAACTATAACTGGGGCAATAGGTTGTCCTTGTTCAACAATAATTGGATGGGATAGACGTTTCTACTGTTTTATTTCAAATAAAATTTACATTGTTTTTCTTTATTTGTCATAGTCATTTAAAAATGGATTTAAGGTTTTTGTATTAAATCATTTGTAGACATCAGCTTACATTACCTCTTTATGAATACTCAGTTATTGTTGTAATTTGAAAAGTGTAAAAACTAAATATTTTCCCCAAAATAATACTTTTCACTACTAAAAAATTTCTTTTGTAAATGATAACATGAACTAGAAGACCGTTGTTGGATGTCGGTAAATTCTTTTAAAGGTTTTTGCACTAGAGGTTTATTTAACACGAGTAATAATTTGACGCTGATTTCTACGTAAAACACATAATATTTGTCACTTTATTTCAAACTTACGCTTTTTAATAATGCATATTGTTAATTGTTTATATCAGTTTAACAGAAAATATATTGGTATTTGTAATCAAAACATTAACACTTTTTTAATTCGTCTAAACAGCATGTTTTATCACCTGCCAAAACTACTTCTAATCAAACATCGGCATATACTGTAAATATTTACATTCAGTGTATATTTCCTCTAATTCTGTGACGTTCAATTTTCAATAACACGCCAAGCCTACTCACGGCATATGAGCACAAGTAAATTAAAGGTCATCACGCGTTTTGAATAGATTTAATATTGTAAGATTAAATAATAAATTCAAACTTACATAATTAATTAGATAATTATGTTCTTATGAAAAATAATCGTTAAATCGTACTTATTCAATTATAAAAGAGAGTTTCTGCCACTGTATTTTTAGCCGCGGAAGCGCACTAAATAACATGTTTTATGGCTGTTCCATCTATTATTCATATCTTTGACAAAGAGCGTATATAATGACTTTACAGCGACGATACACAAATACTTCATACAAATAAACATCAATATAAATACAAATATAAGCTTTGAATGCTTGTTGTAGATATATATAATTATATGTCCTATAACACACCAGGCCGTACGACATTCAATTTGTCTGCACGGCCTGGTGTGTTATAGGACCAACAATATCCAAAATAAAGCATTCAATGCCTAAATAATGCATCTTGTTATGCATTCAACAATGTGTTAAGATTTTTTAGACGAAAATTGCTTTAGATAAATCTAGTGCAACGCTAAATGAATTTGCATATAATTTTTAGTATAGAAACTTTTTAAAAACTCTCAATCAAAATCAATGAAAATTTATTGAAATGTATTACTTTTCACCAAATATCGTAAACGTAAAATATAATGAATTTACAGAAATCGTTTCTAAAACGTAGGGAATTAAACTGTTTTTGAAGTCTCAGACTAATAAACTAAAATACATCAAAAACATTTTGTTAGAAGGTTTTACGTTAAAGTCCTCGATAATCCTATTACGGATAAATGTTTATATTAATAATATCTATGCCTGAAACATTTATCTAGGACATGCGTTATTTAATGTTAATAAAACGTATCGATGGACATAACAAGTTTTACGATTTGAATCAATAATACACCGTATAACAGGTTAGAGCGAGTCGACCATGACATTTACTACTCCATTATAATTGAAGTGACTGTCGTAGTTATTCACAGTGAGCTGAAAATGGAAAATAAAACAAGGTCTTTTAATTACGTTTACGGAACTGATTTGTTTGTCTAGGCTCGTTACGTTTTTACTTCAATGTCAATCAGAGAATCACATGCATTATGAGAATTTATTTTAACAATGAAGTGTCAGTGATTTATCATTAATTTTACAAACTGAAAATTCAGGTACGTTTTAAGATCATGACGTATTTTATTAAATGGCAACGTTACATAAAATAACACTACTGGCTCTAAAAACCCCTGTCCGTATGAAAATCCCCTGTCTTTCCTTGCCCTTCCTGTGTTTCCCCTGTCATCCCCTGTGCACCCCATGTCAGCCCCTGTACACAGCCCCTGTACACCTTGTAACCCCCTGTCAGCACACATCCCTTATGTGCCACTGTAAGCCCCTGTCACCCCCTGTACGCCCCTGTTATCTCCTGTAAGCCACTGTATTTCCCTGTACATGCCCCTGACATCCCCTGTACGGTTTTTGACTGTTCATAACAGACTTTTCTGTTATTCAATTTCAATATTATTTTCTTAATTCAGTTATTTAAATCACATGTGTTATAGTTTGAGCTATAAATTTTTGCACTCAACAGCACCGACTGAGAAGACAAACTGCTATCGTGATTTTTAGAAATAATATGTTTTAATTAATAATTTATTGATACTTAAATAATCATGCTAACAACTAAAGGCTCGAGATTCACTGGGTGGTAAATTAAGTCTCAGGTGAGGGCGGGGATTATTTTCGGTAGGTGTGAAAGCCTTCAGGGAATATAGTCCTTTAGCGGTCGAGAACACCGCTACTCCCTTATGTTTGAAAAATAGATATACAAATACAGTGAATTATTTCTACAAAGATCATGCGCAGCACATGGTGTTTAGCACTTGAATTTGTGTATCTAAACAAATATTAGCACACTAAAACCAGTAAATCAGTCATAATTTAGAATGTACATGTATAAGCAGCCATATAACGATAGAGCACGTCTTTCTTTTTTCAAACACCCAGTTCCTGATTATACCTTTATTAAAGCTGCTTGGTCCGATTTTATATCAAATTTTTTGTACGCTTTTAAACGATGGGTAAGCTAAATATATGTATAATAATAGACATTGAAGAAGTTTTCCCGGTCAATTAAGCCATATTTCTATGAAAAAAATAATGTACAAAATTTCTTTGACAAAACAAACGACATAAAAACGGTATCGCGTTATTTCGCCTCATATCAAAATTGGCCCCTGACATCGAGGCAGGGATGATTGTAATTATACCTTTGACATTGCTTTCAGTAGAGTCTAAGTTTGAGTAATGTTCTGGCAAATCAAAAATAAACATGTGTAAATTTTGTTCACTATTATTTCTGAAGTTTGTTTTGTTTACAATCGATGCATAACATGCGGGTTGAATAAACCCAAACATTCGGGTGACGAAACTAAACGGTTCCCTTTCCTAAACCATCCCAAAATGCACTTTGGTTTGTTTTTGGGTTTTTTTGCCCAAAGAGAAATTTTTTTTTTACTTTGAATATGTCTAGCTTTGAAAGGAGACCGATTCTGCTGGTGTAATTAGGCGAAAGTTTATAACTTTCTAAGATAATTGGTTTGAATGGAAAGTTATTTGATACTGTGATAGCTAAAAAATCGGACCATGCAGCTTTAATTTCCCGTGAATAGCAAAATAAAGCTTCAATAGCTTATAAGTTTGCCTAAGAAATAATTTTAGTATGATTGTTTAATATGTTTCTGAGCGGCTAATTGGACCTTGAAATGAATTTTAACTGATGATTAATTCTCATCATCAATTTTAATATTTTTTTCAAAATCTAGTTTTCATTTCCCTTTTGACTGCAAAGTGGAAGATATCAAAGATCATATTATAAATTGCCAGTGAACAGAAATCCGCGGCCCTGTTCAAAACATACACAATATACATGTAAATGTAGTACAAGTGTTTTCTATACATGTAAGAGTTTATATAGATACTGAGAGAGAGAGAGAGAGAGAGAGAGAGAGAGAGAGAGAGAGAGAGAGTTTGCATTGATTTGAATTAAACGTTTCTAATAGGTTACCCGGGACTTTATTTTCTAATAAGTTCTTTGTCATAATTTAGATCAACTTTGAGCGATCAAATTAATTTTAATCTATCAAAGTTTTATTTTACACCATATCAATGGATCAAAGAACTTGAAAACACATAATTAACAACTGGTTGATTGAAGTTACAGTTTTCAAAGGAGAGTATGTTGACATTTTTTTCCACCCGGTCAGTGGTTTTATAATAGCTACTGTACACAGCCCTTTTTGACAATTTGCAGTCCACGGTAGCGAGGTAGGGAAAATGAGATGACAGACAGATACACTTACTTCCTAAGATCAGAAGGTACATTCCCACTTAGCCAGAATTCTGAATTTCTTATTCCCACCTAGCCCAAATGGTGATTTTCACACCTGAGTGGTCACCTCTGTATATTCTGTTTTAGACTAACATAGTATTACCTGTCATAATCACTTAAAGATGTACATTATCATTATTGCACATTACATGGATATAAATAAGTGAAATGAATATCTTTTTATTCAAGGACACATTTTGCATTAATTTTTCCCCATAACTGGCTTTTGCAATTAAATAGAGCTGAAATTAAAACATTAACATTAAGTTATTATTTTTTTTAATTGCACCTAAATCATTTAGAAAAATTAAGAATAAGAAAATGATTTTGAAAAAATGGAAAAAAAACAAACCCTTCCTTTATTTTACACAACAATTTTGGGACCCACACTAAAATACACTTCAGTTGTTAGGGGTGTCTGCTCAATATTTGATATACAAAAACTCGAATTTGAATAAACGCAGCTAGGATAATAACGGGATCTTCAGGTAATACAATAGTCAATTTATTATTTAGGTTTGTTTAGGCCAGGATATTTATATGCAATATAAATGATAAATTTTAAGAAACTTTGCACATGTAACAAAATCTAATACCGGTCACTAGGTTAGAAGTATATCGTAAGTCAGTTATATGCCCGATTCTACATTTTACTCCGTCGTAAACTTTTAAATAATAATTATCTTGATTTATACTAAAACAATATTGTTGATAATGGTAAACAAGAAGACAATTTTTTTTTCTTTTGTCTGCAAAAAAATCTGTCTACATGCCAAAAGCAATTTTCTGTTTAGATTTGATTTATCAACTATCAAAGATGTACACCTTTTACTTAGGCACTAAGGGAATTTAACTTAACATTATACACACAAAACTTAGACATAACTGTATCTTAAAATTCGACCTTTTCAGAAGAAATATTATTGAAAGCCCTGATTGCCAATGTGGATTACCAGAATATTCTTATCATTTGTTTTTTGGATGTAAGAAATATACCAATGCATGAAATGAACTGTTTTCATACCTTTTAAATTTAAATCAAATTAACATCATTAATTGTCATTTACTTATGTGGGGAGATGAGTCTCTGACTGTCAATTTAAACCAACGCATTTTTTTAGCTGTTCAAAAATTTATCAGAGAATGTGGTAGATTCTCGTAATTTCAGTCTTACTGCCTAGACCAAATTCAAACAGAACTGTTTATAAATACATGTACGTTTGTTAAATAATTTAATCATTTTAATATTATCCACTTCTATGTACTTTCCATTCTAAACTACTACACAGTTGTAAATGTTTATACTTGGTAAGAACCTCGTAAGTTGTTAGAACTTGTGTTCAAACCATTTGTATATGTTTATGCAATAAAATATGTTCAAATCTAATCACTAAGGGAATTCAACATTAGGAGTAACCAACAACATTTTTCTCTTATTCAAAAATTCATTGATTTAGAATATTCCTGTAGGTTTAAATAGCCGTGTAATATGTCAATGTATGTTGGTATGTTCTTTTAAATACATGACAATCATAACGATTTGTTTCCAATTATAATATTGATTAATTGTCATTAAAATAAGTTTACAAATTGGTAAAAGACATTCAGTTAATCATTTGAAAATATATTTCAATAAGAAAAAGTTAATGAAGTAATAACATTAAATAATTTTAAAATAATTTATTTGTTTATTAAATTAATTAAAAACATGTTTAAAACCAGAGCATATAATGATTTAATAAGCACTACGTCTTGTGGTCATTCTAAAACAGACTATAGGTCTCCTGTAATTAATTTCTTTTGTTCTCTCCCTCCACTTACCTGTACACCATTCCCACATAGCCAAAATTTTGGCTAAGTGGGAAGACACCGATCAGAATGGTCGGTCAGTGATTATATAATACTACTGTACACAGCCCTTCTTGACAATATGCAGTGCACGGTAGCGAGGTTGAAAACAATGAGGTGGCAGACACACGTGTACTTGTATATACACACACGTCCTAAGATCTGAATGCTCGGTAAATAAACTCTAAACAATTATGCAATATGTTGTTTAAACACCCCTTATGACTTTCTTTCCGAGTCTGTCAAGTAAAGAAAACAGAAACTGAAAAATTCGATTTATCAGTTCTAAGAATTTCAACATGAAAAGGAAGAGCTTTGAATTCGGAACATCATTTGACACAGTCATATGTATTAAACTGTATTGCTATCGTATAATTATCATTTTTCAAATCGAATTTAAATAAATTTATGATATTTTTCTAATCTAAAACCCAAAACATTGTTTTAAGATCATGCATGTGTGTCTTTACGTTACCCGTTACCGGAATTTGTATATATGTATTAAATAAGATCTATTCATGAACTTAATCATTGCTTTATATGTATAAGGACAATTCTATACAATAATGCATATGAATTACTAAACTGGACAATGCACACTGATAAAAGTGAAAAGTGTCAAAGGATCGGACTAATCCTCCCTCCGAAGAAATCAACACACACACACACACACACACACACACACACACACACACACACACTCTCTCTCTCTCTCTCTCTCTCTTTCTCTCTCTCTCTCATAATTTATCAGAAAAAAACAATAGCTGTTAGCAAATATCATCGATTGCGATTCACATGTTTTAGATATTAGCTAATCAACTTCCTGCTAAATAGAATCAACATGGATTTCATTGGAACGATGCTATAATAATTTCCTGCATATAGGTGTCAGATCATTTCGATCGGTGTGTGATTATATGCACGTGCTAATCATGTTGTGTTATTAAGCGCTTTAACTCTGGCAGGTTACATGACCCAGAACGTTGCAGATTTCCCGCACTCCTCCTCCACTTATATTTTTTTACAAATTACAAAACACGGTCATTTGTTCAAAAATATGTACTAAAATAAGCGGTTTATCGGTATACATGTATATCTTGATCTGTGTCAATGTTAAGTCAGAATTTGTTCACGTTTGTAATTGTATTGCCCTCCATGAAATACAAAGAAAAACAAGCACCCCGTCTAAACCATGAATACTTTTCTTGCTTTCCATTTCCTTAAGTATCACAAACTGCTAAATATATATTTTTAAAAACCCGAAAACATAATTAAAAACTTATTTTTTTTTTACTTTATTAAGCAGTTAAAGAATATACAAAGGATGTCAGGGGCATGCACAGGGAAATACAGTGGCTTACAGTGGGTGACAGGGGCATACAGGGGGTGACAGGGGCTTACAGTGGCACACAGGGGATGTGTACAGGTGCTGACAGGGGGTGCACAGGGAAAGACAGGGAAAGCACAGGGGGTGACAGGGAAAGACATAATTGCCTCAATTGAACGTTTGTGGGCTTTGTTTTGTTTTTTGTTTTTTTGTTTTTTTTTTTTTTTG
>WFKH01011926.1:66178642-66210601 GCA_016163765.1 Magallana hongkongensis
TATATATATATATATATATATATATATATATATATATATATATATATGGAGGTTTAAACACGGCGTGTTAGATATAACTGTATTTTTACTAAATTTGTGAGTACGTGTGTTATGTGCTGTGTATAGTCGCACGTTCAAAGTCACTAATTCATTTCTTTGTTTATTTAATTGCAAATTAATTTATTTTTTTTTTATTAATCTACTATTTATCTATTAATTTATCTATTTATTTATTTTTATTAGATACTATGCACGTTCTTGGTCTATAATAACGGATATATAAAATACACGGTAACTGTCTTGAAACATGAGCTTAATTTGGACAATGGTAAGAAAACGTGACAAAGGGCGAAGCTTGCCGAGCCCTCTTCACGTTTTCGACCCGAATATCTTTATCCTGCAACATAATACAACATTTTACGCCTCAAACGAGCTATTTTCAAATTTTCAAAGCTATTTAACAAATTTTGCTTCATATCTGCAGTTGAAACCATGAGACCATGGCGTAAACGAAGCAAGAAAGATGACGTCACAACGCATTTGAACATCGGATAAACGCACGAGGCCATACTGGGGCATTGACCGAATATAGCTTTGGTTTATTGTGTTACCTTTATTTGGTCAATGCAAGGGGTACTTGCAGGATAAAAGCTGATATTGTATTTATAATTTGTTTTTGTTTTTGCTTTTTTGGGGGGGGGGGGGGGGGGGGAGAGGGTGGGGGTGGGGTTGTAAAAACTCCGCAGCTTATTCTATATCTGTGGATACTGCGTACCATCTTTAAATAATCCTTTACTTTACATTACTATTTAGTCAACATAATGTCGACTTTAAAGTATCTGACAAAAAAAAATTAAATGCATTGTCAATTATATCAAACACAGGTTATCAAACACAGAACGATCTATTGTATAGTAGCGTTGGGGTTTTTTTTATCAGAGTAATTTACAAGTGTGATATCATATCTTAACAAAACGAGAATGATTTTAATTAAGGAATAAGAAATCATTCTTTAAGCCTGAAGGGCTTTATAATAGATTTGATCACGATCCGACCGAAATTATCACCTCATAATATTCAAAGAATGATTCATTATTTCTTATAAAATGTTCAG
The DNA here is from genome assembly GCA_016163765.1 of Magallana hongkongensis. Classification (NCBI taxonomy): domain Eukaryota; kingdom Metazoa; phylum Mollusca; class Bivalvia; order Ostreida; family Ostreidae; genus Magallana; species Magallana hongkongensis. The sequence goes on from WFKH01011926.1 coordinate 66,179,757, forward strand.
CAATTGTACGATTAAATATTAGAATTTTAACATATTTAGGTAATTTTCATTTCTTTTAACTGTAAAAACCCTGCTTGCGCCCCTACAATACGTCATTTGAATTTATTGAACTCTATAATACAAAATCGATTCGTAGTATTATCACAGACAAATACACTGAAAAATAAAAATACTAGGCACTGATGCAATAAAACTGAATGTCGAAATGCACCAATTAGATTGCATTATGGCGAGAAGTTTAGCAATATATACAACATATGTAATGTATCTCTTCTTAGATATTTAAAATAATAGCCATACGTTTTGGGCTCTATATGTCTGAAGAAAGACTACCTAAAAAGTACTCAAACAACACCTTACTGTATGTTTTTTGTAAGACGTTTGGATTACTTAAAAAAAAACTTCTGAGGCATGTAAAACAATCATTCTGGGATTATTGCACATTCAAATGAATACATGTCCTCTTCCGGAACTACCAATTTTTAATCATTTTATGTGCTAAATAGGTCTGTAGAAAAATTCGGCTAAAGATTTTTTGAAGGTCATATGGGACAACCGTCGATATTAATGTGGTTAAAAGTACGTTGTAATCGAAATCGGTTTAGAGTTTTCAAGTTTTACAATATTTGACCACAATATATGTTTAAACATTTTTGTAAAGGAAAATAAAAAGCCCCAGCGGGATTCGAATTCATGACCTATATATTACTGGTTAACGTTCTAGCCCATTGCGCTAGCTACTTTATTAGGTAACAATTTTGACAAAAGAAAACACTTTTAAAATTATACTTGATTTTATTAATTGTTTATTTTGATAGGAAGTACGTCACAATATGGAGATGTCCCACACCGCCTTAAAGGGGCATGGTCACGATTTTGGTCAAAATTTATTTTTTCGGTTTGATTGTTTACAATGCTTCAGTAAGGCATTTATAATAGTTAACTAAAATTTGAGTATAAGTCGTCGAGTTATAAGCGAGATACAGAGCTCAAAGTTTTTTGTTATGTAGAAAAGCACAAATCATGTTTTTGTTTTGCATTTTGAATGCTGAAAAGATTATTCCAGATTTAGACCTAAAACGAATCATCATATAAAAACATCAGCTTGAAAAAGAATTTATACCAGTATACAGTCAATTATATGCTATGGTATGCGATTTTAATGATATGCTATGAGATTTTAATGCAATGCTATGAAATTTGTATGCTATGTTATGAGAAATTAAAATGAAGGAATCAATGACATTATATAGTATGATATGCTTTACTATGATGTGCTATGAAATTTCAACAAAAACGCCTCCTTATACAGAGGATTTCCAAACATTTCGAAGTAAAATGATAAGAAGTCAAAGTCATCCTCTAATCTTTCAATGTGAACATTTATTCTATAAAATAAAACCATCTAATATCGAGTTGAAATAATGCTGTAGGCTATGCTATGGTATGATATGACGAATGAGAATCTATGAGATTGTATGCTGTGGTATAAGATTCAAATGCTATGGTATGAGATTTCAATGCTATGCTATGAGATTTGAATGTAATGCTATGCAATGTTGTATGTTGTAAAAGATATGCGTGAACTGAATGTATTGAACCAATGTTAACAAAAACATGGCACGACCCTTGTTTACATAGCAAAAACTTGTGAGATCTGTATCTCGCTTTTAACTTTACGACGGACACTCAAATTTTGTTTTATCATTAGAAATGCATTGCTGAAGAATTGTAGACAACACAAATAGAAAAATAAAATTTGACCAAAATCGTGACCATGCCTTTTTAATAGGAAAAACCCGATTTCGTTATCGTCTTTAAGGTCCATTTGCGTCCATTCGGGTAAAAAGACGCACCGGCATAGCACTAATCGTTCATGTATACGAGATATTTTCAAAAATTATTAACTTAAAAACCAGTGGATAAAAAGTAAGGCAAGTCGAATTTGATGAGAAATAATTGCTGTGTTAGATGGAATGGCACAGTAGGATCTTCATAAAAAAGTCCTGTCTTCTCTTCTCTCACCTTCATTTTTGGAACACTATTTTAAAGCAATTGTGTATGTCACATTTAAAAAAATATTACGCAAATACCTGTAGATTAAAATTAAAATCAATCGTATTTTATCTTTTGGGCATCATTATGAAGCTACACAGTAAGTTTGAAATTAATGCGCCAAACCAGAACAAAAAGGTCTAAAAACGAAGTGGGGACAGAGTGACTGACAAATCGCAATAAAGACTACAGTCCCCCGGTTTTACCGGGAGGGGACTAATTAAGAAAAAAAATGTCATATCATAAAAATCGGGATTTCTCTTTCTAAATAAGAAAAAAAAATAGACAAAAAAATATTCACCTATAATTAATGCATTAAGATTTCACTTTGTAAAAAAATGCAATTGTTAAGCACTGCTTACATTATGTACATAATTCATTTGTGCATTTCCTCATACGATTTAAAGTCTAATATGTAGGCCTTTTAAATAAGTTGTCAAGATTGAAAGTTTAAATGCATAAATAGAAAATATTTAGGGATATGTAGATGTACCCTCAAACAAACAAACAAAAATAAAACAAAACAAATAAAAAAAATATAAAAAAAAAATCAATGCACGTTTGATTAAAGTTTCAGACTTTGTTTCAAGTATAAAAAAAGACTGTTTGCTGAACTCAATGACTTTTCTGTGCATCATTTTAATTTTCAAACAAGCATTCTTCAAAGTATAAGTGTACATAATGCATCGATTCATAAAGATTAGCCTTAAAATGTCAATGTGTAAGTAAATTGCGTGTATATGTGGTGATTTTAAATACTTCTACATTTAATTTTTGAAATAACATAAAATGAGCCTAACGACTTGTTTTTATCTTTTGAACTTTGTCACAAAATCAAATATGGATCAGGTAAACATGGCTTCGGTCCTATTTGCATTGTATGAGTATAGATAGTTTTAAGAAGAGAAGTTTTTAGCAGGAGTTACTTCTCGTCGGTGGCAATGTTGTGGGTCAAACTGCTTTGAATCCTTCATTATTCAACAATAAAAAATGTTGTTTACTGCTGATGCGGTAACAGTGCACTTTGTGTAAAAATTAAACAGGTTTAAACACGACAAACAGATGACAAGATAATATTCAGCTTTACGATACGTTGTTTGTTGAAAAGTCCCGGGTAAAAAAGAAGAGCTATGTTCATTTCGGACCGTGGCTTGAGATGATGAATGTGGGATGCCATTGCATGTCAATTTTTATAAAACTGATTAAAAAAAATTGTTAAGAAAAAAAAGTTTTAAAATATTACAAAATGTGACTTATCTTGGCAAATGTTTGTACTTTCATAGATAGATATACTTTAAAATTTATTCTTTTTAGAACTTTAAATTTATATCTTAAAATATTTATAGAGCTAACTTATTTTCTTTTCTACAATTTTGAACCTACAATCTTCCTAACAATATTAGTGAATGGGTTTGTAAGATAAATAATAGAATGAATAAAATAATTGATTGAATGAAAATAGATATTGCAATACTGTAGAAGCAGAAATATTCGTTGAGGATTTAATTTCATTATTTTCGTTGGCAGTATTAATCAACGAAATTAAATCCATGACGAATTTTTAACCCAAATATTACTGAATGCAAAGCTGATACGTAAGATTACAATATGACGAAATTAAATGCCAACGAAATTTTGACCCAACGAAATTATGTGCTTCTACATTATTATGCTCTAATACTAATGCAATATTATAAAATTAGGGCTATACAATATCTTTGAGACATCCAATAATCCTCAATAAATATATATATTTATATATGTTTATACAGAAAGATCTGTCAATGATGACGTAACGCAAGCAGGGATCCAATTAAATAATTTCTTTGAACAAAGACAGAGTCTTGAAGTTTGGCTGAGGAAAACAATGTATATGCTTTTATACACAAATGCCTAACTATATTATATGTAATTATCACTATCTTAATTACATGAAATATGTAATAGTATTAAATAGGTTGCTCGATATATGTTTTTCGTGAGATGTTGAAATCCTTAACATGTTATCATCCTGGAATATTGTAAATGTTTACATACTGTGAGCAATGGTTATAAACTAATGGAATTTATGATTAGTTATCTTGTGAACATGACAATATTAAAGTTCGGTACCTACTGTATAAAGGTTTATTTTCGCCCCGTGTAATAATCGCCAATTTACACTTGCAAACAGTTTCGCCCCTTTTTAAATTCGCCTAGACACAGTTGTGTTTAAAGAGATATAATATGAGACATTGGAATTCATCAAATACGTCTGCTGCCAACGAGGGCGAAAATAAAACGGGGGCGAATACTTCCCGGTATACAGTATTATCAACACTACACTTTTAAAATATAACGTTATAGGATCTTATACACATTCCTGATTTAGTTTGTTCAAACCATGACCATTGAATAAACACTTTTAACTCAGTCGGGTTAAAGCTTTTACATAATATTTGATATTTCTTTTCGTGTTTTAATAAGATATTTAAAAAGGTTATTTATTTTATTATACATCTGTATATTTTTTTTCTGAAACATTACAATTAATATCATATAAAACATCGTGTTATCAGAAATAATTTCCGTTATATTCGCTCTTGGTAATAGTCATTTTTTTTTAAATACAAAATGACTTTTAATAATTTTCATCCTTTAAGATTCGGAATTTTTCTGATATCATCTGAGTCTTTACGTAGAATTCAAATTTCAATAACTTCAACTTGTTTTGCAATAACAAACGTTTTATTGTTAGTATTATTATTTATCATATTTTTCTTTATTTTCAAACACCACTTGTAATGAGCAATCGTAAATATCATTCATGTTATACTTATAACATTTTACAAGAAAAATATTCAAACTATGAGAGCCAGTTTATTTCGAATAACAAAAAGCATACACGTCATTTAGATAGATGTTATTCTCCCTGCTCCCCGGCGCTGACCAACAATCTGTGAACCGGCTGCTGGCTGGTATACCATCGTCCTACTAGTGCGAGGTCCAGAAGCGAGATTTCTACTCAAGGAAGACGTGAGGCTCGGTGAAGTACGACCGAGGGTTGATGTAAATAATGGTTGAGTTACACGGTTTAATGTTTGTGGTGTTCTGGCCAAATTAGATGACAACTGAGACATTCTTCCCAGATTAGCAGACCTACCAAGAGCTGATCTCGGCCCAAGACCTGACAGTAAAGATGATGCTTGGGAGGTAGATGGTAGCGATGAAAGTGGTCCAAACCCACGCATTGGTAAAATTCTATTTTGGGAAAGTTGTCTAGGAGAGTTTTCCCCTCCATTTCTCGTTATCCAAATGTCATCCATGCGGCGGGCGTTGTTGTCTAAACTTCTACGACTAGTTGTCATCATATCATTTAAGGGACGGTTTACACCTAAATCTCCAAGAAGATTCATTGGTCCTGCTGACATATCACGTTGCATATTCAATCTGTTCAATCCCAGTTCGTTTCCTCTTCGTCCTGCCAATCCGCGATTCAGACCAAGCTGACCCATACCACTTTGGGAATTCTGAGTGTTTAGTAATCTCCAGGGCATTCCTTGTCTTTGACTCATTGGCATTGGTGGGACGTTCAGGCTTCTGCTATCAGAATATTGAAATGGAAATGTATTATGTGCCCTTGCTCCACGCGACCTATCCCAAGGGGAGCTTGTAGAAAAACCGGATAAATCATTCCCAAGGGACCTTCCGTCAAGGACAGAGGATAATCCATCAGATGGAAAACCAGATAATCCTTGTCTCATTGATGATAAACTAGATTGGAGATTTGGCAAGTTGAGACCCCTTGGTGACAATATATCATTCCGATTCATCCTTGAGTTTCCATTGAGCATGCCTTGGCCTCTCCTCGTTGTATCTATAAACCTGGGTCCATTTGATAGAGATGACTCAAGGCTGTATGGAATAACCGGCAGACCACCTGGATCTAAAATGGAATCCTGATTTCTAAAAAGAGAGCTATCCCGGTTAAGAGATTCTAAGTCAGCAAAGTCATTGAAACCATCTGGCTGCAACAAGGAACCTTGGTCTCTGAAAAGGGAACCGCTACCAATAGTACGTTCGTTATGAGGTATATCATCGAAATAGTTTGGCAAAGATGACCACGACGATTGGCCTCTATCTTGTAAAAAGGATGATCGAGACATCTGGTCGGTGGATGTGTCCTGCGCTGACACACAAATCACCAGAATCGACACCAATATAGATCGTCCCAACATTTTAATCTGAAAAAAGTATATCAATATTTTAAAAGTTGCTGCAAAATAAGATATTGAAATACTTATAAAATGACTGGAGTTGTTCATCTGTCTACGAATTACTAATGTAACTTTGTATTCTAAGACTGGTCATTCTATAAATTTGTTTAACTTCATTTAATTTTCACCAAAAAACCAACTTATGTTTTTTGACATGACTTCCAAAAGCACACAGTGACCTGAATAAGAATGAATTAATGTGTAAAAAGACTGCATCTATCAGTTATATAATGATCTGTTTATTAATTTGAGATCAACGTAATATATTCGATTTAAACAGATAGATCGCTATACCATCATGGGAAGAATAATTGAAATGAGATCAAATTAAACGTGACTGGCTGTTTAATCAACGGTGATTGAACGCCACGGATCTGCAATTTAGCCAGTGTTTTAAATGATTTCATTCAACGTTTGGTTGACTTGGTGACAAAGCTTTGTTCTGTAATGCTAAACTTACAATGGTAACTATCTTCTGCTCAAGAATTTGATGTGTGCTTTATGCAGTAATTACATGTTTAAAATAATTGTGAAATTGTGAACAAAAATTAAAAACAGTAAATGAGGTATAATGTTGAAAAAGAAATCCCTAAATTTAAACTTTACGTAACAATGGTTATTAATTCGTAATAAATGCTATATGTACACTGTCCTTGGCCCTTAGCTTAAAACAAAAATCAAGAACAAATATTGTTCTCCTGATATTGTTATCAGGCATATGGATACAACAATGATATCTTAAAATTCAACAGATGATAATTTAGAAGCAAATAAAATATTTTATGCTAGACATAGTTAGGTCCATGTTCGAATTAACTTGGGTTCGCGGTATCATTTTTTGACAAATATATTTTAAATTGATGTTGAAACTCATATAAAAATCAATTCTATTAATTGCTGAGGGTAGCTAATTTTTTTTTTTCAAACAAAAATGGAAACAACAGTTTAGCTTATCACCTTTAAAATGTTTAAAATTAGAGTTGTAAAAGAACACTTCTCACCTGTGGTATAGTTTGCTACGGGACAAGGAATTGCTGGTGCTGATTCTTTTTAGTGAATCTACTTATACCCTGTAAACTTAATTATGTGACGTCAACCGCTTTTGTAAGCAATTACCCTTTATCGTTTGAAAAATAAGATTTATCTCTTTTTAAAGAGAAGAAAGTTTTGTGCGTGAAAACCTTTAACTTTCAGGGTAATCCTTTACATGTATCAATGGCGGGTTAATGAAATTAAAACTTAAAATCGAAGTACCGCTGCATTGTTGGTGAATAATTACACCGGTTTTTATTTAGAGCAAGAACATACTATAACTGCATATACAATGTTTTAAGCTTGTTTACATATTCAACTTTTTTTTTATTTAAACGTATTTTGAATTTATATTGAGAATAATATAATTTTAGATGTAACGCGCTTTTTCATTCGGTAAATATATTCATCTTTACTGTCGCGCATGCAAAACGTATTAATCCGTTTGATGTAACATTTGAATTTTATTCAAATTAACGTCATTTGTTTTGTTTTTTATTTAGGCCTAAATATTTGTCTTATATTTTAGAATTTGCTGTAGGAAACAAATTATTAAGGAATTCATTTAATTTTAACTTACATAACACTGTTTTACAAACCGCTTCGCGGTTTATTTAGTAAAGACTGTCCCATATCATGTTATTCTGTATAACGTTGGTTAAAACGTAACTCATTTTTAAAATATATGTTGCATGATATTTCCTTGAAAAATAATACGAACATTCTTATGTAAAACATTATGGCACTCATTATTTGTTAAGGGCTTTATTTTTTTTCACAGAAATGTTGACAATTCTTGTATTTTGGGGTTTCTTGTTCTTTTTATTAAAATGTCAACATAAGAATATAGAATATCATTCCGTGCATCCGGACGGATTCTGACTATATGATTAACAAAAACAAAACTACACACACACACACACACACACACACACACACACACACACACACACACAGAAACTTTGAATCACCAAAACACGTTTTAAAGTTACGACATAAGCATGAGTCTTGTATGATGTGATATATCACACTCAGTTTCTCAGTGTCCTCTTTAGATAAAAGGGAGGTCACCATTCGTTCAACATCAGTAACTAACCCATTTAGTATCGATCACGGACGAAGAGAAAAGAAAACAGCAATCATTTACAAAAATGCTAATTAAGCGTGTTTTGTTATGTTGAACATGACCTCTAAAAGTTAAAGTACGACTTCTTGTTTCACAGGAGCAAAGTCCAACAACATTGTATTTGAAATGACTCTTTAAACTAGATTGCAACTTTTTATTTAAAACATATAAATATTATGCTCTGTTTTTGCTCATGTTTCATTTTTTTTTTATTCAAAGAAGAAAAAAATTATGCACATGAAGAGATTATTTTGCATTAAATTTAATTCTATAAAAAAGGACAGTTTAAGTCCAGACAATAAATGACAAACAAACTTTGAACAATTTACTTGTTTAATTGAAATGTTGTGAATATATAGTATATGAATAAACAATAGCAATATCGCGAACATTATTGTATTATGTATAGAAATAAGTACATTAGTGTTAAAATGATTATCATTTCTTCATCAAAACACTGATATAAACTAAGATGAGGAAAATGATGATCAGTTCGAGTCCCAGTAAGTGTCTCTCGATACCAAACCCAAGTTTCTTCCAAACCTTGAGCCAAGGGATTGACTTTGGATTTGGATTCTCGACGGAAATCGATTTTGTTGTCTTGAATTGATAATTGTGCGATCTCTTCCTGCACGAGGATAGTAAAAATCGTGTTGATCTAGTCCTGGTGTATATCGAGGTATGAAAGATAGATCGCCAATATATCTGCTCCGGAAATAACGATCAGAGTCTATGCTAGGGAAGTGCATATCTCTTTCCGGTAAATAATATGGTCTGCCGAAATGAAGGTAATGGTCGTTTTGAGATGATGGATAAGTCATCTGATCCATTTGGTTCGGATATTGGTCCATAAGTCGAGTCATTATGGTTCCGGGGTCATTGTATGACATTTGGTTTGGTCGATAAGGTAAGACGTCATTGAGTTCAATGTTACTGCTAGGGAACTGTCTGTAAAGATCAGTAACGTCCTCGAATTGGTTGTTGTTCAAGCTATAATAAGGACCATTTTGATTGACATTGGTAGAATCATGCTCAGGACTAGATTGAGAAGCAGAAAAAAGGATCTCATTAATTTGATTTAATATTTTAGATATCAAAGACGGATCATTCCAAGCTAAACCAGAGTTTGATTTCCTTTGGGATATTCTAGGTTGATTTCGAAATGCCGACGGAATAGAGGAACGATCAACTACATGGGGTTGGTACTGCTCGTTGGCCTTGCTACTTAAGGAAGAATGTAATAAATCCTGCGATTTAGTTGACTGCAAAGACGTTACTGATTGTCCTTGTTTTTGGACATTCTGGTCTGAAAATTTAGACAACGTATCAAGTGTTGGCAAAGAAATAAAATCCGGTACATTTGAAAGCCGGTCTGTTGGAAACCCCTTGGCAGAGTCCAGTCCATTATTTGTTTTATCAAGCTGATTCAAGTCTCTGATAATCTGTGCAGGGCCTTCTCCCCCAAATGTTTCTATTTTATTTTGCGACGTCCTCTTGTCATTTGAATTAGACACATCCGCCAATACGCTTGCTGATATCACAATTAGATATATAATGGTTGTGATCATGGTTTCCTAAATCATAGAAAAAAAATAAGTACACATTATTTGTTCTTATATAAAATAATCATAGTATGATTTCTACGTATTATTTTTATTACCATTTGGTTGAAGTCTCCTGTAAGGGACCATTGATAATGAGATTTGTTTTTTTTTTTTTATTTTATTTTCTTACAATGAAATAATCATTCCATTTTTTGATCATAAGTGTGTTCAAAAGCGTCCATGTCATAAGCAGATCTTCTGAACTAATGATATTAGATCACATAAAAAAGGGATTTTGTAGATTCCTAATTAAACGCGAAAAATTGATTCATGTATCTATGAAAAATTGTCAGAAGCAACCATCGCATATTTTAGAATCTCGTTTTTATTTTAAGAGAGGCATGAACTATATAATATTATACCAAACGTTCTGTGTTCGCGATTTTATATTATTTCAATTGAATCAAAACGGCAGAATCACGGACTAAAATACTCTCGTAAAATAAACAATCTACAGTATTCATTTCTTAATGTTAATCTAAATCAAACAAGTTGGTACGTTTAAATATGTTTAAAAAGTTCCAGTTTCTTATTTCATATTTCATGTGTCAACAATTAATTCAATAAATTTTATAATAACATTCATTATAAACCATTATATATTATAAACACAATCATCTGAGAAAGGCAACATCTGTACTTACTGTTCTTAGTCAATACCCGTGCAATATTTGACCTTTTTTGGCTTTTTGGCCGCCTTTTATAGATGATGTTGCCATAGACATCAGTTTGACCACATAAGAAATGTTAAATTAAGATTGAATATGTTTTTTTTTCTTTTCGAATTTCAAGGTAAGAAAACAACAGTTTGGCCTCATACAAGGGGTCAACTCATCATAAATCTGAGCTGCTAATTTGTTTTCTTATTACGTCTTAATTAAACACGATGTCAGAGCTTTAAACTAAGCTATACATATACCTTATATAAGAGCAATTGTTGGAATATTCAAAATTAAAAGTAGGAAATTCGTCGTTACTTATTTTTACAATTTTCTGATGTTTGATTTAAGGTATTCAATTAATTGCAACTACAGTTTGTACATAATAAACTAACAGTTTGATATTTTAATCATTGTAGCAATGTAAGAGTGTTATTAAATAAAAAAAAAATACTCCACCATAGGAAATTTCAAAACTTTGATTATTGTCCAATTAATTGCACATTGAAATCTACGGACAGCGCCTGTGTTATTACATGTACAACGTTGTAAAAAGTAAATTGAATTTCATGCAAATCTCTGGTAAATATATATGCATAAGCTCTCCCTTAATAGAAAAAGACATAAAATGATCTATTAACCGCAGATAATTTGTTAAAATTAAACCGTCTTTTTTTCATTATGTTTTCATCAAGGTAAGATAACATTTCCAAAAATTTGAGTTGCAAATTGGATGGCTTCTTATATTTAATCAGTCATGTGCATTTGGTTTATTTTACTATCATTGTAGTTTAGCCGTACCTATCTAAATAATTTATGATAATTTTAAAATTACTCAAGTTCCTTTCATTACACATTCAATACCTTAAGATACACAAAAAGAGATTTTTTGCATGCAAAATTTGAAGAGCATTATAACTGTGTATATTTCTGTTTTGTTTGTAAAATCAAACCAAACACAACATGTCGCACATAAAGAAACTTTGAAAATTAAAAGTATTTTATTTTCTTTCAAACAAAATACCAAACCTATTTTATTTTTGGGGGAAATGCACAGTTACATTTAGATATACAACAGGGTTATTTCTGACCAGGAAAATTATAGGCGTATATTACGGCATATATACAGATAGGTGATTTGACTAAAAATCTAACATACAATCCTTCATATGTTGTTTTTAATCGCTCTGATAGATAGATATATTCTTTAGTATATGGATTTTAGTATGCTTTATTTTATACTTGGTTTATTAATTTTTGAAAATACAATCAGAAAAAAAAAACCTCAAATAGTGTGTGATTAAAAGTGAAATGTATAAATGATGAATAAAAAAAATTATATTCTTACGTGTTATATATATTTTTTTTTATATAAAACACATTATGCACATATGTATGTTTCAACTGGAATTAATCATTTATATTCTAAATAGGAAATATATTTACAAGTATAGACAGTTTCGAATAAATACATATCAATTATTCAAATATTTCAAAAACAGCTTCAGAAAATAGACCACTTCTTCACTCAATATAATATATTACGCCTAATATGAATATTTTAAAAGGAAAAGTTCGGTTTACATTACGTATCATCTTTACAGCTCAGCAGTTCTTTGGATTTCATAAAACCGAAAAACCTTTTTTTCTTTTCAAAAGAACGATAACTCTTATAGAGAATCGAAGGGTCTTTTTTTTCTAATACATTACGCAAGTGAGTTAGCCAACGTTTAAAAAATACGCTATAAAAATGGATAAGAAACGATTCATTTTTAAATTGAATGTTGTTATTTTTTTCTTGTTTAACATCAGTTAGAATCGGGTTTCACATACGGAAATTGTTTACATTTTGTTGACTTTTACATAAGTGATGTTTTGTGCAAATACGCGAAGTATCTTATTTAAGCATTGTATGTAGATCATTTGCATAACAAAGCCCACACGCAGCCTTAACTCGCCAGCGTGCTTTGTGTGAATATAAATCCACTTATAATAATGTACCAAACCATATGATTTTTTTTCATAAACTTGTATATTTTAAAATTTCAATAGTTTTATTAGGCTATGAAGATATTTATCAATATCGTTCAAACTGTGCTGAAATGTGACAAAAATAGGATAAAGTAAGACGTAAAAGACATAAGATGTGACAGAAAAACATAAGTTAAATATCCAGTCCTATCTTATCATGCATCCATCAGCTAAGTAGAATTGAGTATACATTCAGGATTATTTCGCAAAACAAAAATTAATGTCAGAATACAACTACAAAATTCCATATTTTTTACATGCAAGGTAAACTTAGTCTTAATTTAAGGTGAAGTTCTAATATAGAAAAAAGTCTAAAGATTTCTGAAATTTAATTTATGCATTTTTTTAATAATGCTTCATAAGGTTAGCTTGGTTTTAATGTTCTTGGCCTTTAAAATGAGCAAATTGAACATCATAGGTATCAGGATTACTTTTAATAGAATTTCAAATGGACAATCACGAATTTTGTTTATTTCTATATAATTGTCTTAAATTCATAAAGTACGGGGAAAATATATATCGGGTCAATCATGACGTAATAATAGAACTGTCACCAAAATGACAATCTGAAATTATTGACAAGATCTTGATCTTAAGAACGATAATTAAACAAAACTTTGAAAACAACGCAAAATGTGCGTTTCTTTTCATCCATCTGTAGATAGCATAGGTTTGAGCAATAAAACTACAGCTAATGTAAACGTTCAGAGTCGCACTTTACAGCGCATTAATGTCAGGGTAAATATATACAAAAAAATATTTGAATGGGCTTTGAGCCTTTTCTTGATATTCCAAATAAATTTTCCGATGCCCGATAAATAACGAAAACTTAAAGATTTAACTAAGCAGTTTTATAACCCATAATAATTACGTATGCTTATATTATACCACTGTTTTGAATTAAGCACCCACAAATACATTTTTTTAAATAAGTTATATAGTAACTATAAATCTCGATTTCGTATTTAAATATATTACCTAAAATATCAGGTGATAACTAAAATAACAATTCTTTATTGTTTTGTTAAAACTGTTAAATCTGTTTAAGTCAAAATTATCTGGCATTCAGTCACTTTTCTAGACCATTTAGTTAACATCCAGTTGACTGAATGACACATATTCGTCCTGTTACAACTTAACATTGATCCTAATATGTAGTTTCTATTATTGTAATTTAATATAATGACATTGCAATAAAATACCAATCTACAAATTACTTGGAGATCACTCAAAACGACATAATCTATTAACAACATGCCACTTTCGTGGTTTAATAAATATTCCTGGGCATCAATTGTTGTTCATTTAATAAAAATCATAGTTTAAAGGATATGTTAATTCGAAGCCAATAATTTTACCAATCCAGTCAGTAATATTATAGAGCTATAGAATTTTGATGAGGTCAGTGCATGGTTTTATAAACCTGATGAGAGTATATTGACCGAGGACGAAGGATATACTCTCATCAGATCTATAAAACCATGTATAGCCGATATCAACAGGTTATAATTGTTTTATTATAATAAATCAAAAACGAATTCTCTTCATTCTCTTCAAGCGTATAATAGTAAAATATTTTGTTCACAATTTATAGGTGTTGATTTCGCTATTGTGACGTCACAATGTCGCATGTGCCAAAACCAGTATTTTGTCATGAAAATCTATTTTTAGTATAGTAAGGTCAATCAATTTTCTATTTTTAGTATAGTAAGATCTATAACAAAATTTATAGCACGGTCATATGACAGCAATCGACCAATCATATGCTTGGGAAAGATACGATATTATAATAATGTTAAATAAACAAAGTAAAAAAATAATACCGTTGTCAACTATTGTAGCATTTTATTTATTTTTTTTTCAAAAATTACACAAAAGAACATAATTCAATATGCAAGTAATATTCAACATATAACTAATATTGCAAAGTAGCTCTAAAATGTATGGCACATTAAACACAAGAGTCGGATAACATCTCAAATGCACAACATATTAAATTAAAAATGATCATGTTAATGTAACACAGAACTGTTATGTAATTAACGTTTGATGATATAATCATCAGAATTAATACTAATAATAATAATCAGAACTAATCCTGATTAGTTTCAACAATTTATAAACTAATAATATCTTCTTTCTAATCCTCTGCCTCCCAGACCAAGTAATATACCGCCACCGAATCGACCAAATCCGGAATTCCATCCGCCGAGTCCGCCACCGATAAGTCCGCCCCCGTAATATCCACCTCCCAGTCCGTATCCACCGTAGTAGTTTCCACCACCCCCGTAGTAACTACCCCATTGACCTTGGACAAGGGACACTAAAACACAGGTGAGGACGAGGGCAACGAAAGACTTCATGTTTTTTATTCTGTCTGTAATAGAACAAGAAAACCATAATATAAAATAAGTACAGTCTAGTTTGATTAACAGCAATACACCAGGATAAAGTATTGAATTAAGATAAATTTTATTAATTATTTTTTTCTATTCATTAAATAGATAATTTACAGGTTAATGTACATAGAATATATTAAAGAAAGAAAAAGAATAAACTTAGAAAAAATACAAAATGGAAAGCTAGATAACTAGAAGATAAATAGTAATATCTATGTATGTTACCGTATTACAACCGCTTGCTAACGATCAAGCTGATGTACAAGTAAGTTATGCTTACTCTAAAGATTCAAGTAGCAATTTATACCATTCTTATGGGTCAGTTTTCTTCGATAATGACGTCTGTCGTGACGTATTGAATAATTCAAAAATAGCCCTTCAAAATGCCTAGGTCAAAATCACAAAGGACCACTGTACAAGCTTACCGTTTAAGATCAGACATGGTTACGAGTATTTGACCATAAACCATTTATCGTGTTATAAAATGTGACAGGTAATTCCCCACAGTTGTCTTTTATATCCGTTGGCCGTGCAAGAAATATTTTGACGGTTCTCCCTGACTCCATACAAACAATTATTTTACAAATGTGCGTCAATTATGCATTAAGCCCACCATAACTAACATGTATATTTGATGATGTAAATTCTAGTACATGTAAATAATTAAAAAAATAAGTAAATGCATAATGCCCTATTTTGTGAAAAAAAAATTATTAATGAAAACATTTTCATCAAATACATGCTTAATCATCAGATCAGTTATAATGAGTAACATTTTTTAATGTTTCGTATAATTCTCCTTAAACATGTTTCTTAGAAGGATAATACTTTCTTTATATTTATGCCATGTCAAACAATGTTGTATTTTAGCATATTTCTCTTAACGTAGGTAGTTCAAACCAATGATTATAAGGATACACGTAAATGATTTGAATTTGATTTGAACATATTTTACTGTGTAAGTTATACAAAAGGATTAGAAACAAATTCTTTCAACTTACATGTTCCTCTCCTAATGATAATACATACAATATATACAATTGTTATAGTGACATTACCTGTTACTTATAGTTAATGATTTTATAATAATGATATCAATAAATATGTATTTACAAACTAATTGCAAATATATATTAAATAGTGTTGATATACAGTATAAAAATAGCAGTAACAAAAAGAAAATTAATTATCAAATCTTCCAGACTCCTTGATGAAGTTTTGAACTGAAGAAAAAAATAAAGCAGTTTTTATTGTAAGACAAATTGTCACTACCCCAAAGACGCAGATGAGAATGAATTAAAATTGTTTCTTCAAGCCTATTAAAAAGTAATTCAAATAGATTGTTTCTTGCATTTACATAATTCTTACATACAAAGAAAAAATGAGTTACATCCTCCTTTTGACCACAAATGCAATTAGGTGATTCAATAATGTTTCTTCTGTACAGATCATAATTCAATATACAGTTGTGTCTCAATTTGGTATGTAAAATATTGAAAGCGCGTTTGCCAAATGAAAAATATTTCGGAGGATGAGGAATACTTTCAGTAATAATTTTCCTTACTTCTAAGTTGAGAGAATTCCATTTCCGAATGGTGCCAGATAAAAAAGATTTTTTATAAAGTTTCAATCTGCTGATTGGAAAGATATAATTTTCGCTATTTCTTGTGTGATATATTGAGACATTTTTTGTTACAGGAGGAATAATAATGCTCAAGTACTCAGGTACTTGATTTGTATGAATTTTAAACATGGTAATTAATTTAGCCTTATTACGTCGACTGACAAGAGGTTCCCAGCCATTTTCTGTGTAGAGAGATTCTGTAGATGCTAAAATGGGTAAACCAGTAACAATCCTAGCAGAACTTTATTGAACTTTTTCTAATCTCTCCATGTCAAACATATTACAACCGTCCTATACTACAGAAGCATATTCAAGAACTGGTCTAATAAATTTGATATACATTTTTGATAAAAACACGTAAATACTTCCCTTCAATGTCATTAACAATTTTCGAAAAATAGAAAAAAATTAAACTTCTTAAGCCCTGACCTAAATTTGATATAATATCTCTTCTTACGTAGACAATCAGGAAAAGAACGCTCTATCAAAATAAATACCACCTGTAATCTAACGGTCCTTATTTAACTACAGAACATGAAAAAAAAACCCAGCTTTGACAACTGCAAATTTAATTATGTTTAAATGATAATTGTCTTTAGCTACTTTTATAATCTAAATTTTGGTGAATTCATTTACGTTTGTTGATTAGCTTTACACACAATACATGTACATGCCTATTTTTCTTCCAGTAAAATATATTCTATATCTGAATTATATTATAAAGTGTATACTAATTTTTTTCTATTGCAGTGCGTTTAATTAACGCTCGTATTTTTAATGCATTCATATAATTGTCTAAAAAATGATTACATTGAAAAAAAATTTCAAGATTAGTAAATGATTACAGAATTCGAATTGAATAGTTTTTAAAAAGAATGGTTTCTTTTACATCTTTTATTACATTTGTGATTAATCTGATTCAAAGTAAAATAATAATAATAAAAAAAATAATTAATTAATTAATTAATTGATAAAACAGCCATCCAATCACATAGTTAGGAATGATATCACATAATTCTATGGAGCTATAATAATTAGGTCATAACAAACAGGGCAGCATTATGATTTCTTAAGTAGTCACTGACAGCTATGGGCATGGGTTTTATATATAGATATAATATAAACGCTGGATTAATATGTCCTTTGACATCTTTTTAATCCAGCTCTGTGACCTAAAATGGTCATCAGCTCTGACGTCTCTCCGACAAATTACGCGTTTTTCTTTCACATTAATGCTTGACTAAAATAGCCAAACATTCTGGCCAATCACTATCCTTCATTGTTTCACATTGCATACTGTCCATTTACAATGACGTCGGCATCCATTTGCAGCATTTTAAACTCGAGCAAAGCGTCATTTCATACGTCATCAAACAATAAAGCGGAAATACAAAAAAGGTATAAATTAACATGATAATACTGTATAATGTCATAAGCACTTAAATTTCCATCGTCGACAACATTGTTTAAACGGTTAGTATAAAAAATACCTTTAACCCTTTGCTAGTCTCTCTTAATCTTTCTTTGTCTAACTCTCCTTGAGAAAGAATATCAATACAAAAAATGTAAATATATCGATGCATTTAGTAATAGTTATTTTTATTTAACAAATTGGCATTTATCTATTTTATTTATTATTATTATTTTTTTTTTTTTGCTGTTTCGTGATTTACATCTATTTTTTTTTTTTTTTACATTTGTTGAGCCATCATCTTGTCGATTCAAGCAATTTTGTTTTAATTACAGATTAAACATAAAATCATGAAGTCAGTCTGCCTCGCTATCATCTTTGCCTGTGTTTTAATTTCCGTCGTCCAATGTCAGTGGTCTGACTATTACAGAGGTTGGGGTTTGGGTGGAAATTACTACGGTGGATACGGACTAGGAGGTGGAAAAATTGGTGGTGGTTATGACAGATGGAACTCAGGATTGGATCGAATCGTGGAGGAGGACTTTTAGGTCTTGGTCGTAGAGGACTGAGCAGAAGAGGATATTACTAGTTAACAATTCATTTTACTTCATTACCATGAAACTTCATCGTTCATCAAAAGTCTTTCTATGAATTTATTGTGATTACATTGACACATTATAATTGAATTTGATTTGTATGATGTTTTTTGCTGTGTAGTTATTGTTTGCAACATTTATGAAGCCATTGCTATTTATTTATATTAAAATATGTTATGTGTGTAAATATGTTGTTCGATTTTTTTCACTTGATGTAATTGTTTATTCTTATGAATTATTTTATAAATTAAATAAATGTTAGATACTCGTTTTAATCATCTGGTTAATTTTAAAAAAAGCAGTTATATTTAGATACTTGAGAGCTGAGTAGTACGAAAATATAAATTACAATCAATGTAAAGTTGATATCCCGAAGTAATTTACAAAAATAGGTTCATGTTAGTCGTTGACCTTAATTGGTTTATAATTATGTGTTCAGTAAATTACATTAAAAGCGACAGCAGGGCTGACACGCCATAAT
Organism: Magallana hongkongensis; assembly: GCA_016163765.1. Taxonomy (NCBI): domain Eukaryota; kingdom Metazoa; phylum Mollusca; class Bivalvia; order Ostreida; family Ostreidae; genus Magallana; species Magallana hongkongensis. Next base: position 66,199,031 of record WFKH01011926.1, read on the forward strand.
ACTAATGTGTAGTTAATTAAGGTACATGTAACAAACTGTTGATATAAATTTTATGACAGCTGATATTGCTCTTTATCAAGTCTCATAAAAAATTGTGTTTGTGTAATGTACTGGTCTGCTCCATTATTAGAGTCATGTTTCCTTGTTTAATAATTTTTTTTGGACAAAGGGAAAATTATCAAGTGATAACAGTTCTGACAATGTGTATTTGTTGCCTATTTTATTGCATGCATTACAAAATAATTAAAATAATTTAGAAATTCTATCTTACCACAATTTATGAATAAATCAAAATAAATGTGTTTGAAGACTGCTATTTCATTTTCACAAAACATAGCAAACACATTACAAAAGATAGACTGATCCTATTCTCCTCCTTGTCAATGGGAAATGCACTCGTCCCTTTTTCTGTTTTATCATTGGTCCCTGAAAGATAAAACCCAGTTCTTAACAGAAAAAACACTTGGCAAGTGTATTGCAATAAAGATATGATCACCCGTTTTTATTTTATCTGTAACAATAATTGTAGAAAAAATTCTTATCGAAACTTATTTTGCTTCTTATGGGGGGATATATAGCTTGCACTGTCGCAAATACTAGATGTTTTAACACCTTTCTATTTTAATTCGTTGATAGTTTGCTTTCAAAAGATAGATAACAAACTATTATTTCCTATGTAGCTTGTAATACGAGATTTGATTAGCTAACGACCCGGGTGTAAATTTCCGTACACCCGACTTGACCCAGGGGTAAAAAAACGCGACGTCACAATGCATTAAATGCGTAAATGGCATATCTTGAAAGTGTAATACACCCTTGATTTGACACAGGAGACATATTTATTCGGTCTACATAGGAAATAAATTCGTTATCCTGGTCTAAACAAGGGTGTACGGGGATATACCCCGGGTTGTATTCCATACACCCTGAGGCCTACGGCCTCAGGGTGTATGGAATACAACCCGGGGTAAATCCCCGTACACCCTTGATTGAACCTTGATAACTAATATTGCAGAAATTATAAGTAAATGTTTAATTGATATTCTAGAGTAATATGGTTTTCAAATGGGTCAACGGATGATGAAAGTAACACACGGGTCAAATTATGACGTCAACAATAGCATTTCAGCACAATGGTATGATACATTAATAATGAGTGGGTCCTTTTTATTCCTCTCATTATTTGTATTGTTCTTGAGGTACGAAGCAAATTACTAAGTTACACAGCAATAGTGTAAAGCAATTGAGCCTTTGTTTTGAGAAATATAGAGAACTTTTAATGAATCTGCATTTCACAGAAGATCCCAAAATGTATGTGTTATCTATCTAAAAGTTGGAAACCAATAAAATGAAGCTAGACACAAACATGGACACTAAAGCACCCGTGAACTATGGCAACAAATATTAAATATCAGCTGATCTAATAGCAAGTATGTCCGTGGCTGTTGTTGGTGTTACCCTGCATATCTGATACTCATTTTGAAGAAACATTTGCAGAAATGTATGTCACATGGGTGTATTAATTATTAATTATGATAATATTTTGATTTATTGTCAGCTAGGGCAAAGACAGATTTCTATGTTCGCCTGTTGCGTCTTTTTATACTTACTGATTTATAAACTGATTTTGTTTTTCTTAGTTAATTTTATGACTATTTGAATAAAGCATACTTAGCAAACACTTTAAATAATTACATCATCCATTTCTCTTTCATAAGAGGTCATGTCCGGCAATCGTTTCATTCCTCGTTTCATACTCCATCGTTTTTTGGACTGTAAAGAAACAAAATTGAAAACCTTATTTTTTCTATTTATTTTATTTTTTTTAACTAAAGCAAAACAAATATAAAACATTTAATTATTTGATACATAACTGTTTTTTTTTTCAGATGATAACTATTTCCATTGGAATATAAGTTAAATATGAAAAGCAAAAAGATTTAAATGAATAAGTTACTTTTATTTTGGGGGGATTTTTTGCGTTTGATATATATAAATTACATTTTAAATTAATAAACGTTTTGTCCTGTATAAATCGAAACTCTTAATGTACTTAATAAAGTAAGACTAAGGACGCCGTCTGTTGATATTTGATAGCAATTGATTTCAAAACCAAAATTAACATTTGCTAGTAAGTGAGTCTCACATGAACAAGAGGCTGGAGGACTGGATTGGATTACATGCACACAGTACAAAAGTTTAAAACGACATATACAATTATATATTGATAAATGAACGTGATTATTTAAACTTATGAAGTCTTTCTGTTTGTACAAAAAAGCGTATGGACACCAAATGTTGATATTTAATAACAATTGATTTCAATAGGAAAAACCACATGTGCTAGGAAGTGAGCCCAGAAGAATAGAAATACGTTATATTTTAAAATGGATTGCACATACCGTGGTGGTATCAGAGTTTAACAATACATAGTCATGCGTCTGGGAAACCATCTGCTTTAGATATATATTGTTCTGACAACTTAAAAAGTCAGCGTACTGGTATATGATTATCAATATACAACACCGGTACAATTAAGTGAAATAAATAAAATAAAAAAAAAAACCAGGTTCCTAAAAATTAATCATATTTACCTCACGTTGGTCATGTGAAGTCAAATATACACTGCATTGTAACAATCGAATAACGATACTAATATCATTATTGATTTATATATGCTATTAGAAATGAGCCGCATTTTTAACAAAGTATTATTTTCCTTAGAATAATTGAGATCATCGTATCCACATAGAGAACATTAAACAACGATTCACGCATTATACCGAGTGGACCAAGTTTCTATAAATGAAGAATCATAAACATAAAACAGTTTTTGGACTATCGACTTTATATGCTTTGAAAAATCTATGGAGTTATCATTAATTGCAAAAATCACTTTGGGTTAACTTTGTATCCATAACAATGATACATATCCATCTCATTTATGAATATCTGAAAAAAAGTAAACACAAAGTTCTAAAAAATATAATCAAAACTGATTGACTTACAAAACCATTCTAGCCCTTTGCGATTTTACAAATACTATATATTGTATGTAGAGCGTCTGCTTTATCGCCAACGCTGAGTAGGAATACACAGAAGAGAAACAGCATACCAACCTTCATCATAATAAACTAGTTCATAACTTTTTTTTACCTTTACAAAAGTTGTACAATACGCATATATCGATATTTATTTTTTTTCATTTTGTTTTTAATAACACTGTATAAACTTAAAATTTTTCATTTTAGATAATAATTCATTTTTTTCAGATGGTTGATCATTTAAAGCCTGCTAATACTATCATCCATTAGCATGACAGTGATTGTGAATACAATACTGTATACAGGGAAATATTCTCCCCGTTTTATTTTCGCCGGTTCCCCTTCGTTGTCAGTGAGCAAATTAAAGACTGGGCGAATTCAAAACTGTCTTAATATGAATAAGTATTTATTTCGAACTATGTCTGGGCAAAACCGTTTGCAAGTGTGAAAGGGTGAAAAAAAAACTTAGCGATAATATCCCTTCATTCAGTACTAGTGCTTCTTTTCGCTAATTAATGTCTTTAAACCTGTCGATTTTGTTTTTATTCACCAACATGTTCCTAGCCACGTATCAACATTTAAATTTATTTTTTAAAATATTCATATCATATTGTTGACATTTGTTCAATGTATACTCTTTTAAGACATTGATTAAGAGTTAATCTGATATTGTAAAAGTTTATCCTCTAACATATTAATGTGTTATCAAATTCCACAAATTATTTAACACAACTCTGAAATTAAGTTTACTCTATTTGCAAAAAGTATAAAGACCAATTTAACAGAATTTATGTAAATATGTTGTTTTTATTTGAATAAACAACTTTTTTTCTTACAATGCTATGTTAGTGTCATTTAAGAACCAAGTAAAATAATTCATTAGAACTCCCATTTACGCAAGTTCTTCTGCTACATAAACACCTCACCAACTTTTTTTTATCATTTTAAACAAAGAAGTAACAATTACTTATTTATGTTTTACATTATTGAGTAATAAATCTTCTTAACGTTTTTGTTAATTTTGAATAATAGACGAAAAAAAAAACAGCATTCCTACCTTTGCAATCACCAAGTGTATGTCATTAAATAACACTGGAGAGCTGTATTTTCATAGATATATGTAGGATCAGAAAGCATACCTTTCACTTTATGTTTGGCAAATCTAAAATAGAATATGGACTATAATATATATATTTCTGTAAATGAGCAAGAGCTGTTTGGTTTTTGTTATCTGTTAAGACCATATTTAGATAGAGAATGGATATTAATATAATAGTAAAAACAATGTCATGATTAAGGAATGAGTTAAACTTCTACCTATGTTATGCGATATAACATAACTTTACGCCCTATAAACCGCAGTCTTTTTTTAATTTGGACTTTTTCATTTCATCTCTCTATCTATCTTACTATCTATCTATCTATCTATCTATCTATCTATCTATCTATCTATCTATCTATCTATCTATCTATCTATCTATCTATCCACAATACTTCAAAGCGGAACGTAAACACTGCGTCTGGTTAAATGAAACTATTTTTCAAAAAATCTCAACAAAAAACAAAAGCAACTAAAACTCTAGAATAAAAAAGCATTTTACTCCCTCTGGCCAATAATGAATAATAAGAGATTATTTTAGTTCTTAAAGTTTAAATAAAGTCAGATAAAACATTCAAGAAATATCTGTGTTACATTACATTTTTAATCAATATTTCCAAAATGGTTTTAAAAAAATATACAACAAATATCATCGTTTTCAATTTTTATTTATTTTGTAAAAAAAAAGATCAAATGAAAAAACATCATATATACATAAATTAAAAAGATGCATAACAATATGCCACAGAGACATAAAAGCATAACAAAGGGAATGATCAGACATAAACAACATCATTAACAAGTGCACAATACTTAATTCAAAGTGACCAAACGTTAATGAAATTGATTTTTGATACCGTAAGCTCAAAAAAATGGTAACTTGGAAAAGAAAAAAAAATCAGAATTAGTTATCAATAAAGCGCATTCGATTGTCTCTGCCACTTTAGATGTTATTAATATTTTCTTCCTAAACTTCTTCGTCCAAGACCAAGAAATCCACTGCCACCAATTCGCCCGAATCCGGAATTCCATCCGCTAAGTCCACCACCGATAAGTCCGCCCCCGTAATATCCACCTCCCAGTCCGTATCCACCGTAGTAGTTTACACCTTGTCCTCTATTTCCGTAATAGTCAGGCCACCAACAATGGACGACGGAGAACAAAACATAGGCAAAAATGAAAGCAAGGCAAACTGACTTCATTTTTTCTCTTGTCTATAATAGAATAAGAGTATTGAATCATTAATATAAGGATTATCTCAAAGTATCACCACAATACTAGTTAGAATACTTAATTTATTATACTTTAATCTGATAGTATTTCCTCAAAAAGATAAATAGAACGACAAAACCGAAAATACGTTGAAAAGTATGTGTAAAAAAAAATGTAAAGCTCTGCAAAATAAAAACAAGAAAAAGAAAGAAAGATAACTGATATTGAATACAAAGTATGACCTACTCGTACTACATTGTACTACTGTATTACAACGTTTTGGTTAAACTGGAACTGGTGGCACGAAATATTTACAAAACAATATATATACTTTTCTTGAGGGTTAGCTTTCTTTTGTAATGACTTCCTTAATGATGTTTAGTGACTAAAAATAGACTTTTAAAATGATCAGGGGAAAAATTATACACATGTGTAGCGTTTCATCAATATACGCTTACTATTGGTGAATTGGACAGTCATGGTTACGTTTAATAAGCCGTCAACAACTCATCGTGTAATAAACTGTGACAAGTTAGTGTTTTTTGGCTGTCTTTAATGTGTGTTGGGCATCCTAGATAAAATCATTACAAGCTATGTCTGGTTGAAGGACACAAATCATTTACACGGCTCCAACATGCAACTACACCAGTATTTTAACAAACAAGAATAATACACGCCGATATAAAAGAAACTATATGTGAATATATGATTCCACCCTTCTTTCAAACTATGAACGTGTATATTACATTACACGCATATTTAAAAAACAAGAAGAAAAAACATGTGAATGTATGATGCCACTATTTAAAAAAAACATTTCTGCTGACGTTATACACAATCACATGTACTAGAAAAAGAAGCGACACATACTTTAGATATACTTTTAAAAATGTTATTTATTTAAAAGTTATGTTAACCATTAGTAAATTGTTGAGTTTAACATTTGCCGAACATTATGTATTTACAAATTATCGGACATTTGATTTTTCCAACAAATAATTATAAAACTTGGCGGACATAGATAATGCAGTTCAATTTAATTATCAAATTATCTATTTGAAATAAAAATATAAAATGTTCACATAATAATCCGATTTCTGATGTCGCTTCTAATCTTGGTAAGGAGGAATGAGGGGGTAAAAATAAAAATACGTAAACCGCAACTTAAAGCCGACGGCAAAAAAGAGTTGTCCTTTTATTGTTTATATTTTAATATATTTATTGATAATGAGGTCACAAATGGACTTTCTATAGTTTGAACACGCGAATACGATTAATATCAATTTAAAAAAGAAGATAAGCACGAGAAAAATTATTTCGTCCGAAAGTTTGTGAAAATGTTTGGTTTTTTTTTTTTTTTTTAATCCTTCTGCATTTGAATCATACATTAGATTTTCTAGACAAGAGCTACACGGCCCTATTCATTTTTCAGGATCACACAATTTATATAAGAATTCTGTTTTGAACTGTATTATTGCGGTTTTTTAAAGGGTATCTAAATATAGCCACGTTTCATTATCAATGTAAAAAATGCTCAAAAATGAGTACACTTTGTTTTCATGTAAGTTAAATGAATGATTAACTAACTTTTATATAGCGAACTCTTGTTTAACGACAAATTTCTCTTGCAAATTGTGTGCATTTATCATTATGTGGATGCTATTTTCTCCTCATATCAAAAAATGCAAATTAAAAAATATTACAAATCTAAAAATACAAAACGAATAACTGTAACAAGTTACAAAAACCTCTCATTTTAATTTTAATTCAAACAACGCAACACTATGATAATAAAAGAAACTCACGACGACAGAGACCAGGTGATGTATAAATAGAATATTAACACATTGGTTATATGTATTCTGTCATCTTTATAGCGATATTACTGATTCCTGACGTCCAGCTGTCATTAGCGCTGACCTCTAGCTAGCCAATCACAAGCCTCTATTTTTTCACATCGCATTATGTGCATTTAAAATGACCACTTAACTTTTTACAACGTTGTCAAATCCAGATACTGCGTCATTTCAAGCGTCATCAAAATATAAAGCGGAAATACAAAAATGTATAAATTGGCATGGGAATCATGGAAAAGATCATACGAAATCTGCATTTCCACCATCGACAGCAATTTCAACAGTAAGTAAAAATATTTTTTTGCTAATCTCCTTATCTCTCTCCTCCAGAAATAAAGATTTTAACCGAGGAATATATTGATATGTATTCTGATTTTAATTTCATAAAATTCAAATGTTTCATTATTAGTGTTCGGTTTTAATATTTATCTTCAGATGATCATATTTTGATCAATCACTTGGTACTTCTCAATATTGTACAATTTAATTATAATTTCAGATATTCGAATCATGAAGTCTGTCTGCCTTGCTATCATCTTTACCTGTGTTTTGATTTCCGTCGTCCATTGTCAATGGTCAGACTACTACAGAGGGGGAGGACTAGGTGGAAATTACTACGGTGGATACGGACTAGGAGGTGGAATAATTGGTGGAGGATATGACAGGTGGAATTCAGGATTTGATCGATTCGGTGCAGGAGGACTTTTAGGTCTTGGTCGTATAGGACTAAGCAGAAGAGGATATTACTAATTCCAGTGCATGTTACTTTTGTTTCAAAAAAAAAAAAGCATTATTTATAACTGAAGTTTTATTCATCAGATAAAACTTTTTTTTTATCATTGAATTAAATGTCGAGTGGTAATTCATTCATTGTGTTCTCATTATGTTCATGCATTTTATTCCTGTTTTCATTTTTTGAAATACTAATATATTTATTTTTTTGTTAAATTGTTTTGTTTTGTGTCACTATTTGAATGTTAAACTTTTTGAAAAGAACACAACTGTATTATCATGATATATTTTTATAAGTAAAATAAAAATGATTATAAATTTTAAGAAGTTGTTTTTTCACTTACTATTAGAATGTTTGTTTTTCATTGTTTTGATTAATCAGACCTAGGCAATTATAGCTTTGCAATTTTTTTAGTGTCTTTGTATGTATATCAAATAACATCAAACTATAAAGCAAACGAAATTATCGGAATATATCAAATGAAGATTATTAAAACTATATAATTTATGCGCATACAAACTCGGTCGAATTGTTTGCGCTTTGATGGTCAGTCCTCTGTCATCATAGACTAAGATATAAACAATTTTATTCATATAAAGCAACAAATTATACAGTCTTTAAATAGATTGAACTATTAAAGCTAGAGTCTCTGTGACATTTTAATAAGATGTGTACTTTCATGAATCCAATGAAAAAAATAATACTAAATGGAAACATTAAAAAATTTGACATTACCTTAAGGATTTACATTTTTGCAATATTTTGCAATCTAAATCAACAATTTTAATTGAATGCATTCGTAGAAAGTTCTAATTATTGCCTATAGTAGAAGTTATAAAAAAATTATTCAAAAAAAATATATAAATGGTGATTAAAACCTATATTACTGTAGAAATTGGTTGAATTGGCCTTATATGAAAAAAAATCCCATTTCTTTCACTTATGGGTATTCATTTGCTGGTTTGAGGAAAATAAATTCTATATAACTAGTTGTTATAAAAACGTGCTTGCGTTTTCAAGTGGTATCAAGAATAAATATATCTTACATTAAATATTTAAAAATAATATGAAATAATTATTTCCATAACGACAGATTATTTGTCACGTTTAAATTCATTACATGTACGTATCTTTTAATCATTTTTTTTAAATATGTACAATATCCATCTTATCATCATTTTTTGGAGCAGAGGGTGTTTACGAGGATTATGATTAAATCATGCAATTTTGAAAAATTTCAATATACTATAAGCTTATATCTGGTTAAGCTTTTAGTCATGCAGATTTTAACATTAAATAGGTTTGGGACATATTCTGTGGCTGTGTTTTATAAATAATAATTAGATTAGAATTAAATTGAGAGAGTTGATTAATTTTAGGCATAAAATCATGTAAATAAATAAAAAAAGTATGGAATTCTTAAGCTAGGTTTTGTAAAATCTTTACCTTTGAAGACCTAAATCTAAAAAGCATTGGCTCTCCTATTTTATTATGTCAATAAAATACCTAAGACTTAATTTTGTCAAATTTCTTATATACAGAAATTATTTATTTCTAATCATAATTGCTGCTATTTTAAAAAAAATGCCAATACGAAGGACAACGTTCACAAAAAAAATACACAGCTTATATAGTTTGTTTCAATATCTCTCTATTTAATCTAATTGTGCACAATTTAGAATGATATTCAACGTAATAATGTACTATAATTAAGATTACTGGCAACAATTGTCAAATGTATGGATGTTGCATTTAAGGTGCAAAAAGGTCAATCGATATGTGCCTCAACTCAGAGTGATAAACACTAATGCCCCCTTTTTCTTTGTATTATCGAAGTATGTTTTATCTACAGGTTTTTATGACCAACTTGTCGAGATCATCTTAATACCACGTCATTTAGAAATGAATAACCTTACAGTAACTAATGCAAGAGACGTGTGTTTTTAAAATTATCTTTTTAACAGTTTAAGATTTTAAAGACAATATTCAAAACCCTTACAAATGTTTTGGAACACTGTTTATTCAAAACTTGTTTATTCACTTCAATAAAACGTCTGAACAGTTCTAACAAATTCATTATATCCTTAGTAAGACACCTCTACTCTTTTAATGCAATGCCTAAATTACTGGGACAGATTGTTTTTATAATGGTGTTGAATAATATTTTTGTCTCATCGTTTGTCTCATCGTTCCACTCCTTTGACGGCAAAGTTCAACTTATTTGCCCGTGGTATATATATTTTTTTTTAAAATGGGAAATGCTTATCGATTAATCATTGGTCCAACTATTGTGTATTTAATCTCAGGTCAACTTTAAGAGTAATTTTTTTTAAGGACATACACAGGCCCACTAGTCCTAGGTTGCAATATTCCACTTGGTGTTCTTTATTGTATTTTTCGACTGTGATATGAAAACATCATCTTTTTTAGGCTGGAACAAACTCCTTGCTTTTCCATTTTTGGTATCACTTAAAACACAGACGAGAGTAAATATATATCACATATATATATATATGTATTTCTTTTATCTAACTATAGTCCCTGCCAATCAAACCGTATTGAATTTAATCACTAAATTAAAAAATAACCTATTAAAAAAGTCGTTGTTTTACGGTTTTCTCGGGCGCGCCAAGAGCGCCATAGTCAACACTAGTAGAATGTTACAACCCTTACATATAATTAAACCAAATATGTTCAGAGTTTAGTAAATCAATTTACTATTAATACTATTAATAATTAAGGTTATATAGTTGCAAAATCAAAAGATCATTGACGTATATATGCTATAACTATCAATTTCATTTTAAAATGATTATCCAAATGTGCATGTTGTCCATACTTGTGAAAAAAGTGCAATTGAAATAGATAAAAAAGGAAATATTCAGGATAATTTCATTCACACCTTATCATTTTTCAGTCAGCAAAATTCACAGGAACGAAAACTGATTTCTCACGGAGATTTATCATGGGGAATGGTGACATCTTCTCTCCATTTGGAAATCACTCGGAATACCTCCCACAATTTTTCAACGTTATAATCCCATTACTAAGTCATTAAAGTACTGATATTCCCATTTTTTACTGATAAACTTAGACATTTACTGACAATGTACTGACATTACTGATAAACTCAGAAGAGTACTGACTTTTTTACTGACGGTACTGAGAAACTTAGAAAAGTACTGACAAACTTAGACAGTACTGAAAAACTTAGAGAAGTACTGACAAGTACTGATAAGTACTGACACCATTGTTCTTACTCCCGCTAGAGCTTAAAAGGTGTGTGAAATTGTATTAAATAATGTATTTTTAATCTAATAAAGAATTAAACGATTATTAAACTATTTAATAACATTTTCCTTGAATAAAAATGTCAATTTTATATGTAATTTTATAAGTGAAGGAGAAATTGAGCCTTGTTTTTTGAAAAAAAAACTGGCGGATTTTATCATATTTATGTTATTGAGGTTTGATAATTATTTAGAAACGAAATAGCGGTAAAAAAAATTGACACTTTTGAGCTGAACATCAATAAACTTGATCACCCATAACAACACCTAGTTATTAGCATTCAATCTACCCGTATTACCCATGCACGGATTTACGGGGGATCTGGACCCCCCCCCC
>WFKH01011926.1:66219766-66236140 GCA_016163765.1 Magallana hongkongensis
ATGAGTCTAATCATTTAATCAAGAAACAAACACAATGCGACAAAATGGTTGTTACACGGTTGCCTCTGGCACGAATAGCGCGCCCTTTTCAAGCCATGTAACAACCCTTACAAATGATTTAATCAAATATGCTCAGAGTCTAGTTAATCAATTGACATAATTAAAGTTAATATATAGTTGCATAAATTAAAAGGACATTAATTTATGTTAACGTATATTAGCTATTCCTTTTAACTTCATTTTAATATATTATCCAAATGTGCATGCTTTACGTATTCGTTCATCACTACGATTTGAATATGGGTATTAAACAGAAATTTCAAGAAATGTACAAACATTTTAAATATAACTTTAGAAACACATTTTTTCTAGGCGACCTGTGCGGAAAACTGTATATAATTAGGATGTAAAACGAATTTCAAACTTTATGTTATGATATCAGATTTTTTTGTTTGCTTTTCACCAATATCTGTGAATCCTTTTTTGTCTAATTTTGTTTAAATGCAATGATATTGTTGAAATGATAAAAATACCATTGAATCTTAAACTATTTATGGAATTTTCAAGTTACATTTAATGGCAAAAACATATTAAAATTGCATAAAGATTTTTAAAATCCATAATTTTTACAATTTTATTTTATTTGACATTTGACTGTATAAAAATAGCAAAAGGAAATTAAAACCCTAGATTTATTATTCTCTGATATTTTTATTTGATATCTAAAAGCCTACATTTTAAGAGATGTCTAACCAATTCACAGTTGCGTAAACAGATGAAATTTCTTTCCTACACTTTTATGTAATACTTACAGGATTGTATACTCAAAAGAAAAAAAGGAAAATTTATTTCTATTTTTCTTGTTAATCACTAATTGAAAACATGATATATTGGCATCAAACATTAAATTGAATCAAGCGAAATACAAGGTCAACGTTTTTAGTCAATTTTAAAGAGGACTATCTGTCTTTAGAAACTGATTTCTGCTCAACAAAACAATATATCCCGTCATTATTTGGTAGATAGAATGTCATGAAAAATCTGGTTTATTGTTGACATAACACAAATTTTGACCGTGCGCCGTGACCTCATTTTTGCAGGATTAGATCCTAAATAATTCTTAGAAAAAATTGCTAAATTATGTCTACCAAATTTAGTAATAATATGTCGTTAATTAAAATAGCTATGGCAAAAGTCTTCGTATTTTTTGATTTTTTGATTGATATACAACAAAAATATATTTCTATGTTTAATCATATTTATTGTATCAACTCAATATACATTTTTCAGAAGCATTGCATTAAAATCATACAATAAAAATCATGTAAAGCTTATAAATACAAAGCGTTCATCGCATTTGATAAACGAGAAATGATATATTTAATGATAAATGATCAAAGTTTATAATGGTTGGCACATATGATTTGGATTTAGATCTGCACATTGATGTAAGTGTAGTTTTTTTCTGTGAAAGTAAACGTGAGACTAATAATATCCTCTTCTACCGAGACTTCTACGTCCAAGACCAAGAAGTCCGCCGCCACCGAATCGACCAAATCCGGAGTTCCATCCGCCGAGTCCACCACCGATAAGTCCGCCCCCGTAATATCCACCTCCCAGTCCGTATCCACCGTAGTAGTTTCCTCCACCCCCGTAGTAACTACCCCATTGACCTTGGACAACGGCAACCAGGACACAGGCGACCAAGAGTGCGAAGCATACAGATTTCATCTTTGTTGATGATGTACCTTTAAAGAAAACGATTTGATTAATATCAGGGAGTCGTTTAAATATAAATCACGCGAATAAATAAATATATGTGTGCATTATATAAAGAAAACGTTCAATACTAAAATGATACTTAGGACAGTATAGCATCATTTATATTGAGGGGAAATCATTTTCGGTTTTATTCCTTTGATATATTGAAATAATGATGCATGTAAAATCAAATTAAGATGTTCCATGAGATAAAGATATACGTTAACAAGGGGTGCCATCGAAATCCACTTAATTTTAGCATAAAATAAAACTGATGATTCCACAGTCTATACTTTCCAAGGGGTCTATCTTAGTGAAGAAATGAGTCAAATACATGTACTGGGACCTTAATTGCATTAATATATATTTCATATAATGCATGCAAACTCCTGCTTGGTTTTGCAGTTATCTATATGAAGCTTAAAAATATGAATATTTGTTCTCTCTATTTAAAAATGCAAAAATCTTCGGTTGGCTCACATACTTTGTTATTTTTTTTTTTTTATCGAAAAAGGAATTTAGTAAATGATAAGTGTTGTTTGTAAAGTGCTTTTTACTTTTCTTTTACATACTCTAATAGTTCTAATTGTTTAATAGTTTTCTCTGAGATAATAGTCTTACACGCTGCTGAACATATTAAAAAAAGACTTACTTTGCGGATTTCTCCAAAGGTCTGTTTCAAGCAAGCTAGTGCAGTAATAGTGTGGTCCCAATTTCGCAAAATATATATACCATGGCCACTATTTCCGTGTTCTTTCATCCTATTTCTTAATACGCATACAAAATAAAATAAACAATAAACAAATGAGAAAACTACCACGCAAAAATCATCGTAAGTAAAACGTCTAGTCATTGGTCATTGATGTGGTGCGTCAAGTTGCTTAACTGTCACGGTCAAACACTAATAAAATCTGTCAGATCACCTCTTTAAACCTGACACGTTCGTGATTGCCCTTTTAGTCATTTTACGTATGATGACCAATTTTTGCACCTTAAGAACACAGTACTGTTTTCATCTTCTGATGAGGGTTTTTCCAGTTTTTCAAGGAAATACATTTAGTATTTTAGCATAAGCAATCATTTTCAAGAAACCACAATGGCGAAATCAAAGCAGGATATACTGAACAAAGGGGTGTTTGTTATGTGAGGATTATATATTCTGGTCAGACCATTGTCGAACATATCCTCTTCGTCTAGTCCATAGTACTCAGGTAGAGAAAAGGTACGTAGACGAAAAACATCTGGAATTCGTATTCTAAAAAACACAGGGAGAAACTAACTATAAGTCTTCCAAAATATCACTATCAGTTTCTAGTTCATAATGCGTTCATTTTATTGAAAAAGAAGGGTGCTTGTGGAAAAGAATTAATTTTAACGTTACTTTCTAACTTTTCTGATGAACATTCTAATATACAGAAAAGGCAGAATCTTTTCATAAATCCTTAGAATGATTAGTCAATATATATAATATTAATGGTCGTGTTTTCTTGGCCATATTGCACAATCTTTTCTTGTCGTTTATACTGATCACCGCTGTACAATCGTGCACAAAAGATAACACATCCAGTTTATTACAATATTTTTTTTTCTCACAGAAATATATTTTTAGAAATATTAACTTATGTTTCAACAATGTTAACTTTCGTTTCTTTACCTTTGATGTAGAACAGCCTTAGCAGAAAAGCTGACATTTTCTTTTATTAAACTAATGTTCAACATTGAAATTGATCGAAACAATTTCAATTTCAACAATGTCTAGTATTTTGTGGGTTTTTTTTTTTTTTTTTTAATAGAAAATCACCTCAAAGATGAAAGCTGTCTGCCTCACTCTTCTTGTGGCTTGCGTTATGGTGTCTTCAGCCATAGCAACATACGGGTCTTACGGCCGTGGAGGTTGGGGTGGAAACTACTATGGTGGGTATGGACTGGGTGGTGGATACTATGGGGGCGGACTTTTTGGTGGCGGATACGGTGGATACGGCGGATACGGTGGATTCGACAGATTTGGAGGCGGTGGTCTCTTTGGTGGATTCGGAGGATTATCCAGACGTGGATATTATTAGAATTGTATAAATGTAAGTGAATATGTAGATACATGTAAATTACTTATTTAATCTTAAAATTGTTTTTATATTTTTAGAGTGGTCTTTAGTTTACTGTTTTCTTCATATAGTATACTTAAATGTATTTATTTTGATGATCTTTTTTCTTGTATATTTTCAGATGTGTCGTAAATGAAATCCAGAACTGAGATTAATTCAATGTACAAACGAGAGTGAATGAAATAAATGAGGAAAACGTATTTTGTTGTTGTTATTGTAATATTTGTTTTTGTTGCTTTTTTTTTGGGGGGGGGGTTGTGTTTTTTTTTTTTTTTTTTTTTTTTGTTTTTTTTGTTTTTTTTTTTTCATTTTTATATTTAACTCACCTGAGCTGAGAGCTAAAGTGGGGTTTTCTGATTAACTTTTGCCCGGCAGGCGTCTGATTGTCTGTCCTTCTGTATGTCTTTTTTTTTTTTTTTTACATTTTCGAGATCTTTCGCAGAACCACTACAGGGCGAAAAAACATTTTAAGCAAGTCCTAAAAAGTTACTTAAACGTGACTTATAGAAGCTTTAAAGAAAATAGAGTTCTTTAAGTCACCTTTATATCATCGACATTAGGCTAGAGATTATTGGTCCAAAAGGTCGAAACTTCTTTAAACCACTTTTAAGCCACCTTCAAGTAGCATTTTGTTATTCTTCAAGTAACTTTTAACTCATGTTTGATCAAGCTGAACATTCTGACGTTGAATACATGCATGGATCCAGAAAGTTGTTACTTGGGGATGGCCGGTCCGAGTTTTTCCATTATTTGTGTGTCATTATTTTGAATTGGTTAAACATTATCACATTTCATTATTACAACGTTGTTATAGAAGCAGAAATACGTATGAACATTCACATTATGAATGTCTAGGTAGGGTGTTTTTTCTGAGGAGAGGTGGTTGGTTAAAAATTATAAAAAAAAATTCAAAGCAATTGTTTCTTAGGGTTTAAATATTCTTTAAAATGTTGTAAAAATGTATTTGAAATACAATTAAACGTAAATAAACATGTTTTTAGTAGAATCAAACAAATGCAGAATTATGATATGTGCGGTGGAATGATTTCCTAGTACATGTGTAAATATCCCACAATGTCCAAATTTTCTGTTTGTCCGTATAAAAAAGAACAATGACTGCCATAAGGGAATTAACGGGGATCGATTTTCGTCAAAGAAAATGGCCCCCAGTCATGTATAATTGTTAAAAAATTGGTCCTATCATAAAGATGTCATTTTCATATAAATCAAAACATTTTATCTACAAAATAAAATATGCTAATTATGGCCAAGTACTAGTTTTCTAAGGTTACTACATGTACATGAATGATTGTCTAATACTAAAATGATAATACCGATAAACAAGTTTATAGGTTTTTTAAATAAAAATTACTGCGATGAAATATGATTTGGAAATATATGCCTATTTTCTACGAATAAATATTCTACTCGGTATTATACTGTACTAAAAAGTGGTTCCGATATACTTATTTTGTCATGGTGATTTATTTCATGCAATTACTTGTACACAAACTGAGTAACATGAATCAATAGTATATAACAAATTGCAGCATAACGATAGCCGTGTTTAATAAGAACATTGGTCACAATACTAAAATGGTCGCTCATTTGGCTAGGAAGGTAACACGCACTGATATTCACTGGACATCGAACATAAAAACAGAGTTCGAAATAAAGATACATATTAATGTCTTTACAATTTAGAAATTTTTTTTCACTGTTCTTAAGGTTTTGTTGTTCCGAGGAGGACTTGACTCATCTGAATACATTTAGCTTTTTCAATCGTTCTTATTCCATAAATGGAGATTAAACTAGCAAAAAAGTTCAAAGAATGATATAACATTACGGCACAAATAGAAACAATCCACACAAATAAACTAATATTACAAACCTTTTTCCCAGTCGGGAAGGGGGATTATGCTATATTTTCGGCGACTAGGATGGTGTAATGAGACTTTTGATATAAAAGTACTTATTCCGCTCAACGGTATCAACATACCGGGTTTACGACGACCCAATTATGTTTAATGAACGATTAAATGTCATCGACTTTTAAAAATTCATATATTTCGGTGACATTACTTTGTGAAGTCTTTGTCTGTATAATTAAATAGATCGGTGAATGTATTTCCCATGTAATGAAATAAAAATATTGTTATAGAAGATGCACATAGCTTTTCAGTTTTGTTTTTTCCAATCAAGGTATCTTAATTTACAGTAATATTTTTGTTAAACGGCCATCTATTTGTAACAAGAAACAATGGTTTACGAACGTTCATATCCAACTAATCTTTGCATCATATGTGTAATAGAAAGATTAAAACCTTAATGTTACCTGATGTGCTAGATTATATAGAGTTAGAAAGTTGTTTTGGGTTTTTTTTTTTGGTTTTATTTTTGTTTTGTTATGGTATTTTTTTAGGGGGGGGGGGAGGTTTTTTTTTTTGGGGGTGTGGTGGGGGGGGGGGGGGGGGGGGGGGGGTTAAGTTACACCAGAAAAATTGTATTTCAAAAAGAGAGGTCTTTTTTTTTCAAAAAACTATTACAAACTAAACTTTATCATATTTGGCCATTGTATTTTTTAAGAAAACAAATTCTAGATGTGATTCAATTAGCACTTAGTTTACTCTACAAGAAAACAATCAGACTTTAAAATGTTATGTTCGACAATGGTCTGACCAGTATAATCATATATTTATACCTAAGAAAATGTGTACCCCATTGTGTAGTATTTCCTGATTTGGATTGACCTTTTAGATTCCATCGATATAGTCAATTGTCGTAAAAGCACTTCCTCTAAAATTGGGGAAAACCGTATCAGGGGAATAAATCTAAAACAGGAGCATGTTTCTTCATAATCAAATACTGGTCATCACAGATAAATGGGCGAACAATAACCTGTCAGGTTTAACGATGTTCTCTAACAGATTTTGATGTCGCATGACCGTGACGTTGCACATATAGTCACGTGGCGCATCACCGCAATGACCATTGACGAGAATTGTTTGTTTACGATGATATGAGTGGATTATTACTGTCCATTGTGTACTATTAATTACATTGGTATGCGTAATAAGAAATATAATAATAGAACACGGAAATAGTTGGCATGGTATATATACTTTGCAATCTGAGATAACACTATCATGCAACAGCTTGCTTGAAACACTCGAGATCTTTGGATAGTCTGCAAAGTAAGTTTTATTTGTAATATACTTTACGAAATAAGATATATTAAATATCATTAAAATTTGTAAATTTTTTCATAACTAGTATGATACTTACTAAAACGGTACGAATCGGTTTGCAGTCAACCTTGCAAGATTTAACGCATTTGTATTTTTCAAATAGCTATAAGCAAAACACAAGCGGAATTTTTGCGTTGTGTTATAAAGGAATATTTATGGAACTGACGTTTAAACATTTGAATTATTCTTGCATTGTATAAGGATGTATAGCATAGGCTTCCAAACATTAAATTGATTGCATGATGCATGTTTTAATGTCACCGTGATTAAATAAAAGTATTTATTCATTTCCTTAATAGGTACATCATCAACAAAGATGAAATCCTTATGCATCGCACTCTTGATAGCCTGTGTCCTGGTTGCCGTTGTTCAAGGTCAATGGGGTAGCTACTACGGGGGTGGAGGAAACTACTACGGTGGATACGGACTGGGAGGTGGATATTACGGGGGCGGACTTATCGGTGGTGGACTCGGCGGATGGAACTCCGGATTTGGCCGATTCGGTGGAGGCGGACTTTTGGGTCTTGGACGAAGAGGTCTAAGCAGAAGGGGATATTATTAATTTTATGTGAAGAACTTACAGACCTGAATCACGATCATCAAGTGTCATCCATTATGAACTTTTGATCATTATATGATTTATTTTTATTTAATATCGTTATTGATATTCAATGTTGTGTATATTGTTACCGCTTATTGTCTTTATTTGCATGTTTTAAATGCAAAACCTCCTAAAATGTCAATGTGATACTCTTACGATTGGTTAGGACATTTCTATATATAGTTTGGTTTTTTTTTATTTAAATAAAAGATTAAAAACAATGTCTTCTTTATTATTTTCATTTATATAGGATCCTTTACTAATCTAGAAATTAATATACAACAATAAAAATTTGAAGTAAAAATCTTTTCGATATTTCGAACTAAGAATAAACCATATCATCGGATATGATTGTTAGCTGTCCAACTTTGGTCAATTGGTCAAAGTGAAAAGGTATATAATACCAAAAAAGAACAACTGAGTATTATTTAGTAATAGTTATATTTGTGCATTTAGTTTGTGTTTTCAATACTATCCTACGAATAACACAGTTAATATTCGGTATAAAGACACATTTGTGTTGACGTTTCCTTCATTTAGAATAGGTACATGTAGAAAAGTATTTAAAAATCTAGGAGTAAAAATATAATTTGTCTCAAGTGGGTATCTCATGAGATTTAATAAATTAGGCTAATCATAGATGATAAGTAATATTATTGACGACATAATTTTCCTAATTTCCATTGTTTAAAAGAACAAACGTGACATTCGTTCCTCTCTGAAAAGGTCTTGAAAGCACGTCCGCGGAATTTGATATCGCACGACAAATAATTCAGTATGAAAAAAAAAAAAATATTGAATTTTGTTATCAAATTCCCTTCACACATAATATTACTTAATAGGTTTGTTACTAACTGACTATAGAAAAATATATCTATGAGATTGATCAACTCGATTATTCTGTAGTCAGTCAGTAGCAAACCTAGTAAGTGTTTTGTTTTCCCAAGCCATGTAAATTGGGTTTAAATGTTGTTTGATTGTACACAATCAAACTCTTCAAAATTATCATTATCACCTTTCAAATACTCTTTTAAAAAAATTCGCTGTACCCTTGTTCACTTACAATGTTTTGCTGCTATTCAATTTTAAACGTTTTCCCCCTTTCCTCCGCAGAGTTTTGAGCAAATCTCGACGCTGCTACTTTATTATGCTCCACACACTGCAAAGTGACGCCAATTCAAATGGCAACTACTGTAATTTAAAAGTAATCCCAAATTGCAGCTCCTCCAAATATTTTAAGAACTTAGGGAACGCGGTTTCTGTATTAAATATTATGAAATTCAAAGATGAGTAGGCGAAGCGTCGGCCATATTGCCGAATATAAATTCTCACTAGACGGACATAGAGATATATCCGGCTGTCACCTGTCATATATAAACCAATGAAAGTGTGACATTTCAGTCCGAGGGAAAACAATATTTATTATTTATTGTTAAACCGCTAATTATATCTACTATATGTTCACTTAATGTATCATTAAGAAGCTGATGACATCAAAGTTAAATATGCAGGGAGATTAGCCTTTTTCTGTTATTCAGAATGTAGCCCAACTGATGACGCCGCAAACGTAGCATTAGTTTTAACCGTGCCGCGAGTGAATATACATGTATAATACAACTATTGGGGTCATCACTGTACGGTCATTATGAGGTTATAATGACCTATGTAAGGTGATATCGACGTTAGACAAAGCACGCTCGATATCACTTTTGTGTCTTCTGTCAATATCATTTGGCATGGGTCCGTAAAACTACAGATCGAACAGTGAGGTTCATTATTGTATAATATCACAATAAAATTAGCGTTTTGATAAGAACTTGAGTTCCAATGCTGAAAGGGACGCTTATTTGGCAATGAAGTAAATGTCACTGGTTCTGCAGATACAAGGATGACTTTACTAGCCATATGTATGCATATAGCTATGAAGCCCTCGATTTTTAGGAACTACACAGGCTACATGAGTGCATTATTAAGATGAGCATAATTTCCTCTTCAAAAAGTGCGAAGATCATTTGTTCTAGTTTTTAATAGGTGCTCGATTAACCATAAACAGATTGTACTTCTATGTTCTCTACACCTATTTATGAGCATAAAGGAGCCTTTAATATACGTCTGCCCACGAATCAAGGAAATTCAGATTTTAAGCTTATTTCCCAGTCGGAAGCGAGAAGGGTAGGAGTAGAAGTTAATGCCTTACTTCCGGCGTCAGTGTGCGATTTTTCTGGTTTTTGGAGATGGTCTAATATTTGATTTTCACTGTTCTTATCTTCACTAAACTTGCTTGAATGAGAGTGGGCGGTACTTCAGGATGAATCAGATTGGATGCTGAATCTTAGCAATCAATTTCACTATTTAGAGAAGCTGTCTTGTGACTGTCTTATGACAATTCTTTTTCAATATTTATCGATTGACTCTATTTACAATGAGTTATATTGATTAAAATACCTTGCTTAATTTGATGTCAATGTTACTTTTTTATATTAAAAAAATGCTATATAGCTTTGGAAAAGTAAAATATAAATTATGGCAAAATTATGGATTTTACATTAAAACTCATGTTATAAATGATTAAGACAAACACTTTAATCATAAAACATGTTACCTGTTTAGTAATAGACAACTGTTCAACTGAAAATTTCAACACATAACCCGTTTAACAAAAACGAATCAAAAATGTTTGCATGTGTCAAAACAGATTACTGGCATCAAAACGTTTATTTTATGGGACCTTTGACACAGTTTACCAAAATATTCAAAAGACTTATTAAAGATTATTGCTATCAAAACGTTTTTTATGGCTTCTTTAAAACTTTTATTTTCAACAGTGTACCATAATAAAATCAATACTTTTAACATTAGTCATAATTATATAATAACACCCATCAGTTTTGTATTTCTATTTTTTTTATTTTATTCACTCGCTGTTCAAACAATAAATACATCTCAGATCAGGAGTCCATTCACAACACACCTAAAATAAAAAGAAAAAGAAAATCCATAAAAATACATGAATGATGAACTTGATATTATGATAAGTCAAAACAAAAGAAATTATATGGAGCTATCAATTATTGTAGTGAAATAAATGTTGGTTATTTAATGGATTATTTTCTCAATTTAAAAAAAGTATTTTGTCAAATGTACAAGTTACCATTTAAACAACATCTCCGCTTATAATTATCCATTGAATATCTATTACCATTTGCCCCCGTGAAATGGTTTAATTTTACAATTCTTTTTATAGATTGATATATTCACTTACACTAATATAACAATTTAGTAATATCCACGTCTTGATAATCCCCCGAATCCACCAAAGAGACCACCGCCTCCATATCTGTCAAATCCGCCGTATCCACCGTATCCACCGTATCCGCCACCTAAAAGTCCGCCGCCGTAGTATCCTCCACCTAGTCCGTATCCACCATAGTAGTTTCCACCCCAACCTCCACGGCCGTAAGACCCGTATGTTGCTACGACTGAAGACACCATGACGCAAGCCACAAGAAGAGCGAGGCAGACAGCTTTCATCTTTGAAGTGATCTTCTATAAATGAATTTAAAAAAATTATTTAAAATCAGTCAGCCCCTTTTAAAAGTAACCATTTTATGTAAAAAAAAAAAAAAAAAAAAAAAAAAAAAAAAAAAAAAAAAAAAAAATTGACATTTTTTCAAAATAAATTTATCACATGTATATAATGGTGATAGGAAAAAAAAGTGACCAGGAAAAGAAGAGAAAAACAATTAGTGATTATTTTCCTAATATTTCAAATAATTTAAAAAAAGGATTTTTTAAAAAAAGAATAAATTACATTAGGACTATGAAAAGGAGAAATTCTAGCGGCTACTTAATTTGTAATACAAGTAATACTAGCTAGATACTAGCATGACGCTTTTTCGTAATAGTTAGCTTTTTGGGGTATCTTTATAAAAACAAAGCTCTGATGCATATCAAAAATCGTGTACGTACCTTTCTTCTGCAAGAGAAATATTGGACTGTAAGAAGACGTTATGTCTAACCACGTCCTGACCAGCATATATATATACACATACAACAAAATACCTCCCATTGTGTGGCGCATTTTCTGCTCTGATTCTGCCTTTGTGCTTGCACCAAGATGGCCGTTAGTCAGAAAGTACTTCCTTAAAAAATGGGGAAATCCCTATAACACGATCAAAACTAAAACAAGGTTATGCTTGTTTCGGATCAAAGTCTGGTCATCACACGTAAATTGACGAACATTAACCTGTCACATTTAACGAGGCGCCCTGACAGATTTTAGTGTCGCATGACCGTGACACTGCATATATTGTCACGTGACGCACCACCGCAATGACCATTGACGAGACTTATATTAATGACGATTTGCGTGGTAGTTTTCGTTCTTTTGTTTACTATTAGTTTCACTGGTTTAATAAGATCTACATTTAGAATGAGCAAACACGGAAATACTGACCAATGTATATATATTTTACAAATTGGGAGACGAAACACTCATTGCAACAGCTTGCTTGAAACTCTTGGGATCTTTGGACAACTCTGCAAAGTAAGTTATTTTGTTTTGTAATGCATTCAATAAAAATTAGATACTATTTCTAAAGAGATAACTGTAAAATAATTATATTTTTCAACAAATTAAATAAGATTGTTGAAAACACTTTAAAAACAATTTTCATAATTTTCTGTATTTCTTACAAGTAGACATTTAAGAACATAACGCGTATAAGCCAATCGAAGATATGTGTATTTAAAACAAGAGAACTAAAAAATTCATAATATACAAACATCAAAGACGATCAGAATATTTCCAGGCATTACAAAAAAAGAATATATTTATGTAGCTCAGGCATTTAACATATTCAAAATCATTGCTACAGAAAAAAAATGCTTTTTTTTTTGTTTTTAGAATATTTAATAAAAGAGAGAGAACGCTTTGCCGTTATTTTTTATCATTTTGTATAAATAATAAATGGACAACAAGAAGTACATAAGCAAGCCAAAGATATGTACATTTAAAAAAACGACAGAATTAAATTATACAAATAAAAGCAAACACGAGCAAATTATTAGAAAGCATAACATGAAAGAATATATTTATGCAGTTCTGTTTTTAGCATTTTACATATATATGCCCTTTCTTAGATAAGCTTATAAACAGTATACACTGTTAAATATTTAATTTTAAAGGAAGATTAAATAAAGTTAATTTACTTCGCTACCAACTTATGTTTTTTTCTTATGAAACTTACAACAATATCTTTATTATAAAACCCAGTATATTAAAAAAGGTAACAACAAAAACCTTTATAAAAGTGAGAACAAAATATTAATCCACGCAAATATAAATGATTCTATGCAATAAACAATTTATGTATCTTTTTTTTGTCCAAAAAATAAACATGTATTTGCCTAATTCAAGTTTTAACGTTTTTAAGATTTTAATCACATAGATTTAATTTTAAGGTACATCATCCGCAAAGATGAAATCTTTTTGCTTTGCACTCTTTATGGCATGTGTCCTGGTTTCCGTTGTCCAAGGTCAATGGGGTAGCTACTACGGGAATGGTGGAAACTACTACGGTGGATACGGACTGGGAGGTGGATATTACGGGGGCGGACTTATCGGTGGTGGACTCGGCGGATGGAACTCCGGATTTGGTCGATTCGGAGGCGGCGGACTTCTTGGTCTTGGACGAAGAGGTCTTGGTAGAAGGGGATATTATTAGTCTCCAAATGAGCCGAATTCAAAGAATTTAAACTTAATCATCAAGTGCCACAAATCATAAACATTTGATCATCAATCCCTATATATTGAAATTTTCATATTGAAAATTTACGTAATGAGTGTGAATACTTTGTATTTTGACACCTTTTATTGTCTTTACTGAAAGCTTTCAATGAAAATGCTTCTTAAAATGTTCTTGTGATACGGTTATCAATATTTTAAACTTTTTTATAGTTTGTTAAGGAATTTAATAAAACATAAAAAAAAACTTATACATGTATATTCTTTTTTATTTACATTTAATTTTATATCTTATAAATTTAGAGTAAATATGAATCTTCAAAAAAGTGTACGTAAAAAAATTGTCGACATAAGGAATTTCAAGCAGCAAATTACAGAGCTTAATTCTACACGATCCTGTTCTAACAAGTTTATCGGTCGAAACCTTTAGCGACCTTATAAAACTCACGGACTGCACGAAAATTTTTGATGATGTCATACTAAAATGTCTATATAAGATAAATTTGTTATTTCTTTTATCTAACGTAATGTTGTACCATAACAATAATTTAGTTACTTTTACTTACTCTTTACGATCAATTTATTAATTGATTTTCTCAAAATATACATATTATTATAAAATGTTTTTTTAATGATTCATGCAGGTTATGAAAGTAGTGTTCAATGCAGAAAAAATGTATTTTTTTTTTGGCAAGGTCACTACCATCATAACCCGCATTAATCAACAAAGAAAGCATTTTATCGTTAGAATATCCCACAATGAAGAATTTTACTGTATTGACGGTGTAATTTGATAAAACAATGACTATCATACAATTTTGTCAAAGAAAAATGATTTCCACTCATTATTCGACTATACCCATTGTCCTTTTTTCTTTGTTAACTGGTGTTATTGCCATCAAAATCAGCACACGCTGATAAAACATTGCCTTGCCGAAAAATGAAGCCAAACTTTATTTTCAAGGATTTTAGTCTTTTGATATGCCTAAGCGAGACAGTTTAACATTGAAATGATTATGACAGATATAAAATATGTTTACTTTATATATCATTTTGGAAACATTGAAGAGGTTTTTAACTGTTGGAAAATTAAAACTTCTGCTTATTAAAAAAAACTAATGGCTGAAATCCACACGATCCAGTTCTTACCAGTTTATCGATCTGTCGAAACCTTCAGCAAGCTAACTTAAGAAAACTGTTTCACATTGATGCAACAAAATGGAAGAAGGTTGTTAAAAAAATCTCAAATTTTTCCTTGCACTGATTTTTTTTCCCGATAACCTGTGCTAGATATTAAAATGTGCTTCGCTACATATTTGCAAATTTTAACTATTCATCGAACAAATTTAGATTTCCTGTACTTTTATTAATGTTAAAATGGTTTTGTGTTGGATTCCCTTATGAGCTGGTAAAATATGATAAGGTCAATCAAATATCAAATCAACCTAGTTTTCTTTTACCTTACTTATAATACACAATAAACACCTCATGACACTAAAATAATACGTAAGAATAGTTTGTGTAGTTTAGACTGGTCTCAAATAAGTGATTTGCCTACAAGAGATATTGATCGGCGTTGTTTAAATTTTAGAATGTTTCTGAAAAGGTATGCGAGACACCTGTAACAAAGATTTTAAAATATTTGAACTGAATTTGGTGTGCTTTTAAGGTCCTTGCGTTTTGCTTACTCAATACAACATTGACAATATTGATAAAAAGTTGCCTTTGTACTTTAAAAAAAAAAATGTGTATTTTGTCTCTATTATTCATTTGCTACATATGCATTCTATATAACAACAAAACAATTTACTGTTTTTATTATTGCTTAAAATCATCCATGAGAGCATTTCTATTAAATGATTTCTGCAAGTTAGGTAATTATGTTATACATATACGCCAACCATATCGTTAATTAAAAAAAAATAGAATATCCAAACCAGTGCTTGATCCAGATTTGCATTTATGATGTGCAAAAACTACATTCGCTTTAGGAATTTGCTGTATCTTTCATATATATATACTTATATTTGCAAATATGCTTCCTTATATGAACCTATAAAATAGCGAAAACGTTCAATTCAGTATGAACTTTTTCATGACGTCACAATGATCATAGCACGCGCTTATCGCTTGTCGCTTGGATTATTGTAAACATAACATCTCGGCAATTTTATGAGTTCTGAACGATTTGTCTTTTTCGAACGTAAATATAAGTAATAAACAGCAATGTTAAAAAGTTCACCGGGATATGAAGTTGGTTGGTACGTGATCAAATCTACTGAGAAGCCCTTCGGACTTCACAGGATTTGACCAACCAACTTCATATCCCAATGAACTTTTTAAATTGCTGTTTATTTCTTAAAAATATGCAACAAAAAATACTTCATCAACGGTACCGATGTAAACAATTTGTCTCCATCAATCTCAAGAAGTATTGCTATATTTTTGGGCATGTTATAACGTGGAGTGACAGCATAACGTAAATACATTGATTGAATACTTCGTTTTATTCAGAAATAATAATGGATCCACGGGAAAGGAATGATGCAATTTCTTTATTTTCTACACAAATTAACAGTCGCGAAATGTTACTCTTTAGTTAATTTTAATTTACATATCCTTTCATATTTCATACCTTATATTTCGTGAAACAGTTTTAACTCAAAATGCAGTACAATACAGGACAATACAGATCAAATGAGCTACACAACTACTTTTCCATTTCAATTCACTGTGAATATTCAATCACAAATGTCTCCAAATACAAATTTCTTCTGCAATACATGTTACTAACCCTCAATTAGTTCATGTGTCAAAAAGCTTTTCCTTCATGTCTTCACTACATATGAAATTCGGCATTGAAACAAAATCAAACAGAAAATAAAAATGTAATAGAAATAAGGATATATATATATA
>WFKH01011926.1:66236240-66251558 GCA_016163765.1 Magallana hongkongensis
ATATATATATATATATATATATGTTGATAAACGATATGTAAATTTTTCTTAAACTACGTATGGACTACATTATATGCGGAAGCGCTGATTGTTCTTTTCCCTGACATTTGTTTGACGGGAGAAATTTCATAAACATGTTCGTTTACACTGAACAAAGTTCTAAGTTTTCACCTAATATAATGTATTGGCCATAAAATGTAATACATTTGTTTTTCTCTATTAAGATGACTGATTTCCATCTAATTCTTAAGAGGTTAAGACCGATATAGCGATCTTTACCTCTGGTTGTGACCCGGGACCTTGACCTATGCTGTATATCATGAACACTTTCAGTATGGTTGAGTTTCCCCCACAGCTTTTGGATTGCTATTAGTTGTCGATTGAAATGTGTATACTTGTATAGCATGCGGAAACTATGTTAAAATAACTTATTATACGGATTGCAAAATATTTAAAACAATATCGAGGCCGAAATCTCAGTAGATTTAAAGTGAGTACAACCTATTGTAAAAACAAATCAGACACCAACATTCCAACGCTTTTGGGTTTTGTTTTCTTTAATGGGCATTCTTCACTCTATGTATAAGTGTTTTTCATTTGAGACTTTTAGTAAAGACTAATGTAAATTGCAAAATGTTTCTATTAATATGAAGCACATGCTGAAAAAACACTAATTTTTTTTATTTTTTTTTTAGGTTTTGTCACGAGTAACTGATCCTTATTAATATTGATTTATCTTTTCTGTGCTATTGTTGAGACATATCGGTTACGAAATGTTAAAAATTTCATATTATTCTATTTCCAAAATTTTCAAATTATTCTATTTATCAAAGATGGAAGTTTTGTAAAGTGTATAAAAGTTTTACTATTTTCAAAGTGATGACATTAATGACTCGTATTTGTTTAGCTGTTCATTTGTTGACACGAAAGCAGTTCTTCAAAATTATGATAAATCCAGTATAAGTAGTATTTATGTGGCTGAATTGTTTTGTTTTTAAATCTGTCAACTTTTAGGACATTAAATTTTATACTTGGCTTTATTTGGTTTATTAATGATTCGCCCTCATTCAAAATTAAACATGCATCAGGTCTACATACTACAAGATCATATCAAGAAAAATACTGTTTCGATGTTTTTAATACCGGAATTTCTATCCAATTTTATGTAATACTTGTTTGCCTCTAATTGATTGAGTGTTTTGAATTTTAAATGAAAAAGTGATAATTTTATTGAAAAACATCGACAATGATGAGCTATTTATACATGTTCTTTTCTCCGAATGTGTCATTATGTATAGACCAATCCCATCTCATTAATCTAAACTGAACTGTGAATAAAGTACGACAGTTGAACAAATCACTTAATTAATAACTCTTCAGTATTAGTTATTATATTAATATTATATGTCTATATTTAAATAAATCTTAGTTAATTTTAATTTATAGCTATGCATTAAGATTAACCTATATTTGAACAAACAACCAACATTTTTTTTCAAAATGAATTAAGTTATGATTATCAATCTAAAGTTATGAGAATTGTATATGACAAAAAAATTTAGTTTATGACCGACACATATTACTAGAACAGTATTTGAGAATATCAAGTTGATATACAACAGTCTAGAGAGATTGACGGTACGCGTACAGATACTGATACAAAACGACACCACTGAATCTAAACGCATTTTTTTCCTTTCCAACTTTTATTTTAGGTTCTACGTTGAAAAGGTCAACTATAAGTTAACGTTTTGTAATTTGCAAATATCATCTATCACGAATTCTGCACTCAAAGCAAATCTAGTTATTTGTTTGGTGTCTGCTGAATGAAAAGAAAGTACAAACTTACTGAATGTCTGTTATTCCAGTAGACAATTTCAATCATACTATAAACCTGAACAACGTAGAAAGGATTTTCAAAACACATTATTTATTTCTTAAAACTTGTGATTTTTAGATTAGGAAATGAATATTTTAGATAAAGCGGAACTTCAAAAAAAGTTTAAATTTTACCGGTGTCGAATGCTAGCGTTTAAACTAGACTAAATGTTAATATAATATATATTTAATAAAGGAAACAAATTATTTTAATAAAAATAAGGGGAACAAATACAATAAAAACATCTCTTACAATGTAAACCATTCTTTTTTAAACATTTTTTTTCTAAGAATACCTTGCTTTGTTCTGCATTACCTCATCCAATACGTTAAGATGGTTCATTTAAGTGGTGTTGCATTGTTACTTTTCTTTTGCAAATGTAATTTTCCCGGCGAATTTAATCATAAAAAAATTATCAATCAACGTTGTAAGATAAAACGGTGCTTTAGATTTTGAATCCCATGAAAATAGCTTCATGGTTGAAAAGTGAAAATTAACCCAAAGACATATTCACGCTATTATATTTAATTAGATATGATTTTGTAAAAGGAGACACGATTTCAAATTGTCGATAACAATAGTTTCAAAAATGTTAATAGCAAGTTAATAATTAATCACGTTTGAAGGCATTGACAAATATCTATGAAAAAAAGGATTTCTCCGTTGATGTAACATTAAGATTAAGACATAATTCAGTACAATTACAATTTTGCCCCTGCTTGACGAGTTTTAAATGACATTCGATGTATAGCATCCATAATTAACCAATTCAAATTTTTAAAATGCAAATTTTGGGTGTAAAACACTGATAAAAAAAACATTGAATCTAATAAATGACATCAATATTATAGAGACTCAAGATATCAATAAATCAGTTTTTCTAATGACAATGATTTATCGCAAACCTTGATTTTTTAATCTAGAAATTTCTATAGTTGATTTCAGTTTTCACGAAATCATAAGAAAAATCTAAAACTGGAATTATATGGAAACTTTTCCAATCTTGACTTATTATATCAATTTTAGTAAATATACATAAGAAAGACATGAAACAATTTAATAATACTTTTAATGATTTTTTTTTCTTTAAAAATGTTGTTTGTTAAGTTTAAAACTTAAATTATTAAGAGTAGGTGTGATCTAAGCACGCTTTTTCTAAGGCAGTAGCTTGAAGAACAATACATATATTAGCTCATAATGATCTGACCGCTTTTCTTGTATGGTTTTAAATGGCAACCGATGTATTTTTTCCTATATAACAAATCAATCACAATGTCTACACATTTGTAATTTAATTACGTAAAGCATTGAGAAAACAGGTGCAATCAATCATGCAATTGGCAGATTTACCTTGACATATTGATAGAGGTGCGCAATATTATGAAACAAATCTTTCTCGACACATAATTACATACTTAGTAAACGTCAATCAAATATATGTTAATTGTTAATTCACAGCATCGATACATTTTCAAGATTCATCATTAGCATTGACCATTACACTATAAATTTTAATACCAAGAGTTCTTCAAATCTTGTAACCGAATCATTTTGAAGTAGCAAAAGCATTAGGGTGTTAAACCTTCTAAGTTTTATTATATTTATAAGTAAGATTAAATCATACATTTTTAAAAAGACAACAGATGTCTTGATTGCACACGATTTAATCACCTTGTATATTATAAGCACGTTAAAATTATTTCAGGAGAAGGTTCAACATTGTATAATTTCCATATAAAGCGATTTGTTAATTTGAACATCTCAATGAAGTTCACAGTTATGAACAAAATAAATCTAGCGCAGTGTCAATCTTCTCTTTTCTTTTAATCCTAATTTCTTCTAGGGCTTACATTTGGAATTTAGAGAAGGTTTGTGATACAAATAAAACACAGTAACTGTTCTTGCCGTTTAAGGAGTGTTATCTACATGTATAACGGGGTTCTTTATAAATGCATGTAGTATAAAGGATTTGAAACTTAATTATTGTACGTTGACATTAAACAGTTTTCTAATTTTATCTAATTATGAATATTTAAACAAATAATACTATAAATTTAGTATATAACTCTTAATCTGTCATATTCGGTCATTTTGACGCCATAACCAAGTTTTCTTGGCAATGTATGGTTTATTAACAAATGTTGTGGCATTAATTATTCACCTATTTTGAGACATATGTCGTGAATGGGCTCTGCAACATTAAAATAAAGAGTGACTTACCCTTAAGTTAGATGAAACAACTAATTTTACATTAAATACAAATAAATGAAGACGTAATATTAAGGTAAAATTTAAAGTTTGCAAAAACCTTGAATATTTTACTACTAAAGTACATACATTTTAAATATAAAGTAATAAAATAAGTCCATAATATAAAAAAAGAATGTATTGTTACCGAATCGCACGATTTACAGTCGGAAATCTTTATTACTTTAGGTCATGGTCAAAAACCATTAATTTAATCAAACCGATTGAACCGTTATCTTGGAGAATGACACGTATTCACCATAATTAATGATAATGTAACGATTTCAACTCATTGTTAGAGTTCGTTGTTTATTGTGGATCAGTGCATGGTTTTATACGGTAGCTCGTGTTATCAACATTTTTTTTTACATTTGTGCCACGATGATGTAGTGCTGCAAATACGTCTTTGATTTTCTAAAAGCTCCTACTTAATCACTTCTCTTATCCTTATCATTTATTTAAAAGAAATAAAAGAATATGAGCTGTATCTTTTTTTTTTTTTTAAAATTTCAGTTTGCTGCAAATTCTGCACGAAACAAATCTTTATGATATATATAAGATTTTAATTCATCATTAAATTTTATCAGAAGAAAGAATTCTCTACTAAGGGATGTATTGCAAACCAAATTTTGTATGGGAAGAAAATAATATTATGCTACAATCATGGCCTCTAAATAGCTTTTCCCACAAGAATATGGCTAGAAAACCTTATCAATTAAAATCTTTTTTTTAATTTTGCAGTAAAATACAATTCACAAAAAAATACCGACAAGAAAAATTGCTATTTATATTATTTAAGTAATTAAGTTAATTTAATAAGAGTCATCTTCCCATGATGAAAAGAAGAAAACTGCAATTTAATCAAAATATTTGCAGTAAATGATTCATTTTATTTCATATTTTGATAAACAGAGAGTTTATATATATATATAGATTTGTATGTACATTTTACTATATCACACGCTGCCTAATATTTTAATGTAAAATCTAAGCTGCAATTTATTGGACAATAATCAAAATTTTGAATATTTTTGTTTGATTAGCCTTATCAGAATGCTACCATGATTAGAATAATCGTATTGTTCGTTTATTACGTACAAAATACGGTCGTTATACATGGAATACATTATCACGGTCATTAAAGGATTTACATATAATGAAACTTTCTTACCATCCGATCATTTTCAAATACATAGCTGACCCAATATCAAATTATGGTGTAATAGAAACTTACCTCAGGAGGCGTGGAACACCAATGACTGAAATTTTTATACAAATGACAGACCAATAAGAAGAGCAGCCTCCTTATCCCTATCATATATGCAGACGTCATAGCGTGCAGTTGTAGACTCTTACTGACGCCTATAACATATACGGTATACAGACACATGTGTACTGTTCATTATTCATGTAGTAACGAATAGGGAGCATTTTTGTTTTGTAAACGTAGTGGCTACAAAGGTCAAAGTTTTCAATCCTTAGAAGGTGAAGGCACCCTCATGCATATTTGTCCAGGATTTGTTCATCCGTTTGCTTCCTACGAAATGTAAAATCGATGATGCAGTATGTATTAACGATTTCATATTATCATTTTTTTATCTAAAATTTTATTCAGAATTGCATTGCTATTTAGCTTCTGCCAACGTTTGAGAAGAGGGAAAGGGTGTGAAAATCAATATGCAGTTGGATAAAATTATAGGAACATGGTAAAAAAGTAAATTAGTTCTGAAATTTTTACAAATCATGTAACTGGGAATGGAATGAAAAACTACAATAACAAACTGTCAACCATCTCAAAGATCCATAAAGCGAAATACAAATTCAAAGCAGAGCAACACGGACCTCTAAAAAGATAGAGGTTGGATCAGGTGCCTAGGAGGCGTAAGCATTCCCTGCCGACCGGTCGCACCCGCTGTGTGCTCATTGTCAAGATCATAAAAAACGGAATCAACCGTAGTCAGTCCGGTGTATAAATAATAGTCTAAAAAGTATGAAATACGTCAGTCAGCATGTGTCTTAATGAAACATTGTACTTGCTGACAAGGTCATTGTATCGACCATAGAACTTGCGTAAAGACGATTTTAATCGAGGTTCTTGATATTCTTGTTCCAACAACATGCTTGTTAGTAGCTTGCCTCGTTTAATAAATTGTTGGTATGTAGAGCAAGCTCTTGCATAACGAATAAGCCGAGACACATAAACCCAATAAGCAGATGATGATGGTATATTGGTACATAATTAAGGGAATTTGACGATAAAAAAATTAAAATCATCACGTTTCTCTTATAGTTTTATTGTTAGGTTACCATCAACATCTTTTTCTAGTAAAATATCCAAATATAAGATGTTTCAGAATCTGTGGTATCTTTTATTTCAAGCTCACTGGGATATATTGAGTTAACATAAGAGTGAAAGTAACAGTTGTTATTGGATAAAACATCATCAATATATCTAAATATCGAGTTGAAGGCTTCAGCAAGAGCTTTATTCTGTTCTTGCACAAGATTTTGAATGAATTCTGCTTCATAAGAATATAAAAATTAGTCAGCCAATAGAGGAGCACAATTTGTGCCCATGGGAATTCCGACTGATTGTTGGAAGACATGGTCTCTAAAAACTACATAGATGTTGTCTATCAGAAATTCAAGCATCTTTTTTACGTCAACTTAAGAGTACTTGTGTGTGCAATGAGAATGGTTTTTAACAAAATATTTTTTTAGATTTCCAATGACATGGTAAGAAAATTTACGGGTTCCATTTTTATTGATGAAACAGCTGTTGATGATATCTAAAAGCCTAGAGTTTAATTTGTCAAGGGGAATGGTTGTAGAAAGCGTTGAAAAATCGTACGTTTTGATGTTATTGACTTTGGTAAGATTTTGTGACTTTGATGTAGTTAATCAAATCACGATGATTGAATAATGTACTTAATCTTTCTTCAGGTTCAAAGTAATGCTTAAACAGCCAAGATCTGGGTTTTTTCACTGTTTTATGTGATCAATTACATTCAGTTTTTGTAAAGGTGCTTCTATATCATCTCTCTTTTAAAAAATCTAATAATGATGATGTAGTACTGTTTGTTCGTCAGGGATTTGAAAAAAATGCATTTCATTGTATTACTACATATAATGTGAATGGCTAGGTAAAATAACTTCAGTAAAGTTCATTACAACAATACCTTACTGTCGCTTGTTTTCTGGATAGCTGATTAAGCAGTTTCAGCAAGCATGCATTTAAAAAAAGTTTGTATCAAACCATATACCTACCTACCTACCTACCTACCTACCTACCTACCTACCTACCTACCTACCTACTTACATATATACATATCTGCATGCATGCAGGCACCAATTTCCGTCATCTTAATAAACAGTTTGATTAAAATCTCAAAATTTAAAGTTTGAGAGAAGTGATTACTACCACCCATGCACCAAAAGATTAAATAATTAATGAATTTGTTCACAAATCAAGGCAACCCTGATGTTCAGTAATTTTAACAATCTTAACAAGCTTGATAAATAGATTGAATGAGAACAAAATCATTTCTCTATCTATTCATTGGTTTTGTGTTTGGATTCACTAACTTTTAGGTTACTAACATAAATTTTTTTCATAAGAAAGTTATTGTCTTCCGTTTGTGTAAAACATCACGTCGTCGATCTTCAATTACTCAACTGGGAAACGCCACTGAATTCATTCGGTTTACGATACACGTCAATAAAATATCGCAATACACCTATAAATTGCAAATTTAATTTGGTTTTTTTTTTGGTCGATATTTTTCGATTTGTTTCTATAAAACAATGCAACGTAAGATAATTAAATGTGTTTTAAAAGTCTTGCTTTTTGCTTGCTTAACACAAATTAAAAATATTATAAAAAGATGCCCATTGTGTTACAGTTGTTAGTTTTGTTTTAATATTTGCTTGCTTGGTACTTTATACATCCAAAATATATTCACGTCTTGTTTATTATTTAATATCATACATAAAGGCAGCTATTCAATTTTGAAGTTTGAAAACTGGGTTATTCTGTTTTACATACACACCGACTCAATCATCAATTTAAAAAGAATCAGAATATCAATGGCAGTGCTTGAACCAGATTTGCACTTTAGATGTGCAAAAATGTCATTCGTGTTAGGAATTTGCTCTGTTTATCATAACATATTTGCAATAAAAGAAATACCTCTTTAATTGTTGCGATATCAACGATTTGTCTCAATATATCTCTCTTGGGAATGCTAAGTCATTGTGCATGTTTTTTAGTGCAATTTTATTAAATTAATGTTTCACCTGTATACAGAAAATGAATTTATTTGTATTTAGAGTTTATAATGCATTAATAAAAAAAGAATGATACAATTTTTTTTTTTATTTTCTACACATAGCTAACAATCGGGAAAAGGTTATTATTTAGTTAATTTTAATTTATATATTAATTATCGCATACCTGAATTACATTTCGTGAAACAATTTTAATTCAAATTGCAGTTCATTGCAGAAGAATACAGACGAATTGCTCTGAGCTGCACAAATAGGTTTCCACATTAAAATTTGCCGTAAAATAATAAATATTCAAGAAATACAAATCTTTTTTGCAGTAATATAACTTCATTAATTTATACGTAACTTGTTTTTTTTTTATCTTTATTTCTTGATGTTTGGGTTTTTTTTTTCTCCAAACAATTTCTTTTAAAAATTGGATAAATAACGTTCTATACATTTTAATTGTAATAAAAGAAATGGCATAAGAAAAAAATTGTCTATGTAAGGCATAGATATTTCTTTTCAAAGTATCAATAAATTGTTGCTTACATTTATTTTCAAACTCGGCCCCTTATCTTTTTTCTTATTTCTAGGGACAGTTATGCTATCTTTTTGCGATGATAATAAATAACGCTTAAGTTTAAAGCTGTTACTATTAAGGTCTTCCTATTTCAACGGAAGACCTTGTACTGAATCGGTTGGTAAATCTTTTTATTCTTTTTTTCTTCTAAACTTTTTTAAAACTCAAATATCTCGCTTGTTTGTTGTCCTATTGCGTTCAAATTTTGAGGGTATATTGGAAATTACAATTTCTCAACACCAACTGAAAATCATTAAAATCAACACTTCCGGTACCAAGTTATTCCCCTTTTAAAAAAAATAGGCATTCCTGTGCACGCAAAGGCTTTGAAAACGTCCGTAGCATGTGTTTTAAGGTCATTAATATTGAAAATACATATTTTGAACGTTGTACTCCGAGTTTTGTTTCTGCGATTTTCTCCAATTAAAGTTTTAAAAAATGAATTAAAATTTCATGTTTCAAAAATTGCTGAATTTTCGTCTCGTAAATCGTTAGTTTAAAAATTTTCTGTAAACACATACTGAACATAAAATGTGCAAAATATCAAGGGCTTTCACTCGACACCATTGAAAAAGGGCTGCCCCCTTAAATTAGGGGCCTAGAGCCCTTAAAAGTCTCGTTTTTAAACTCAAAAATGGTTAATATTTTGATATAGCTGTCGCTGGAAAAGTTGTTTATTATGATGTTATTAATGTCGTCAAGAAATTATTTGTACCGGTATTGCGTAATATGAATGTAAAAAGCATGTCTTGTTATCATGTACCTGTTTCACTTTCCAAGTAAACGAATAGTCTTTGTGCACACAACTGACATAAATTAACAACTGAAAGTGTACCAGCATATACGGGATACTTTAAATCATAATAGTAAAAGTTGGTTTTTTTGTTTAAAGTTTTTCGGAAAAGTTTATGTTTAGTCATTTCTGTTTAGGTCTTCTAGTGGAGAGTCCTTAAGAAAAACGAGAACGATGAATATAAACATTCTTTTTCTTTTCTAGTGAAATACTTAAACTGGATTTTAAATAAATGACATCTATGAGATATATTTTAGCCATTTCAAATCTACCTGGATTCTTAGTTGTGTGTGTCATTACGTAACTCATCTCTCGCCCGCAGCTGGACTACCTAGCGGTCAGTGGTTAACTAATACACAAGATTTGCAACTTACTTTTATGGATTTGTTTAGCCGTAAACACAAAGTGTTATTTGAATTTTTATTTCATATAAAAGGTTATTCATCTTAAATTGATTAAACCGATAGAGCTTTCAAGAAATATAAAAGCAATATTATTCCCAATCTGAAACATCGTCAAACATATATCAATTGTGTGTATGTAAGTCTACAAATATAATACCTATGTAATACATCTTAATCATTATACTGCAATCATATCAAATCTACATGTACCTGGGCACTGAGCTGTGTGTGTCATTAAGAAACTCGCCCCTTGTTCGCGGCCGGGGAGATCGGTCGCGGCTGGACTACCTAGAGCGGTCAACGGTGATATAATACACAAGCCTAGCATCTTACATGTATTGTTTTATTTAGCGATAGAGAGAGAGAGAGAAAGAGAGATAGCTCAAAATAGCAAAAATATTTTTAACAAAAAATACTCTCCAGGTGTTTATTGTAAGGCAGTTTAAAACCAACGTCCGTTTTGCAATGTTACATGCATGCAGGAGGTGCTCGCACAATAAAAAAAAAAATACCTCGCTGAGTCAGGAATAGAAAGATTCAGTGATTATTTTTGGTACAAACAATGTCTTCACGTGAATTTTTAAACAAATTATGATCAGATTCAGCCCGTAAAAGAGAAACGGTAACATGATCGCTTTTGTAGTTTTTCTGTATAGTCGTTTGAATCATTGTAGAAGCAAACTCATTGCAATAACTGTTTTTATACCTTTCATTTTCTTGGGAACTTGTGTGATTTCTAAACAAGTTTTGTTGGTGTTCGAAGAGTAAAAGATCTGTTAATTAAAAACAATTGTTTAGATTCGGGCAGTAGTAGAAGATCGAGTAGCGGACATATGATTGAAATTTAAATGCTACAAATCCGCAGATGGCGGAGATTTTCATTCGTGCGAACTTTACAAGTCAAACTTGTGCGTATGCGGTGCACGCGCACTCAAACGGTTGATATATTTTTATTTACCAAATCGTATTGGTGTGTGTGTATGTGTGTATGATCAGCGCTTTTAGTTCTTCCTCAAAATGAGCGTACGGAGGTCGCGTAATAAATATAAAACAGGAAATCAACGACATTCTTACAATTTTAGAAACTTTAAACTTAACAAAATCACATAGTCATGGAGTCTCGTGATCCTTAAGGATAGGACATAGTCAATACGATGTCATTAGCGGTTCCAGGATTTTTCCCCTGACGCTTTAGGGGTGAGGAGGAGGGTCCGAGGGATATTTTTTTTTACCAGTGGGTGTCCAAGGCATATATGTATGATTAGTAATTTTACTACGTCAATTTAATAACTAAAGTTTCTTTAGAATTTCCCGTTACCCACCCATTCGCCCCCTCTAGATCCGTGTATGGACGTCAACCAGTACTTAACATCGCAGAATTTTTTGAACAGTTATTAAAATATGTTTTAGGATAAGTGTACAAGCTACATTTACATAGATAAATTGTTACCACATATTTTCAAAACAGATTATTACTGGCAATTGATGCTTTCCCAAAACACAAATGCAGTATTATACATTATGTATGATACATCAATGCAAAAATAGGTTTATCCAAGTCGTTTGTAACTCCGGTACTTGTGGACAAAACACTTGGCTAATCCAAATTCTTACATGACAATGGGTACTTATAATAATTTATGGTCATACTATCTATTCAAATACATGTATAATTAGGGTCGACGTTCCACTCTGATGGCGCCGTATAATGATGAGTATGAGTATAATTTCTCTGTAAATGGGTCTGCCTACATTTATCTTACTTACATGTACTTTTAATACTTCATCCACAAAGTGCCTTTGGAACAAGAGTATGTAGTGACCATAAACCAGGTTTCTAAGTAAAAGGGTGAAGGTCCGGTGTTTCTTTCTTAACTGTCCAATAGGAATTCAAAACTAGAGCCGAGCTCGTTACAAAGCAACGAGGAGGCCTTCCGTTGCAGCTTCGTGTCGAAAAAGGATTGTCAATATGATAATAGCCATGATGTTATATACTAGTGCTTATATATGAATAATTGGATGGCATGTTTCAGCCCCTTATTAAAGAGGCAAATGTGTGCAAAATACATGTATGAACAATTTATTGGCAACTGCTCAAAAGCAAATACCATATATATAATATTAAATTTTTCGCCGCAAAGAGATTGACCGATCAAAAGATTTTAGAACCTATTTTTGATTTATTTTCTATTCTTGGTGTTTCACAACTATACATAATTGGGATCTTGAACTTCTCAAATAGCCCCGCCCTATTAAAGGATAATACATTGAAAATCATTTTGCTTAATTATTCACTGAACAAAACAGTTCAAGGTCACAGCACACCCCTTACTTTTTCTGGTGAAACCAACACTGGATTTGACAAAAGAAGAAAACATCTGTTTCACTGATGTATGTTATGATATTGACCTTTGAATTATAAACTAAGTTTATGATCACTGCACATTCATAAACCACAAGTGTTGTTTGTAAGAAGCAATGATCTAGATTTTTACCACGAGACGGAACACACGGTCCAGACTACAGTGTATACAGTTGTGTGCTTTTACATTGACTCTCAACATAGACATTTTAGGTGATTGATACCCTTAAAGCAAAAAAGCAAAAACAATCTGAGTTATACTGCAATGTACTTGACATCGTTTAAATGCTGTCCCTCTCAAAGAACCCGGCCGCTTAAATATTGGACATAAGAATGGAAAGCTTAGCATGCAACTTTGTTTTAGTCTTAAAATTTGACTAAAAATTTATTGAAACTTCACACAGTGGTCTGTGATAGGACCATGCCATTTAAAAATAGTAAGTTTAACCAACATAGGCGAGGAAACACGGACATATCATTCAAACCTTAAAAGAAAAATGGAAACGTAATGTTTATACTCATAACAGTCAACTGTGAATTCAATTTTAATTCTGATGTAATTTAAGAAATGAATATCTTTCTTTTCTTTCGACGTTTTAAAGGAAATATTGACCGGAAAACTTCATCAAAGCGCGAAGCAATAATGGTATAATGTAGACATCAGAATTTTTCATTTTTATACACTTTATACATTTATCCTACTAAATTTCAGTTATCGATTTTATTTTTTGCGTTTAATATATTGTTTTTGATAATTTGTTGTCTCTCGTGTTATTCACTATATATTTGGAATTTGACATTGACATTGCAAACACAAATCAAAAAAGATACAGACGTAAGGAAACCCGCCATATTTATTGAGATAAATGATATGTGAATTTATGAAAAAGTACGTATATATTACATTAATTGCGGAAGCGCTGATGTTCTTTTATTCCCTGACGATGTTTGGATGGAGACATTTTATTAATCAGTACTGGTATTTAAACGTTACTATATTCATAGTGATGACATGAAAAAAAATCAAAATATTATTTATATCTCTACACTTTAACTCTTTATTTGGATGATCACAATATGATAAAAAAATGAAGTATAAGAACTTTTGAATTTTATTTTTCAAAACCGATCAGCTTTCAAAATATTTAATTTTATTGCTTTATTTTGTTTTAGTTCATCAGTGAACCGCCTGGGTCAAAAACTAATTCTTATTCAGTTAGCATACTTTAAAATTAACAAAATATTTGTTTGACTTACTATCGAAAATTATATACAACACATTTGCGTGCATGACAATTGTGGTGGGTTTTATTTTTAAATGTTTCGTATAAAACCAGCATTGCTTCGTTGTATTTGCAAACCAACTGATTGAACTGTTTTAATATTAAATAAATATAGAAGTGATTTCACGGGGAAAATATCAACAATTAATAGAGCTTTTCATACATGTCCTCTTCTCCGAACAACTCATTATATAGGCCATATCTCGTTCATCGTGCCTGCTTTGTGAATAAAGCATATCAGTTGAATAATGCACTTAATTTACAACCCTTTAGCGTTCGAAAGTATAATGATCTTACATTTCTATATTTACATTTTTAAATTGCGTGTTCTAATATGAA
Organism: Magallana hongkongensis; assembly: GCA_016163765.1. Lineage (NCBI taxonomy): Eukaryota > Metazoa > Mollusca > Bivalvia > Ostreida > Ostreidae > Magallana > Magallana hongkongensis. Next base: position 66,250,397 of record WFKH01011926.1, read on the forward strand.
CCTAAAAGAAAGTCCATTTATATGTGATTTTTAACGGGTCTAGAGGAAATATTTTAGATGTCATAGTTTAACGTAAACTTTGTAAACAGATACAGATTAACATTCTTCATTTACTAAAAAATGTTCTATAGTTCAAATTTCACACAACCATGAACAATGAAAAAAATATCATGTACGTCAGTTTTAATCGTAGAGCAATGACAAGGAGCTATAATATAAAACACTTTAGATAACGTTTTAGGCTTTGGAAGAATACATATTTTAGCACATTATGATTCTACCTTTACTCTTGAAATTTTTAAAATCATAATAATTGATATATTTATCAACATTAATCATTACCAAAGTGTACACGTTTTAATTTCATATTATAACGCAAAACATGGAAAAAGATGCAATCCATCAGAAAATTGACAGCTTTGCCTAGACATATTGATAGAGATATTCCATATATATTCAATCACCAAACAGCCTTAAAAAAAGAACTTAGATGTTCCCGGGTTAACATGTGTGTCACTGTCAGTCAATATACGGGGTCTCAAAAGCTCAGTGGTTAGAGCGCTCGCACGGTATGCCAGAGGCCCTGGGTTCTAGTCCAGGTTGAGACTTGACTTTTCCACACCTGTTACAATAGTAAACGTCGATAAAACGTATGTAACTCGTTGCAAATATAGGTCATTTTGACGTAATAACCATATTTTCTCGAGCAGTAGATGGTTTATTCACAAATAAAATGTTAAAAGCTGTATAATAAATGATTTAGCTATATTAAGACATAACTCTGAAATACTAAAATAAAGAGTGACTTACCATTATTCAGAATGAAACAGCTTGATTTCACGTTAATTACAACTAAGTGTAATATCATTTGGAAATTTCTCAAAATGATAAGTTTGCAAAAATACCCCCCCCCCCCCAAAAAAAAAAAAAATACTAAAAGATTCACTACAAAAGTACATCAGTAACTGAATAAGTCGACACTATATAATGACTGTATTACTGTGTTACTGAATCTCACTAGTCATAGTATGTTATCTATATTACTTTAATTCATAGTCTGACTCCATCCATTTTACTAAAACTAAATGGTAATGATTGGAATAGGAGCAGGACACGTGTTGTGTTACACGAATATTCTTGGTACGACTTACTTTTCGTATCA
>WFKH01011926.1:66251568-66295239 GCA_016163765.1 Magallana hongkongensis
TCAGGTGTCATTGTGTTTTTATGTGGAAAAGTCAATATATATTTTTTCAGTCATTTGTCATGTATTGATTTAAACTATGTTAGGAATTTTCAGATTTATAACTCTGTTATTTGTTTATTACAGCTTTTACTGCAAAGCATACTAATGTGCAAGTGCACAATAAAAACTGAATGACAACCTTGACGTGGTTATCAGTATAACACGTATACAGCATATGTGCTAATTAATGATTATAAAACGCTTTTAATTAATTGTTGAAGTACATTGTTTATTGTGGCTCGGTGCATGGTTTCATACGGTAGCTCTTGTATCAACATTCTTTTTTACATTTTTGCCAAGGTGATGTAGTGCTGTCATTACGTCTTGGATTTTCTAAAAAAAAAAAACGCTGACTTACTTAATGCTATTATCTTTGTTTTTCATTTAGAAAATAATATCAATTTGAGCTTATTTTCTAAAATTCTATTTTGCTACAAATCTGCTAATATGATGATTTTGAATGTTAACTTAAACATTTATGAAATATAAGATTTATATAGAACATCAAATTTTATCAAAAGAAAGTTTTCCCTACTAAGTTCTAAGAATTATATAGCGAACTAATTTGTGTACATGACGACAATAACTTGATTGATGATTAACAAAAGTTTTAAAACATAATTGATTTTGCATTTCAGTAATTATTTACAATTTCACCATGAAACATTTCAGACAAGAAAATTGCTGCTCATATTAAATTAAGAAATTGGTCGTTTGAACAAGAATGCATGCAGATATGGTTAGGTATACTCCAGAACTATTGTTAACCGATTAAATAATGAAATCCAAATTAAGGCTTATTTAGAAAATGATAAATACATGGAAAAAATGAAGATGTTTTTTCCGCTGACAGTATATATATAATATACTATTAAATGCTGCATTTTGATGAAAATTTGAATTTGTAAATCAACTTAACAACGAAACACACAAAATTGATGTTCAACGAAAATTAATCATTCGGCAATACATGATAACGACTGGAATTCAAATACAAACGTTAACAAAAGTTTTCACATACTATATAATAAAACTCCTTTCTTTCTCATTAGCAGTACATCATATTTAAACACATCATATTTAAATACAGAATTGACTGATCCCGAAGTTGTCGCGGGATATAAATTCACTTAAGGAGGCGTTGACCACAACACTGCATTGACTGAGATTTACAAATGAAAGTTTCCCCAAACCTCCTGTCATATTTGCTGACGTCATAGCGTGTAGCCATATACGTTTACCGATTGTCTTTATCTTATACAGTATCCATCCTCAAGTGCATTGTTTATCGTCCATGCAATAACGAAGATGAAGCACTATTGCTTTATAAAATTACGGGTTACAAAGGTCAGACTTTTCAATCTTGCGATAGTGAAATCTCCCTGTTGCATATATGTCTAGCATTCCGTCATCCGTTTACTTCCTACGAAATGTAAAATCGCTGATGCAGTATATATGAACGGCCTGTTAGTCATAAAAACCAAGGTATGAATAAGAAAGACAATTGAATGTTAAGTCGATTGGTTTTTGGTCACTTCCTGCACAGAACGTGTTCAAACTAATCCACTTTTTTATATTATTGATTTATTTTTAATTACACAAAATTATGTAAATGGTCCCGATTTTGATTTCTTGTTAGCATTTTTTTCAATCTCAGATTTTTTTTTCAGTTCTGTATCTTGTTTATGCAAAAGATCTGAGGTAGACCTGGGCTGAAAATGAATATGCAGATCAATTCAATTTGGCAATAATACATGTAATCTAAAAATGTAGTAATGATTAATCTAATCATTTTAAAAAATCTTGACAAAGTTTAACTTATCTTGAAATAGTTTTGTAATTTCCTGGTTAAAGGATTATTTGTCGTTTTAAAAAATAAAATTTATATCTGTTGCTCTTGAAAAACCAAAAATAATTGCATGGGTACACACGAGTTAACTTTTTAAAAAAGAAAAAAAGAAGCTTTCGGACAAGGAGTAGACCGAAAACCAGGAGCGTGAGACACATATCCACCACATGCTGATTAATTATAATGTAACGCTTTTAGTTAATTGTTGCAGTTCATTATTTATTGTGGCACAGTGCATGTTGTGCATTTGTGTCAGCATGACGTAGTGGTGTTAATATGTTTTCGATTTTTTGACTTCATTGTTTCTTTCATCCTGATAATTTTTTTTAAGTAAAGCAATGTGAGCTGCATTTTCTAGAATTGTATTGAGCTGCAAAATATGCTATTATAATATTTATCTATCTGATGTAAGTCTTATGGTATACAATTAATAAAAAAAAGAATCTTTTACCAGAAAAAAAATTCATCTAATTAGGACTAAATAGAGAAGCAAATTTGATAAGAAAGAAAAGGTTCCCAAAACCACCTTCATTCTATCATATTTACGGACGTCATAGCTTATAATTTGTTTAATAACTAACTGTCTTTTATATATTAATTTTAGTACATGTTACCATCCTGTTACCAAATTACTTGAAGCACACCAAGTCCAAGATTCACGTTAAGTAGCCGTGCTATTGTAACCATAAACATTTCGGTCTTAATTTGCAATGATTGGTAATTGACCAATTATTGCCACATTTCCTAAAAAAATAAAACCCCGCTGATGCATATTTGAATGAATAAAAGCTATTAAAAGCAATGAATTATAGCAGTATGCAAACGAATATATATGAAATATTGCTTCTAGTTAAAATACTAGTGAATATTATTGTAAAATATGCAATATATACTGGACATATATTAATGAGGAAAACTATAACAAGACCTTGAAAAAACAAGAAGCTTATAGGCCATCGCTCACCTGAACAACAGTTGTATCATTTTATTTTAGTTTTTAAATATAGATATTTTAAAGTTAACATTGAAGCCCTTTTGGGGCCCCAGTATTAGTCTAGGATCAGAATTTAAACAATTTAGAATTTACCCTTTTCTAAGAATGCTTGCATAGTAATTGGAGCATTGTACATTTGTAGTTCTTGAGAATAAACTTTTTTAACATTTTCGCTATATATTTCTATGTAAAACTTTGAACCCCTCTTGGGGCCCCAAGTATTAGTCCGGGGTTTGCAATTTCAACAATTTAGAATCTACATTTTTTGAGGATGATTGCATAGTAATCTCAAAAATTTTAGCATTGTAGTTCTTGAGAGGAAGATTTTATCGCTATATTTTTCCTAACATGTTAAATTTTGAACCCATCTAGGGGGCCCCAGTAATGTGCAGGGTTCACGATTTTAACAATTTAGAATCTACATTATTCAAGGATTCTTGCATAGTAATCTCACAAATTGGAGCAATGTAGTTCTTGAGGAGAAAACTTTTAAACATTTTCCCTATATATTTCTATGTCAAACTTTAAACCCCTCTTGAGGCCCCAGTATTAGTCCTGGGATCACGATTTTAACAATTTATAATCTACATTATAAGAGGATGCTTGCATAGTAATCTCACAAATTGTAGCATTGTAGTTCTTGAGAAGACGATTTTTAAACATTTCCTTATTTATTTCTATGTTAGACTTTACACATCTTGGGGCCCCAGTATGAGTCGGGGGTCAATATTTTAACAATTTATAATCGACATTTTTGAGGATTCTTGCATAGTAATTTCAAAAATTTTAGCACTGTAGTTCTTAAGAAGATTTTTAAACATTTCCCTATATTTTTCTTTGTTAAACTTTGAACCCCTCTTGGGGCCCCAGTATTGGTCCGGGGCTCACGATTTTTACAATTTAGAATATACATTATTTGAGGATGATTGTATTGTAATCTCACAAATTTTAGCATTGTAGTTCTTTAGAAGAAGATTTTTAAGCATTTCTCTATATATTTTTATGTTAAAGTTTGAACTCCTCTTTGGGCCCCAGTATTAGTCCAGGGGTCAAGATTATAACAATTTAAAATATTCACTATATATACAAGCTTTGGTGTTAATATTGGCATTTCCGGTGCAGTGATTCTTGAGAAGAAGATTTTTAAAGATATGCCCCCTATTTTTACAGTTTCGCAATAATCTCCCCTTTCAAAAGAGTTGTGCCTTTTGTTTTAACAATTTAAAATCCCCTTTCCATATGGATCCTTTGTACCAAATTTGATTAAATTTGGCCCAATGGTTTTAGAGAAGAAGTCAAAAATGTGAAAAGTTTACAGACGGACAGACGGACGGACGGACAGATGTACGACGGACAACGGGTGATCAGAAAAGCTCACTTGAATCTTCGGTTCAGGTGAGTTAAAACGATAAGACAGTACATGTAACTATTACTAAGAACTAACTGGTAATGCCTAACTTATTACACATACAGATATTCATATTCACTTCAAAGGCAGACTTAATTAACATCACCTTTGAATATTCACTAAAAAATTGTATCATTGAAATTTTATTTAAAAAAACCCAGAAACTACTGATCTCTCTCCTCTGAATTCTTACATTATGAAATGCAAAGCTTTTTCTTATTAATATTTCAAACATCATGGGAAAAAAATAAAGAATTGATTCATTTTTCTATCCTCTGTTTTAAAAGACATGCCAATGTGAAAATGATTAACTCTTATGAAGATCATGGGAAAATAATAAAGAATTGGTTCATTTTTTTATCCTCCGTTTCAAAAGACATGCCAATTTGAAAATGACCAACTCTTAATAAAGTATTATACTTGGGATTTGAATACTACTCACTACAGTCAACTGTTTTAGATCAGATAAATTACCCAGAAGGAATAATTTTACAATCACCATTACCACAATAAAGTGTCTAGAAAATTGCCCTTTTTTGAATTAAATAAGATAATTTTGAACGACTGATAAATAACAAAAAAGAATTGAGGAAATCACAAAAAGTTCGATTTCTCATGTGAAGCATAGTAGCATAGAAGCATACTAAGTATGTTGTTAAACTTTTTCCTCGCCATTCCCTATTTTACCTCCTATTTTGGACAATGCACAAAACATGTTCAAATTTTTTAACCCTTTTTCTTTTATTTTAAATGAATTATTTCTATTTAGCACAAAAACAATGTCAATGTTCCAGATCTTGATTCTTGTCATTATTTTCTAATTTGAAATGTTATTAAGAACTATATAATCACAGTTTCTCTTTAAAGGGGAGCGTAGAGGTGGAACGGACTGTGGATGGATGCCAACATAGTAACATGAAGAAAAAAATACAGAAAGATTTCATTTCAGAACTCTAAATTCTTGGCCCATTCAACAACACAAAATTATAGTACATGACTTTTGAAAGTTTAATGTAAAATATATATCCCCGGTATTTGGTTAACGTAATTTTTTTTAACAAATCATTTAACCGGGATGTAATCAATCACCAAATGATGATTGAATAATGTACTTAAACTTCTTTCAGATTTAAATTAATGGTTTAATAGACGAAATATGTTACCTTCGCTGTTTTAAGTGGTCAAGTACATTCAGTTTTTGTAAAGATGCTCCTATATCACAACCCGTCTTAAATTCTCATAATGATGATGTATTACTCTTTGTAATTCATGATTTTGCAAAATACATTTCATTGTATAACAGCATTTACCGTGAAGGACTACTTAATATAACCTCAAAAAGTTCAATTCAACAATACATTACTTTTTTCTGAAAAGCTGATTTATCAGTCTTAGTAATTTTTTATGCACATGCTATTCATTATAGTTTCTTTCTTTTTCTTTTTTTAATTACATATCCTATGTTCGAAATAATAAAAAATTTAAACTGCGGAAAAAATTAAAATGGTTTCAGTTAGTAAAGTATAACAATTATAGATAAAAAATTGGGAATCTCTTGATTTTTGTCACAACAGACATTATTTAATATATATTGGATGCTTTAAATGTAAAAATAGTGAAAAATTCTTCAGTTTGTATCGTTTTTACGAGTTTATACACTACTAAGGTTTCTTCATAATACAGTACCCGCAACGTTATTCTTTGCAATCCTATCCTATCGTATCGTGTATCAATCCTACCGTATCGTGTGTGTATACTGTTCTATCGTACGTTAATCCTATCAGGTTTATCGTTCAGTTATAACAGTTTTTCTGTTTATCCTATCGTGTTAATCGTTTCGCGCCTTTTCATAAGCAAGTAAATTTATTTCAAAGTTACAAGTCGTTCAATGCGCCGTGTACGAAAATTTATCGAACGAGAAATGTAAAAGCCAACCCAGCATTATATCATGATACAAATTTCTTAATTCTTTAGATCAATATTAACCAATATAACATGTAAATCATATATGTAAGCAGGAAATGAAAAATTATTGTAAACTATCGAAGTTATTAGGAACAAGGTAACATATTTACCTCTATATCGAATATATTAAATCGTAAGCAGAGTGTATACCTGCGTATTCACCAACTTGTAAGTACTATAATTAGTTTTTATGCATCATTTTTTATAGAAACAAAAGTATTATGATATAATTTATATTTACTTAAAACAAGAGCTGTATTTTAATTGGACCCGCTTTTTTCGTGTTATTTGATCTCGGGCTAAAGTGTTCTCGACGATCGGCTAGGGTGTGCAGTAATGAAAACAATGTTAACAAATCGTACGTGGAATGTTTATCTGCGTAAATATTTATTTAACTTGTATGTAATATAATTTGTTTTTAATCCATTATTTTCTTTCTACAGAAAGAAATATATTTATGATAGATTTTATATTTATTTAGAACAAGAGTTGTATTTTAATTGAACCCGCTATTTTCTGCGCTTTGAACTCGGGCTAAAATTATCGCGGCGATCGGCGAGGGTGTTCGGAAATGAAAACAATGTTAACATTACAGATTATTTATTGATAATTTAAGCTCATAATTTTTGTTATAAAAATTTAACTGGTCATTTTTATACATTCTTTAAATGATGTGGCGATGATTAACAACTCTTCTTTTGTTAATAACAAGAAATTCCACGTATAGCTTGATTCGTACGTGCTCATTATCTAATTCTGCCATTATCAGGTTAATCGTAAAGATTGTTTAACGCGATCATACTTTTATCATGAACATCGTTTATCCTTTCCTATCGTGTATCAATCCTATTGTATCGTGCTCGTATACTGTTCTTTCGTGCGTTATTCCTATCCTATCGTGCGTGAATCCTATCCTATCGTTTATCTTGTAAAAATAACGTTGCAGGTACTGTAAATACGTCACCCATTTTTTTATTGGCGTAAACCATTCCAATAATTGTGCTGTGATAAGTAGATGCACATTTACATTACATTTTCCACATGCAAATGTAATGCAAATTTTCGACTCTTCGAAACGATTGATTTAAATTAATTATTTACTTTTCTAAGAATAACGTTGAATGTAATCACTACAAAAGTACAGCTTTCAAAAATCTAAAACTTATCTGGGGTGCCGTTGTCATACGCCATTTTCACGTGTACGTATGTCCTATGCCTGTCCTTTAATTTTACTTTACTACAATGCAAATGACATTTATCACAGAATATGATTTTCACACCTGTTGTTAATATGTTTTTTTGTTTTTATGTTAGTTATTAGGTTAATTCTTACTAGGTTATTGTTGATTTATTTCAATTTATGGCGTTCTGCCTGTCATGTATATTGTCGTCATAAATATGTATCCTTACTTTCCAATCTTCTATACCTCATTTTAATCAATTGAAAATCATCATATAAATACATTGGGCAAAGTTTGGGTCTGCTTAAATGATGATGATGAATTATAATCAAGAATTAAAATTGACTTACCAACGTACCAATCTTAACACCAGATTGAAAAGTGTCCTGTTTCGCTACACAAGTTTACCTCAAATAAAATAATACTCTTTATAAAGAGCGTCAAAACTCATGATAGACTATGCCATATTAAATAATACGACTATTTCTTTCTTATATTGATGTATGATGAACGGTTCTTGCTACAAACCAGTTTACTTATTATCAAAATCAATGTTATACATCAACATTTCCAAAGTATTGTCCTTAAATGAACCTAGTGAAAAACAATCATATTCAGTTGTGTGTTAATTTGTAAGGGATCAAGAGATAATACTCATGATGGCACAGTGCTTTTCAGACGATATAATGATATGATTGATAGTTTACCATGTAATAAAAATTGGTTAGATTATTAAGATAATAAAAGTAATATGTGAAATGTTGCATAGTTTGATGGCATATAAATCTGGTTTGTGCGTGATCAAATCTTCCGACAAGTCGGCTCACATGATTTTATCAGGTTATGAAACAAGTTCATATTAATATGATTTAAAAAAAAAACACAAATTAAAGGACTTAGTTGATTGTTTGACTGGCGCAATGTATGTTCAGATCTTATAGATCTGTTATATCCAAATATGAAAAAAAACCAATAACATTGTGTATTTTCTTCTTCTGACCAAAAGAGACCAAACTGGGTTATATGCTTATCTTCCGAGTCAAATCCAGAAAACAAAAATCACAGGTCCCCATATTAAGCTCAAGTCTAATAAAGAGTCGAATGTACGTATAAAATTGGAGTTTACATAATGACTCAGCAAGGATGAACTCATCTTGACCGGAAGAAAAAGAACAAATGCCTATTAATGAATGGTCGAGGTCTTCTTCGGTTACATTGAAAAAAAAATATTAAGCAGTGGAAACAATCGCGACGCAACCCAAAGTGTGATTGTTTTAATGAAAAAGAACAGAGATAAGACGTAATGGTTAAAACGCTGGCTTCAGATGCATGGCGTGTGAAATGATTGATCGATAAGGTGCATTAAATTAGTTTCACTTATATCCTTGTATGAAATGAATGATGGGGCTTAATTGCATTGGTGACCAATTACAACTAAGATATTATTATAAGCATTACCTATAAAAGAACTGGGCTCATTCACATGTTCACGAAGTTCTCTGTTGGAAATATCAAGGTATGTTTAAATGTATTGCATCCTCTGCAAATCTATTGCATTTCTCTTAATATGTATGCATTATTATCCTGGTGAAACATTAACTCAATGACTGCAGCTGGTGTATAACTTTTTTTCTTCCGCGATGTATTCATTGCTTTTATACAACTGCTTCATAATTATCATTTATAAATATCATTTTTACTTAAATGCATTGTAGACGATTTTAATCAGAGTTATATTTTTTTTAACAATTTACTTTATGATATTTGAATAAATTAATATAGAATACTTTATATAAGAGTGGCCATTTTTAGATTATATTAATCTCCTTTTGAAGAAGAGTTCTGTATAAAAATATAAAAAATTAAATTTTAAATTCTTATATATTCGGAATTTTTCATAACTAAATTATTGTCTGTAGTTAATGGAATCGTGTCAATTTTTTTTTTTTACAATCAAGCATCATTAAAAAACAGATCTCATCACAGTAACTACATTAAGAAACATATCTTACAATAACGTCAGATTCGAATTCTCTTCGGTTTTTACCCTAATTACAGACCCTGAAACGTTCTTCTACACCTCTAAAACAAACCGTGCCGTTCCTTGCAAGAATCGTACCGTTCACAAAGCGAACTGTACTGTTCACAAAACGAACCGTACCGTTCACAAAGCGAACCGTTCCGTTCACAAAACGAATCGTACCGTGTAAGAAGCTTAAATCCATATTTAAAAGAGTGTTTCAATTTGAAATTATTCAACATCGTTTCCTAAGGACTTCATGATTTTAATTCATGTACTGGCGATCAGTGCCCCTTTTCCTCGCTGTTGTATTTTCTGTTAGTTAAATTCTTAATATATTTATTATTTTTAACATTGTTGATTACCGGGTGTTTTTCCGTGTCTTGTTTAAAACAATTATGTGAGTAAATAGGAAAATGACATGTATCATGCTAAGGAAAAATAAAATATTACAAAAGTTTAATAAAAACTATCAATTCACACATCCGGTCCATCGGACACATAGAAGACGGACATTTTATGTACACTGTACAAGAATATAATTCAATCAAACACCAGTAAGTGGTACATGTACATATATCGCTGAGTTGTTATTTTTTTTTGTCAACATTTAAAACGCCTGCTAAAATGCATGCATATATATACAGTGAAGAGCGGATACGTGTCCATCAAATAAGTATTGACTTATTGCGGGTATCCAATTGTGTACATCTCAAGAAACATTTTACATGTACATTTATGGTTTAACGGAATAACAAATTTTGACTATATACACACTATGTTATTTCAGGTAAGAGAAGCGGTGACGGGTTAGGTGTAACCTGTGTATACGAATAAGTGCAGAAGAACATAGAATCAATATTTAAATGAATAAAAATCCGTGTTGAATAATTTTACTGCAGTTGATTTAAGATTTCAAGACTTAAATTAATGTTTTACCATATCATTTTCGCGTGTATTCACCAGCGGAATTTCATCGGCAACAATATGCAAAAAAGAAATGTCATATGAAATATAAATAAGAAATATAATGATGCTTGTCAAAATTACAACTGAACGAAAATTACGACAACGATCAAGGAAACGAAAGAAATATCGGAATAAAGTTAAAGCAATTTTTCTTAGCAATTCTAAATGGATTAGAAATATTTAATGACTTCAATATCAGTATAAAATTGGAAAGACGCTTGTTAAAATTATCGGCAGGCCGAAATTAAAAGCGAAAAAGAATCGCGCTTAATCCAAAAAAAAATATTTATCGGATTAAAGTCAAACAGTTCTTTAAAACAATTATAATAAGTATTTATTTATTTAAAATTAAATATAAATAATACCAAACTAATCAAAAGTAAAACCCCCCTCCGGTCCCCGGTTTTCAATGTTAATACGTTTCACTTGACGTATCAAAAAAGGGGAACGGATGGAGATTCTAATTTTAATTCAATTGAAATAATACATCATATAAATAAAGGAAAAAAGGTTGTCATAATTACCACCTTGCTGAAGTCAATCGGGCAAAAACTAAACAAATATATATCGGAAAAAAAATCGAAGCGTTCAGGCCACGCCTACCTCATTAATAAAGCGCGCAAACCGTTCACAAAGCGTGCAGCTATTTTTAGCAAAGCTTACCGTGCAAGAAGCGAACCGTACCGTGAAAGAAACGAACCGTACCGTGAAAGAAACGAACCGTACCGTTTACAAAACGAGCCGTACCATTCACAAAGCGAACCGTACCGTTCAAAAAGCGTACCGAACCGAACTGGTGTAGTAGCACGTTTCAGGGTCTGTATCTCTAAAGCTTAACGTAAGCTTACAGTAATAAAGAACTTGCAGAAATTGAAAATCAGACTTTAATATATATTTTTTTAATATTATGGTCATCACGATTGTGTTTTCTTCAACAAATTGTGACAATTGAAGAGGGAAAACCTTTAGTTAAAATAAAGCTTGATATTTAAGATTATGCATTTCATCATAGATTACCACTTTGCAAAAAAAAAAAAAAGATAAGTTTCTGAATTAAGAAAGAAACCGAAACTAATATGTCATTTTTTCTTAATTTCTTTTACTCTAATAAACTGTAAACCTTAATGTAATATATAACTTGTAATAAACTTGTAAAATTGAGCTTTAGGTTTCGGGGGCCTGTATTTTTGTTTTTCACTACCTACGTCTGTATTGTTTTTTTTTTTAATTAAGAATGACAAAGTCTTTGAATTAAACTTTTGAGATGAAACTATAATTGAAATATAGTACGGTATTGATGAAGGATTGGTGGCCGTGACCATTTTTTGGACTAAATTTACCTCCTTTAGATGAAGAACTCTGTATAAAGATATAGGAAAATGTTCAAATTTAAAAGGCAAGATATCAAGATTTTTTCTTTACTTTAAGATAGTGTATGGCCCAAATATTAAATGTAAAAGTTTAAGGCAGATCTGATAGTTAATTTCTTAACCACCCACCTTCCTTAAGATTGCAAATTTCAAGACAGTATATAATAGATAATTAAAACATTTAACCTATGATGTAAGAAATAAACTTTACTTTTATAATAAATGACTTAATTTGTATTTTCCAGAGCACAACCATGAACGAGTTTATCTTGATTGTGAGCCTTTCATTGGCTTTCTTATCCGTAGAGAGTTATCCTCATCGTCAAAAATATCATGGAAAATACTTCCAGTATGGACCCTTTGGAAGAAGTTCATTGAGTGGATTAGGAAGTGGTCTATCTAGTGGTTTGGATAACGGCTTTAGTACCACATCTTTCTCCAGGTCGAGCCTAGATGACTTTGATTCTCTGGGATCCCTTGGGTCATTGTCATCAATAAGCAGACGAGATATTTTGCCTGAGACATATGGCTACCAGAAGCTCGGACATTCTTCAACTTATCCTAAACACTTTGATCTCGGAAGAACTTCAAGTAGTTCCGGGGGTTTTGGCAGAGATCTCTCATTTTCTTCGGCAAGTGTAGGATCGGGTTTATCTGGACTTTCTGGACTTAATGATAACTTTGGCGATGATTTCTCTTCTAGATCCATTGCCCCAATTTCAACTTCCTCGAGTGCCTACTTGAGTGGTCCATACTTGCGGGCCTATCCAAAGCGTGGGGGTTATTTTAAATCATTGAAAACATACCCAAGCTTTAGGAGTGGTGGTTTCTCTTCAAGATCTGGATTAGGTTTGTCTGGACTTTCAGGACTTGATGGTTTTGATGGTAACTTTGACGATGATTTCTCTTCTATTGCCCCATTTTCCGCTTCCTCCGCCTCAAGTGCCTACTTGGGGGTTCCATACTCGCGGGCATTTCCAAAGCGGGGAGGTTTTATTAAATCATTGAAAAGCTACCCAAGCATTAGGAGTGGTAGTTTCTCTACAAGATCTGGATTAGGTTTGTCTGGACTTTCAGGACTTGATGGTTTTGATGGTAACTATGACGATGATTTCTCTTCTATTGCCCCATTTTCCGCTTCCTCCTCCAGTACCAGCTTAAAAGACCCATTCCCGCATACCTATCCAAAATTTGGAGGTTCACCATTTAAAAGATACCCAAGCATTAGAAGTGGTGGTTTCTCCTCTAGCTCTGGACTTAGCTTTTCTGGTCTTCAAGGTATCGACGATGATGGTTTGTCCTCAATTTCTCCAGTATCCAGTCTTCCACAAAGGGATTTCTCTTCAACATCTGGATTAAGTTTGTCTGGCCTCCCAGGTCTCGAGGATGATGGTTTGTCTTCAATATCCCCAATCCCCAGCTCCTATCAAATTGATCCTTTACCATCATACCCAAAACCATTGGGAGGTTTTAGTGGACTTGGGGGACTGCAAAGGAATGGACTGACTCTCTCATCGGGATTTGGTGACGACTTTGGAGATGGTTTCTCATCGTTGTCTTCTCAAAGCAATGTTTACCATGGCGGATTGAAACATCATGAGTTTGGGCACCATAAAAGAGGTGTTTTCGGAGGAGGCATTAGTTCAGCTGTCATTGGATCAGGAGGTTTTGACGATGACTTGGGTGATTCGTTTAGATTTGGAAGTGGGATGGACTTGCGAGGAAGTAACATCTTTGAATCTTCTAGTCAAATAAATTCCGGAACATACCCCAAACCAGGAACTTATCCTAAACCAGGAACATATCCGAAACCAGAAACATATCCTAAACCTTATTTTAAGCGGGAATACATCTAAGGTAAGATGAATTATCTAAAAATGCATTTCACGTCATATCAAGATTTTTCAAATGATAATTTTCAATTATCGAATAAAAATAACAGAATATAATATGAATATGAATGTATATTTATGAGCTTTGATTTTGTTTCAAACATACAAATGGAATAATGCTAAATGCACCATGTTTAAGATTAAGCCAACTTTTGAATACTTCATCAAGCAGCTCCACTTTTATTAAAAATGCAAATCTTTCCTTTTTAACAGGACTCATTGAAATATTATACGGTGGAAAGTGTGGTATGCAATTTATCAAATAAAATGATGTTCGAAATATCGGTTTTCTTTCTTTCTTTTTTGTGTCTGTTTTCGAATGAATTATTTGATTTCGCTGTTAACACTACTGGCTTTTAAAAGGACTAAAAGTGCCATTTTTACTGATAATATCTTATGTTTACTGATATTGTGCTAGAATTGCTGAGAATCGCTGATATTTACTGATAATTTTACTGTTGGTATTGATAATTGCTATTGGTACTGATATTTACCAAGACAGCGGTGGGTTTTTTTACAAGGATTTTTCATTCTTTGAAGCATCTTTTTTTTGCAATTTTGTTTTGATTCCCTTCTGTATAATTCTACATATATCTTTTGAAGTTGGTGGCTTATAGAAGACAATTCATATTCTTGATTTATAACTTGGCCACTGACGGGAGGTAACTCCTTGATAATTTCGGAAACTATTTTACTATGGAAAATCGTCTATACTAAGTACATCTACAATTTTAATTGCATACCAAAACGAAAAATTCTTGCTGCTAAATTGACAATAAATAGCCTCAATAATCCGGGTGCATTTTACAAAAGAACTTCATTTTTTCTATAGATTAAGTTGTGTTAAAAAAGTAATAACTCGGATTTAAAATCTAGGGAAAAATATCGGTATTGTAAGGCATAAAGTTAATCAGTGCTAATACAGTTCACTGAATGAGACTTCGAAAAATGAAAATGTTAAATAACAACAAAGATAGTGTATTGATAACTGATAGGTTCGTATTCAGTTTGAAAACAATACATCACAACACAGCGCATTGTTTGAGAAAATGAAGACAATAAATGACAAGGATTATAGCAAAAAACATATAAATATAAAAACAGTTAATACATGTTATGCAACAGACATAAGAAAACTGTACTTTACCTAACAGTAATTTGAAGGAATTGTGATAAGTAAAACAAAAAATGTTGAAAATGTATGATAAAAAGTCTGAATTTGTATGACTTGATATTGTATTCAAAGCACCTTTTAATAAAACTTGATACACATACAGAACGTGTGAGCTAGTCTTCATTAAATTCAACGGTATTCCCTAGATTATTCAAATGAGGAGAAATACAAGGCTCATTAATATATTTTTTTCTTATGAAAATTACATATATCCCAGAATATTCCCAGAATGTCCTACCGTGAAGTCGAGAATGCGTATTCCAGTAAAAAAGACTAACGTAGTTGCTAGCGCTCGAAAGCGCTAGCAATTATAGCAAGGTCAGCCACTACCTGCACTTTACAAGGTGTGTATTGATGACGTAGAACAGCTATATATTGCGTCATAAGCAATTTTTCATTGAGTTTTAGTGATTGTGACGTAATATTGAGAATTCGATGTTCGTACCAATCACTTCTTTTAGGTGTGCGATATATCTGCGCAAAGCGAATACGCAAGTTTCGAGGTAGAAACTCTTCTGTTTAGGAGGCGCAAATAAAATGCGAGTTAAAGCGGAGGTGGGACACATCGTCAACGTAAACAATAGCAAAGCGCTGAAAATAGCCATGTCTTTTAACATAGATTTAATGTTAAAACCGCAATTTAAATTGTTTTTAATTGAACGAGAAATGACTGTCAGTGACTATAGTGTCAATCAACTTCGGGAATTGGCTAAGAAAGCGATAGATTTAAAATTACCGGTGCTAAAAGCTCCGGATGACACCAGAGAATTTCTGCGCCAGAGAAGTCGGATAATTATTGACGGTGGGGTAGTTGAATTTCCGTTTATAACATCCCTAGAACTTAATAAATGGACTGATGATTTGAGACACATTCTCGTTTTTTTGTCAGGCCGATAAATTGTTTATTTATTATAAAAAGCAAACGCCGGGTGGTCTCCTGCACGTCTACAAAATTACGAGTCCGAACGCGGTTATAAATTGACATTCACTCTGTGAAGTGTCATGAGTTGTCCAACAACCATATTTATGTAAAATCGCTCTGTATTAGAGAAACCTCACAATCAGCTGAACCATACAGGACCTGGAGCCTGCTAAATCGTGTTGATTGCGGTTGTACATATGCTGGCTGTGATTGCACTGGGTAACTTGTGTTCAATTTTATAATTATGAATCCACATAATCATAATAACCACTGATACTACAAAAGAAAGTAAACTTTGTGTTCAGGATCATGATTACAATTAATTATTACCACAATTTAATGGCTGCTTAATGTACATGCATTACATAGATGGTAGCAAGTAATTATTTAAGTGTAAAATTATTAAACATGCCATTGAAGTCTACATATATAAGAGGTAATATTAAAATTTCAAAAAAGTTGTACGGTACCAGTTTTAAACAGTTAGTAAATATATTATTCGTGTATTTACTGAAACATCTTAAAAAATGAATTTAAATGACAATTTAAAACTCAGGATAAGGTACATAAAATATTTGCATCATTGTGATTCGTGTATATCAATTTTATAATAATTTAATTGTAATCTTTCTACTAAGAGATGATGGTGGATGTAAATATGTTGTGGCCCTATTGTTCAGTTTGTCACTGTGGTCAGAGAGGCATATTGATAGGAACACTGAAACATGCACTGACAGAAAATGCACTTGGGATGTACCTTGTAAAGAATCAAAACCCAAACTGCTGGATGAAATTGAACAGTCAACTGAGCAAACCAGTATTCTTCCATTTGAACACTGTTTTGACCCTACCATTATTAATCAAAATGATCCTGATTTTGATGAAATGCTTTTAGATTTAGTGAGAGTTTGACACTCAAATGATTGAAGTTCTTGACATGAACATTGATAATAATAATAATGATCAAAATTTATCCGAAACTCTTTTACAATGTATTGCAAATTTTGATCCAAATAGAAATATATCAATTTTTGACTAACCTATCAACATGCTTTGATGAATCAGAATGTAATGAAATCAACAGACTTACTGACCAACAATCTGAGTCAGTTCATTGGTATAAATACAGAATTGGCAGAATTACTTCTTCTGTCGTGCACAATGTTTGTAACTATAAAGGAGATGACCCAAACAACTATATTGTAAAGCAAATATTAAGTAATGACTTTACATCATTTTCAACACCTGTCACTATCTACGATAAGGAAAGAGAAGTTTTGGCAAGAAATTTATACGAAAAAAAGTATTTTTCAGAACACAAAAGTGGAAAAGTAAAAACCACAGGTGTTATTGTTGATCTTAATGTACCATTCTAAGGTGCTTCACCTGATGAAATTTTGCAGTGTAAGTGTTGTGGAACAGGAGTACTTGAGATAAAATGTCCATACAAATTTAGAAATTTCACTTGAGATCCGCTTTTTAATGAAAATTATCATATTCAAAGTGATGAGAATGGGTGTATGAAATTGAAAGATAACTTTATTTGGTACACACAAATACAAACACAAATGGCTATGGCAAATGTACAGTGGTGGGATTTTGTATTGTATTTGGAAGGTAGTGTCAAAATTGGAAAACACAAAATTTACAGTGAAAGAATATTTTTTTTGATCCATTACTTTGGAATTCATTGTTAAAAAATTAAAAGATATTTTTTTGAGAATTTTGTAGAAACAAAGTTGCAAGGAATGTAATATGATTTTGTATTGTTGTGTTAGAAATAATATGTAAAGTCTCTTTCAGAGAGAAATGGTGATTTGATTCATGTTGCAAATATTTTATGAACATTCATTAACTAGCAAAACACAATACCTGTATCATGATTGGTAAAGTACTTTGATAAAGTACTTTAAAACACTAATACTATGTTCTGATTAATTTATCTAGTTGAAAAATATATACTGCATGACAATTAAATATGAATGTTAAACATTCCAGGAAAAAATTGGAATCAAAGTGCACAAATATTGGTGCTTGCCTTATCAATTAACGACTCATATTAAATAACTCTAAATAGACTGATTCTTTAAAACAACAACATAAGGACTTTTACTTTCTCACTAGAGTTGGCATTAAGTTACAAAGAAATGCTGAAACTTTAATCATTTGATTAATAACTGGTTCAAGTGACCATGGAATTACATTTCCTATAAGCCTAAATAACCTAAGTCTCTGTATAGCCCTCTCTACATGAATTCTGAGTTTGGGTATTTTACGCGTTTGCTTTATTTCATTAACATTAAGGCGTTTCTTTTTCTCCCCATGAACACTGTCTGGTAAAAAGGAGGAATATTTAAAGTGGCTTTCTTATCAGTGAGCAAATTTCTTATTGTGAAACCTCGGTCAGCCATTATTATGTCATCACCCTCATCCACAAAATTTAAAATCCCTAAAAAATCTTCTGTAATAAATCTATCAGACACATTGCAACCACAAAGTTCTGAAACAGAAGTAAAATTCCCTGCTGGTGAAATAGCAAGCAAACATTTTGCTGTGTTTTAGACTTATGTGTACTATATATGTACTATATGTAGCTGCTTGAGCAGTTGGAGGTCTAGGTCTTTGTAAACAAAATTCAGTACAATTTGAAATAGCACGTGTATTAGGGTACTGTTTTCTAAAGGACAATGGTATATACTTTTTTACTTGTCTCCGAGATGGCCATCTCAAAAAAATGTCCAAATACATTTGACATAAAAGTTATCAATGTAATAAATATCTGGGAACCCTACTTTTAGATACTCCAAACAGATCAGCAATACAAAACTCAAATAAACCTAAACGTAAACGAACAGGTGAAAGAATAAATTCCTGATAAAAAGATAATTTTTTAGCTGGACCAGGTTTTCCATGTCTGTTCCTCTGGTTATTTTTCTCCTGAGCACTGGGTTGACCTGACAAGTATTTAAACGCTGAATACTTGGCAGCTAAAATATTGAAAATACCCAATAGCAGAGCAAGTGATGATAACCCTGTATACAACTTAAAATTTCATCATTTTTCGTAACAGTCTCAATTAAACATTCTCTTAAAAGAGTGGTCTTTTCATCAAGTTTTGCTGGAAGTTGATGGATTTGATCAGCCATAATGTTGATATCATCCATTGTCATGTCCGTTTGTATGCTGTTTCCTGGACGTTCACATAAGTAGAACCTGGTGATGTACCAGCAACATAAACATGATCAAGGAAGGTAGGATTTGTAACGCACTCCACTTTCATCACACCTGAAAAATTCATTTCATTGTCGTACTGAATGAGAATAAATAAAGTGGCACAGCAGGTTATAATCAATAGATGGTCATCCTACTTCTTATTCTTTAAAACTTTAAGCTTAACTGTAGAGTTAAATGAATATATCAAAAGTCAGATATAAATATATAAAGTTTTGTCTACTCGTTTTTATTGCAATTTAAATATTTAAACAACAGATGAAATATGTAACAGGCTAGAAAGCATGTTTTTGATTAATAAGTAATTAGAGTACCCTCAGATCTATCCTGACTGGTGTCTATTACATGTTCCTCAGCAACATAGGGGATGTTGTCTTCTTCATAATGATGAAGAAGTATGCCACTATTGCTATCTGTTGAAGTTCCCTCCTCATCAATGATATCATCTGGCATCTGGATAGAGTTGCTGGTTTTTTCTGTTAAATCAATTGTACAGGAAAAGGCTAGGTTTTTTAAAAATCAGATGTAATAGTGTTAAATAATTTTCATACTAACAAGTACAGAAAAACACAAACATTTGACGTGAAAACAGCTGAATTTATACTCATAATACTCATTAGATTCTATATATAAACACTGAACTTGAGAGAAATCATAAACTTTTGTAGATAAAAAGAAAGAACTGTCGTCTGCTCATTATATTTGCCAATATTGAACAGTCCATATTATATTATTGTGAGGCATTTATTAACAAATAAACCTAGCATAAGACGATTCCTTGAAATTGTTGTAAGGAAATAAGGTCGGAACATTTGAGCCTGGCTCAAAATGGCTAGAACAAATTCTTATGTATTTGTTTGGCACCCAAGACTTCTCCCGTCTGATGAGCCTTATCCATTGGCTTCTTCTCCTTTGATCCGACTTTTTAGGCAAAGAATAAAAAGCAACATCTTTCATGTGTGGATATTTATTCAATCTTGTAGTTTTTTTTGTTGAAGATGTGCACCCCGGTACGCAGCAATGATAAACCGGCAGAGTTGTCAATATAAACAAATATGTCCCACCTTCCGGTTTACAACGAAACAAAATTTACCTCCGCGCGCGAAGAGCTCCGTCCAGGAAGGCTATCTCGAAACAGACGAATTAGGTCCGTCGTCCATAATATTTATTTTTAAAGACATCAGTCTAGTCCAAACTGAAAGAGAGACAACTCAATTTGTGAATTTGACGACTGTCGTTTTAGACAGTGATATACATCTTGAAATAATGGCATGCATTTGATCATGACTGTTTGAAAATAGAATTTAATTGGCAATTTTTGGTCAACCATATTGATTAAGAGCGCAAACACTATGATCCATTTTATCTAACTCTAGTAAAAAAAAAAGGCTGTAACAATATACTTCTGCTATCTTTTAATTTTTGTTTTAAAACGGATAGATGATCGACACATGTTCAATCAGGTCTGCCTTAAAATTTAGCCGTTAACGTTTACTTGGTAAAAAAAATCGTTTTAATTTGGAAATTCGAATATTTGCATACAAAGATCTTCTTCACAAGAAGATAAATATAGTCAAAAATGGCCACGACCATTCAGCCCTCCTAATGATACTTACGTATACGGTGTTGTATAAATCCCAGGAAAAGAAGTATTGCAAGTTTCATGATATCTCGCGATATACCTTCTATTGTAGATGAATTTCAATTTCGAATATCTATTTTGTTATTATTCTTATTTCGAAAAATTTTGGCCAATATGTACAATCTTCACCCATGTCGTAAAAGTAATGCCAATGAAAGTACGGCATTGTTCGAGAATGACCTTAAATGCGACCTTTGATTTACCGGTACATTTTTTTAAAAAGTTGTATGTTGCTTATGCAGTCACAGCGAACAGTGTGTACAATTTCAAACAGGTAAAATCAGGCGTCAAATAACATGCCTGAATATATTTATTATGTAGTAAATATTTTTGTGATGGCCTTTGTTTCTTTAACCAGATAGTATCTTCTGTGTTTGCTTGATAATTAAAATGTTAAGATGATCACGAGTCACGTGACTTGAGAAAGCTATTTTTTTAAAGAATGCATAAAAGGCAGTCGCTCTGCTAAATGGGGTTTAATCGTGAATAGCTCGCTTGAAATGAAAGACGAGCTCTCCAGGGAAAGAAAAGTATAGGTATCTTTGCGGTGTAAACACAAAACGAAGAGTGTATCTTTAACCAGAGGTTTTAGGCGGACGTATTTTCTGGGTGGCTTATGGCTTTGCTGAAACTTAGAGGTTCAAACATATTATAGGTCTTAGTTTAAATATTTAGAAACAAAGGATGGGAATAAAAAAATACTTTTTCTTACAATCATAATATATGTAATCAAAGTCTTTGATTCTGGAAATTATAGGAATCAATCAAGCGTAAACAAACGTTAAAGAAACTTATTATCCGTGGTTTAAACCCTCAGCAATTACAAAAACTAATCCAAAAGTAATGTCACACAATGCATTGTGCTTCTCTTCAGTGGTGTAAAAAAATAAGTACGATTTAGCTCGATGGAGGGAGGGGGGGGGGTAGTTAGGTTCCTACGTCATTAACGATATATAAAGTACATTCCTGATTTATATAGAATCCTCCATTTAACTGATCGAACAGAAAACAAATTAATATACTCAATCAAACACAAAAAAAATAATTATTTATTTAGTTTAAAAACAATTATATAAAAAAAATAATCCATTATTGGTAATGCTCTAAATTAACGATTATGAAATCACTATCATCAATATAAAATCACTGAGTCCTCCATCTGTATAAAGTAAAACTAGAAACACAAGGTGTATGTTGCACTCTGCCACTATTGTGACGTTATTTTTTATCCCAAATAAAACTACAAATAAACCAGATGACAATAGATCATTATGTAATAATCCCCTTTTATAATATTAATATCAAATTATGAATATTTGATCCTTTCTCTCCAAAAATTTTTAACAACCAAATAATGATAATTTAATAACCCATAAAGTTGATGAGATAATTCATTAATGAATTTGTAAAAAGCAATTCTTGGGGTCTGAAACCGCCAGACAACTCAAATAAAGCAAAACCATACAAAGTACATTTCGAAGGAAGGTGGATGGGTGGAGGTGGTTAAAACGCTTTAAAAATTTCCAAAGACTGTAAACTGACCGGCGTCCAGTAAAAAATTTATTATCCACGCTATCGAAACGACGCACCCACAATTTTCCCACGAAACTATTCCATTGGTTACACGCTGCGAGATCACTTTCGTAACCATATATGAAGATGCCAAAGAATTTGGTATCGTGCTGCAAGAGAGATAACTCTTACAAACTTGATAGCAACATTATCAATAGACATAAAGCATTTTCAGAAACCTTGAAATTCTTTTATCCATAACTGATGATGTTCCAAATTAATGATTATAAAATCACTATCATCAATATAAACCACCTGAGTTCTCCATCTGTATAAAGTGAAACTAGAAACAAACGGTGTATGATGCACTCTGCCATTATTGTGACGTTAGTTTTATCCCAAATAAAATACAAATAAAACCAGATGACAATAGATGATTATGTAATTATCACCTTTTATAATATTAATATCAAATTTGAATGTTTGATCTTTTCTTCCCAAAATTAGTTAACAACCAAAATAATGATAATTAAATAACTCACAAAATTAATGACGTAATTGATTACATAATTTGTAAAAAAAAAAAAAAAAAAAAAAAAAAAAAAAAAAAAAAAAAAAAAAAGCATTCCTTGTGATTTAAAACCGCCATGTACTTGATTAATTCAAATTAATCAAGTTCAGACACCAAGGGGAAAAAATAGTGGCAAAGTGCATATTTAGATATGATAAGACTATTTTGTAAAGAAAAACTTGTGCTTTACAAACCTTAGTCCAAAACCCACAAAAAAAAATACAAATGCAATTTTTACATTGAAAGGATCAGCACAGTGAGAAGCCATTCCTATCCTAAAAGAATGACTAGTAATTCTACTGATATCCAATTTTGCAAATGATAAACAGTTTTTTAATACTGCTGAAAATTTACTCCTTGATACAAGAATATTTGATACATAGCAAAATAAAAGTGGCCCGTTTTGTTTTTCTCTTAATCTTATGTAGTTATGGAGACATTGAACTGGACAAAAATTTTGGTTACTTGTCAGATGAATTGTGAGAAAAAATGGTTTGCCAACATGATGCTTATATGTAATAAATTTGATAGTTATCTTCTCTTGCTCCATAGAAATCTGATTAAAAAGGAGTACATTTTTATTGACAACTTTTTGGCCTGATGTTATTTCTCCCACTCTCAAAAATCCATAAAAGGCCAACAAAAACATTGCTTTAAACATGGCTGATTCAAATACATTAGAAACTATAAATGGTAAAAAATCACATATTTTATACAAAATATTTTTTGTAATAGGTATTCTAATATCCTGTGAAGGATTAAGCTTACGGGTTGAGCACAATAATTTTTGTATTAGAAAAGATGAGCATGGATCCTCAAGTTTGTGAAGCTTATAAATGTAACTAACAACAAAGGTAAGATGTAATGGTTGATGCCACATAGTCTCTGGAAAACAGGTATGCAACATAATACACCAATATATGTTGCTTAACTGGAAGCTGAATAAATAACCCATATTTTTCTGCGAAAATCCTTAAAAATAGTCCATGAGTGGGAGTAAGAAGTGGTAGAGGAATTTGTAAGGCTCGCATCCAGTAGTTTCTGTATGTTGCCTCTTAATTTGGAAATGGCGAAAGTGGAGGTATCTTGACTGGATATCTGCTGGCCCATGGTGCCATTTGTAAAAACCGATTTACCTTCCAACGAGAAAGACAGTAACATAGTAAATTTTCTTTTGAAGTCAAATGTTGTGCTTTAAAATAAATATTAAACTTTAGTCATGTCAAGACCAATTTTCTTACAAGAAACATGATGTGTCTATCCTTAGAAGTTTGCTTATATATAACATGAACCAATGTTTGATTGTCTGTGTTAAATAAGATGCACCTGTTAGCAATATATTTCGTTCAAACTTATACAGCTAGAACTATAGGGTACAATTCTAAAATTGCTATGTTTTGATACTGTACTTATTATTCTATTCTCCTTTAAGCAACTCACTACCAAACACTGAAGCATATCCAACACTACCAGATGCATCTGTATTTAACCTTAAATCACTTGAACTTATCCACATATCACGGAGAAACATACATGAACGATTAAAATTTTTAAGGAAATTATAACAAACCATCAA
The DNA here is from genome assembly GCA_016163765.1 of Magallana hongkongensis. Taxonomy (NCBI): domain Eukaryota; kingdom Metazoa; phylum Mollusca; class Bivalvia; order Ostreida; family Ostreidae; genus Magallana; species Magallana hongkongensis. The sequence goes on from WFKH01011926.1 coordinate 66,275,884, forward strand.
ACCTCCAAATCCTCCTTGACTTGTTTTGTCATCCTTATTCTATAATACTCCTTTTCAATTCCTATGGTCAAATCTATAAGCCTTCTTAAAAAGGCCCTACCTGGCAACACTACATTACACGCAAAATTCAATAAGCCTATGAGTAATTGTAGTTGCTTTAATGTTAACTTGTCGTGTTCCAATGCAAATTGAATGTTTGAACATACTTGGAATTTTTTTTCCTTTGGAAGTCAGCACTCCATTTTTGTTGAACCCAACTCATAACCAAGATAAGTTATAACCTGATTCGGACCACAAGTTTTTTCAAGTGATATTGGAACCCCAATATCTGAACACATAGCCAGAAAAGATTTGAGTTTGAAGTCTCATTGTGTTGGTGATCTGTCTACAATAATAAAGTCATCCGAAACATGTGATATGCATGATATGTCAAGTTTACTATGTGCTATCCATTGCAACACTGTTGAAAATCATTCAAAAATTCTTCAAGATGAACTAAGACCAAACAGCAAACATGTATCAAAATAATACTTATTTTTCCACTTGAACCTATGAAACTTGTACTAAGAATGATGGATATTTATAATTCTGAATGCCTATTTAATGTCAGTTTTACAACAGAATGAACCTTTTTCCACATTGTTTGACTGAATGTCATCTGAAATTGATGAGTATGGAACAAATGACTCATCAGTTGGTATACCATCATTGATAGGATATGATAAATGATGAATCATTCAAAATTTTCCTGGTTCTTTTTTTTCAACCAAATCCAACTTAGGTGAACACTGTAAATCTGGAAAAATTTTCTGGATCAGCGCATGTCTTTTAATAATAACTTTTAATAGTGAAATATTTTGTGATACGTTATAGAGGCAATTATGTTCATCGTAACTTTATTTATGTATACATGATAATTGTTTACTCCTTTGTTATGTAATTAGGTATTTTAAGGGGCCAGAAGTCCGAAATTCTGATCATCAATTTCTCAAAATGGAGAAAAATTTTGAAAAGCAATATTGAACAAAAGATTCTTAAAATAATGTACGATATCCAACCATAATTTGTTTGTTATCCTAAAAGGAGTTAAAGGATCGGCCCCTAAAATGATTTTTTCCAGATAACTCTAGAACGGTACACAATTGCAAAACACGTGAGCAAAATGTTTTTGAAATGATGAGAGCTTTCATTTGACATCAAGTAAAAGGGTCTGACCCCCCAAATTAGGGGCCGAGAGGGCTGTAAAGTCATCTAATCATAACTTTTAATTGTGAAATATTTTGTGATACGTTTTAGAAGCAATATTTTTATCGTAACAATATTTACCTATACATAACAATTGTTTAGTCCTTTGTAAGGTAATTAGGGTTTTTAAGGGGCCAGAATTTTTAATCTTCAATATCTCAAAATGGAGAAAAATTTTGAAAAGCAATATTGATCAAAATATGCTTAAAATAATGTGCTTAACAATATGCAACCATATTTTGTTTTGTTCCTTGGTCCCTAGAAGGAGTTATAGGGTTGGCCCCTAAAACGATCTTTTCCAGATATCTCGAAAAGAACACATAATTTCTAAACACTTGTGGAACAAAATGTGTTTGAAAAGACAAAAGCTTTCTTTGCACATCCAGAAAAAAGGGGCTGGCCCTTTAAATTAAGGGCCGATTGGGTTCTAAGGACTTTTAATAATAACTTTTAACTGCGAAATATTTTGTAATTCGTTATAGAAGCAACTGTGTTCATCGCAACATTATTTACCTATACATGACAGTTGTTAACCCCTTTTTGGGGTAATTAGGGATTTTAAGGGGCCAGGAGTCTGAGAATTTGATCTTCAATATCTTAAAATGGAGGAAAAATTTGAAAAGCAATATTGAACTAAAGATGCTCTATATAATGTGCTTAACAGTATGCAACTATACTTTGTTTGTTATCCGTTCCCTAAAAGGAGTTAAAAGGTCGGCCCTTATAACGATCTTTTCCCGATATCTGAAGAACGGTAGTGAATTTCTAAACGCTTATTACACAAAATGTATTTGATTAAAAGGATTTTTTATTTCATATGAAGGGAAAAATGCCGTTCCCTTAAATAAGGGACCCAGAGGGGTCTAGTGTCATTCATCCATAGCTATTTTTGATAACACCTCCATTTCCAGACATGTTTTGTTAATGAAGATCAAAGGCAAGGTTATTTTACCTTCTAAAAATCGTACGGAAGACCTCCTCGTTGATCGCAACGAGATCGTGTAAAGTTTTTTTTTTTTCTTACCAATTGTGTGCACGCGATTTCTCGGAAACGGCTTGGCCGATTAACTTCAATTTTTCAGATCTAAAAGGTATTGATCCGAACCTTGTTGAATTTTTTTTGATTGATGAGGTCATTTTCTGCCGCGAGATTTCGACGATTTTACGACTTTTACAGGGAAATTTTGTCGGTAGTTCTCCTCTTAAACTATTATAGATATAACTCTGAAATTTTCAGGGATGTTAGACCAAAGACTGAAATTGTGTATGATGGTCTTAAATCATTTCGCGAAAAGCGCCGAAGGTCGCCTGGATCCGAAAATCGAGATTAATAGAACATCGTGATTTTTTGTGGTTTTCTTTGTTTATCTCCTTTCTCTAAAATTTTTTGTTAAAACATGTCATGCAAATAAGATTAACAACCTTCATGAATGGTAGCAAATTTCTAAACAGTTATTGAACAAAATGTGTTTAGATTTAAATGTCCTTTCATTTGATACCAAGAAAAGGGTCTAATCAATAAAATTGGGGACCCACAGGAGTTTAAAGTCTGATATCTATAGCACTGACTTTACTGAGGAATATTTTGTAATAGATTATAGAAGCAAAAATGTTTATCGTGCAGTTATGTACATAGTCAATACAATGATTTTATAAATTGTTATGTTATTAGAGGATTTTAGGGACCAGAAGTAAAAATATATGTGATATTTTTTAAAATTTAAAATAAGAAAAATAAAAGAATTGTAGAAAAGAAGATGCTCATAAAGTTGTACTATATAGTATGCAACCACCAATGTTTCTTTAAATTACCTCAATTAGGAGGAAAGGGGTCAGCCCCTAAAACGTTCTTACCCAGAAAACTCAATAACGATAACAAATTTATAAACACTTGTTGAATGATATATGTTAAAGATCATAGGGCCTTAAAACAAGGGATCGGTCCCTCGAATTACAATTTAACAGGGGTCTAAAGTCCATAGTTCTTTATTTTTCTCATGTATTATATAATTAAGGATTTTAATGGGCTGGAAGTCCATAAGTTTGATCCTTTTTTCTCCAAATGGAGACCTTTATTGAAACTGTTTTATATTGATGCAACAAAAAAGAAGCAGGTTGTTAAAAATGTTCGAGTTTATCCTTGCAATCTTTTTTACCCAAACCTGTGTATGAAATTAATATTTGCTTCACTCTATATTTGCAATTGCTCAAATTTTAACTATTCATCGAACAAATTCAGATGTCCTATAATTTAATAATGTAAAAGAATTTACTAAATAAATCGAAAGAAAACAAAAATGTTTCTGTACCCAATCAACGGTTTTGTATTGGACTCCCTTGCTTGGAGGTAACTATCTTACTTTTTTCGTAACAGAGTTATCTTTCCTCCGTTTGTTTAAAACATTCATTTTGTCGATCCTCAATTATTCAACTGATTCAACTGAAAAACCGACGCATTCATTCGTTTTATGATACGGTCAATCAAATATCAAATAGACCTTGTGTTTTTTACCTTTTAATAATAAACTGGAAACTCTAAATGCCACTAAAAATAATACGTAAGAGTAGTTTGTGTAGTATAAACTGGTCTTCAATAAGTGAGTTGCCTGCGAGAGATATTGAACGGATTTCAACAAACCATAGAATGTTTCAGAAGGGTATGCCAGAAAGCTGTAACAAAGATTTTAAAATATTTGAACGGAATTTAATATGCTTTTAATGTCCTTGCTTTTTGCTTACTCGATACAACATCGAAAATAATTATTAAAAGTTGTCTTTGTACTTTTGAAAAAAATGTGTGTTTTGTCTCTATTATTTAATCGCTACATATGCATTGTATATAACAACAAATAAATTCAAATGTTTTGATCGTTGCTTAAAACCATTCCTGAGAGCATTTCTATCATTCTGCAATCTAGGTAATTATGTTATACATATACGCCAATCATATCGTTAATTAAAGAAAACATTAGAATAAACGTCCTTGAACCAAATTTGATATGCGAAAATTTTCTTTGTTTTAGGAATTTGCACTATCTTTCATAACATATATGCAACAAAAAATACCTCATCAATGGTACCGATATAAACAATTTGTTTCCATCAATATCTCGATGTATTGCTATATCATTGGGCATGTAATAAAGTACAGTTATAAAGTTTTGAATTTAAAATGACAGCTTTACGTAAATACATTTAATGAATACTTCGGGGTTTTTTTTCAGAATTAATAATGCATACACAGGAAAAGAATGATGCAAAGTCTTTATTTTCTACACAAAGTTAACAGTCGTGAAAGGATATTTTTTATTAACCTATTATTTTCTTCATGCCTTACATTTCGTGAAACTGTTTTCACTCAAAATTTTAGTACAATACATAGCGATTCAGATGAAATGTCCCTAGCTGCACAAATACGTTTCCATTTCAATTCACTGTAAATATAAAATATTCAAACACGAATGTCTGCAAATACAATCTCTTGTGCAGTGCATGTAACTAACCTTCAGTTAGTTCACATGAAAAAAAAAGCTTTTTCTTTATATCTTCATAATTGGATCTTTGATTTTTTTTTCCTACAGCCATTTATTTATTAAATAATTGAATGAAACACGTTCTGTACATTTTGAATGGAATATAAGAGAAATACATTTAAAGAAAACTGTCCATGCAAGGCCTAAACAGGTTTTTAATTTCTAAGTATGTGTATTTTTAGTTTGTTTCTATTTAAAACCTGTCTTTCTTTATATAGTAATGGACAGTTAGGCAAACCTATGGCAGTGATGATAAATAACGCTTAATTAAAAGATATTTTTTTCTGATTATTTTTTATTTTTCATTGGACAGTTTAAAAAAAAACAAGTTCAAGGTAATTAATATTTTCTCGTTGCAAAAATAGAAAATAGATATTTCTTTCACCCTACTATTGAGTTACATCAAGATGGTTTCCTGTGTTGGCATTATTATAATTCAAACAAAATTCAGAGATGAAAATGAAGTCCTGCAAAGGTCAGTGCCGTGAAAGACAGAAATTCTTTAAAACTAATTTCTTATGAAAAACGGTTCAAAGACATACGTTGAGCCAACATAAGCGAGGAAACACAGACAGATCACTTAAACCTTAAATAAAAAAAGAGAAAAGTTAAGTTAATATCTAAAACAGGAAATTGCGTCTTCAATCTAAATTCTTATGTGATATTATTGGTACATATAATTATGGAACTATCCGTTCTTATACATATGTTTATAAAGAACTCGCATTTAAATCTATGCCACAATATTGTGTGTAAGTGTTTCCAAACCTTCCTATGACAGGCTTAAGAATATCTCATTTTCAAACATTTTATCAGACCTGATACAGTTTATTTCTTTCTGGAGTTTACTATATCTTTGTGTGATTATGTTTTTTGCCTTTCGTGTCATTCACTATATTGAGAATTAGGCATTGACATTAAATCAAACACAAATTAAAAATCGAATAAAAATATTTATTGTTATAAACGAAATGTAAAATTATGTTCAAGTACTTATGAATTACAATATTTGCGGAAGCGCTGTTTGTTCTTTTATTCCATAGCGATTTTTTTTAATGGAGATATTTCATTAATTTTCTACTGATATTTAAAGTTTACTATATTCAAAATGATTACATATATGAATCGTATATATTGACTGATCATATGTTGATACGAAAACAGTTTTTCAGTATTATGACAAATCCAGTATTAGCACTTATGAATTTATTTTTAAAATTCTATCAGCATTTAAGATATTTCATTGCTTGGTTTTGTTTTAGTTTATTGATGGTCCACCCTAGTTAAAACATTTACATTTATCAGGTCAACATATTATAAGAGCATATTTTAGAAAATTAAGAAAAACATTATTTTTATGTATAATACTAGAATTCCGGTCAAATATTATACATAACACCTATGGGTGGGTTTTTTGTTTGTTTGTTTTTGTTTTTTGGTTTTTTGTTTTTTTTTTGGGGGGGGGGGGGTTATATAGAAATAAGCATTTCTTTGTCTTATCTGCCTCCGATTGATCAAACGGTTAGTATATCAAATGAAAAAGTCGGGGTTTTTTCATGGAAAACAACATCGACAATTAATAATTTAAAAGCTTTTCATACACGTGCTTCTCTCCAAACAAGTCATTTATAAATAGGCCATTTTCATCTCATCCATCTCAACTGCTTGTTGATTAAAATACATCTGTTGTACAATGAACTTAATTTACAACTCTTCCGTCATTATCTCTGTTACATAAAGACACCATAAAATGTAAACGCACACATTTTTCCGTTTTGCGTTTTATCTTAGTTTTACGTTAAAAGGGTCAATAAGCAATAAACTTTTTGTAATTTCTAACGATCATTCATCACAAATTCTGCATTTATGAGCAAATCCAGTGATTTGTTTTCTGTCGGCTGAATGAAGACAAAGCACTATTTTAATGAATGTGTATGATTTCAGTGGACAAGCTTTTCAAATCTTTACTTGCAATCATTATTGATAATCTAAATATCATTATTGATAATCTAAACTAAATAATTTAAAAAGGGCTTAAGACAAACTTTTTTTTTATTTCTTGAAACTTTTGATCTTACGTACAGGAAATGCTATTGTTCGTTAGTATGTTTTTTTTTAATTTTTTTTTTTTTTTTTTTTTTTTTTTTGGATTTTGTATTTAACGTTCTGCTTATTTGTAGAGGTCATTTTGAAGAAAACATTTCGAAATTCTGTATTATACATTGAGCAGCGATTCAAAAAATGTTCAGATTTCTACCGGTGTCAACTGCTTAAGTTTGAGCTAAACCAAATACTAATAAAAGACATGATTAATAAATAAAACATATTATTCTAATAACCATAAAAAATAAAATAAAAATCTATTTAAAATATATAATGTAAACCAGTACTTTTGTAACAAAAATTTATCTAAGGCATACTTGCTCTACTTAGCATTCCTTCCTCCAAATAAGTTAAGATGGTTCATTTTAAGCGGTATTGCATTGTTACTTTTCTTTTGCAAGTGTTTTCAATGTGGATTTTAATATTAACAATTTTTGTAAAAGGTAATGAGAAACATTTTTGGATTAAATGGTTTTTTAGATTTTGAATTTCCTAAATCCCATGAAAATAGTTTCCACTATAAGGAAAGTTAGAATTAAACCATAATATTCACTATATTATATTGTATTGAATATAATGCAAAGAAAATGCAAAGAAAAGACAAGGAATTTCAAATCGTCGATAATAAATATTTTCAAAAATGTATATAGAAAGGTTATATATTTTTTACTTTAAAAGCCATTGACAAGGATCGATCTATGAAATAAACTGTTTTTCCGTTGCTGTAACAATAAGATGAATACATAATTCAGCACAGTTTAATTTGACCGTGCTTGACAGGCTTCAAATGACAACTGATGTATAACATCTATGATTAACCAATCCAAATGTTTATAATGCAAATTTGGGGTGTAAAACATTTATAGAAAAAGCATTGAATCTAATAAATGGCATCAATTTATAGAGATTCACGATATCGATAAATCGAGCATTCTAATGACAATGATTTAACGCAAACCTTGTGAGCGGATAATGTTTGATTTTTTTAATCTAGAATTTTCTATAGTTGAGTTTAGCTTTCACAAAATTATAAGAAAAATCTAAAACTAGAATTATATGGAAAGTTTTCCAATCTTCACTTATTATATCAATTTGAACATATATTAAAAAAAAAAAAAAAAAAAATTTAATAATACTTAGAATGATTTTTTTTTTTTTTTTGAAAAAAAAGGTATTAGGTCAGTTTTAAACTTAAAACATTAACAAGGAGGTGTGATATAAGCGCACTTTTGCTGAGGCTGTTGCTTGGCGAAGAACACATACATGAGTTTGAGTTTATAATGATTTGAACGCTTTTCTTGTATGGTTTCAAATGACAACCAATGTATATTTTCCAATATAAGAAATCAATTATCTACCGCAAGTGTAATCTTCTCTTTCCCTTTAATCCTAAATTCTCCGCCGTGCTAAAATTTGGAATTCAGAGATAGGTTTATGATACCAATGAAGACAGTAATCTTTCGTGCTGTTTAGGAAATGTTGTCTATAACCGGGTCAGTTATAAATACTTGTAGGGTAAAGGGCTTTAAACTTAAAGATTGTACGTTGACATTGAAAATTTTGTAATTTTAAATAATTTTAAACAAATAATATTATACATTTAGTATATAACTCTTAATATTTCATATTCAATCATTATGACGTCATAACCATTTTTTCTTGGGCAATGTATGGTTTCTTCACAAATGTAATGTTAAACTTGTATCATAAATGATTTACCTATTTTAAGGCATATGTCGTGAATGGACTCTGCAACATTATAATAAGAGTGACTTACCCTTACGTAGGATGAAAAAACCTAATTTTACATTAATTACAACTACAATATGTCCCAAAATATATATCGCCGCACATTTTCTTAAATTATTTTATATCTATCAATACCTCACGCTGTTCTTTCAATAGTATTAACAAACCTCAAGATTCCCCTTTCAAACGCTCCCTCTTGCTTGTCAGGTTTCAATACACGGTTAAAAATAAAAAAATTACGGGGATTTTGTATTGCAAAAGAGATGAAAGTACCCGGAAGATAACGTTGAAAAATTGTGCGAGGTATTCCGAGTGACTTCCGAATGGAAAAAAAGATGTCAACATTTCCTATTATGAATCTCCGTAAGAAATCTGTTTTCGTTCGTGTGAATTTTATGAGTGAAAAATGATAATACGTCAATGAAGATATCTTGGATTTTTTCCCTTTCATCGATTTCAATTGCACATCTTTTACAGGTATGTGTATTTTTATTTAAAATCGTCCAAATGTGCTGCATAAATATCTTGGGACAGACTATAAATAAATAAGTAATATTAAGGTAAAATTTGACAAGAATGATAAGTTTGCAAAAAACTTGAATATTTTACTACTAATGTACATAAATTTCAAATATCAAGTAACTAAATAAGTTCATATTATTAAAAAAAAACTGTATTGTTACCGAATCGCACGAATCTCAGTCTGATACATGTATCTATATTACTTTAGGTCATACTGTGGAAACATTTAAATCCGTGGGGTCAACTTTAGTGGATTGTGGATTTATTTGCCTATTCGTGGGGATGTTATTTCGTGGATACGTCGGTTTTAGGTTTCAGTAAGAAAGATAACGTTCTAATTTTGTCTTTGTCCAGGATGTAAATTTGTTGGGGAGGGCTACCCACGAATTCCATGAAAATTGAGCCACCATCAATTCTAATGATTCCACAGTAGTCAAATACCATTCATTTAACCAAACCAGATTGGGCATTTAACTAGGAGCGGGACATTGGACACCATGCACTGATTAAGTATAATGTATCGCTTTCCATTCATTGATAGAGTTCCATTGTTTACTGCTGCTCAGTGCATGGTTGTATACGGTAGCTCGTGTGTCAACACTCTTTTTTTTACATTTGTGCCAAGTTGATGAAGTTCTGTCAATACGTCTCGGATTTTCTAAGAAACGCTGTTTCGATCACTTCTATTATCATAATTATTTATTTAGAAAATTAAAGAAATATGAGATGTAATTTTTTTTTTAATTTAGTTTGCTGCAAATTCTGCACGAAACAAATTTTTATATGACATATAAGATTTTTATAGATCATTTAATATCAGAAGAAAGAATAATCTACTAAAGGATATATTGCAAACCAAAGTTTGGATAGGAAGATAATAATGTATTTTTCTTCAATCATGAAATTAGCTTTGCCCACAGTAATATGACTCAAATAGCTGATCAATCATATTTTTTTTAAATATCAGTAAATTACAATTTTACAAAAGAATCCCGACAAGAAAAATTGCCACTCATATTACTTAAGCAACCTGACAAAAAAACAGAGTAAAAATAATGAATAATAATAATTAATATTGATGGGAATACTCCGAAAATAATGCTTTTTATTTAAAATGTACGCCAAAAAAGTCTTATTGCAAGCATTTTATGCAACAAATAATGAATCTCTTTCTGAAGACAGTATACGTGTACGCATAGAAAGTTTAATTACGGTACTGTTTAATGGAGAGATATTGAACAATTTTTAATCAATTTTTAAACTAGTTGAATATGTATTGCTAGGTAACAATAAAAAGTAAAATGAACCAAATTCACATGGCTGACTACATATAAGAAGCCGGTCATTTTGCATCTTTATCTTTTTTAGAAGAGTTATTTTTCCTTGATGAAAAGAAGCAAATTTTAATTTGGTCAAAATATGTTCAGTAAACGATTCATTTTATTTTATATTTTATTTTTTTTTTTTTTTTTTTTTTTTTTTTTTTTTTTTTTTTTTTTTTTTATTTATTTTTTTTTTTTTTTGGATGAACAGAGAGTTTATTCATATTTTCACTAGGAGATTTGGATGAAATTTAAATACTTTTTACAATATCATGCGCTGCCCATTGATATCAATGAAAAATTTGAGATGCAATTTATTGGACAATAAACAAAATTTTGAAAACCTCCTTTGTTCAAGTATTTTTATTTTAATAATACTGTTCATTTATCAGGTACATATGGTCGTTATACATTAAATACATTAAAACGATCATTAAATAATTTACATATAATGAAACTTTCTTACCAACCCATCATGTTCAAACACGTAGCTGACTCAAGATAAAGTTCTTTTATAATATAAACTTACTTAATGAGGCGTGGGACTGGGATTTCTGTACAAATGACAGATCAACAAGAAGATAGCCTCATTAATCCTGTCATATTTGCAGACCTCTTAGCGTGTAGCTGTAGACTTTTACTGACCGCCTATATCATATACAGTATAAAGACATTATGAATATAGTAACGAAGAGGGAGCATTATTGTTTTATAAACTTAGTGGCTACACAGGTCAAACTTTTCAATCCTTAGAAGGTGAAGACACCCCTATGCATAATTGTCTAGGATTTGTTCATCCGTTTTCTTCCTACGAAACGTAAAATCGATGATGCAGTATGTATTAACGATTTCGATTTCATATTATCATTTGTTTAATCTAAAGGTTTTTTTTCAGTATTGCATTGCTATTTAGTTTCTGCCAAATGTTGGGAAAGGAAGGGGGTATGCAGTTGAATAAATTGATAAAGTTAATTAGTTCTGAAATTTTGAAGTGAACATAAATAATCTTTTACAAATCAAGTAACTGGGATGTAATCAATCATCTCACGATGATTGAATAATGTACTTAACCTTTCACCTGATTCAAAGTAATGCTTTAATAGATGTCATATGTTACCTTCACTGTTACATTTTAAAAGTTTTTATAAAGGTGCTCCTACATCATCGCCTTTTTAAAATCTCATATTGATGATGTAGTACTGTTTGTTCGTCATGGATTTGAAAAATAAAATGCATGTTATTGTATCACTACATATAATGTGAATGGATAATACGTAAAATAACCTCAGTAAAGTTCAATACAACAATACATTCTGTCTTCTTTTTTCTAAATAGCTGATTTTTCAGCTTTAGCAAATTGGTTTATGTACATGCAGTTGATTATATGGGTTTTGATATTTTATTCTTATGTTACAGTTGAAACAGAACAATGGAAATCAAAAAACGTTTGAAAGAGAAAATTCAGAAACGAAATGTTAATTACCTACAGCACTTTTATCTTCATTTAAAGCGATTTATTCCTCTCAACTTAATTCTGCTCTATAAGAAAATCCGGTGAGCAGATTTATCTGTTCCTCGTGTTCTCATGAATTTCCAGAGTATTGCAAATTGTAAGAGGTCGATTTGAGGTAGGTAAGCTTGATAATGGTGAACTTTGGCATAAAAAAGTAGTTGGACAATAAAGGCTATTATGGTTAAATAAATTAGGATCTTTCGCAATTTATGTTCAATGCAATGCAAAAAGTTCTCCTTTGGTAACGCTTTGTAAGAAATGAGTTATTTTTTCTTATTCAAAACAGATATCATTTGACATCAAGAAGAAGGGTCCAAATTTTTCATTTCTTAATTACTGGGCTATTTTTTTTTGTTTTTTGTTTTGGTAAATAAAACCAATCAGGAGATAAAGAGTCGGCCTCTGAATGCTTTTCTCGAGATATTACAAGAACTTTATATAATAATTAAACAATTGATGAACAAATAATGGTTATCGGGTTTATCTCTTTGATCTTTGGCTCTTTAATAATTAAATGTTGTAATGAATTGACGAGAAATCGTTCATGGGTTTTCTTTATACTGCTCAAAGATACATATTTTTCCAAAGATCTAACACAGATTGAAATTCTGTATTTAAGAGGGCTTGATGGTCGTGGCCATTTTTAGACTGTATTGGTCTCCTTTAGAAGAAGAACTCTATATAAAAGTATCGGAATATACCAAAGTTGAAAAGATAAAATATATGAATTTTTCTTTACAAAATAATAGTTTATGGCTAAACAAATTATATCTTAAAATTTTAGTTATATCTGATGGTTAATTTGTTGACCACCAAGCCTCCCAAAGTTGAATTAAAACTGATAGGTAGCTAAATGTAAAAGATGACGTTCACTTATCTTTCCAGACCATTAAGTGAACATTCATTTGACTGGACTGCTCAATCATTTTTGACTATTTTTAACAATAGCATTATTTTCGTTGCTTTTTTTTGTTTGTCTAAATTTAAATCAAAAGTGCAACCGTGATACAAATCTCCTATTCCTTTAAAAACCTCGGTTTTTTGTATTGTGTATAACCAGCGCAAACACACAATTCACACAAATATTTCTGGTCGTCATTTACTAAACAAGTGAGATAATATAAGCAAACGTCCATTTCTATTTACACGAATATTGTTTTATATTTGGACTCTTTTGCCGGCGGTCAAAACAATCCGTCTAAACCGAACAGAATTAAACAATCAAACATGTGTCAATAAAAACTACGTTATTCTTGTACTTCAATCTCACGAATACGTTATTTCTGTTCTTCTGTGACATAACGCTTTGAAAATACATAGTTATTAGATATCAACATATGGTGTCTTTGGTCAAACTTTTGTACACGCATGCAAACTCAATCAATAAAAACAAAATCACGTTTATTATGAAAAAAATAAAAGAACAATTGATACCACTAAACGTATAACGCATTTTCTATTTAAACTCATTCTTTTTTTCATCAGATTTTTTAAAAACAGTGAACCTCGTAAACAAGCAAAGACCTAAAAAGAGCAAAGCAACACTCATTGTTTGGTACGCAATCTGTAATAGGGTAGCAAATTAAACTTGTGTTCCCTCTACCTTTTCACACATTTTTCTATAAAACTCATAATAATACTAATTGATTTTTATGTAAAAGTAGTTAGTGTAGTTTAACCTGGTCTCTAATAGGTAATTTGACTGAAAGAGATATTAAACTGCTTTCAATAAACTTGAAAATGTTTCATAAAGGTTTGTGATAGAAATGTTACAACGATTTTAAAATAAATGAGGGGAATTAAAGTGTTTTGAAAGTCCTTGTTGTTTGCTTGCTTAACACAAATTGAAAATATTGGGGGAAAAGATGCCTTTGTGTTAAAATTGTTAATTGTGTTTTAATTATTGGCTAGCTTGGCACTGTATATATCAAAAAATATATTCGCTTCTTGTTTATTATTTAAAATCAGCAATGAAAAGCATATATTCAATTATGATGTCTGAAAATTCTGTTATTCTGTTATTCTGTTTTACATGAACGCCGAGTTGATCATCAATTAAAAAGAATTAGAATATCAATAAACAATTTGTTTATACCAATCTCTCGATGTACTGCTATATCATTGGGCATGTTATAAAGTGCAGTTTTAAATTTAAAATGACAGCTTTACGTAAATGCAGTAAATAAATAATTCGGGTTTTTATTCAAAATTAATAATGCATACACTGGAAAAAAAGTGATAAATAGTCTTTATTTTCTACACAAGTTAACAGTCGCGAAAAGCTGTTTTAAAATTAATCTTAATTTACATATTGTTTTACGCCTTACATTTCGTGAAACAATTTGTACTCAAATTACGGAAAAATACAGAAGGTAAAACCCGTTTTCATTTCAATTCACTGAAAATAATAAATATTCAAACACAAATGTATTTTACAGTCATTGATTTTTATTGATTGGATGAATAACGTTATTTACATTTCGAATGTAATATCACAGAAACCCATTTGAAGAAAACAATGCAAGGCCTAAAAAGGTTTTTTTTTTAAGTATTTGTATTTTTGGTTCTTTTTTTTAAACCTGGCCCCTCTTAATGTAGTAATTGACAGTTAGGCAAACCTATGGCGGTATTGATAAATAACGCAAAGTTTAAAGAAGATATTATTATTTCTGATTTTTTTTTAAACTTTTCATTGGACAGATAAGAAAAAAAAGTTCAGGGTTATTAATATTTCCTTGCTTAAAAAAATAGTAATTTCGTACACCTTTCTACTGAGTTACATCAACGTATCTTACCCGGATGGCAAATTTTACTCAACAAAATTCGGGGGTGAAGTTCTGGAAAGGCCAGTGCCGTGCTAAGTAGGACGGAAATTCTGTAGAACAACATTCTTTTGAAAAACTAGATCATTCAAATCCAAAATAAAAAATAGAAAAAGTAATGTTCATACTTATTACTGTCAATTATGTCTTCCAGTTTATTTTTTGTTTTGATGAACGTATCAAAGGAAACATTCATCGGAAAACTTCATCAAAGCGCAAAGCGCATTGATGAAAAGGGTTTTTTTTGGTTTCTTTTTTTGTCATTTTAATTTAATATTTTGGACGTCATAGCGATTAATGTCCGAGCCTATGGATTGATGGTTACATTATCATAAATATAAAGACACACATATTATTGCTTATAATTTTGACCATTTCACTTTCTTAAATGTAAACATCAATAATAAGCAGCAATGTTTAATATTTCAACGAAATATAAACCTGATGAGTACGTGGTCACATTTTCTTAGAAACTCTTTTAAAAAGCAATATGCTAATGCTGAAAGTTTTTACAATACATGGAAATGTTGAAAAACCGGGGTTTTTTTTCAAATTGGAATAAATTACTACTATCAATCTCAACTTGTGAAAAGGGTATACAATATTGAAATATATTTGATCACTAACACATTATTTAAACAATATTAAGAACAATCAGATGGCATACAACAATGACTATCTCTGTTACAAAAAATGACACCGTTAAAGATAAACGCACATATTTGTTCGGTTGCCTTTATCTTAGGTTGCCTTGATAAAAGTGTTATATACATTAATGTTTTGTAATTGCTAAGTCATAAATCAAGTATTCTGAAATTAGAAGTTGTTTTCTGTCGGCTGAATGAAGACGAATCACGAATTTAATGAAATTTTGGGATTTCATTGGGCAAACAAATCAATCCTCAGAAGTTATGATTAATAATCATCTACACTTAAACTATGAAAAGGGTTCAATACACACATTTTTATTCTTGAGACGTGTAATATTATGTTCAGGAAATGGCTGTTAGGTATCATCGTTGGATGCAAGTACGATTCTCCACATTAGAAGAGATGGTATGGCAAAAAGCATTTTAAAATGTGGCGTTCCAGAATTACTATGAAACTATGATGTAAATACGCTTCTTCCGCTGCTGTAGCGTTAAGAATAATTCATAATATATTAGAGCATTATGATTTGATGATTTTAAAAGTGTTAAATGACAACCAACCAATATATTACATCTATAATTAGTCGATCCAAGTGTGAGCAATGCATTCCAGAACATATTAAAAAAGAAGCATTGAGTATATCAATTTATAGAGATTCACAAAATCAATCAATTATAGTTCGTTGTTTATTGTGGCTCGGTGCATGGTTTTATACGGTAGCTCGTGCATCAACATTCTTTTTACATTTTTGCCAAGGTGATGTAGTGCTGCCAATACGTCTTGGATTTTCTAAGAAACGCGGACTTGATCATTTTTATTATCTTTGTTATTCATTTAGAAAATTGTACCAATATAAGCTGTATTTTAAGCAAAATTATGTTTTGCTACAAATCTACTGTTTTGACAATTTTGAATGTAACTTTAATATTTCTCATATATATATATATATATATATATATATATATATATATATATATATATATATATATATATATATATATATATATATATACATAAAAATATATATAATTTTAACCAAAAAAACTTTCCCTACTAAGTACGAGGGCTGTCCAAAAATTCGTGGACAATCGCGTTTTTGTCATTTTAAACGGGTTAGCATATACAACATATTGTATACTGAAACATTTGTTATAAAATTCCAAATCTTACGAGAGTGGTTTTGAAGGTTTTCCTTAAAATTAAACTAAAATTTGACTATATTAAAGGGTCGCTGAAAGTACGCACGGCCCAGTGTAAAATTTGTCCAAACTTTGTAAATGAGGTTATAGATATTTATTTTTACAGTTTTTACGAAACATGTCAAAACATCATAATCTTCAATTGTGAAGTAGTTAGAATGGTGTACGTCATTATTTATACGTCATTTGAAGCCGTTTTTAAATGAGCAGATGATTTTATAAAGATAATACGGCAAGAACATGTCTTTAAAAGCGCCAGAAAAAGCGACACCGGCTTGCCGCACGGAACAGCCATCATAAAATGCCGTGTCGACTTAGGTAAAACCCCGATAGAAACGAAACAAATGATGGAGGAAACAAAAAAAACTGGAATTAGTTCCAGATCACTTATCTATTCGTGAAACAAGCGATTTTCTGATGGAGCGTGCGATTGTACCCTCTTGCCAGACTGTGAATGCAGCATATCACTCTAAGCTAAACCAAGGACTACGACGTTATTAAAATGTCGTTATAACTCGATCAACGTCAGACTGGGCCGTGCAGCCTGTAATGGCAATGTATATATAATGATAACTCCAATGTAAGAATGTACATCGCTCTGATTTGTATACATATACATTATTATTATCAATCTTAAAATATTTTAATACTTTACTGAAAATGGGGTCGTTATTTTGAATAAATTACTTGTGTTCACGATCGTTTTGGACAACCCTTGAACTAAGGAATATATAGCAGACTAAGTTTTGCATATGACAACAATAATTTTACTTCAATTGGAACCTTTTAAAAGCTTTTCCCACACAATATGACTAATATAAGTTTAAAATCCATAATTATTTTTGCATTTCAGCAATGAATTACAATTTTACCATACAAATTAAGACAAGAAAATTGCTGCTAATATTGAATTCAGAAATATGTCATTTGAAACAGAATGCATGCAGATATGGTTAGGTATATTCCAGAACAATTGTTAACCGATTAAATAATGTAATCCAAATTAAGGTTTACTTAGCAAAACGATTAATACATGAAATAAATGAAGATATTTTTGATAAGTAACTATACTTTATTATTAGAGGTTACATTGTAATGAACATTTTGATTTGTAGATCAACATAACAACGAAACACACAAAATTGGTTGTGAACGAAAATTAAGCATTCGACAATACATGACAACAACTAACATACAAATACAAACGTTAACTAAAGTATTTATATACTATATAATGAAACTTCTTTCTTTATTAACTACATCACATCATATTTAAGGTTCCACCAAGGTTTTATTTCATGCATTAATATAGAATCCTTTTTTAAATATGATTTCACAAAACAGAACCGAAATCTGTTTCAATTATTTTATATGAATTTTTTTTTTTGTATTTTTTTAATAAAACGGGAAAAATTGTTTTGACTGCAAACCGGATATTTTGGGGCTTAAATATTTGTCTTAATTGATGCGTAATATAATTATTAATAAATACATGTTCTGATCAAGTTTTAATTTTTAAATTAAACATATGGTTTTTTTTTAAATAAAAATCGTTATTTCTTTATATCTTTTAAATCTATAGATAAAATCTTTAAGATAACCCACAGTAACATAAAACACTTATCAAACATTGATATTTTATAAAGAAATTGAAACAAAAAATAGAAACTTTTAGAAACATTGTAATTTTCAAAATTTAAACCCCCAAAAACTGATCCCTATCAGTATTATTTTAAAATTGAAATGCAATTCAATTTTAAAATTGAAATTTTACAAAAAATACAGCAGTTTATTCTGAACCATTAATATGCATTATAAAATCAATAAACGAACAAACTATTTTACAGCTTAACGACCTGGAGTTTTTTGCAAAATTGTAATATATTTCAACTGTATATGACTTTGTTCGGGATCATTTTAGTTACAATCGGGATCGGTCCAAATTTAAGATTTTCCAATATTTCTTAAATTTCTGAATTTTGTTTCAATTTCTCGTTGAAATATGATAGTAATTCTTAAATGCGAATGACATATGATTGGTCGATTTTATCCATGTCAAATCAAATTTCAAAAATGATTCTTTATAGATCCAACAAATAATATAATTGTGTGTCGAATCACCTTAAACACATCATATTTAAACACAAATTTGGCTCATCACGAAATTGTGGCGTGATATAGACTTACTTAAGGAAGTGTTGACCACAACACTGCAATGACTGAGATTTACAAATGAAAGTTTCACCAAACCTCCTTATTCCTGTCATATTTGCTGACGTCAGAGCTTGTAGCCGTATACTGTAACCAATTGTCTTTTTTATATACAGTATCCATTCACAAGTGCATTGTTTATTATCCATGCAATCACGAAGATGGAGCACTATTGTTAAATAAAAGTAGTGGCCACAAAGGTCAGACTTTCCAATCCTCCGAAGGTGAAATCACCCTTTTATTTCTCTTTGATTTGTTCATCCGTTTGCTTCCTATAATATAAAATCGCTGATGCAGTATATATCAACGGCATGTCAGTCATAATAACCAATATATGAATATGAAAGGCAATATAATGTTCAGTCGATTATTTGTTGGGGGTTTTTATCACTCCCTTGAAAATGCACAGAAGAAGTTCAAAATCACAATTTTTTTTTTATTTTAATGATTTATTTTTATTGAACACAAAAACTATGTAAATGGACC
>WFKH01011926.1:66306153-66323174 GCA_016163765.1 Magallana hongkongensis
GCGGTATGCAATTAATAAAATGATGTTCAACATATCGTTTTATTTCTTTCTTTTATGTGTCTGTTTTCGAATGAGTTATCTTATTTCGCTGTTCACACTATTGACTTTTAAAAGTACTGAAAGTGCCATTTTTACGGATAATTTCTCATATTTACTGATATTGTGCTGTCATTAATAAGAATTGATGATATTTACTGATAATTTTACTGTTGTTACTGATAATTGCTATTGGTACTGATATTTATGAAGACAACGGTGTTTTTTTACAAGGATTTTTCATTCTTTGAAGCATCTTTTTGCAATTTTGTTTTGATTTCCCCCTGTATAATTCTAAATATCTCTTTTGAAGTTGGCTGCTTATAGAAGACAATTCATAGTCTTGACCTATAACTTGGCCACTGACGGGAGGTAACTCCTTAATAATTTCGGAAACTAATTTACTATTGAAAATCGTCTATACTAAGTACATCTACAATTTTAATTGAATACCAAAACGAAAAATTCTTGCTGTTAAATTTGCATTGAATAGCCTCAATAATCCGGGGTGCATTTTACAAAAGAACTTACGACTTACGACCAAATTTTAAATTGCTCATTATTAATAGTATCAAATAATTTAAAATAATGCCAGGAAACATACCTACAGGACTTGAAATTGTTTGTGGTTGGGTAATAATTTGATTCGTTGAGATAAATTCCATAAGACTGAAAAGATTTACGACTTTGTCGGCGAAAACGCGCCTCAGCTGTTTTCTATAGATTAAGTTGTGTTAAAAAGTAATTAACTCAGATTTAAAATCTAGGGGAAAATATCGGTATTGTAAGGCATAAAGTTAATCAGTGCTAATACAGTTCACTGAATGAGACTTCGAAAAATGAAAATGTTAAATAACAACAAAGATAGTGTATTGATAACTGATAGGTTCGTATTCAGTTTGAAAACAATACATCACAACACAGCGCTTTGTTTGAGAAAATGAAGAAAATAAATGACAAGGATTATAGCAAAAAACATAAATATAAAAACAGTTAATACATGTTATGCAACAGACATAAGAAAACAGTACTTTAACTAACAGTAATTTGAAGGAATTGTGATAAGTAAAACAAAAAATGTTGAAGATGCATGATAAAAAGTCTGAACTTTTATGACCTGATATTGTATTCAAAGCACCATTAAATAAAACTTGATACAAATACAGAACGTGTGAGCTCGTCTTCATTAAATTCAATGGTATTCCCTAGGTTATTCAAATGAGGAGAAATACAAGGCTCACTCATATATTTTTTTTTATTTCTTGTGAAAATTACATATAGAATATCAGAAACTTATAAAGATATTTCAATGATGAAACTATAAATCAAAAAAGATGCTTATAGATGCTTATAATATATCTTAATGTATTTCTTTGCTCATAAGGACGAATATGGTAAAATGTAAATAAGATTTGTGAATACGTCAACTTTTGTTAGGTGTAAACCAGTTTGTTTATTTAGCACTTATAAACCATTCACCTCAGGCTATATATCTTCAACACATGTATTGTGTTTAAAAAACGTATGTTATATTGATTTATATTATCTTTCTTCCAATTTAGATAATTTTAATTTATACTGACTTTTTCAAAAAGGATACTTATGGTCAATATTTGAGTCATTTAATCGTCTTCAAAGTTTAAAAAATTAACTGACCAATTAAAAAGGAAATTTTGCCACATTAAAAATAACCTTTAAGAATGTTATTGACCTCTTCGTTTAAAAAATATCAAATTCAACATAGGTTTTGGGATTACATTTTACAAGATTTCAAATGGAACGTCAAGAAAATGTTTTATTTCATTCATCATCCCCTTATAGTACGGAAAAACGATATATCAAATATGACGTCAAAATGGATCTAGCATCAAAAATACTCTCTGAAATCATTTAAGATCTTAATCTTAAAAAATGCTAGGTGATAAACATATAACCTTTCTACTTTTTGAAAAATATATTTTTAGCCGTACACTATCGTTAAAATAAATGAAAAACCTTATATTTAGCTTTAATATTTGATATTCTACTACAGTTATTGCCGAGATCAAAGAGATGCCCCGGACATTATTCTCCAATATACCACGAACGTCATCAGTAAATTATCAGATCAGAAATACCTATTTGTCTCGCACTGATCATGAAAGTACAACTTCAAACCGTTAAAAGGTTTAAAACCATGTCAATTTAACGTGTTAGTTCCAGTCAAAACGATGTGTATTGCCTCAAATGTTTATTTTTAAGAGATCAATGCGGCTGTTCCTATGACCTCCCTAGCACATTTTCACTGCGTGTTTTTACATGAAATATATAACGTGTAGTAGTAATAATCGTATTAAATTGCCCTTAAACTATTAGGATTCCAAGATATTTTATAAATAAGTGAAGAGTTTTAAAAATCCAAAGAAAAATTCTGTCGTCTGCATGTGAATCATTTGATCGATACACATGTAAACATATACTAAAAAATCCGTTGGGGTTACACGGAACAGCCGTCAAAATGACCTAGATCGTCTCTCTATAGGAGAAACGATTTGTAGAAATACTGGGCTGTTAGTAGAATAGAAATTAAGTTCTTGTTATCGTGAATGTTGCAGGATAACCTCCTCGGTCTCGAAATGTTGTTTGAAATATAAAAAGCCTCGGCTAACGCCTCGGTTTTTATATTTCAAAACAAAATTTCTCGACCTCGGGGGTTATTTTGCAACATTCACGAAAACTCGCACTTTATTTCTGAATTAATAATTTCAAATGGAACGTCAAGAAAAGGTTTTATTTCATTCATCATCCCCCTTATAGTACGAAAAATGATATATCAAATATGACGTCAAAATGGATCTTGCATCAAAAATACTCTCTGAAATCATTTAAGTAATGCTAGGTGATAAACATATAACCTATCTTCTTTTTAAAAAATAGATTTTTAGCCGTACACTATCGTCAAAAAAAGAAATACCCTAATATTTTAGCTTAATAATTTGAAAATTTTTATATATCTATTTAAAGCTATACTTATAAAGGTTGTTTATTATAAATGGTGATAACTACCCAGCACTCTTAATATAGGTCAACATCGTTAAAACCCATCAAACTCTTTAATTTGTGTGTGGAAGTTAGGGAAAAGTTATAATCTATCCACGACTCCGACTGTCATGAAATAGTGAACCTATATTGAGGAATTTAATTATAATGTATTTATTGACCTTTAATACTTTGTATTTAATATTGAACATCACTCTGTGTCATCACTAAGTATGTAGGAAAGGGCGTTCTAAGTTTTCAGAACTTTACACCAGCAAACAATTAAACATGTTAAAGTCTAATAAGGAATATATATAATTCTTACTCTGATAAATGACTATCATGTCTCTATACCATTACCGATATCGTCCATATTTTGTTGCACATGGTAAGTTTGCATTTTTAATCATGTATTTAAATATTGTTATGAAGAGGCTGCCACTGTAGCGACATTTTACCTGTGAACAGAGGAAGACTGAACCTTGAAGCTTCTTAAACAGTGGTGAAAATTGATTTTTGAAAATTGAAAGAAAACAAATTCTAATAAACATGAATTTCATACCTATTTCATTTGTAACATCAAACTCATGTAAAGTAATCAATTTAGGTTGCTTAATGAAGGATCCCATATGAATATTCATGAAATAACACAAATCAGCAAACCAAAAGATATACTCTCAAAACATAACAAACTCGATTCTCCTTTGGGGGAATAGATGACCAAATTGTAAAATAAAATATTACAAACTTCGATTCCGCATGACGTATACGTGTATACGTACATGTGTAACTTGGTACATTGTATTTGGAAAACTTCTTTAGGACGACGGACCCAATTCATTTCTACAATAGTGATTTTAATGAAAATTTCATACGAGTTAGAGTTACTAAAGATATATCAAAATCAATCAAAAAATAGTATAAAAATCGAATTAGATTTTTAGTAGGGACCATTTCGAAAATCGTTTGTATTACTTCTCTTTTTCAATTGAACACAATGGGGAAAAGCGTTCTTGTGAGAGAAAAAAAGATTTTTTTTTAAATTTTGCAATAGATTTTCTAACCAAATTGAAATATGATACTTATATGATGATTTTAAATTAATATCATTTAATAAATGACCATGTTATCGACTTCAATTTTACGGGGGCACATGCAAAAGTGCAGTGGTCGTTATTTTTCTTCAATTTTTTATAAAAAGTACTGTGGAAACCCCAAGAAATACGTTATGTACATCATTTTGAGGTTAATTTATAAAACAAAACCAACTATTAGAGTGTGATAAACTTTTTCTATGATAAAAGACTTCAAAACCAAAGCACATGGACGGTTTTACTCTAATTTAAATTCAAGTATTAAAACGGATCGGAATGTAAATGATTTGTTCACTGGCTCAAACTCTGTTAACTATTGTATGTAGATGGTTATAAATAACTTAAGCAAATATAAAACTCATTATAGAACTTTGACATCCCCTAAAGAAAGTTATGAATGTTAAATAATGTTGAAAAGCGTTTTTTAGCATGTTAAAAAAGTTTATCTTTTAAAAAGATAGGTGAGATAGCGCTGTAGTCATCATAAAACACAGAAGTAGATTT
This sequence comes from Magallana hongkongensis, assembly GCA_016163765.1. Classification (NCBI taxonomy): domain Eukaryota; kingdom Metazoa; phylum Mollusca; class Bivalvia; order Ostreida; family Ostreidae; genus Magallana; species Magallana hongkongensis. The sequence goes on from WFKH01011926.1 coordinate 66,310,806, forward strand.
CTATATAAGCTATTGGTTTAATTTTCTGAATCGATTAATTTTTAATAGGAATGCACAGTGGTGTACTGAAATTATGTTGGGGTGGGATGGGGGTCTCAATTCAGAATGGTGAATCTAGAGTGGGCTTCATATCAGCACTAGCGTAACTCAATAACTGTGCTTCAATCATTCTGTATTTACTGTAATTTCAATTTGAGGTGAAAAATAAGAAATCAGTAGAATCAAATGTACTGTTTTGTAGCAATCGTATCCTCTCGGGCCTTTTCGGCCTTTTCGGCAAGCTCGGAAAACATATCCGATCTTGTTTTCCGAGCTTAACGGAAAAATCAATTGAAGGTAGTTAAGAAAAGATAGCTATTTATTATAATTTTAGAAATAACTTTGCATTATAAGACCTAAGCTACTGTTACTTCTTCTAATTTTTGTACAGGCTAGACAACAAAACACAAATCTTTAGATCATATGTAAATGATAAACCGAAATTGATATGGTACAGTTTATCTACAGAAGTATTCCCAGAATATCCTACCGTGAAGTCGAGAATGCGTATTCCAGTAAAAAAAGACTAACGTAGTTGCTAGCTAGCGCTCGAAAGCGCTAGCAATTATAGCAAGGTCAGCCACTACTTGCACTATACAAGGTGTGTATTGATGGCGTAGAACAGCTATATATTGCGTCATAAGCAATTCATTGAGTTTTAGTGATTGTGACGTAATATTGAGAATTCGATGTTCGTACCAATCACTTCTTTTAGGTGAGCGATATATCTGCGCAAAGCGAATACGCAGGTTTACAAATAACACGCGAGTTAAAGCGGAGGTGGGACATATCGTCAACGTAAACAATAGCAACGCGCTGAAAATAGCCATGTCTTTTAACGTAGATTTTCCAAGTCTGTTCCTCTGGTTTTTTTCTCCTGAGCAGTGGGTTGACCTGACCAGTATTTTTTCGCTGAACACTTGGCAGCTAAAATATTGAAAATACCCAATAGCATAGCAAGTGATGGTAGCCCTGTATACAACTTCAAATTTTCATCATCTTTCGCAACAGTCTCAATAAAACATTCTCTTAAAAGAGTGGTCTTGTCATCAAGTTTTGCTTGAAGTTGGTGGATTTAATCAGACATAATGTTGATATCATTCATGGTGATGTCCGTTTGCACTGCTGTATCCTGGACGTTCACATCAGTAGAACCTGGTGATGTACCAGCAACATAAACATGATCAAGGAAGGGAGGATTTGTAACGCGCTCCACTTTTTTCACATGCATCAAACCTGAAAAATTCATTTCATTGTCTTACTAAAGAGAATAACTAAAGTGACACAGCAGGTTATAATCAATGAATGGTCATACTACTTCTTATTCTTTAAAACTCTAAGCTAACTTTAAAGGTAAATGAATATATCAAAAGTCAGATATAAAAATATGAAGTTTTGTCTACTCATTTGTATTGCAATTTTAATATTTAAACAACAGATGAAATATGTATGGTAACAGGTTAGAAAGCATTATTTTGATTTATACGTAATTACAGTACCCTCAGATCTATCCTGACTGGTGTCTATTACATGTTCCTCAACATCATAGGGGATGTTGTCTTCTTCATAATGATGAAGAAGTATGCCACTATTGCTATCTGTTGAAGATTCCTCCTCATCATTAATATCATCTGGCATCTGGATAGACTTGCTGGTTTTCCTGTTAAATCAATTTCATTTCAGAAAAAGGATAAGTTTTTTTAATAAATCAAATGTAATAGTGTTAATTAATTTTCATACTAACAATTACAGAAAAACCCAAGCATTTGACGTGAAAACAGCTGAATTTATAATCATAATACTCGTTTGGTTCTATATATAAACACTGAGCTTCAAAGAAAACATAAATTTTTTGTAGATAAAACGAAAGAACTGTCGTCTGCTCATGATATTTGCCAATATTCAACAGTCCATATTATATTATTGTGAGACATTCATTAACAAACATACCTAGCATAAGACGAATTCTTGAAATTGTTGTAAGAAAATAAGGTCGAAACATTTGAGCCTGGCTCAAAATGGCGCTAAAACAAATTCGTGTGCATTTGTTTGGCACCCAAGACTTTTCCCGTCTGATGAGCCTTATCCATTGGCTTCTTCTCCTTTGATCCGACTTTTTAGGCAAAGAATAAAAAGCAACATCTTTCATGTGTGGATATTTATCCAAATCTTGTAGTTTTCTTCTTGAAGATGTGCACCCCGACACGCAGGAATGAACAACCGTCATAGTTGTCAATATAAACAAATCTGTCCCACATTCCGGTTTACTCCGAGACAAAATTTACTTCCGCGCGAGAAGAGCTCCGTCTTGGGAGGCTATCTCGAAACAGACGAATTAGGTCCGTCGTCCTTATTATTTATTTTTAAAGACATTAATCTTGTCCAAACTGAAAGAGAGACAACTCAATTTGTAAAATTGACGACTGTCGTTTTTTACAGTGATATACATCTTGAAATAATGCCATGCATTTGATCATGACTGTTTGAAAATGGAATCTTAATAGGCAATTTTTGGTCAACCATATTGATTAAGAGTCCAAACACTATGATACATTTTAAGTACTCTAGTAAAAAAAGGTTGTAACAATGTACTTCTGCTATCTTTTAATGTTTAATTTAAAACGGATAGATGATCGACAAATTACTAATTAGGTCTGCCATAAAATTTAGCCGTTAACGTTTATTTGGTTAAAAAAAAAAAGTTTTAATTTTGAAATTCGACTATTTTTATACAAAGCTCTTCTTCACAAGAAGATAAATATAGTCAAAAATGGCCACGACCATTCAGCCCTCCTAATGATACTTACGTATACGGTGTTGTATAAATCCCCGGAAAAGAAGTATTGCAAGTTACATGATATCTCGCGATATACCTTCTATTGTAGATCAATTTCAATTTCGAATATCTATTTTGTTATTATTTTTATTTCAAAAATGTCGGCCAATATGTAAAATCTTCGCCCTTGTTTTTAAAGTAATGCCAATGAAAGTACGGTATTGTTGGAGAAGGACCTTAAATGCGACCTTTGATTTACCGGTACATTTAAAAAAAGTTGTATGTTGCTTATGCAGTCACAGCGAACAGCATGTACAATTTCAAACAGGTAAAATAAGGCGTCAAATAACATGCCTAAATATATTTATTATGTAGTAAATATTTTTGTGATTGGCCTTTGTTTCTTTAATCAGATGGTATCTTCTGTGTTTGCTTGATAATTAAAATGTTGAGTCACGTGACTTGAGAAAGCGTTTTTTTAAAGAATGTATAAAAGGCAGTAGCTCTGCTAAATGGGATTCAGTCGTTGAATAGCTCGCTAGAAAGGAAAGACAAGCTCTCCAGGAAGAGAAAAGTATAGGTATCATTTGCGGTGTAATTACAAAACAAACAGGGTATCCTTAACCAGAGGTTTTAGGCGGACGTATTTTCTGGGTGGCTTATGGCTTTGCTGAAACTTAGAGGTTCAAACATATTATAGGTCTTAGTTTAAATATTTAAAAACAAAGGATGGGAATTAAAAAAATACTTTTTTTTACAATCATTATATATGTAAGTCTTTGATTCCGGAAATTATAGGAATCAATCAAACGAAAACAAACGTTAAAGAAACTTATTATCCGTCGTTTAAACCCACATCAATTACAAAAACTAATCTAAAAGTAATGCCACACAATGCATTGCGCTTCTCTTCGGTGGTGTAAAGAAATAAGTAAGACTTAGCTCGATTGGGGGGGGGGGGGGTAGTTAGGTTCCTACGTCATTAACGATATCTTAAGTACATTAATGATTTAAATAGAATCCTCCATTTAACTGATCGAATAGAAAACAAATTAATACAATCTATCAAACACAAAAAGAATAATTATTTATATAATTAAAAAAAATATAAAAAAAAAATCATCCATAAGCAATGATGTTCTAAATTTTCGATTATAAAATCACTATCATCAATATTAACCACCTGAGTCCTCCATCTGTATAAGGTAAAACTAGAAAGACAAGGTGTATGTTGCACTCTGCCACTATTGTGACTTTATATTTTATCCCAAATAAAACAACAAATAAAACCAGATGACAATAGATGATTATGTAATAATCACCTTTTATAATATTAATATCAAATTATAAATATTTGATCCTTTCTACCCAAAATTATTTAACAACCAAAATAATGATAATTAAAGAACTCATAAAATTAATGATTTAATTGATTACATAATTTGTAAAAAAAAAAAAAAAAAAAAAAAAAAAAAAAAAAAAAAACAGTTCTTATGGTCTGGAACCGCCATGTACTTGATTTATTCAAATTAATCGACTTCAGATCCCGAGGGAAAAAAATAGTGGCAAAGTGCATATTTAGATATGATAAGACTAATTTTTTGTAAAGAAAAACTTATGCTTTACAAACCTTAGTCGTATACCCACAAAAAAAATACAAATGCAATTTTTACATGTTAAGGATATGCATAATATGCCCTACCTAAAGGGTGAAGTCAAGAAGCCTTAACTACATAGTGATAGGTAGTAGGAAGAAACATATATCCCACATAATGGACTTTATGTGGTGAACAATAACCATGCACAATTATAATCAAATCAGTATGACCTTGTAAATGGTAGGAATACACACATTTACAATCTACATGTAGACACACAGTCAATGGTTCTCAGGAAATATGAATATGTTCCTGAATTACATAAACTTTCACATCAAAGTTAGCAGTCACTGACGATAGTTTTTCTTCTTATTTCAGAATAATATTGGAATAGGCATTAACAAATTGCCTTAGAACACAATTATGAAAAATTAACTGGCCTTAATTAGCTTTTGAAAGCGTCCGATTTCCATCGACCTAACAGTCTAATTTTGCTGTCGCTCATATCAACATCAGCACAGTGAGAAGCCATTCCTATCCTAAAAGAATGACTAGTAATTCTACTGATATCCAATTTTGCAAATGATAAATATTTTTTTATTACTGCTGAAAATTTACTCCTGGATACAAGAATATTTGTTACATAGCAAAAAACATAGCCCCTTTTGTACTCCTCTTAATCTTATGTAGTTATGGAGGCATTGAACTGGACAAAAATTTTGGTTACTTGTCAGATGAATTGTCAGAAAAAATTTGCCAACATGACGCTTATATGTAATTAATTTGATAGTTATCTTCACTTGCTCCATAGAAATCTGATTAAAAAGGAGATTATTTTTATTGACAACGTTTTGGCCTGCTGTTATTTCTCCCACTCTTAAAAATCCATAAAAGGCCAACAAAAACATTGCTTTAAACAAGGCCGATTCAAATGCATTAGAAACTGTAACTGGTAAAAAATCACATATTTTATGCAAAATATTTTTGTAATAGGTATTTCAATATCCTGTGAAGGTTTAAGCTTACGGGTTGAGCTCAATAAATTTTGTATTAGAAAAGATGAGCAGAGATCCTCAAGGTTGTGAAGCTTATGAATGTAACTAACAACAGAGAGGTAAGATGTAATGGTTGATGCCGCATAGTCCCTGGAAAAAATGTATGCAACATTATATACCAATATATGTTGCTTAACTGGAAGCTAAATAAATAGAAAATCCTTAAAAACAGTCCATGCGTGGGAGTAAGAAGTGGTAGAGGAATTTGTAAGCCTCAAGTAGTTTCTGTATGTTGGCTCTTAATTCGGAAATGGCGAACGTGGAGGTATCTTGATGGATGTCTGTTGGCCCATGGTGCCATTTGTAAAAACTTATTTACCTTCGAGCGAGAAAGACAATCATATAGTAAATTTTCCTTTGAAGTCCAATGTTGTGCTAAATTTTAGGCATGTCAAGACCAGTTTTCTTACAAGAAACATGATGTGTCTATCCTTAGAAATTTGCTTATTTATAACATGAACAAATGCTCGAGTGTCTGTGTTAAATAAGATGCACCTATTAGCCATATATTTGGTCCAAACTTCTACAGCTAGAACTATAGGGTACAATTCTTAAATTGCTATGATTTGAAACTACCACTTATTATTCCATTGTCCTTTAAACCACTGACTACCAAACACTGCAGCATATTCAACACTACCAGATGCATCTGTATATAACCTTAATTCACTTGAACTTATCCACATATAAGGGAGAAACATACATGAACGATTAAAATTTTAAAGGAAATTATACCAAACCTCCAAATCCTCCTTGACTTGTTTTGTCATCCTTATTCTATAACATTCCTTTTTAATTCCCATGGTCAAATCTATAAGCCTTTTTAAAAAAGGCCCTACCTGGCAACACTACATTACACGCAAAATTCAATACGCCTGTGAGTGATTGTAGTTGCTTTAATGTTAACTTGGCGTGTTCCAATGCAAATTGAATGTTTTGAACACACCTGAAATTTTGTTCCTTTGGAAGTCTGCACTCCGTTTGTGTTGAATCCAACTCATAACCAAGATAAGTTATAACCTGATTAGGACCACAAGTTTTTTCAAGTGATATTGAAACCCCAATATCTGAACACATAGCCAGAAAAGATTTGAGTTTGAAGTCTCATTGTGTTGGTGATCTGTCTACAATAATAAAGTCATCCAAAACATGTGATATGCATGATATGTCAAGTTTATTTTGTGCTATCCATTGCAACACTGTTGAAAATCATTCAAAAATTCTACAAGATGAACTAAGACCAAACTGCAAACATGTATCAAAATAATACTTAATTATTTTTCCACTTGAACCCAAGAAACTTGTACTGAGAATGATTGATATTTATAATTCTGAATGCTGATTTAATGTTAGTTTTACAACAGAATGAAACTTTTCCACATTGTTTTACTAACTGAATAGCATCTGAAATTGATGAGTATTGAACAAATGACTCATCAGTTGGTATTCCATCATAATTAGATTGATTTTCTGGATATGATAAATGATGAATCATTCGAAATTCTTCTGGTTCTTTCTTTTCAACCAAACCCAAAGGTGAACACTGTAAATCTGGAAATGGTTTATTATCGAAAGGTCCTTGAACTCTCCCAGCCAAAATTTCTTTTTGTATTTTTTGATCAATAATTTCCGATTGTATATGTGCTGAATTCAAGTTTTTAGACTCAATGCCATGGCAGTCTCCAACAAAGCCTAAATAAAAACGATTGTTAAAACCCTGAATTAAATAATTAGTTTCAGATTCATCATACCCAGATAACCAGTGAGCAAGTCTATTTACCTTGATTGGTGTTGGGCCCTTGCGTGGGTGTAGCATTTGTTTTTGCTGGATTAAATTGTGTCCCTGAGTTTGTACTACCTGTTTGGTTTTCATATTTTGGGATGACACGAAAGGACTGCTTGGCTTGCTTGTTACAGTGAATAAATGGGTGTTACCCATTGCAGTTATAACATCTGTGCTAGAAACGACAGGACAAGTCTGCTGTACAATGTTTACCTGAATGATACTGGAGCCAGACACCCCTTGGCATTGAGCTATACTGTATATCCTTACTATCTTTGTTAGGTTTTGTTGATTGGCTCGTTGTGAGTTGGGCATTGACATATAATTTCATATCGACATCGCCCCATTCGACCTGTCCTTGAGCGATCAGCATTCCTAAATCCGCATCATACATTTCCAATTGCCCTTAGCATCTGCGATGTCCTTAACCGCTTCTAAGTTTTCCGCATAGTTTATGACCTCAGTTTTCACAGACTGCTGTATTATTTGTTCTTGAGCAAGAGCTTCAAAGTGAGGCTGAGATGCACCTAAATTACTTGAACATGTACTTATCTGGTTATTGGAAGCACTGTTGATGATAAGCGCCTTCAATTCCTCTTTAATTGAGGCTGTCACTCTCTCCATGACCAGTTTCGTAATGGTGTCGAGCAACTCGGGGGATATGGCTGCAACCGACTCCGAACTCGCAGTCGCTGCTCTCTTTTTCTTCTGTTTAGACTGAACAGAAGGAACCGCTTGAGATTAGCTCTTCCTTTTTGGCATACTTGCAGCTGTTTAACGTGGAAACTAAAATGATTGTGTCTAAATATCACGAGCCTGAGGTACATATGAATATTTATGAGATGCATCGAATAAAAAGAATTCCATCCAATATTTTATTCCCGGAATCATTTTCAATTACATACACACATTTATATGATGATTATAGAATTTTAACTGATTTTATAACATATAAAAATAAATGACAGTTGACCTTTATCATTTGGTCATTAGAAATCTGTGATACCAAAAAGGGAAAATAATGTTCAATGCAATGGTTGTGAATCAAGTATAAGATGTTCAATTCATATCAGTATCGAATAATTGTTACGAGGTCTCATTGTATTCAGAACTTACCTAATTTATATATATTTCGTAATGCGTTTTATTTATCATTCATATGATAATAACAACATATTACATGATACAAATAATCCGACTATTTCTTGTCCGAATTATCTTGATTGATTTCGCGCGCGTTCCTAATGTACACAAATCCATGCAATCATGCCGCACATTGCTACATTTAAGGTATCCGATCCATATTAGCACCAGATTCAATGAATCTGGATGCATAAAAGATGTGTATGGGCTTAATACTCTGTATACTTGGACATAATTTTCATGTTTAAGTATCAATATGTAAGAGAGGAATATGTCCTAATAAATGACCTTTTCCTTTTCTTGAAGAGTTGTCCCCCTTTACTTTTAATGTAAAAAAATTAATTCTAAAAAATTGTATTCTGTATAAAATTTATTTTCAATAGTATTTGTATTTGTAATGATTAAGTACATCTTTCCACCAAAGCATTTATTGATATTCTTTGTATTTACTTTTTATTAAAAAAAATATGCTTGTCTCCATAGACCTTAATGCAATCTTCATTAATTAATTACTGCTTAGTTAACAATATTTTTGAAAATTTCTCTCGGTAAATCTTTTTCTACTCTAAAATGCTTTGAATTAATATCAGAGTATTTAATTCATGATGGATATTCAAGGTTAGAAAAATTAGGTCCTAATATGGGTCGGATACCTTAATCAGTATGAAAACTAGCGACATCAATCAACCTGACGTGAAGGATTTATTAGGACCCAACACCCCAAACCACACAGATAGTGTAAATGTTTTTGCATAGAGCAAATTGCATTTTAAAATATGCAAGTACTAATAGTTGTAGAGTGTTTCGGCAGTTATGAGCCTCATCAGGGGTCTGCAAGAATAGCTGATGTTTATTTTAGGTGAGACCTGATTATCTCGTCGCTTATGTTTTTGCAATTGTTAAAAGGTGATTTGCATTCAGAATTCCTAAGTACAATATCCCAATACTTTTGAATTTAGTAACCAGTACTGTAGGGTTACGTAATGTTTGCTTTGGAGTCCTATTGAGGATGAGTTTTTGTCGATTTGTGTTTATTGTTTCTTTGATAATTGGGTCGATTTCTTGGGAAGAGTAACCTCGCTTTGACAGATGCGTCTTGACATCATCGAGTGTAGCATTCAGAATTGTAGGGTCGGTAGTATTTCTTGCATGTCTAATGCATTCTCCTTTAATGAATCCTTTAAGCACAGATTGGCTATGAGCGCTCTGTCTGTGTAGGTAATGAAAGTTGTTTGTAGGTTTGATAAATGACTTGATGTCAAGCTTGTTAAAGTTTTGAAATCTGCGGCCTTTGTAAACTGTAGTATCAAGAAAGTTCACAGAGGATGGTGAGACTTCAAACGTAAATTGAAGATGCTTGTGACAATGACTGCCAATGTGAATAAAGCCATTATCCCGATATCTTCCGTGGAACAGAATTTTGTTTGCATGACGAAATTGTGTAATAATATGCTGTGTGATTTGATACATTCTAATGTCACAAATTTCTGGACTTGGAATTGCACCCATGCTTGCTCCAATGATTTGCTTGTAGAATTGTCCGTCAAATTCAAAGTAATTGTTTTCTGAAACGAATTTCATTAAAAGCGTTAGCTCCTTGGGTGTGGGATAAGGATTATCTTATGTAATTTTATTAGCCTGCGTGTAAGCCTCGTGCACCGATGAAAGGAGTTCGTTGAATTCCATGTAAGTGTACATGCTTGTCACGTCGTAAGTAATTAATAAAGCGTTTGGTGGCAGCGTTAGGCTTTCGATTTTGTTGATAAAGTCCGGAGTGTCTTTAATGTAAGTTGTTTTTGTACGATATGGACAAGAAAGTGATCACAGTACTGTCCTATTTTCCTTGTCTGCGTGTTGCACTGCGCGATAATTGGTCTACCAGGTGTTAATTTTCTAATGCTGCATTGACCGTTCATTAAAGGGTTGTAAATGTGTACAGGAATTTTGTTGGATTTAGGTAGAAGATAAAGATGTGTCTTGACAGGTTCAGCAATAGCTTGTCTCCTTTGACCGTAGACCGTTAATTTTCACAACTAAAATTATATTTAAAAAAATTGCCTTTGGTTTGTAAAAATAGAACAGTCTGTCAATATCCAGTCAACCTAAAAAGACAAAACCAAATACGATCAAGGATAAAATTCCCGGAATAAAATTATATATATATATATATATATATATATATATATATATATATATATATGAATCAAATCAAATTTTCAAAAATCTCAGGAAAACAAAATTTATGAAATGTATGAGCACATGATTTGAATAAGGGGATGGGGGAAAAGTCATTGTGCTGCCAAAGAGAGGAGAATTGAAATTCCTTAAAATTCTTATGAATAGAACAAAATTGCCGATTCTTTTGAGGAACGATTTATAAATTTTAAACAAAACATCGAAAATCCTGGATAAGGATGCCGAAGTAATTATGGCGACTATTCTTTCATCACGCTCTTTTTGTTTCCTTTAAAAATAATTATCACTTTGCATTGAAATTTGAATTTGAATCGAATCTGAATTTTAAAAAAAAGGTATAGATATTTCAATTTTCGAATCGCCGTTTTTTTTTTGTGGTTTTATCTATGACATTACTTTTGAATCAACTTTTGTTACTAAGCGGATTCCAAACAGAGTATACCAGTTATTGCTGGTACATGTAGTAATCGCAACTTCGGAAAAAAACACGAATTTGACAATCGGCAGTCCTCGACCCTTCTCGGCCTTTCCGAAAATCGGATACAGTTGACGTATATCGATTGTCAAATTTGCAGTATTCTTCCATCTTTACGAACAATTGTGTAAAGAAATGTGTGTGTGCGTGCGTGCGTGCGTGCGTGCGTGCGTGCGTGCGTGTATTCGGTACATATTCCTACACTTATCATATCCTAAATTTGTACGCAGCATACCGGAGACAGACGAGTATTACCGATTGTATCACATATCGAGAACTCCAATTGGTTAATCGACAGTATTAATACTACAAGTTTAGCTTTTTAAAAAAGCTTACCGTCTTTAGAGCAAACTCTAAACATCAATAAGTTATCAAAGAAAATTGTAATTCTTTTTTAATATAAATGTCGGCTTCCTCAACATGCAATGGCGTGTGGAACTTTTTTTATATGATGTGCCATAATCGTGCGTGCCTAAAATTGAGAAATGCGTTCCACGTGCTTGTTAGTTGAGATCAACTATAGTAGGGAAAAGGAGATCTTAGGAAGGGTGGCATTATTATAATAAAATGAAAGTTAATACTACATCATTCAGCATCTTGTTTCACTGATATTAGTTTTGCCGTATCTGCAAACTTGTTTACTGATATTAGACATACCGTGTCAAATCTTTACATTTTTGTTTTTGCATAAACAATACGAAAAGAAAAAACAAAAAATTTCAATAAATATAATAGAATATTGCTTTCAACTAGTTGTACTGAAAAATTGAAGCCTGAATTTCATTCATAGTAATTTTTATTGTTTTTTCGTTTTCTTACTTTTTAAGATTTGAAATCTACGAAAATTGTTAAGTCGTACGTAAAAAAGATCATCAGAAAATTATCTCCCTTGCGCCGAACTGTTTTTCAACCAATGAAATAAATGTAAATTTTCACATCATGTATTTTCTACCAATCACAAAGGAGAGGAAGTGCACAACCCGGAGACTGTAAATTATTTCAACTCTTTATACCGTCTTCTAAGGAAGACGGTAATCAAGTCCGACGAGAAAACGTGAAAGTTAACGTAATGTAGCAGAGAGTAAATAATAAGAGAATGCGTGTTCACTTTCTTATTATATTGTCAATGAATGTTGTAGAGAGTAAATAATAATAAGATAATACGTGTTCACATTCTTTTTATATTGTCAATGCATCCATGTAAACTCAACAAAGAACTGAAACGAAAACAATAGAAGCTTTGTTTTTTGAGGGGGCTTTGTGGGTTTTTTGTTTCTTTGTTCGGGTTTGGGGGGGGGGGGGGG
>WFKH01011926.1:66329241-66356897 GCA_016163765.1 Magallana hongkongensis
TTCCACACACACACACACACACACACACACACACACACACACACACATTATAGATTTTATATCTAATTATATTAATTCCAATAATGGAAATATTTTTAGACAATACGGCAACTGGAACCTCTACAACAACCATTACGGATACAACCCATGGCAGTACAACAACGGTCCCTGGAACGTTTATAACAACGGAGGCTACTATCCCAACGTGTGGAACCATCATGGCGGCCAGTACCGTACCGGAGGATACCCCGGGTTGGGATACAAAAAGACCTCTGTGTATTAAATTGAACTCTAATCAGGACAGGACGTCTGTTCCGACATATGTACGTGACAGGCTCTCTCTCTCTCTCTCTCTCTCTCTCTCTCTCTCTCTCTCTCTCTCTCTCAAAATCTCTTGTACAGCTAATCTTGTTTTAATACTTCTCTTTTTTTATTTACAGGACACGGCTTGTTAATGGAATTCTCTGCTTTTTTTCTACTTCTTTTGTACTACCTGATAATTTTTGTACATAATAAAAGTTAAGGCAGCATATTTTGTGTTTTTAAACTTTTTAGGTCATGTGTAATTGTGTATGATTTCGTGGTACTAGTAGTTCAGTCTTCGTTGAAAATTTCCTATATGGGAATCCGTATTTTGTGTGCCAAAAACGTCTTTTGAAAAACAATATCTATTAAGAGTAGACAGGTTCTCAGTATACTTTGAACTCGGTGAGTGTCTTAGTTTCTTCTCGTTTTATAACATAGTTATATGGACTTATCGATTAAAAAAAATTGACGATTATGGTCATTTGTAATAGCAACGTTACATCATCGGACATTTCCGACAGAGCTCCGAAAAACAGCTCGAATATATTATGTAATCGTCCATGACAACCTTCGCTGTACATATTTTAAATTCAATGATATAACTTCGAATAAAACACAGAAAAGACATGCTGTCTAGCCAGTAATTTTTTGTTAATTGTAAATTGATGAGAAGCGACTCGATTTTGTATAAACATGTTAACATCCTGTGAGGACCAGCACAAATCTTTATTATTAATACATTAACCTGTATTAACATCGAAATTTGCAAAAAGGGTGGTGTCGTGGATGCCCGGATGACACATTCGATGTGTTTGTAAGAGCTTGCGTTTGGGTAATTTTTAAACTATTTTAGCCTTCCAAAAGAGATGAGCTTTTCATATAAACGCAGAAAAAACCCTTTGAAAGAAATTTTCAAATTTAAAGAAAATTCAATCTTTATTTTTATTCATTAATTAAATGTTGCAAAGAACATTTTAAAAAAAAGTCTTCTGATGCATGTTGTCTTTTATCACTTGTTGCTACCAAATAAAATAGGTAACGAATCCAAGTTGTTTTATTACATAAATTTTATTATCAAAGATGTTTTGTTCAGGGTAAAAAAAATGTCTACGATAAATCAAACACAACCAAAAGCGATGCCAGTGACGACATACATCACGTGAATACTAAATATTATAAAATACGGACCTACGTGTAAAAACAGAAGATGTAAAACACTGCTCTATATATATACTAAGTATACAACCATTGAAGATAAGCAGTATGTAAACAAACACCAACAGGATACACAGAGTACCTTTGCTTTAAAAAACAAAAAACGTGTAAAAAAAAAAAAAACAAACAACCAATAATATAAGACGTTTAACGTTATCCTGATGGCATTTAAAAACTTCTGAATCAGTTCAATATCAAACTATACATTAAGTTAGAAGTCAGAGCTATAAAAGCACTGAGTGGTATACATGCCATTCATTTTTTTTTTTTAAAAATCAAACACTAGGTTTCGTCTAGAAAAAAAAATGCATAAAAAGAATACATATTTCACAAAACATTAACTATGAAATACACGAATATATATTGTTAACTCATCACAAGTAAATAGTGAAAATGCTAAGAATAAAATAAAAGAGCAAATTCAGTAGGTCAAGGTGAGAACAAAAAAGGTCAAAGTCAAGTCAAATATTCCAAGGTCACCCGTGAAATACAAATAAGATACAGGTTTAAAGTCAAATTTCCAAGATACCACGGTAAGGTACAGAATTCTATTAAAAATTTCTTTAATGGTTTAACCCCTAGATATAAGTAAATATGGGTCATTTTGTTCAAGATCAGTCGTAAGAATTCCAAAAAAAAGAGGTGAGAATTCTTTGAAATGATTACTCAGAACTCGTACCACTGGTCTGATAGAATAAGGATAACGCGGAAATTCATGTTCATCGTAGACTGTGTATAAAAAGTATGTTTGAGTGAAATACAGTAAAATGAATTCATATTGGTTATAGAAATGACACAAAATGTAGCAAGACCTGAATAAGTTTGAAAAAATTGCCTACAACCTTATCTTGTAAAATCAAAAATATACTAGTAAAATATTAACACAGATTCAAAACTGGTAGTAATCATGGTGAAAAGAAATTACATGTACATGGGTTTGTAAACAATGTATGCAGAACTCAAATTATTAAAATAAAATAGCACCACAAACAGTTATATAAGCCGGTGAGTCTTTGTACCCAATGTATTCGATTCTGTAAAAAATTCAATGATCAGACAGCGGGTTAAAAGATAGACGCTAGAAATAGCAATGACAGTATATCCTTTTAATACACTCTAAACCAACTATATTTTACTTGAAAGTAAAAGACAAGTGCACTTATGGGCCCCGGTCAAAAGGGAAAAAAAAATAAGATTCAAATTAAGCATAATTTTTTATCTCAAATCATCTATTGATATTTAAACCATACGAATCAACAAGTTTTAGCGCTGAATTTAGTGTATATAAATAGCACGACTCTCTTTACAACTTAGTAGGGGTTAGCCGACATTCGTAATTTTATATAGTAAATCGAGGACGGGCATTCAATTCAAAGCCTTAGTTTACTGTCAGCCTAACCGAGTACAAACTTGTGGAAAGGATAAAAGACGCATCATACATTTAGATAACTCCTGTGAAAATAAGAAGTTTTTACAGCATTAGGCTGGTAACTAAAATATGAAAAATGTATGAAAATTTCAAGATTTTTCCTATAGCAAGTGACAGCTATTACCTGCGTGACCCATGTTTGAAACCCCGTATGGAATAAATTATTTCAAACAGTTACGTGGGTTCTATCCAGGTAGTCTAGTCAAATGTGCTCACTGTGAAACACTGGCACGTTTTAAATCGCTTTCCATCAACTTCGTATGGTCTGGAATGTTTGTTTGATTACTATGGTCATATGCAACTTCAAAGCTTTATTCGATTTTTTTTTTCAGGCATAAAAAATGCATAAAGTATAATTCAGCAAACCCGCCAATCGATCCACCAACAGAATAATGTTGATTTAGATGACTCCTCTCTCTGATTTAAATAGACACAATTCAAGTAGGTTCGGTACGATTTTTCTGGATTAAGATTATTTGTAGACATTTAAAAATCCTCAATTGTTTAAACTGTATGCTAATTTTGGTAAATGTAAGCGTGCATATAAATCAAAAGTATCCACCAGTGCTTAAATACTACGGGGAAAAAGCAATTTGTTGATATTTTCTGCATAAAAACGGCACTGAAAAAGGGTCCATTCTCTATAGCTTAAGTGCACTTGTTCTTTCACAAAGTTTTCAAGGACGTAGAAGACAATTTTTTTTGCCTTTAATTTGTTAAAGGTTTTATTTAAAGGGAGATAAAATGTAGAAAAAATCTGTTACTGTAAATCACGTTCTCACTGGTCAAGAGCAAAAAGAGCAAAAAATTGGTTTACTTCATCGCCATTGACACCAAAAAGGGAATAAATTGGGTTTTTCCTAAATGAACAGATGTAGATAGATGTTTTCTGAATGACATTAGCATATATCACCCAGTGACAGAAGTAATTTGAGCTGACTTGCTGAAACTGGCTTATAATATCAGGAGTATTCAATGAAAAGTTTTGGCTGGTAAATGTTCTATGAAAATGTTGTTGATGTGTTGATTCGTTGATACTATTCTACTAAACATACAACAATACAATATGTGTATCATGTTATGTAGAATGAAGGCAGTTTATACATGCAAGACAATCCTGTTAACAGCTCTCTTTGAAAGCAGGACACATTCTTCATCAGAATGAGGTCACATATTCAAAATGAAGTTACAAACTCAGAATGAGGCTGCAAACTCAGACCGAGGCTGTTGACATCAATATATTCTACCTAATACATAAAAATATATGTGATATCATTTGTTTTACCTTTTTAAAGCATCTTAATATTGACACAACCTGGAAACAATTCTCCATTAAATGATGTTTTGAGAGTCCATCAACGAGTTAGGATATGTTTCATCACCTCTTCTTGATCCCAACAGAGGTCAGTATTTAAAAAAAACCACTGGTTTTTTCTCTAGCTCTATAAACAACCTTTCACTTATCAAGTATAGTCACACTATACAATGTATAACATTTGAAAAAAAAAATCAAGATCATGTCTTCCACACACAATAGAAATGACACTATAGTTTATCTAAGGTTTTCCCTTGACTTATGTTGTTTAAAAAAGCAATCATGAACTCCTCTTCTTGTTTGATCCCAACAGGGGTCAGTATTTGAATAATACGTTTTTCTTTAGAAGATAATTCCAAACAAATTCTGCATGGTTAATCTCCCTCAGATTTTGGGAGTAAATAGAAACAAATCACATGACACGTGCACAGAGAAGTTATTTCAAGGGAGGAAACTCCATGAAAAGATGCCTTCGTTACAATCTATGCTTCATTCTAAACCTCGAAGTTCTGCTGTGTTAAGGCGTTCGGATCTTTCAACAGACAATCAAAATTAGCCATCTCTGCTGAGAGTTCCTCAGTACTTTCAGACTTCTGAAAAAAAAACCCAATTACAACTAGTAGACTAATTGTTCTCGAACAATTAGAGGTCTTTCCACCCTAATATTTTTTAAACAAATTGCTAGATTGCTCAATAAGGTATACAAAAAATAGTATACCTGTGATATTTGTTGTACTAGAAAATAGGAGATTATTTTGTATTTCAAACCATTGCTTTAAGAATTCCCCGTTGTTTATCGTAAATATCTTTTAAATTACTTTTTCTGATTTTTTCCCCATTTACTTTGAACAAAACTGATGTGCTCGCCAAGTGAATATTCTTTACACAAGTATATAAACAGAAAACCTAAAATAGAAGAGCGTGTTCTAGAGGCTAGCTATCTATGTACAATATAAATGGGTTGACTGTAAAAACAATTTCCACTTGAGTAACCACAGACTTGATGTGATGCCTGGCTAATTTATTGCGCAATCCAGAAAGCTATTGAAACCCTTACTAAAATTCTGTATTCAAATGATATGAAAATTTATTAATTAACAGATTTCCAAATGACTTTGACCTTTGACCTTTATGTCATTTTGTTCGGCCAAGGTAGACGCTCCCATTCCAAGTGGTCCGACGTCTCTATGATAAATAATAAAAAAGTTGAAAGTGGTTTAATGGAAATGTAAATACTTTCAGGGCCTCAGATCCTTTCGGTATGAATAGATTGAAGAACCTCCTAAGTGTACTGAAGACATTGGTAAAAGATCCACGTCTCTATCTCTTATTGTTTCAGAGGAGTAGCGATAACAAGCATTTCGTACAAAAGGGGCAATAACTCTGTAACTATTCAAAGGTATGAGCCAAGGGGCTATATTTTAAAATGTCTTAAGATGTCCTACTACATCCATGAAAAAGTTTTTCTCTACCACCCTAAACAAAAGAAATCTAAAAACTCGTTAATTAACAGATTTCCAAATGACTTTGACCTTTGACATTTATGTCATTTTGTTCTGCCAATGTAGACGCTTCCATCCCAAGTGGTCCGACGTCTTAATGATAAATAATAAAAAATTTTGAAGTGATTTTATGAAAATTTAAATACTTTCAGGGGCAATAACTGTTAGAAGGGGGCCTCAGATCCTTTCGGTATGAATAGATTGAAGAACCCTCTAAGTTTACTAAAGACATTGGTAAAAGTTCCAAGTCTCTATCTCTCATGGTTTTAGAGGAGTAGCGATAACAAGCTTTTCGTACACAAGGGCAATAACTTTGTAAGTACTGGGAGTTTTTTGACACAGGGTCAATTGGTATCATAACTTTTAATGGCCAATTTCGTTAAGTTTAAATTGTTTGGATAACCCTTATAACAAAAAGTCACCCCGAGCTAAATAGAAAAAAAGAAGAATAAAAAACATAAAGAAATCAAAAGGTCTTTCACCTGGAAGGTGGAAAGACCTAATTATATTGAAAAGCATCAGAGTAACACACATATTGCAATGAAATTTCTGAATATCAACTACAGTGAAATTATATTGAGGCAATATTCTCAAAAAACATGTGAGAAAGTGCAAAATAACATGATAAACAAAATGCAAGTATGGAATTACAAGCAGAAGTCATTTGAAAGAAAAACCTTATTAACATGTGAGAATATATGCTGTTATCTTAGCAAGTTCATATTATTAAGGTTCACTATCCCTGTACACATAATTTTGTGAAATTTCGCTTTAATAAATACAACTTTTTTCAAAAATTTCAGTATTTATTTTCAAAATTGTTATAATTATCAAATTACAGTCAATTTTGGCAGACCTTCAAATGTAAAAATATTAACATTTTTAATCCTGACAACCTTATAGAAGATTAATAGGTCAATCATCAATTCCAAGTGGGAGTTATCTCCCATATAAACTGGTCAATGAACCTGAATCTGTGTTTCTAGACACCCGGAACTCACCTGTATGTCCAGATCTACTCCGGCCTTCAGTACGACGTCTGGAGCTTTGGGCTTTATGACGGGTGTGGCACGGGGTTTGATTGGAGCAGAGGTGAGGGGAGGACCCGCCTTCTTATAGGGAGACTGCTGGGACTTGACTGAAATAGAGAAAGGGGGGTTACTTCAAGGAAGTCTGTACTTTAATAGTTTAGGTTTATTAAGGCGGGCATTTAACCTTTACTATATGTGAAAAAAAGAGAAAGATAGGGTTATCCATCGATGTCTATACTTCCAGATTATGCTAAAATTGAGGGGTCTTGTACCACAAGGATGTTTCTGCAATTTTAGTACTGGGTACAAGTTCCTAACAAAGTTTTGGAAATGGGAAATATACGGTGGCTGCTATAGGACATATGCTCTAGATATTTTTTTTTAATTCGTGGCCACAAAATAAAATTCGTTCCCACGATATAAAAGTCGTGGCCACGAAATAAAAGTCGTTCTTACGAAATAAAAGTCGTGGCCACAAATTTAAAAAAAAATATCTCAAGATATGTCCTATAGCAGCCACCGTAGAAATACAACTAAATCTGCAGCAATTTTTGTAATTTGTTCGATAAGTTATTTTGAATAATTATTTAATCATCAAAACATTTTAAAAATCAAATGTCAACAAAATGTGTACTTTACTTTTGTAACTAAAAATGCTGACTTTTTCCTTTGAGGTCTAAATCTGTTTAGAAAAACAATTCTTTCAAGACTTTTCCTATGCTGACATATTAACAACTACACACGTAGTAAAAAAAAAGAGATAAATGATGTGAATGGTTAGTCAATTGTAGATGACAAATAACCAAGACTTTAGTTCTACAGAAAAAAAACATGAGCTTTCCAGTTTTACTGCTTAAGCTGCAATTCAGCATCTTTTTCAACAGAATGAAACTAGACTGAAGTTTTGTACATTTGATGAAGTATATTGTGAGTACTTTTTAATTCTTTTTTACAGACACAAATTTAAGAAAATCTTCTACATTATAGGTATTAAATATTATTAAATATGTTTATGTTAAATGCATTGAAATATTGATCCTTTTTTTCTCTCACAAACAAAAGTAAGGGTATTGAGAAACAAAGTATTCCCTATTTACTGGCATTTAATACTATGGTACACAATGGCGCATACAAGAATTGAACCAAAAGTAATGTCACACAATGTCCCAACTACAATGTATTTGTTTCATCACTAAAAAAATCGATAACACTGACTAAACATGATAAAGTTTTTAAATGCGTGAATTTTTAGCATGACCACAACTACCTTAACTGTTACACTGTAATTAAACTAATGCTTTTACTTTCCATACGTGATTTGTCCAATTCCAATATTATAATCATGCTAATAGTTGCACTTACCTCTTGTGTTTTCCAGACAGCGAAGGCAGTAAAGGGAGAAGGCGCAGTAACTCTCAGAGCGGTATGCAGGTAGGTATATTACCTACACCTGAGGTTTTCTTACATGGAATTCTTAAATGTTGTTATTAACGGCCTGTTCAACATGTCTAACTGGGAAAGGGACTAAGCTTAAGGGAGATGGAACACAAATCTTTAGGAACTCTTGAATGAAGAACTTAGAATATGCTTAACTGTTTTGCTACTCTTGTCGAACATGATAAAGACATGCCAATGATGTGAATGAAAAAGGCCCTGCCAACAATTAAGTGAAAATATAAGTCTGTTCAAAAGGACGTTTATCTTTTTCTTACAGAGCTCAACAGAACCAGCGGTCTCCTGTGAAAGGCAAATGTCTGGGTCGTGACCTGAAGCCCCCTGACTTCTGGATCCATGACAACATGGAGATGAAGAACATCGACAAAGGTCAGAGGAGTGAGAGCACGCCGACCATGAGCACCAAGCTCCAACGACTACCGCTCAATGGACGACCTGCCCCCCTACCACGAGGACAGACGTAGAAACTTAACTCTTGTTCAAAGGGTTATTTAGTTTGAATTTAAGGATTATAATTCAAGACATGTTGAATGCAGTCGTAATTTTGTGTTTTTTATGTGTTGTTAAAAATATCGAAGTTTGAATAAGGGTTACAGGATTATAATTTTAGTCGGGTTTTGGACATTCCTACGTTTGGGTTATAATTCAGGTCTTGGCTCATGCATTTCTATATAAAAAATTGTTTTATTTTTACATAAAAATATGAAATTTACTACCATCCACCCTCTGATCATGATGAATGAGAGAGGTTCATGCCCCCAAAACAACCCGGTCCTTGGATAATTTGCCCCGAGGCAACAAAACCTCTAATGATTCCAGTGGAAGCTCAACCTCCACCTAGGTAACGTATGTTTAATTATGCAGATCAACATTTATTGCCTATCTAGAGTTACAAAAAGTATCTCTCTTGACGTGTATGTTAAGTCTGTAGTATGTTATTACAACGATCGCTTACTGCACAAATGGCAAGCACTATGTTTGAATAGATTTTGCCTTAAATCAGAGATAAAATATGACTTCTAGGATAATGTAAACTATAATAAAATGCATTTTATGCTAAATAAGATTTTGGACTTGTAAAATGTTTCAAAAAAGATTTAGGAATTAAATTAATTGCTGCTCAATACCAACCAAATGATCCGAAAACCTCCCAAAATTCTTTCTACTGATATTATCATCAAACATGTACTGTTTGCTTCATTTCCATAATAACAAATTCTGTAAGGTAATAACCATGATTCTATGCAATAAAAAAGATGGCCTATTTCAAGTGAAATTCTTCTCAATATGCTTTAACAACTAAGCCTGCTTTTTTCATTTGTCTGCAGCCATTGCAATGGTGACAGCTTTACCTAATGGAGTGCTTAACTCGAACCTGGATCGAGGAGATTCCGGGATATTGTCACTGCGGGATTCTCCCGGACTCAGTACAACATGTAGTACACCAGTGGGGGACCAAGGGTCAACGCCGGGGATCTCCCCCAGCCAGCCACCACCAAGTAAGTACCCTAGATCTAACACACAGATTTCTGCTGTAAACTACCACCCACCCCCAGGAAATACTAGATACATTACACATATTACTACTGTAAACTACCGCCCACCCCCAGTGTATACTGGATCCATTACACAGATCTTTGTCATGAAAATCCCTGTTCCAAGTCAATACTGGATCCATCACACATATTACAGATATATGTAGTAATCTAGTTGTCTATCTATTTTTTATATCACATTTGACATAAGTCTATCCCCACCCACTCCTCCCTCTTACCAAATAAAGAACAAAATATAAATAACTCCTCTTGAAAATACAATATATAACAATATATAAAGAATATAGCCTTTTTCTTTAACTTTTTTAAAGAATACCATTTAGTTGGGTTTTTTTCCAGTTCCAGATACAAGTGTGAGAGTTGGGTTGGCATTATTTATGAATGGCTTGTAATTTGATAAATGCTGACAAAATTACTGCACCCAAATTTGTTCTGAATATCAGCATCTGCAAAAAGAGAAGGGGGAGTTAAAGAATGAAACAAATACAGTAGTAAAAAGTACTGTAAACCAACTTTTATTTGCAAAGACTTAATTCGTGATTTACCGGAGATAACTAATTCGCGATGACTAGGCCTAATATAAGTTGGTTTACACTACTTACAATATTAATCATCCAAGCCTAAGGAACTGTTAAGTGCAATACTATCATACCCACTTATTTTCCATCTTTTAGCCTTAAAGGGGACCCTGGAGTGTGTTCCTATTTTCAGGCTCTTCCAAATGTTATGTAACAGTACAGTTTCTGTCTTCCTTATTTGTCAATATTAAGGAGTCTCGTGGGATAATGTTTCAAATATACGATTTACTTTAATTTGTTAACCAGTGAAACGTTAAAATTTTGAGTAAACTATGTGCAATTTTGGTCGTATCATTTTCAATTTCATATGTAAAAAATTACAATCATACGTTTTTCTTTTAATTTTTAGTAGTGAAAGGTTAACGTATAAGCAAACTTTTTGCAAAATTAAAACGAAATTGACTTGATAGTTTTTATGTTATTCGCCCTCATAGTTTGGTCCTATAAACGTGTCTTGCCAGCCATTTTACATATAGATTTGTATAGAATAAAAAAGATGTTTAGGAATCAAATTTAATTTTATGTTTAAGTAAAAAAAAATACCTTCCCCTCATACAAAACATTAAAGGATCGCGAATATGTTTTTATTTTACAAATTATAATTTCAATTTTAATTATTGACGCTGCAATAAAAAATCCACTGCGTATATTTTTGTCAATTGTTATGTCAAAGTCTCAACTGCCGTCATCGTAAGACGTTGACTCCCAAGTGGATAACGTCGATTCTCAAAAAGCGGCAAAATGATTAAAATACTTCTGAACATTATTCTAAGGATTCATTTCACTAAAAAAATTTTATGGTAAGTATTTTTTAATAAAAACGTTGCATTTAAACCTGTTTATTTGAACATTTTATTCTGCGTTTGCGTTTTATGACATTGAAACGTTTTTCTTGCGCAGAGGGCGCAAAATTTTAAACCCGCGACTGACCTTAAGAGTGGAAAAACATGGTTAAATGTTGCAGTTCAAGCGTGCATTTGCTTTTCTGTGTCAATTTGAAATAATTTCAAGCTTAAGTTGATTGACCCAGCTATTGAAGGAAATGCTCCTATATAGATACCAAAAACCATTGCTGTTCTGCTGTAGCGGAAACTCAACTGCAGTGATACCTTAGAGGAGGTTCAGTGCTGTGGTAGCTTAATGTGGTAGATCATCAGTGGTAGTACAGTGTTCTGGTAGCAAATTGTGGCGGTTCACTGTTGTGTGAAAAAGTTCAACATCTGTAATTATAGTTTTATAGTTCTTCTGTGGTAGAAGTTACATATATTTGTTATTTGCTCATTTGTAGCTCAATAATTTAGTATGGATGCATTATCTCTGTTTAAACTTCTACTTCAGAAATATCATTTTGATTTGATTCAAATTATTTGGCACATAATTAGATTGCTATAAGTTTAAAAGCACTTTTTGATTGAATATTTCCAAAGAATTGCCATTTAGTTGCAAAAAAATTTTCAAAACCAAAATTTACAAAATTTCATTAAGACAGTCTTACTGCTTTCAAGGCATAATAAATGATTTAGATGCTACAAATGGGTATTTCACTTTATTAAAGGTACAGGTTAATATCTCACTGTTCAGAAGTATGATTTGATTTATCACTGCTATGCTAAAACAATCTAACAGTCAGATGCTTTCTGCATGTAAATCTCTCTCCTCTGCAGAAGCTCATTATTTAAGATTTGAAATCCTGACCTGTAAAATAACTATTCTTTGTAGCCTAAGCTGTGTTACCTTCACTGTGGCGTTGTCCTGTTGTTTAGGTTGTTTAAGTTGAGCCGAATTTAATGTCTTGTTTTTTCAGATTTACATTGATTTTCATTACTGTATCATTATAGAGAGAGTCACACAAATTCATACATTTCATATTCCTCCATTTGTTATGTTTGACAGATTTACATTGAGTTTCCTTATATTAAAAATATGCCACTGTAATCTCATTAGAAATGTCTCACAGCTCATGGATGATATCCCCGCTATCTTGTTGTCTGAGTTACTTACATTCTGCTCCTTCCGATAAAAAAAGCAACTGTATTATCATATGGAATGTGTCAAACACAGTTGTTGATATTTCATTCACTATCTAAATGTTTGACAGATTTTCACGAGGTCCTTAACAACTTTGGAAGTGTTGCAATTATTCACATGCCAATCTTCACAAATGTTGGTTTTGTTTTATCAACATTGACTTAATTATATTATTCCTTTATAGATTGCATGATTGATGTGGTGTGGTTTTTTTCTTTTTCTTTTTCTTTTTTTTCTTTTGTAGTTGAAACCTATCCTTTAGATTATTCATGTAAGTGTGTTATCCTATAAATTTGAATTCATTTCATAACAGATTTCTTATTCATTCCTGTCAACAAAGCCACCCCGATTATCAGCACTCCGTTGGTCCTGTAAACTTGACCTTCAAACTTGCATGCTATAAATTTATTATCATGTGCATTTAAAATGAGTGTAAAAGGTTAAATAGTGTTTCTGCATTTGATTAATTCAAATCACATTTCTAAATTTTAGAAATTTTATTTTCCTTGAAATTTTACATCCAATAAAATCAGTTAAATTTTCTTAATAGCCTAGAAAATAAACTTAAATATATGTTTTTTGATCCTTGTTTTCTAATTCAAGCAGAGTTCTACTTGTATATGTGTAAATGTACATGATTAGAGTTTACATGTAGATGTTTTTAACAAGTATAGTTTTTAAATACTGTTTCTCTGGTTTTTAATGTTTTTTCTCGGTGTGTTCTTCCTCCCATATAGTGAAATGACAAAATCCTTTGCTTCGCAGACAAGCGTCCCGTCTATGATGAGGATGACACATCCAGCCTGTATAGTTGTCATGACGACTGTTCCTTTTCCAATAGATCCATTTGTTATGACATATATTCCCTTTGACTGTCTGTGTGTCAGTCTGCATCTGTCTGTGTGTCAGCCTGGGTCTGTGCATCAGTTATTGTGTGTCAGTCCGTCTGTGCATCAGTATGCATCTATGTGTACACACTTATGTGTCATACTGTTCTAGTAATTTTGTATGTGTGTATCCATGCTTTAAGACTAACATATATTCCATTAAAAGATATAGAAAAAAAAAAGATTCTGTATACAAATCTTATGGAAAACTATGAGTCAAGAAACCCTCTCCTGCTAAGATATGTGACCCCCTTCCTCTAGCTTATTCCTTTTATCCCCTCTCCTCCACAACCTTTTGTCTGAAGATCAAAACTGTTTTGACAGATTTTACTTGATCTTTTTTTTTACTACGCAAAGGTGAATGCGGTCCATTATACTTTATATCTACGATTTATAGAACTGATTACATTTTTTTCACACCATATTTTCTGCGTGGCAGAAATGAATCATTCTATTTCAGCCCACATCTTTAGCAAAGTGTGATGGAATATTCCTATTTTTTTTATTAATTAAAAATTTACATTTGCAAATATGCTTCCTTATATGAACCTATAGAATAGCGAAAACGTTCAATTTTGTATGAACGTTTTCGTGACGTCACAATGATAACCGCACGCGCTTATCGCTTGTCGCTTGGATTATTGTAAACATAAAATCGAGGTAATTTTAACAGTTCTGAACAATTTGTCTTTTTAAGACGTAAATATAAGTAATAAACAGCAATGTTCGGGCTTCACGGGATTTGATCACATGGACTGAAGGACTGAACTTTATTTATTTTACAACGATTGATAAACAAGTTCTACAACTTATATTAATATCTCTCGTTGGCACGGATGTTAGCGCGAGGGGATCACATGACCAACCAACTTCATATCCCGGTGAACTTTTTAAATTGCTGTTTATTTCTTAAATATTGTTTCAATAGAAACATTACTTTAAAAAACGCTAGTGTTACTATTTCTTTTAAATCGTCAATAACATAGTGTCACTAGTATTTCTAAAAATAGCTATAATATAGTGTTACTAGTATTTCTTAAAAATGACTATAATGAAGTGTTACTAGTATTTCTTATAATTAATATAAAGTAATGCTGATAGTATCTCTTAAAATGACTACAATAGAGTTTAGTTAGTATCTCTTGATTGTGATAGATTTTAAAAGGTCTATAAAATAGAGTTACATGTACTAGTATGTCTTAAAATGACTACAATATAGAATCACTATAATATAAGTAGTATCTCTTACCTTTGACCAACACAAGCAGTCCCGGTAAAGGAACTAGGGCGTAGTGCGTCTTTTATACGTGGTTTAGTGACCTCATTGAATTTGATTGGTCGATACCTAATCAAGGATGTAATGTCAACAGTAACCTAGTAATCATGTTTTCTACCAAAAAAATTATTTCTTAGAACTGTCACTAACGAGCTGACTTAATTAATTAACCTCTGTTGCTATTTTCATCTGCCTTGTACATTACGAATTCAATTTATATTCCTTGATTGGCGGTTATGTTGATACATGTAGATGCGCTTATAACTAGCATGTGTATTTCTTTATCTCCACAAGATAATTCACAGTGAGCTACTTCGCTTAAAAAAAAAAAATTTGAACCCCCTCTCCAATAGCAATGAAAATAAAAGGGGGGTTCAAAAACATTAAACTTCTATTATAGAAAGGTATGTGTTCGTCGTCCTTTCGGTGTATTCAGTTAAAAGGGTTTGTAATCACCTTTATTTAATAGTAGATACATGTGTATATAATATTTTTGAAAACAAAAATCTTTAAACCGATATGGCACTGATTTTAGAAATGATAGTTTGAAATTGATAACATGCATATTTTGTTAGTATAGCTGCTCGCCAGATTGTGTGAATCCATAATATTTTGAACCCCCTCTCTAATGGAAATTGGAAATCGGGGGGGAGGGGGTCAATATATCGCGGCCATAATATTTTGAACCCACTCTCCAACAGTAATGGAAATCAGAGGGGGTTCAATGTATCGCAGCCATAATGTTTTGAACCCCCTCTCCAATTGGAATTGGAAATAGGAGAAGGGTTCAATATATCGCAGCCATAATATTTTGAACCCCCTCTCCAATAGCAATGGAAACCAGAAGGGGTTCAATATATCGTGGCCATTCTATTTGAACACCCTCTTTACTGGAATTGGAAATACAAGGGGGTTCAATATATCGCGGCCATAATATTTTGAACCCCCTCTCCAACTGGAATTGGAAATACGAGGGGGTTCAATATATCGTGGCCATAATATTTTGAACCCCCTCTCCAACTGGAATTGGAAATACGAGGTGGTTCAATATATCGCGGCCATAATATGTTGAACCCTCTCTCCAATTGGAATTGGAAATAGAAGGAAGATTAAATAATTATATGATTTGAACATATTTTTATTGTACAAAAATATAATTGGGATTGGGCACAATTTCCATAACTTAGACTGCCCTCTCCCAATACAAAGATATAATACAATAGATGTGTACACAACATAAAAAAAGGTCAGTGGATAAAATGGCAGTTTACATTTATGCAATTGACATGATTGTATGTAAATAACAATGGTATACTAGTAGTTTTAAGATCAGTTAAATCTTTCAGTGTTTTTGATATAAACTAATATAAATAAATGTTTGTTTTCATTGTTACTCATTGCACTGTCACCCAAAGTAAAACATGAGTATTGACAATGTTTAGATTTACAATATAAAAAATTTCATTAAATAGAACATTTCTAGCATCTTTATATATATTACATGTGAAAAAATAATGGTAAGTATCTTCGAGCTTACCACACGAACAGAGTGGACAGTTGATAATATTACATCGAAATAAATCAATTGTGACGAAGTCTAGTATGAATAATATTCAAAAATCTATCACCATCTGTAAAAACATTAAGTCTAGTTCATTTCATTTTTAACAGAAACATGTATTTTTTCCTTTAAAATGCGAACAGAGTCACTTTCACGGACATCCGTTGAAAGCTCATTCCATTCATCAACAACAGTAGGAACAAACGAAGATTTCAAATAGAGTAATTCTGTGCATTTCTGGTAGTATAGTTAGATGCAGTAGCACGCTTGTTTGGAAAAATATCCATTACATAACTAAGTAAAATGTTTCGGTCAATTTTATACATTGTTTTTAGCCTGGAAATTTTCCTTCTACTATAAAGCGTTTCCCACCCTGTTTCAAAGTAAAGAGATTCCCGAGAAGCAAAAATAAGTAAACCTGTAACAATTCTTGCTGAAATCAATTGTATTTTCTCTAATTTGTCAGAATCAGTAATAGAACATCCGCCCAATACTTCAGATGCATATTCTAACTGAGGCCTTATAAATGAAGTATATAATAGTGACAGTGATTTTCTGTTAAGTTTAAATTTAAGGTTTTTTTTATTAATACCAATTTCTTTTAAGTATTTGCCATAAAAGAATTTGTATAAGATGACCAGAAAAGGTCCTCACAAAATATAACACCTAAGTGTTTATGGGTGAAATTTTAACGTAGGGGTTACTGTATTAGGTTTATTATTAAAATAAACAGCCTTAGTTTTTGAAGGATTAAAACTTAAAAGCCATTTCTTAGACCAAACTTCGAAATTTAAAAGATCCTGATTAAGATTAAATTCCATATCGCGTACATTGATTGCAACATGTTGAAGGCTATGATCATCTGCAAAAAGTCTACAAAATGTTAACATGTTATCTGCAATATCGTTTACATAAATAAGAAATAGCAATGGACCAAGGACAGAACCTTGAGGTACTCCAGTATTAATAGACTTAATAGACGACAACACTTCTCGATACATAACTTTTTGCTTTCTATTTACAAGTATGTAGTATTTTTTGTAGTAATCCGTGATGCATTTCATCTCAGGAATGTCATTCAGCTGATTGGTCAGTTTGTCGATTACGTCGGTGTCTCATTTAGTATGCAAATTTATTCCGACGTCACAGAAAATAGTTTCTCCGACCTGTTTAACGATCAACAAAACTTTTGGGCGACCCACTTAACATCATAATTTTGCCAAATCGGATAGGAAAGTCAGTTTTAAAATAAACACGATTTTAACATTAACATTATTTATCTACATACATGTATACTTTGTTATTCATTTGACGAATTCTTTAAACGTATTTAAGAGAAATGATCAAGTGTTAGAAATGTTTTAAGGTAAGAATTAATTATGAAAAGATTGTAAAAGAAACGCCAATTATTACATTTGTATTCCCTTTCCCGAAGCTAAATAAGATATTTTGATGACATGTTTAATAGATTAACTTAATTGATAACCGATAATTGTCAACGATGAATGTGCCATGGACAAATAATTTACGTTAAAAACAAGAACAGTTTTCACCTGAGACTGATTTCACAATACCGCAACGCTGTACCGCTGGATGCGCGGTTTAAACTGAGTTACCTGTGGTAAACCGCGATCAATTACACACCACGAGGACTCTCGGGAAATATGCAAACCGCGTTGGCCGTAGTGTAGGTGGGATGGGGTTCAATATATCGCGGCCATAATATTTTGAACCACCTCTCCAAAGGGAATTCTATATAGGAGAAATGTTCAATATATCGCAGTCATAATGTTTTGAACCCTCTCTCCAATGGGAATTGGAAATAGGAGGGGGGTTCAATATCTCGCGGTCATAATATTTTAAACCCTATCCAAGAGCAAATGAAAATCATAGGGGGGTTCAATACATCGCGGCCATAATATATTGAACCCAGGGTTTAATTTTTTTTATTGGGGGGCTCGATATTTCGCAGCGAAATATTGAACCCGGGTTCAATAATTCTTTTCAGTGGGGTTCCCATTTTACGTTTTGCCTCAATACGTCCGTATGTACATGAGAAGAAAGAATTCAACAGTGAATAAATTTTATTTTGTTAAAGCAGTATAAAAACACATAAAAACACATAAAAACACATAAGGTGAGAACTTATCAATTCACACCTTTTTATATCAACTGGTCAGTCAGGTATAATTACTGTCACCAACCGTGACGACAGCCGCCAGGGAGTACTTCAATATAACCGTTATAAAAACAACTCATTATCACCTCTGGGGACCGATCAGTGGCTTCAATATAAGCGATTTTTCAAAATAGCCGATTTCATTATAACCGTTATTTTAATGCAAAGAAATTAAGAGGCTAAAACTGGGGATTTATTTTTATTTCAAAATAAGCGGAATTTCAAAATAAGCGACTTCAATATAAGTGGAGTAAGCTGTATCTAAGTTGCGCTTGCAATTCTGCGTCTGATGACATCTTTCTCGAATTGATTGGATGAAATTTAAATTTTTCAAAAATTTTAAACTCATTTAAATCGAGTTTAAATGACCTCAGACTAATTTTAAAACATGATATATAAGTTGCGCTTGCAATTCTGCGTCTGATGACATTCATCCTGAATTGATTGGATGAAATTTAATTATTTCAAAAATTTTAAACTCATTGAAATCGTGTTTAAATGACCTCAGAATAATTTTAAAACATGATATCTTAGTTGCGCTTGCAATTCTCCGTCTGATGACACTCATCCCGAATTGATTGGATGAAATTTAAATTTTTCAATAATTTTAAACTCATTTAAATCGTGTTAAAATGACCTCAGACTAATTTTTAAACATGATATCTAAGTTGCGCTTGCAATTCTGCGTCTGGTGACATTCATCCTGAATTGATTGGATGAAATTTAATTATTTCAAAAATTTTAAACTCATTTAAATCGTGTTGAAATGACCTCAGACTAATTTTAAAACATGATATCTAAGTTGCGCTTGCAATTCTGCGTCTGATGACATTCATCCCGAATTGATTGGATGAAATTTAAATTTTTCAAAATTTTTAAACTCATTTAAATCGTGTTTAAATGACCTCAGACTAATTTTTAAACATAATACCTGAGTTGCGCTTGCAATTCTGCGTCTGATGATATCATTTTCGAATTGATTGGATGAAATTTAATTATTTCAAAATTTTTAAATTTATTTAAATCGTGTTAAAATGACCTCAGACTAATTTTTAAACATGATATCTAAGTTGCGCTTTTAATTCTGCATCTGATGATATCATTTTTGAACTATTTGGATGAAATTTAAATTTTCAAAAATTTTAAACACATTTTAATCGTGTTTAAATCATCTCAGACTAATTTTTAAACATGATATCTAAGTTGCGCTTGCAATTCTGCGTCTGAGAACATCTTTCTCGAATTGATGGGATGAAATTTTAATTTTTCAAAATTCTTTAATTTATGTAAATCGTGTTAAAATGACCTCAAACTAATTCCAAATTATGATAACTAAGTTGCGTTTGCAATTCTGCGTCTGATGACATTTTTCCCGAATTGATTGGATGAAATTTAAATTTTCAAAAATTTTAAACTCATTTAAATCGTGTAAAAATGACCTCAGACTAATTTTTAAAAATGATATATAAGTTGCGCTTGCAATTCTGCGCCTGGTGACATCTTTCTCGAATTGATTGGATGAAATTTAAATTTTTCAAAAATTTTAAACTCATTGAAATCGTGTTAAAATGACCTCTGACTACTTTTAAAACATGATATATTAGTTGCGCTTGCAATTCTGCGTCTGATGACATTTTTCTCGAATTGATTGGATGAAATTTATTTTTTTCAAAATTTTAAATTTATTTTAATCGTGTTAAAATGACCTCAAACTAATTTTAAAACATGATTTTTGTAATGTTCCGGCATTTTTGCGTCTGATGAAATTATTGGATGAATTATAGGATTTTAGGTTTTCAAAATTTTCAAACTCATTTAAAACGCGTTAACATGACACCAGACAGATTTAAATCTCGGTCAAAATCGCATCGCATCTTATGAGAAATCGGACGGAAGACCCACTCGTTGCTCGCAACGAGATCGCATCTAGTTTTTTTTCTTTTCTTTTTTTCTTTACAATTTTTGTGCAGAGGATTTCTCAAAGATGTGTCGTCCGATTTCCGTCAAATTTTCAGCATTGATCTATTATGATCTGAAGTTTATACATCTTTTTCAATTTTGTCAAAATCACTTCCGGTTCGGACTTATCCGCCATTTTGTAATTTTATCTTGACTTTTTGTCCACGCACTTTCTCAAAAACGACTAAAGATAGAAAGCTGATATTTTCAGGAAGGATAGAGGACATGCTAGTTTAGGTCACCTGGGGAAAATGATTGTCTGGAAATTCCGAATACGGAAGTTATTCGTATTTTTCTTTATTTTATATTTTTCCAAGACGCAAACTTTGAGGCTTCATATCTTGCTTATTTTTGAAAGATTTTTGCCCAAATTTTCAGGACAAATAGACTTTACAAAACACTAATTATAACATGTCATAAACTGTAAAATTCCTCTTCCGTTAATGAGTTATTCCCCTTAGATTTTTTTTTAGGGTGTTTTGTTTCAAGACAAAGGCTCCGAGATTATAACAGTAGGGAATGAGAATCCAACGAATTTGAATAACAGGGAAATTGAAGTTTTGCACACTTGATTTTGTTTTTTGATTACGTTTTTTATTTAGAAAAAGGTAGGGGGTCAAATTATAGGATTCCAAAAGGTGCAAAAATTTACACATGTTTTCCTTTTTATATTTTAAACAAAAAATATTTTGTTAAAACATGTAGAATAAAAGTTGTGTAGAATATTATGGGCTTTCGTTTGACACCATTGAAAAGGGGCTGGCCCCTTCAATTAAGGGCCTAGGTTCCTTGAAAGTATTTGCGAAATAACTAAAAAACGGTTAGGAATTTGATATGGCTGTCGCTGGAATAGTTGTTCATTGGGATCTTACCAATGTCACTATAATGTTACTTTGTTAAGGTATTGTGTAATATGTATGTAAAAAGCTCTACTTGTTAACATGTACCTGTTCTCATTTGGCAAGTTAACGAAAAGCCATTGTGTACAACTGACATTAATTCACCACAGAACATGTATTATTGTATTCAGGATGATTTAATTCATTCGAAAAGTTTTTCATAACAATATGCATTATATTCTTAAAGCTTTTACGTGAGGATTTGTTATGTTCTGCAAGCGTTAACCTGGTTTCTGATCTCTGTTTGTACCATTACGTAACCGATCCCTAGCTCGCGGCCGAGAAAATCGGTCGCCATGGTCGCGGCTGGTCTACCTAACGGTCAGCGGTTATCTAATACACAAGATTCGCGTCTTACATTTATAGGTTCACAAAGAATTGTTTAAAGTAAATGTTTATATTTCCTATCTTAAGCATCGTCAGACAAAAGATTTATGGTTGATAAGTAAATCTAAATAGTTGTAACAAAAAATATCCACAAGACTCAAACACAAAAATGATTAAATCTTTTAAATGATTAATCTCCTTTAGCTTCATAATTAAAAACGGTAGATATTTTAGTATAACTGTCATTGAAAAGAGCGCTCTTTGTTTTGAAATAGTTATATATTGTTAAAATAAAATCAGTTATTAAACTGCAAACATTTTAAGCCGAACATGGCCACGGAGCTCTGAGTACACAAGAATATAATTCATCCTCCGCATATGTCCGTGAATATCCCGTGCGAATGGGCATGCATGCGATTCGCGAAAGTCTAATAACACTTGCTTCATGTGCTTTTACTTTATCGCACATGTTCATTGATCCTTTGTATGTTTACAATTCAATCTTGATAATAACTTAGTCTACAGTATTTATTTTGTTAACATATGTTGATTTGATAGCACATACCTTTATCTTACACGACAGTTGATTTTTAATTTATTTAGCATTGAATAAAATCATTGTCAGATTGTATATTCAAAATATTAAATACAATACAGAATTTAATAGAAAAAATTCGGTTAACAAAAATAGTGTAAATACTCTTAATTAAAGCGTTCAAAGAAAATGCAGTTCAAAATTAAAATCCAGTGTTACAATACGTGTGGTAGGTGTTTGCACGATAACGCAATAATTAAATGAAAACCCTCGCTGTGTGAAATTGAAGAGTCCACTGACTTTTTATAGGAATATTCACGTGAACTTTTGAACAACGTTTGTTAAGATTCAGGCTGTAGAAGCGTAACGGTCACACGTAACAGGCAATACAGAGTCCGCGTAGCTCATTCGTTAGAGTAATGGACTTTGAAGACCATAGATACATATTAATACTGATATTGTTTTAAAAAACAAGTTGCAATGCTTATACAGTGTTCTAATATATGCATTTAATATTGTAATAATTTATAATGTAATATTTAGAATTTAATATAAAAAATTTAATATAAAATTCTCCCCTCCGATTCCCAAAATCGTAAAGTTATCTTACCTGCGTTTCTTTGATCTTTGATCTTAGACCTTTAATTACAACCTTGTACCTTTTTTAAACACTGTACAAAACACCAGACCAATTCCTTTATTTTAAACAGAGTTATGAATTTTTTGGCATTTGAGTTTCAATTGGCGTGCTTGACATGTACTGTAGAAAAAAAATCTAACTCCCGAGCCTTTCACACAATCCTAATGAAAATTCGCGTAATTGTACCTCGGACCCCATTCTTAATGTTTGCTAAATATGGAGCGGATCTGACTTAGAGAAAGAAAGTCCTGAAATTATACGGCACGTATCACCTGTACCGGGAATTAAAATTTACGCAGTACACGGGATGTAAGCAGCCGTGCAATATTTCTGGTGCATGTATATTTTTTGTTTTCCGTTTAGTCTGTATCGCCGATAGCAAATGAATTACTTCTGAATGTTAGAACTGTGAAAATTTCTGTCATCAATTTACTACTGACTAAATTTACATGTTACTGATTTCGTCATTTCTACATTTATCAAAAAATTATCAATCGTGAAACAGTGAAACAAAGAGAAATCAACACGGCAAATAATTTTCAACGCTGAAATACATTTGTTAAACGTAGGCGCTTTCCTGCTAATTTTGTAAATAACAAACGATATCCATTTATACATGTCTACCCTCTATATTATAAAATTATATTATAAAATCAACAAAGCCTGCAACTGTCTGCCATTTTGTTAAAATGACCTTAGATCGATTTTAGAACATGCTATTTAAGTTGCGCTTACAATTCTGCGTCTGATGACATCTTTCCCGAATTGATTGGATAAAAACGCACAACTGACATAAATTCACCGCAGAAAGTGTATTATTGTATTCGGGATGCTTTAATTCATTAGAAAAATTTCATAATAGTATACCATGCTTTTCTTAAAGCTTTTATGTGGGGACTTTGAGTCACTTTTGTGAAGTTCTGCAAGCATAAACCCGGGTTTCTGAGCTCTGTGTGTGTGCCATTACGTAAGCGATCTCTCGCTTGCGACCGAGAAAATTGGTCGCCATGGTCGCGGCCGCACTACCTAGCGGTCAGCGGCTAGTTAAATGAAAACCCTCGCTATGTGAAATTGAAGAGTCCAGTGACTTTTTATAGGAATATTCACGTGAAATTTCGAGAAAAAAAATTGCTAAGATTTAAGATTCAGGCTGTAAAAGCGTAACGGTCATACGTAACAGGCAATGAAGAGTCCACGTAGCTCATTCGTAAGAGTAATGGACATTGAGTTTCATAGATACATATTAATATTGAAATAGCTTTTTAAAAAGTTACAACGCTTAAACAGTGTTCAAATATATGCATTTAATTTAGTAATAATTTATAATGTAATATTAAGAATTTAATATTGAAAGTTTAATATAAAAGTCACCCCCCCCTCCGATTCCCCAAATCGTTTTTTTTTAACTTTGATCTAAGATCTTGAATTACAACCTAGTACCCTTTTTAAACTCTGTACAAAACATCAGATCAATTCGTTTATTTTTAACAGGGTTATGAATTCTTTGGCATTTGAGTTTCAATTGGCGTGCTTGACATGTACTGTAGAAAAAAATTCTAACTCCCGAGCCTTTCACACAATCCTAATGAAAATTCGTGTAAATGTACCTCGGACCCCATTCTTATTGTCTGCCAAATATGCAGCGGATTGAACAATTTAAAAGAAATTCCTGAGATCAAACAGCGCGTATTGCCTGTACGGGGAATTAAAATTTACACAGTACTCGGGGTGTAAGCAGCCGTGAAATATTTCTGGTGCAATGCATATTTCTTGTTTTGCGTTAAGTCTGTAACAATGATAGCGTGTGAACTACTTCTAAATGTTAAAACTGTAAAAATTACTGTCATCGATCTTTTACCGAATAAATTTACATGTTACTGATTTCGTTATTTCTACATTTTTCACGATTTTATCAATCCTGTTGAAATAAAACAGTCAATCATATTAGTAAACGACACGAAAACAAATTCTCAACGCTTAAATACATGTGTAAAATGCATCAGTCATTGTTTCAGGACTTCCCTTAGTTTCGTTAACCGAATCCGAGATCCACACCTGAAAATTCTACTTTCGATTTGACCCAAGTATGGCATTTTCAAACTGACATTTCTTACACGGTTTAAGTGCCTGGATCACCTAATTTAGATCTGACCTTTCGATCTATGCTGTACTCGACACATCTTTACGACGAAGTACAAATGTGCTTGAAAATCAAGCTCGAGCCTTTTCAACCCCCTCCGGAAACAACACGCATCAAAATTAGGAATATTCACGTGAACTGCGGTAAAAGCGTAACGGTCATACGTAACAGGCAATGCAGAGTCCTCGTAGCTCATTCGTTAAATTAATGGACATTGAGTTTTATAGATACATATTAATACTGAAATAGTTTTTTAAAAATGTTACAACGCTTATAAATACAGTGATGTAATATATATAAATTTAATTAAGTAATAATTTATAATGTAATATTCAAAAACTTTATATTGAAAGTTATAATATAAAAGTCCCCCCCCCCCCCACCCCCGATTCCCAAATCTTACAGTTATCTTAGCTGCGTTTCTTTGATCTTTGATCTTAGATCTTGAATTACAACCAATTCCCTTTTTATACACTGTACAAAACACCAGACCAATTCGTTTATTTTTAACAGGGTTATGAATTGTTGGCATTTGAGTTTCAATTGGCGTGCTTGACATGTACTGTAAAGAAAATTCTAACTCCCGAGCCTTTCACACAATCCTAATGAAAATTCGTGTAAATGTACT
This sequence comes from Magallana hongkongensis, assembly GCA_016163765.1. NCBI lineage: Eukaryota > Metazoa > Mollusca > Bivalvia > Ostreida > Ostreidae > Magallana > Magallana hongkongensis. Next base: position 66,354,688 of record WFKH01011926.1, read on the forward strand.
ACGGACCCCATTCTTATTGTCTGCCAAATATGCAGCGGATTGAACAATTTAGAAGAAACGGCGCGTATTACCTGTACGGGGAATGAAAATTTACACAGTACACGGGATGTAAGCAGCCGTGAAATATTTCCGTTTAGTCTGTATCGTCGATAGCATCTGAATTACTTCTGAATGTTAGAACTGTGAACATTTCTGTCATCGATGTTTTTGCTGACAAAATATACATGTTACTGATTTCGACATTTCTACATTTACAGAATTTATCAATCGTGTTGAAATAAAACTAATCAACACGGAAACAATTTTCAACGCTGAAATACATCTGTTAAACATTGGCGCTTCCCATCTAATTTTGTTAATGACGAACGATATCTATTTATTTATGTCTATTCTCTATCTTATAAAATCAACAAGTAATAGCTTTCCCAAAAGGTTGCCTGACTAAACAAAATCGTTCAATGGAAGCATGCATATATCAATTAGTTGATCAATTTCTATTTGATTAGAAATTAATTTTAATTTTCGCTGCTGATCATAAATTCATAAACAGAATGTGTAGATTTAAAAAGAAATTTCAGTCTTGTCTCCGATCTTGTGCATGTACATGTATGTATATCACTTGAAATTAAATTATTTCACTAAATGAAAACTATTTTAGGAATGTACATGTCATCTTCGCTAGCGAAGGGTTTTTGGTCCACTCTGCTCCCATATATGGGGAACGGGGTGAACCGAAAATCCTTTGCTAGCGAAGATGCTCTACGGTGTTCTTTGATTCCAATTTAGACTCGTCCACTAATCGGCGCGCAAAAACTATGAATGAGACATATTATGGTGCGAAGTCCCGTTTTACCATTCACGCAACGGCTGATGGTTTGAATGAACTTATTATCCATTGGCATAGATCCATGGGGAGGGTGTCAAATAATTTTTTGACATTTGTTTTGTATCAACTACATATATTATACTTTTGATCTAATGTTTTTTAGGAAATCTATCGAATTAACATAAAAAAATTGACCGGTAATTGTTTAATGTACATTTAGTAAGGCACGCGAGTTATGTACCCTTTCCAAGATGAATGAAATCGCCCAATTGATCGAAAATCGGGCCACAACCCGCTTCGGCGATTTAGTTTCTCCAGTACATAATCCAGTTTTATGAAAATATATTTGTTTTAATCAAAACTGAAAATTCTTTGGTAATGATGATAATCCAACACCAGTTATTACATGTACTTATATTGTACCGTAATATACAACTTATGTAACAACTTGTTGCGATGACCCCCTCCCCATTTCTACCGTACAAATATGGCTTATCTATTTTTAAATCATGATTACACACGTGGTCTTCTTTCTTTTGAATTTGCTAACAAAAATATCTTCATTAAAATGTGGTTGTTGGATTGGAAAACAAGTTGGAATTAATTAAGGACACACGAGACATTCATCAATTTTATATAGTTTTCCTTCATATATTATTCCTAATTTATTATCATTTAAACCTGTTAATTCCCCAAAATTCAGGGTACATTACAAGGCTATTTTTAGAACTAGAATATTTAGAATTTTCCTTAAATTAGCATGTAAAATGCATTTGAATGCTTATAAATAAAGTGATAGTATATATTTTCAATTGAACACTTACATTTAAATAAAAAGTATCATATCACATGAAAATATATTTATGGAATTACTTCACATTGTGGAGATAGGAAAAATAGAAAAAATGGAAAATAGGTCGCGTCTGACCTTAAAGACAAAAACAGTACTTTTTAGAGTTTTCTGTCTTCAGTCGTCTATTATTCTATTGTTGCTTTTTCACTTTTATCATTAGGGTCTTCGGTCTTTAGCAGACACCCTTCTATTAATCTATTGTTTCATTTTTCACTTTTATTGGGTGGTCTTTTCTTACAATTCTTATGTAGAAGATTTCTCGGAGATGGGTCGTCATATCTAGATTGCCCTTGCAATTTCGCGTCGAATGGTACCACTGTGTTCTTTAGTGGATGGAATTAATTTTTTTTAAAAATACAATCTCTATTTTTATCTTATCGATTAAAAAATGGACGGAAGACCCACTCGTTGCTCGCAACGAGATCGCATCTAGTTTTTTTTCTTTTTTTTTTTCTTTACAATTTTTGTGCAGAGGATTTCTCAGAGATGTGTCGTCCGATTTCCGTCAAATTTTCAGCATTGATCTATTAT
>WFKH01011926.1:66366917-66389223 GCA_016163765.1 Magallana hongkongensis
CACAGAATAAAATCAACAACACTAGGCATCTTTAAAGTGTCGGATCTAATGTATAGATACTAAGCCAGTAAACAGAATATATAAGGAACTTAAAATGGCTAAGGACACGAACAATTGATATTGTCAAATTTTCGGGACAACCAGTCCCTTCTTCAGGACAAAAGAAATAAAATACATGGGTAAAAACAAAGAAAATAAAATCTAGCACTACAACTAACACTCCTTAAGAAACTATATACAGAACAACAACTACATTTTAAACTGTTTTAGATCACAGTCTTAGAAAAGGTGTTGGCAATACGGCCGATTGCTCTAAAGTAATCAGTCGACTGCCAACTTCAGGCCTGATTGAGTTAATTAGCTAATTAAAATTCATGCCGAGTTAATAAAGGAAAATTTAAACCCCTTTGTTAACTCTTACGGTGCTTATGATTTAGATCCGAATTATTTATTTTTGTTTTGTAATGGGTAAGAGTGTGATTAAAAAGAGAAAAAAAAATTGTTGAAAATTTTTCACAATTTTCACAATTACGCGGAGATTTAGAACACCGACACTAACCTCCGCTTTTCGATTTCAACGAACATGCTATTTTTTACGTTAGTTTGTAAATTACTGGAAATTCAAAGGTACATGTATAAAAACAGTCTCAGATCGATATTGTTTCGAATTTTCCAGAACTTGTCATTTAGAGCGAATATCATGATTTACTAATACTGATGCTATGTTTATAAGACAAACCGGAATAGATGGTGTGACGTCATAGATTAAAGTTCAATGACAGCTCCCATAGCGGCGGGAAATATAAATTAAGCGATCGATATTCTCGATTTATTCATTGTTCCGGGGTTTTTAATAAAAAAAATACGATTTACAATTATGATAGATGATAATTAATTGGTTAATTGTACAACATATTTTTAGTTTCCTTCCCCTTTAAACGACAATTTGATAGGATCAGAACGATACACATTGCATATATCTAGGGTCCGTTCGTCATCGAAAGCAAGATTTTTGTCTGGCCTAGATGACCGAGTGGCTAGAGCGGTGGCCACTCACAGCTAGGAGAGTGGGTTTCATAGGTCGTTAGTTCAAGCCCCGGCCGGGGCGGAGGTTGAGCTCCAAAAAAGTAAATTTCCCTGTGCTGTATGTATATCTATATCCTTCACTATTGGCAGGAATGTGTCCATTTGAGAGTTTCCGCTTATATATTATTACTTATTAGGTTAGTTACTGACTCACTACAGAAATATATTGGGTTGATCAATCTCATAGATGGGGAGGCGAAGCCGATAACAACTGTATATATTTAGATTATGATATCAATTGGCAGACAATTTGTGGAAAAATATTACATTCATGTTTGTAGTCAGTATTTATTGCGGAAAAATTCTAAATATTGAATAATTTTTGTCTTTTTTTGTTTATATAACGTATAAGTATGCACCATTGTCAATAAAATAGCATGTATAAGAATTCTAATTCGTCCATTACATTGTGTGATTGCAATACAGCGTGTAAACAATATATGTAATGAGTTTATAGATTTAAAAAATCAATCTTTGTTCACTAACAGTTAAGTTTGTTTTTTAATGTCCTTTAATGTCCTTTAAAACATTACAATACAACTTAAATACAAATTGGCCGTCTTGATCAACTAAACACATTCTTATATGGAAAATGTGATCACGTACTAACCGTACTAACCCGTATTAATATCCCTATATACATTTACAATGATTCCTTATTTCTTAAATAAACCAATATTTAATGACAAAAAACGCGAATATCCAGAAATATTTTGGACAGCCCTCGAATAACTATGTAACAATTCACCCAAGTCATTAATTTTGGTTTTGTTTTTAATCATATAAACATTACGGGTGACACTAACTTTCACAAATTGCAAAAAGTTCATTAGTTTTTTATTATTAGTAATTTATTGATTCTGTTCCGTCCAAAATGGGTGTTGTCCAATACATCCTATGATTGACAAATCGAGTCTATCAACAATTTTGTCGATTCTACAAACAGCCGTTTGCGATCCCATGATAGCAAATGCCATTCCAAGAGGCTTTAGAGTACCATCGTTTTCTTTCAAGAGAACTGCAGCACCAGAATCTCCTCCTTTGCTAAAAATACCATTGTTTTCATTCACGATGCCATAACAATTGTAAAAAGTGTACCATCCCCAAGTTAAAAATGAAGAGTCCACTCTTACTGACAGATTTTTTTGAAAAAGATAGCCTTCAGTTGTGCCGGTAGATCTTCCCGTCTTGATTACCTTCATATTTGGAACAATATCCAATTTGTCACCATCGATAACTGTAAATGTTTGTGCTTCTACAAAAATAAACCAAAATAGAACTCGGATGGCTAGATAGACAAAAATACCATGATCAATGATCGAAAATATCAACCCTACCAGAACATAAACAAAATATGAAATTTCCTTAAATATTAAAAAAAAATTAAATATTTTAATTTAAAAGAAAGAATATCAGTAAAAATCTTAATTTTCAATATATTTGCAATATATGTAATCAAAAATTGACGTTGGCAAGGAATTATCTACATGAAACCAATTAACTGATTTTGAATACATTGCATATCCTTCCTGAAAACTAAATGTTTTGATCAACTTGAATTAGTATTATGAAGAAAACAAACTGGTCAAAAAAAATAAAAATAAAAGTAGCGGTTAATAAACTGTTAAAAATAGTTCATTATTATTAAAAAAGCTTCTATAATTACCATATTAACATCTTATAACTTGTCATTAATCAAAACAATGTCTACAACTTTTAAAACTTAAAACACCAAGTGGAATATAAATATCCGTTTAACTTCACGAATGAACATGATATTGTAACAAATGAAAATTTTGCACTAAATCACTGTTTTGTTTTTTTTGTAAAATCTTTTCATTTGTTTTACAGTATTTTTCCCCTGGGGATCAGTCACAGCTTCTGATAAGAATATTGATACGATATCGTATGTTATTTGCCCGATTTGTTTTTCTTTTCAAAAATGTTTATGATAACAAATTTTAATGATAGATTGACAACGCCCAAATATCGGTATTCATAAAAAAAAATAATTTTTATGTTACCATTTTGTGTTTGGTTGTAGATTTTAACTAAGGCAAAATCTAGGCCGTTTAATCCGTATGTTCCACAGAAAGATTCAACCACTTCTCCAATGATGATGTTGTTCTGTTTCTCATCTTCCCATGACGGATGTACGATGAAATTTTGTGTTTTCGAAAGTGGATGTGTTGACATTAATGACTTATCTTTATACAGAACTGCAAAATGTTCTATTGCGACATGCGAGACTGTTAAAAAACCACGTTTTAATGAATAAATTGGGTTTTCTGATTTCACTAAAAATCCAACGGACCCGGAAGAATCTACTTTAGGTATTCCTATGCTACAACCGGGCTCTGGAATAGTTATGTCAGAGGCTTTGCATTCAGAGAAACATTTCCCAAACATTACCAGGTCTTCTCTTTTGTCACAGGGCTTTCCTTCAATGTTATCTGGCAGTGGTTTTTCTCCAAATGGCACAAAATGTTTGTCTAAACAATATAAACAAATGCAAGGTTCCTCAAGTACCTTACCATCTACATATCTTACTCGACTTATTCCAATACCAACTATCATTGAAAAACGTGCATACATTTTATCACCATGTTTTTGAATAATTTCGCTAAGTTCCTTTCTTGTTGGTTCGTCTATAGCCTTCGTTCTGAGTTCGTTAAATCTTATTTCATCATTTGTTGTCTTTAATTCCTCAGATTTTGTGTCTGCATACACTAAATCAAGTTCAAATTCTTTGGAAACTTTGAAACATTTTCTTAAATTTTCTTTCTCGTCAATTTTTTCTGGCTTTTGACCACGAAGAAACACTTTCACAACTTCCTTTCCATATTTATTATGTCCAGCTATACATTTTATAAAAGCTGGATGGTCTTTCCATAATACCCTGTCTTTGGCTTTTATGATTTCTCTTTTTTCCCACAGTTCAATCACTAAAAATATGAACTATTCTTAAAGCATTTTAAAATCTCTTATTTATGTTCTTTCAACCAATATTTATTAACATATAATATACAGCAATTATATGATGAAAGAAAAACATGATTAAACATGAATGAGCAAAAAAAACACAATAACGCCAAACAATTAAAAGTTCTAACTAGACATAATCTTGTTGCAAGCAACGAGGATGTCTTCCGTCCAAATTTTGGTTGTGAAATGACCTTGACTTTAAAATACAACAACGAATAATGATGTGGAATGATGTGGAAAAGGGGATGGAGTCGTAATGCTTTTTTGTATTGCTTTTCAATAAAAAAGGATCAAACTTATGGACTTCCAGCCCCTTAAAATCCCTCATTTTATAATATATGAGAAAAATAAAGACCTATGGACCTTAGACCCCTTTTAGACCATATGATTTTTATCATATATCAATCAAGAAGTGTTTATAAATTGTTTACCGTTATTGAGTTTTCTGTGAAAGAACGTTTTAAGGGCTGATCCCTTACCCCTAATTGGGGTCATTTAACGAAACATTGGTAGTTACATACTATAAAGTACATCTTTTTGAGCATCTCCTTTTCTAGTTTGCTTTTTACATACTTGTATTTCTCTATTTTAGATTTTTAAAAAAAATATTAAAGATTTTTTCTCCTGGTCCCTAAAATCCTCTTATAACCTAACTTTTGAGAAAATTATTATATTGTTTATGTACACAACTGTACAATAAACATTTTTGCTTCTATAAACTATTACAGAATGCCCTTTAGTAAAATGCTGTAGATGTCAGACGTTAAACGTAGGGACTAGAACCCCTTTCTTGGTTTAAAATGAAAGGACATTTAATTCTAAACACATTTTGTTCAACAGAAATTTGTGACCATTCCTGATGGTTGAACTGGATTTTCCACTCTCGACGTCTTGCAGGTCATGCATCTTATGAAAATGTTGACACACCGCTGTCAGCTGTTCGCAACCAAAACAAGGCGAGTGGACGCGCTGTGTTGACGCGGATGGTAAGCAAACGACAATGCAGTTTTAAGAAATCAACGCCTTTAATCACAGATTTTCGATTCAATATTGTTTAAAATAAAACTCAAAATGATTATTTAAAGCAATCAATCGATAAATTTCAGCAGCGATCGCTTTACTAAATCGAAATTAGGAAATAGATGAAAACATGAATAATGGGCGGAGCTAACGTCATGAAAGGTCACGTGATATTCATGAGCTGAAATCTATGGGAAGCCCTAACCTAGCTGCGTAAAACTCAAATTAATGTTCTTTTACTTACATGAATTTTGATTTACCAGCTGGATTTTTTGTCTGAAGGTCCTGACGTTTTCAACTACACTCCTCAAATCTGTTGAGGTATTTTCACAAAGTCTTTCAATTTCAGGCAATATTCTTCTTAAAATTGCAGATTTGTTTTCTAAAACCTTTTTATACAATTGTCTGCAACTTTCAGTCTCCAATCTCTAGAGTTTACATCAACAGACATCACAAAGGTATAAAGTATTGTACCCACAGCTAGAATAAGCCCTAGCCATGCAGAGAAGACGAAAGTAAATGCTGATATCACAATTAATGTTAACGAGGCAAACATTTCTTCTGTTAACTCTATTCTTAGTTCTATCAAATCCTTCTCAAACTCGCGTTTGACTTTTGATTCGATATGCTTTGAAATTTCAGCGCTTATTTTTGATCCAATAGTTTCTGCTAATTTTTTTAGGGTATTTTCTACTAAATTCCCTTTAAGTCGTTTTACAGTGAACTCTGGAAAACATGTATAAGATTTATCATATACTGTTCCAATATATTTCAGATTGTCTTGTATATTTACACCAAAGCAAATGTAGTTTACATTAGCCTGTGTTATAGTATCGTCTACAGCTGTTTCGACAATAGATCTAATATTGTCAGTCGGAATACTTTTGCTCAATTTTTCGACAACATTACTAAACCAATCTATTTTATGCAATGCACTAAACTTCGCAATTTCATCATAATCTTCAAAAACGTGTTGGAGGAAAAGGTTTTTTGAGCAAACATGTTGTTTGAATTCTCTGTAGACTGCCAGCTTTGTTTCTATTACAGGCAGGGAATCACTTTCAATTAGAATTGTTCTCACTACATCTTTTCCATCTCCTCGGAGAAATTTTTCCCATTGGCTGGGATCCTTAAATGTAAAAACCATTTTTAATTTAAAATGACAATATAACAAACCAAGTAATGAACAAGAAAAAAGCTGTCAATGTGACAACAAAACTAGTCTTTTCTTAGTGAACAGTATCCATAATCTATTTGTCCACCCTGAATTGATAAACGCTACCTAATTAGGAAAACTATATGCAATATTTTGCGCCCCCCCCCCCTAGAAAAAAAACAACTTAGTTCAAAAGAGGTATTTTTTTCTTGTATTATAAAAATTCAAAATGTTAGTGATATGCACATCTCTGTTATATGGTGTACCCTATATGCAATATTTTTTTTTACCTAAAATTACTAAGTTTATTAGGTGGTATTTTTTCCATAAATTATTAATAATCAAATCCAATTTTTATGAATATCTCTGTTATATAGGAGAAATCATCCGTACAATGGAAACATCTTATATGCAATATTATTCGAAAAAAATGTTAACCAACTGGTATTTTTTTTTATAAATTGTTAAAAAATAAAATCCAAGTAATATGCACATCTCTAATGTATGTCTAATTGATCTTGTAAACAAACAAAAAATCCTATTTTGAAAACTGTAGGCGGAATAATCCGTACAACAGTGTTACTTTTTTGGCAGCAGCAAGCCCTAGCGCCATTTTTCACCATTTCAATAACCGATTTTTTTCTTTGGAAAACATGATTAAAATGTTTGATTGGCATCTTCCATCAAATATCTCTCCAATACATATCGTGAGTTATATAAGTAAAGTTGCATCCCCCCCCCCCCGGTTTAATTTAAAAAAAAAAAAGTACGTCTGTATAAGACAACCTTAAAGGGGCATGGTCACGATTTTTGTTAAAAAGTTGGGTTTTTTTCCCTAACAACAAACCTATTTTTTTTTTGAGTGAACAGTATCCATAATTCATTTTTCCACCCTGAATTGATAAACGCATACGAAAACTTATTGTTAATTCAAACCTCTATAAAAACTGACAGGACTGAAATCTACACGTCCCGTTTATCAATTGGACAAAACCTACAGCGACCTAAGAAAAATCACGGACTGCGCGAAATAATCATGATGATGTAAACTCAAATTCTCATAGGAGACAATTTGGTTGTTTCTTTTAGCAAATGTGCATAAACAATAATTAAGTTAATTTTACTTACTTTTTCCAATTCATTTATTAATTTGTGAAAAGAAAAATGGAATCCCAGTAATACTCATAGCTCCCTTTCCAAGGAGAAAATTCTTCAAAATCTTATGTCCGTTTTGAATATTTTCAATATTCCCAACAACCAAAATCAAATTACCTTACCCATATTGGATACCCAAACTTCATAAAAATCCTTACAAACAAAGATATCTAGCGGGTTTCAGCAAATGTTCTACTAAGCCTGCTTTTTACTGCTTACCAATATATAAACACCAGTAAAGGAGAAACTTCAAGAGTTCTGTGCAACAGTATATTCAAGAAGCGGTGTAAATCAGATGTGGACACTGAAGATTTTTTAAGAACTTGTAGAAAATTTGAAATCACAAAATTTTACAAAAACCAATAGCACCAAAACTTTTCTACACTGTATACAATCATCCTCTACGATAAGTTAAAGTCCAGGATTGTTTGATATCATTGATAGCTGAATTTTCAATAAAACTAGATCACGTAAATTTACTTACAAATGTACCTTGTCATCGGTCATTTGCAAAACTATTTTGTTAAAAACCATAAGGATTGTGCACACAAGTACTTTGAAGTGGATATTAAGATAGCTCGAGGGTTTACTGCTTGTGAGAAAACCTACACTGAAAATTTGTCCACGTGATCCATAGGTTTCAAGGTTTTATTTCTAAAATTTATTTGAGATTCGTCTTCGCGGTAATAGTGTTATTGTGTTTCAAACACAATGTCGCTGATAAAATCGAGCAACGCTATTTCAATGAAATATATAGTAAAATGCATATCTTAGTCGGGAAACGCATTTCAAAACTATGCTCCAAACTTTTTAACGATTTAGACAAAATTAATTGTACTCAACACAATACCAGACGATATACTTTTGAATCAATTCATAAAAAATAATCAATATGTGTTCTCGGCAAATTTTTTGCAAAACAACTTTAAAGATTTAAAAGATTTCACAAAACTTAATATTTTCATTCTGACGTTAGTCCGACGTCATCATTTTCTTACGTCTGAGAACCCAAAAATGAAAATGCGTTGATTGACAAGACTAGCTCAATAACATATATAAGAACATGTTAATACTAATTAGACATTATTATGAATGTTATCGAATGCACAAATGCAATTTATAAGGTTGTGAAGAGAAGAAAAATGGTTATTTTTTCTTTCCATGAAACTATGAGTCAATCAATGCAAAATTAATTCCCATACAACTATTGACATAATAAGTTTGTAATAGTATAAATTAATTAGCTTAAGCCAACAGAATTTAAATATGTAGATCGGTAGTTGAAAATACAGAAGTTTTAATTGTAATTGTAAAAGAAGCGAAGTTAATGCATACGGTTCAATTAGATCGGTAGTTGAAAATACAGAAGTTTTAATTGTAATTGTAAAAGAAGCGAAGTTAATGCATACGGTTCAATTAATTTACTTGTCTAAACATGATTTTTAATGGAAGAGTTCCAACGCACACTCATACCTTATAGAACAAAATGTGACGATGCATGTCACCTATTTAAATTTTTAACTCTTGATAATTATAAATGTTTGTATAAACTGCATTTAAGTTTTTTTTAAATATTTTCTTTTATCTTTCTAAATATCATTTGTCTTTCTTTAAAAAAAATTATCAGTTTGCTATGACGGTCAACTTTTTACGTCGAATCCTATTGTCACGTCAGCAAACCCGCGAGCTACGTTAAAAATATGCTTGAGTTTCTGATTGACAACATCTATGTAGTTTTTGGAAATCAGGTCTTCCAACAATATGTTGGAATTTCCATGGGTAACAATTGTGCCTTATTGCTAGCAGACCTACTTTGTATTCATATGAACCAGAATTTATTATCCCCTCGCTCAACTTGTTGCGAAGGGGATATAGCATCGCTGCTGTGCGTGTGTGTGTATTATGTGTGTCCATTTCAGCCTTTTGAGCAAAATTCAAAGAAAACCCTCACATGCATGTGTATCAAACTTTGTAAACTTTAAAAGCATGGTTAAAGAACAAACCCTATTCATTTTCAATTCTGTTTAATATTTATTAAAATATCATTAATTACAACACTTAAAATAGAAATTTTATGTACGACTTGACAATAGACATTTCCTGTTCGCGAAAGTAAACATTTCAAATCAACAATTTGATAATTTGTTGGATTTCGGCCTTGTAAAGGTAAGAAACACACGTTTTTTTTTATAAATGGGGAGTTATAAAGATGTCCAAGGTGTAAAATTGAAGCGAGCAGGAGATTAAGTTCAGCCCAATTTAATCAAAACAAGCAGCTGTCTGAGACAAATTTCGGGCTAAATTTCCGGAATTACTAAGAGAAGCACAGGTTTATAATTCAGAAGAGACTTTGACGAGTATCGTCAACAATATACTATACCTGGGAATTCATTTCATGTTAATTGCTGTGAATAAGTTACTATATTTTAAAATTCGGGGTTGAAATTACGACATGTTAACTCGAATTATTCCATATGGCAGACAACAAATCGCTAGATCTTTAGCTACGTTATCCGTAATGTATGTCACTGAATAAAGAGGATATAACTAAAGTTTAAAACATTTGTGGTGTGTTTTGTTTTCGATGTACAATCACGTAAATGTAACACCCTCCCACATGGATACACCACAGAGCGTGCATGGGGATATAGGAATAACGAAATATTTTAATTCCAAGAGGTTTTAAGATGATACATATTTGGTCTCTTCAATTACTTGTATATCCTAAATAATGCATTTCCCCACAATATTTTATTTCGCGAGGGGATGCTCCGCTTTGCAGTGCCTTTGTTAAAAAACTTGTACGTGACAAGATCGATCACTCGCTGTGGTCTTCAACTCAACATTCAGGTATATCGATGATAATATGTCCAATCTTAATATGAGGAAAATTAGACACCGCGAATAGAAAAGCAAAATACTTTCGCAGCATAAGATTAAAAATGAGAAATATAAATGAAAAATATATTAAAAAATCATAACGAAGCATTGGTTTTAAGCACTTAGTTGTATAGGTTAATAACGAAAATTGATTCAATCAGGATGTGTTTTCTTTTTTTATCATCAAAAATTGAAGGCTTCAAATACAATACATGATAAATTGCCATAGTTTCTTAAAAATTATGTTTCTTTAAATTTGATTAGAATAGATAATTTGAGAATGAATCCATATTTTAGAAACTGTAAACAAGAATATTACATGTCTAATTACACAAACAAGATCATATAAATGCCTGTGTAGTTTGAATTTCCAGTAACTGGTATGATCATAATATAGAGATTTTTGAGCTAGTCTTGAATGAAATGAAATACTTGTTTTGTTTTTTTTTTAAATTTTGTTTATTCATTCATTCCTTCTCAGAAAGATATCCTTATTCCATTTTAGACACTTGAATTGTTATTAGTTTCAAATGATGCAAACTAGGTCTAGAGTTTTCAATTTCCAAAGTCATATTTTTTCCTAATTTCAATTTAAGATTGGACATATTATCAAGTTTTGAAAAAAAACCAGTGCCTCGTCTCTTCAAAGGAATACTTGTATATAACAAAAGAAATGACCTATCGAGGAGAACGATTTCCCTGAAAAAATCACTTTTAAAAATCAAAGTTGATTTGATATTTTTTACTGTATATATTTCTATTTTTTCAAATTTTTATCTACAACATAGCATATTTGGCTTGTGCTTCTTGAATTAACTTTCAAAGCTGGCTAAAACACCATTTTTGCAGTAAAACGGTCTATTCTGCATAAAACATCGTGCATTGGACATACCTCGCTTCTTGAATTAACTTTCAAAGCTGGCTAAAACACCATTTTTGCAGTAAAACGGTCTATTCTGCATGAATTTTAGAGGTATGTTGAATGTCCAATGTCCAATGTCCAATGCACGATGTTTTATCAATATTGTCGACATCGCAATGTTGGCCAATATCGAGTTGACATTGTGTTAATATCATATTAGCATAATTATTGAATTTGCAATTGCAGCGTACCCTTTATATCCTGTTTACATTTTCGATATCGCAATGTTGACCAACATCGAGTCGACATTGTGTCCACATCGTGTGTCTTGTTTCCTGTTTACATCGTCGACATCGTCGACATCGCAATGTTGATCGATATCGGGTCGACATCGTGTCTACATCGTACCTCTCATATCCTGTTTACATCGTCGACATTGTCGACATTGCAGTGTTAATCGACATCGAGTCGACATCGTGTCTACAGTGTGTACTTTCTTTCTTGTTTACACCATCGACATTGTCGACATTGCAGTGTTGATCGACATCGTGTAGATTTCGTGTCTACATCGTACCTCTCATATCCTGTTTACATTGTCGACATCGTCGAAATCGCAATGTTGATCGAAATCGAGTCTACATCGTGTCTACATCGTTACTCTTATATCCTGTTTATATCGTCGACATCGCAATGTCGATCGACATTGAGTCAACATCGTGTCTACATCGTACCTCTTATATCCTGTTTGCCTCGTCGACATTGTTGACATCGCAATATTTAGTAGAGATTGTTTTTACATCTTGTACCTTCTTTCCTGTTTACATCGTCGATATCGTCGACATCGCAATGTTAATCGACATCGAGTCAACATCGTGTCTGCATCTTACCTCTTATATCCTGTTTGCATCGTCGACATTGTCGACATCGCAATATTTAGTAGACATTGTTTCTACATCGTGTGCCTTCTTTCCTGTTACATCGTCGATATCGTCGACATCGCAATGTTGTTCGACATCGAGTCAACATCGTGTCTACATCGTACGTCTTATATCCTGTTTACATTTTCGATATCGTTGATATTGCAATGTTGACCAACATCGAGTCGACATCGTGTCTACATCGTGTGCCTTCTTTTCTGTTTACATCGTCGACATCGCAATGTTGATCGACATCGAGTCATCATTGTGTCTACATCGTACCTCTTATATCCTGTTTACATTGTCGACATTGTCAATATCGCAATGATGACCAACATGGTGATTTTCCATGTCTTACATTGTATATTTCTACGCTGTTGTAAATTTTAAACAAACATCGTATTATGTTAGGAAATTATATATAAAGGAATTATCTAATCTGTAGGTAATTGGTTTGCTTAATTGACTACAATTTATCATTTTGTCTTTGAGAAAAGTCTCTTATGCTCTGCTTTACTTGCATTGTTTGTAACCAGCGGAGTGATAAACATAAAGTAGGACAGAGTTCCGTCCTAGACCGTTAATCTTGTCCCCTCAGGTGAATTTCACTAGAACCATCGCACGTTGCGATGTCGACAATGTCGACGATGTAAACGGCAAAGAAATATCGACAATTTTACGATGTAAATTCGATATCGGTTCAACATTGTCGACGTTGCGATGTCGACAATGTCGACGATGTTAACGGCAAAGAAATAACGGCAATGTTGACAATGTAAAATCGATATCGTATCAATATTGTATACATCGCGATGTTGACGATATCGAAAAAGAAATATGTATTGGACATGAATGGAATTTTAGCCTAGAAATTCATCAGGGCAGGCCTGCCCCTAGAAAACTAAGTTATTTTAATGGTTTTGAACAAAGGAATTAAATAAGATATGATTTTAAGGGGCACCCATGCCCTGAGGTCAAAGTTTGCCAAAAAAAAAACCTACAAAAATTTTTAAAACTTATTTGTATATTTGGTGTATATAAACGTGTTACACCTGTAAGGTTTGAATAGCTCAGTTGGTTTCAACGCTGACCCTTACCGCATCTCTAAAAGTTTTTTGTATCCTGGTTCGATTCCACCTGTTGGCATGGTTTTTTTTAAATTATAGTTTTGTATAGACACCTTTCTATTTTTTATACAGGATAGTGTTTTTTGCATTTTACTCCCAGTTTCTTCCTTTAATGCACTTTTTCTTTTCAAATTGAAGGCATTTATGAAAAGTATGTACTGAGCTGAAAGCCATCAACCGTAACTATACCTTAGTGTTAGCACGCTTTGTTTGAGGACAAGAATCATGATTCACTCTGAGTTACTTGAGACAGGTGCCACGTAAATATCTATAATGAAATGGTACAATTGTGGGAGAAGTACTGCAACGTAGATGCAGTTCGCTCTTTGAAAAGAATGTAAGTTTTATAGATTAGAAAAAAGTAGGGGGTCAGTAAGAATATTCCGTTCTTGCCATCCCGGCGTCAGGTACGTCCCCTTATACAAAGGATGCAGTTGTTAATACGAACAAGAGTTCAGTTGAATGTACAGTGAATGATGAAAGTGCTCCAACTCGTCCCTCGTAAAAATCCTTTTACATCTACAGACATCACTCTTCCTGTAATTTCTTTTGGAAAAACTAAAGCGACGTGCATTATTTGTCGCAAAGTGTCAAAGGGTTTGCGTAGCATTCCATGTTCAGCTTGTGCAAACATTTTCATACAGCAAGGTGTGCTAGTTCCAGATAGGGTAAAGTGTTGTGTTTCTCATTTGAGAGACAATACTTGCGAGTGGGCCATGGCATTTACACGTCTAAACTTAGAAAAGTTTCCTGAGAAGTCAATTAAAATGAAATCACGGATTTACTTAGTGATATGAGAAAAAATATAATACAAGGTTTCTCTTAGAAACTTGATTTTAGGAAGACCATAAATGTATGCAACAAAGATTATTACAATCTAACGGGTCTTTTGTATAATCAGTTTGAAGATTTGGTTAGTCGTCTTTCGTCTTTTTTCCCCATCTACATGTACATTCTATCTACTCGATTGTAAAAGATTGTAAATTTTAAACCATGATTTGTTGGTGTTATATTCCTTATGATATATCGACGATGTGCCTATATGATCTTTTATCCAATTTCCTCTTAACCTCTTTCCTCTTCATAGTATTTCGATAATCATGCATACCTTCGCGCACAAATTACATTTATTCAACTAAACAAAAAAGTCAAAATTTTCTTTTTTTAAAACGCCCTTTCTATCACTTTAAATTTCAATACACATTTTGATTTTTTAAATTTTTATCCTTATTTTTCAATTTTTTTGTACCTAATTGACAAGTATGCTTATGTTTGTAAGGCATAGTGCATACATGTATCTATGCTTCTTAATAGTTTCCTAAATGTTCCTATCCTAACTCTTTGTAAATCTAGAATTGATGTAATATTATGACATAGCCACGGAGCATTTTTTACAAGTCTAGTGTCAAAATTTTTCCATTTGGTTAGTTTTGTACATGTGTATATATTGATCTTTAACATGGATAAAACTGTTGTTAGTTAAAAAAAAAAAAAGAAAAAAAAAACAGACATGACGGCTGTCGTGAGCGGAACATATTTGTATTTCAACAAATATTGCAATACTAAGTTTAAATTTGAAGAAACGTTTATTTTTAAAAAGTCAATGCAAATTGAAACATCCGTGTTAAAGCAATTGATCATGAATACACATACAAAATTACAGTTATGGAACGATCGCAAATATTGCGAATACTTTTTTTGAGTTCATGTCAGCTTTAACAACATATGTGAGGTTTAAAACGTCTTACCTTTTTTGTGACAACAAGTTGGTCACCCTCGCTATGTACTCGAACTTCAAATGCGTAAACTTTCCCTTTTTCGTCTTTATTTGTTGCTTTGATCATATCCGTATGTAGTACAACCTCACGTGAAAGTGTTTTCATCTCTTTTAAAATATTATCGTTATCAGCTGCTTTCAGTAGTTTTTCAGCGAAAGAGTAATTTGACGCTCGAAGTTTGATATTTTCAGAAAAAGAGTCCAGTAATGTAGCCAAAGAATGTTGTCTGATCAGTTCCATTTTTTCCTGCAAAAACAAAACCAGCTCATTTTTTAAATTTCATTCTTAAATACAATACTATGTTTCTCACTTGTAGTGGTTTCCCTAATGTGATAATTTAATCATTTTGCACAGTTGTATGACGTCAAAAAAGATTGTATATTCCTCTCATAACTACTACTGAACAAATTTGAAAGCATATTATTACTTTTTGGCATCTCAATACTAGTGCTGACATCCAAGGTCTCTTTAATTTAAATCTAAACTTAGCTCACAATGCGACTGTCTATTACTGCACACATGCAACATATTGCCGTAGAAGCATTCCTTACGTTGTCTGAGTGGCTGTCGTAAGCTGAACGCTCAAGTGAGCTATTCTGATCAGGTTTTGTCCGGCGTTTGTCTGTATTTGTTTTTTTTTATATTTTCGACATTTTCTAGAACAACTGGGCAAATTTCAACGAAACTTGGCAAAAAACATCTGTAACTGCGGGGTATTCAAGTTTGTTAAAATGAAGAGCCACTCCCTTTTTAAAAGGGGGATAATAAAAAATTAATTAAATCGTTGATACCTATCAAAAATCTTCTCAAAAACCAAATGGTGAGAAGAGCTGTAACTTGTGTGGAAGCATCCTCAGGTAAGGAAGATTCAAGATTGTTCAAATCATGATTCTCGAGTGAAGGTTGGGGCCACAATGAGGGATAGAATTTTTACATAGGAATGTATAGAAAAACCAATTGAACCACAAACTGAAACTTGTGATGTGTGGAAGCATTCTCGGGTAGTGTATATTCACGATTGTTTAAATCATGATCATTGAGGGTAGGGTAGGACAACAATGGGACTCAAAATTTTACATAGGTATATATAGAGAAAACGTTTGGAAGCACCAGGAAGTGTAGATTTAAGTTTGTCTAAATTATGATTGGGTGTACGGTGCGGCCACATTAGGGGTTTGAAATTTACATAGGGATATATAAAGGACAAATCTTTCAAAAATCGTACTCTCAAAAACAAATTGGTCAGATAAGCTGTTACTAATGTGAAAGCAACCTCTGATTGAAGTTTGTCAAAGTCATCATCCTTGGGGGTAGGGTGGGGCCACACTTGAGATTCAAATCTTTAACTTTGAAATGTTGAAATTTATTTTAAAAAAAAAATCAAATGTTTTAAAATGTGGTATTGATTTTAAACACTGTTTGTTATCACCACATGTCATCATTTACTTTTATGCTAGCATTGCTAAATGTAAATTCTTAATTGTTTAAACGTGGGCCCCTAGAACATTCTTGGGCCACGAGGTTTAAAGTTTGATGTAGGCTTACTTACATTTAAACAATTATTTTAAATCATTTTTAAAAAACTGCAATGCTTAATGTGTGATTTGACTAACAGGACCTGTTACTAAATGGGGCTCAATGTTTTACATATGAATATCTAGAGACACACTTCAAAACCCTTTAATTAAGGATCTACTCCACTTTCCACATAAAGATCGGCCTAATATACCACTTGTTGTCGTAGTGATTAATTATCGTACAAAACATTAATTGGATTGAATTTTGTTGCACCGAAAATCAGTTCTGAAAGAAATCAATCACTTCAAATCTTCTCAGCTTGTCATTTGTTAAAATTTGAATATGTCTTCTTTACGCTTGAAATTGGTTTTTACAACTCTTTACTAACAGGTGTTCCATTAGATATTAGTTTCATTTTTTTGCTGATAATAGTTCCATTGTTTTCTATTTTTAATGATAATTTTTTTTTATTTTAAACATATAATTTTATGTCTCTTTCTATTGGTCATAATTATATCGAACCAAAATATACAAATATGTAAAGAAGCTTGTAATGAATATTTAAATAAAACTGGCATTGGTGTTCTCAGAGGAACAACCCATTGATGTGCATTTGATAATAAAATGAAGGAAAATAAAATCGAATTTAAAAGTGGGGGAGTGGGCAGACTCAAAATCTTGACAAGTCAAAAAATATACCTTTTGCCCATTATCCGTCATGAGGGGGTGCCTACTATTACGTTTATCTAAATTTATAATTTTTTGCAAGAACTCACAATTTTGCAAGTTGTGACATGAAATGATAAAAGGGAGCGCTCCAGCTCCCCTATCCCCCCCCCTCCCGGAATGCTATGTGCTTGCTTAATGGAGCTATGAAAAGTCTATATAACCTTCATATAACCTTAATTATTTTCATTTTGAAAAAAAAATATGAACAAGATTTCGATACAAAGGAGATTGTATTTTGCTTATGTTAGCATTTGTCATCGGGTGAAAAATATGCTGAATTATGATTTTAAAAAAAGCGTAAATCAGATTTGAACGTTTGATTATTTATTTAAAGGACTTTAACTTTTTTTATAATAAATCAGACCAGCATTTGTGTTTATATCACTATTGTTAAGCATGGTTTATCTAAAATCCAGAAGACTTTAACGACTTAAAAGACTAAAGTTTTCAATCCGGTAAATAAATAAGCAGAAGAAACTCAGTTATCATCTTTGAACTAAACTCTATTTTATTCCTTTATATAAGGTTGGCCTAGATTCAGATTATGGAATATCTACTTTGACAGTTTGCCAGTGCATTTCCCTTCAAATTTTATTTACACAGCTGAACAGAGATCAGATCACATTTTAGTAAATAAAGAATTGAAATGTAAGAAATTAGTTTTTAAGAAAATTCAATTATTTTTTTAACTATTTTGTGGTAAAGAGTTTTA
This sequence comes from Magallana hongkongensis, assembly GCA_016163765.1. Lineage (NCBI taxonomy): Eukaryota > Metazoa > Mollusca > Bivalvia > Ostreida > Ostreidae > Magallana > Magallana hongkongensis. Next base: position 66,384,843 of record WFKH01011926.1, read on the forward strand.
ACGAAAGTGTTGAGTATTACACTAAATCAGTAGGGTTGTGCCTTTTAAATTGAACGATTTTACTTTGTGCCGTGTTCTTGTTCTTAGGGACAATCCTACAAAAGTGCATAAAAACATTAAATTTCAAAATATAGGGCACTTAAAGGGTACAGAGTTCATTTATTAACAAGAGGCCCATGGGCCTTATTGCTGAGCAGAAATAGACATAATTAGATCAGTTTTATGAAGTCATTTAGAAAATATATGAACACTGTAGTATAATAGATTTTTTATAAAAAAAAAAAAAAAACTCCCATGCATATTCTTATGTTTATAATTGAGCCCCTTTGTAACAGGATGATTTTACAGTCATATAACATATTGGCTATTCCAGTTTTTTAGAAGACTTTAAACAACTATTTATATATGGTCTATAAACCTACATTTTAAAAAAGGGAAAGAAAAAAAAGCACTAACTTCACTACCACATGAAATACATTACCGTTTACTCTGCGTGCAACGATACGCGTCTTAATATTCCGTGTTTTTAATATCAATAGTGTTTGTTCTGGCATAAGGCTGATAGTGTTAATTAAAACGATTTGCTGCGCGGGCATGTCGCTAAAATACACAGATAAAGATATTTGGAGGTATAGGTTTTAATTCAATCAATAATCGATGCACTGTAAAATGAATTGAGGTCAAACATTCTTATTCAAGTCTGTCTTTTTTGCCCTAAACGTTTACCTTTCTTTGAATTTTCAAAAAAATAATATAAGTTCCAGATCATGTTGTGAAGATATTTTTAAAAAAAATGTTTGTGTTTCCAGTCTCCCAACTGACTCTAATTTTATGCATCGACTTTACACTTTATTCTTAATCCGGATTGCCAACCGTAATTTATTCAAATAGAACAGTCTTAACTAAGCGGGTTTGGATGAGACGCGACCTATTTTTCATTTATATTTTCCATTGCTTTTCCTATCTCCACAATGTGAAAAATCTACTACAATTGTACATACTTCCAAAATAACATAACAGACTATATGGTGTTTTTTTTCTATTTAGATATTGAATTTAAATGAAAATACATAATATGACTTTATTTGTAAGCATTCATTCCCGTTTTCATGGTATTATAAGGTAAATACATAATATTCTAACACCAGAATTTTGGGACATTAACACATTTAAGGTGACGTTTGAGGTTACAGGGAGATAACTCGCAGATTTTCATTGTGACTTTACACCAACAACCTTATATTTTAGACATGACGTTAAGATTTATGTGACGTAATAATTGATTACAAAAAGTAACAGGACACAAGCATTTTATTAATTTTAAGATAAGGTTTGTAGTTAAAGGGAGATAACTCAAATTTTCATGGTGACGTAATACCAATTACCCTTTATTTCGGTCAGACGTCTAAATTTATACGACGTTATTATTGATTTCAGTTTTTAATTTCGCGGGGTTTTTAGTTTACAGTTTAGCAGGACACAAGCATTTTATCAATTTCCACTAAAACGAAGTCCGCAAGATATGATTTTAACTAGTGTTTTAGAATCGCCAGATTACACATATTCTCTTATAAAATCGTTGGACTAATAAAATGGTTTTGTTTACATTATAGTTGTTCAAAATTTTGACTTTTGTTGCATTTTATTCTATCTTTAAATAGTTCTTTAGAAAATGATAGAAAAGAATCATGATAAAAATAGTTACATTATTTTCTAACATTTTAAGCATAAATAACCCCTATAATAGTCACCGACAAAAAGTACATATTTTTTACGAAATTATTTACAATTCATCAACATGACAGTTTGAAATCATGAACTTTGACCTTTTGTTGTTATAAAAGGAGCCCGGCAAAATCATTTGAATTTTATTTAAAAAAAAGTTTTTAGTACATGTATAGTGAACAAGATGGTTTGTTACTTTTATACAATTCCTTAAAAATGCAAATAAATATGGAATTATCTTTAACAGAGAAGTATCTAACATTGAGAAATACCTAGTAAGTCTTTAAAAACGTTTAAAAACGTCTATATCAAAACAGTAAAAAAAAAAACACTACTTCAAAAATCGTTCAAGGTATTTATCGGCTCTCGCAGCTGTGAGACAACATGGAAGATCCCGGGTTTTCAGACTGAATTCAATGCAATAATTGATAATTGGAACTTTGATGTGTTATAAAATAAAAAATACCCAACGTATATTTCCTTACTTACTCAGCAATATACCTTCATCACTTGCATATAAGTTTTTGTCTATCAGTTGATTCGATACGAAAGGGCATGTTCTACGTATGAAGAATTCCTAAAACGAGGCGAGCTACTGACAAACAAGTTGATAAAACAAGATCTTGATACAGTCTCGATTGAAGTAATCATTTCGGAACTTCTACGGTCGATACAACGAACTTGTCAGCAAATACAATCTTCCACGAAGTCGAATGCTGACTGATGTTTTCCATATTTATTGGTAGGCCATCATTAATCCCCGTATTGTCTACGGATTTTTCCGTTTTTCCAGTTTTAAGTTAAGAATGTTAAGAAGGTCTTTAATGCGTTACAAATAGTATTTAGATTTATCTTTCCGCGTGTAGCATATAGTGCTAAGTCTAAAAAGACCTTTTAAAGGTGTTTTCAAATTTATCATTTCAAATGCAAATTTAAAACAAGTGCATTAATTTTAATAGGTATCACATACTTTTTGAAAAGGAATTGATGTTTATAATTTCAAAACTTGGTTATGTTACGTAGGCTATGCGTTTGTTTGTTGTTTGTTGTGGAGGCTAATTAATTATCGAGTTAATCGGAGACGGATTCTCTTTCTGTGTTATGATCAGTCTTAACAGTTAAACTCCATTGATCTGTATACCGCTAAATATTGGATGGAAAGCTGAAGAGGAACACTATGCAACCTGATTATTTTAAGTTTCAATGGCGGCGTTTCCAAAGCATAGTTAAATATCTACCATTGTAGACGGTGACGTGGCTGCTGATGATGTATCGAGCGGAGGGGTATTTTGTACATGTTTGAAAATGGAACCGACTTCGAAAGAATGCTGCTGATTGCGTATTTTTGTGTGTCGTTTATTCTGTGGTATTGTTCTGCGATTGAACGTTTTTGTGATCCGTTGCATACACCTGTAATATGTCTGGGACATTTAAGTCGGACACTTGTGTTTGTAATCCTCTTATAGTCCGGTAAACCATCATTTTTGGACAATTTTTTCATTATATTATTTATTTGTTGACATCTTTTCAGAACAACATCACCCCATTTCATTTTGTGGGGTTCGGCCCCATCGCATGCCAAAATACAGCGTGTTATTAAACCACAATGTGGTTATCAAAGAGATTGGAGTGGCTTTTCCCAATTGTTCAGTGCAAAACGTTTGTTGATTTCTGCAGGGGTTAAAAAAATGGATTTATGGGTTGTTTCCTCTCCCCCGTGCTTTCAAATCCTTTTGTGTTGCCTTCAGGGCCTCTACGCTAAGCAAAATGTTTGCCAAGAGAGATCCAAATTCAGTAGGGGGTATATTGTGAATTTCTCTGGTATTCCCTTTCAGTTCAAAATACTTCTGCAATATGTTCAAATGACCCAGTGTTTTTCTCAGCGAATTCAAGTGTTCATTTGCCTTGACGTTTCCATGGGTTAGCACCATCCATGATTTATTGTTTACAATTGCAGACGGTATTTGTTTACGTTTTAAAAGTAGTACCGGTAGATCGGCGCAATAATACACAGTGTCATACAGAAAATATCACACTACTGTCTCACACTGGACAAACCGATCTCACACCGGTGATTATGCAAGAAAATGCCAGTAAAGTATCTAGTGATTTATTAAGCTGTTACATTGAAAATTACGACTATTTTAGGAAACAAGTTTTGGCGAGGGTTTTGTATGATTAACATTTTTAAAAATCTATATTCGTACGTCCTTTTATCGGACGAGTTTCAAACTACTTCATATGTCGATTGTAAAAAATACTAGATGATATCCCGCGCAAGCGCGGGAATTAACACTAATTCGCATTAACATGGTACAATGCTTAATATGTTGAACCAAATTTTTTGTTCATTATTGATTTTTTTCTTAATTGCTTTTCTTAACCTATTCTATAAAATTGAAATAAAAAAAACTGCATGGCTGGATATTTAGAGGAGCAGGCAGAGACGAACATCTAAACTGAAATTGATTATATTTACATGGCCTTAATTCTTTTTGTTGCAGCTGACTGGAAAAATTGCAAACTGTTTAATTTTATTTTAAACAAGGTAGTCGGTGTATAGTGCGTCGTATTTTTTTTTTCTAAATTTTGTTCTTTAGCTCAAACTTCACAATAAAATTTTTATCACGGTCCCAAATAAATAAGGATTTCAGAT
>WFKH01011926.1:66411943-66422152 GCA_016163765.1 Magallana hongkongensis
AAGGAGTCACAAAAATTGATTTTCGCCACATTTGGATTTCTTTTCGCCACTTTTGAAAAAAATTCGCCATTGGCGAAATTGGCGAACCCCAGCTCGAGCCCTGTTCTACACTATCTGAGAATGCTTACACATAAGTTTCAGCTTTTCTGGTCAAATGGTTTGTGAGAAGAAGATTTTTTTTTTTTTTTTTTTTTTTTTTTTTTTTTTGACCCCCCCCCCCAATTGTGGCCCCACCTTACCCCCGGGGACCGTGATTTGAACAAACTTGATTCTACACTATCTGAGGATGCTTCCAACAAATTTCAGATTTTCTGGTCGAATGGTTTTTGAGAAGAAGAATTTTGAAAAATATCAACAATTTTTTGATAAATCCTTATTATCTCCTCTTGAAAGAGGGCATGGCCCTTTATTTTAACAAACTTGAATCCCCTTTACCCAACGATGCTTTGTGCCAAGTTTGGTTGAAATTGGCCCAGTGGTTTTGGAAAAGAAGTCGAAAATGTAAAATGTTTACAGACAGACAGATGGACTGAAAGACAGACAGAGGGACACCTGAGAAAAAATGATCAGAAAAGCTCACTTGAGCTTTCAGCTCAGGTGAGCTTAAACCAACACAATTATAAAGCATCCCAAATGAAAAGAGGTCATCATTAAGGCAAGGATAACTAGAACTGTCCTAATGGGACTAATACCTCCGCAAGGCAAATTTCAAATGGGACAAATAATTGAATTCAATAATAAAGGTTTGCAACACATATAAATAAAAAAAAATCTAGAATTGTAAAAGAAAAATTAGTTAACAAAGAAAAATTAAAATCAAAATTGTCAGAACTTCACTGTAAATACATATGTATAACAGTAATGCATTTACAAATTTATGTATCTGATGATATTTTTTTTTATTTAATTGTTTTAAAGAAAAACCAACAAAATGACAATAATCCCTCCCTTTGCAGTAAATGGAAATAGCCAAGCACTGCTCTTCTGTTGATAAAACTTTGAATATCTTTCTAATAAGAGTCTTGACAGATGCAATTAGTTGTTTCAAATTTTCCTCACTTTCTCCTATTGTACAATGCAACTCCATATCAGAAAATTGACACCATAGGACTATGATTTTCTTTGATGAGCATATTAAATTTAATAAACTCCCAAAACATTACCATAATTACCATACCATGTAAAAATATAAATTTAATATTACAAACAATTTTAAAATTGCCAAAACACTACAATCATATCGGTAATTTTAAATTTCATTTAAATTAATGCCCTATTGGGTCACTTCACTAATTTACTTGACTAATAAATTTAAACAACATCTAAAAATAGTTAACTTCTTTATAAATAATGATATTATTTATTTCCTTATAATGATAAAAACTTTTGGTTTATATGAAACAGTTTTTAAATAGCCCAAAAACCACTGCCCATTTTACAGATTATCAATTTTCCCTAAACACATGCTCCATCTAAACCATGGCTCAGATAATGGCCCCCTTGGGACAAATGAATTCAGCCACACTTGTCTTTTATGTTCTTATTAGCTCCTAAGAATTTATCATTGACAAACAAAAATTTTGCATTGTCAGTTGATAGAATACATATAAAAAATAAACTTAGTTAAGAAATTAAGACAAAAAACCTCCATCTCGATGTATTTATATAAATATATTTTAGAGTGTTTTAATACTATTAATTAATTAATTAATTAAATCTGTAAGGATTACCTCCCTTACATCAGTGTACAATATATAAAATAAGAAAAATGAAAACTGTCATAAAATCATTAAATCTTGTCTGATCTTAAAAAAAATTGCAAGTGCACATCTTATGATGGTGTTCAACATATGTACAAATTTTCAGACTGTTCCATGCAGTAGTAAAAAATTCTATAGGGGGAACAAAGTTGTGTCTACAGACAGATGGACAGACGGACAGGGTGAAACCAATATACCCCCCTAAACTTCATTTGCGGGGGTATAATTAACATGGATGAAACCCTACTTTTGTATATGATGCAATTTTTTATTGTTTCAAGTTATTAAACACATGATGAACAGATGTCATATTATCCGTTTCCATGGTTTTAAATGGTCTTTGGTGATACTCGGCCACTCAGGGGAATTATGCTTCCTAAGTTATAACTAATATTACTCCTCAATAATTTGCAATTCCTTCTATCTGTAATGCTCATCAACTGTTGTGTTACGCGTCTGTGTTTGCTTGCCTTGATTGAATGCCTATTATGATGTCATCTTGTTTTTGAGTCGCGAAGGTTTATTTTTGTCACCGTCTACAAATCTACCAATCACACGAGATTTAGTGAAATGATGACAATATTCTTTTGAGGTTATTTCCAGCTGATTAATTTCAAAAAATATTTTGATAGGTCAATATTTTTCAGACAAACTAATATAAGAGTTGTATAGTGTTAGTATTAGAGTTTTAGTATTAGAGTTATATGTAGAGTTATATAGGGATAAATACTACGGAATATACATGTAACAAAAGATGTAATTATAATCAGGGTGATTATAAAGTCTCCCAAACGAACGAGGCAATCATTGGGGGTAGGGATGACCCACATGGGTTAAACTTTACAGACAAAATGACATTATACTTGATTATTTCTATTTCTGAAATTTCATAATGTTCACCAGGAGCTATTTACTATAAATCAGGTGACCCGACATTACCCATGAAAAGAGATTATATATGATTTAAGGGTGGGAATCTCAACTGTGTTCAAATATTTGGGCACTACCTGTTCAAATCGGGATCAGGACCACCCAAACCCATGACCTATATACCATTTGATGCTTCTTGACACAAGGAACAAGAATTTATATGGTTTTGGGGTGGGGATGTCAACCATTTTCAAGATATTTGAACACTTCCTGTTTAAGAGGTGTCATGACCACACCCATGGCTCATGACCTACATACCAATTGAAGCCCCTTAACACAAGGAACAAAAATAATTAGGGGCGGGGATGTCAACTGTTTTTTAAGATATTAAATAATTTCCTCTAATGTAACATATTTATATATATTGCCCATAACACTCAATATTTGCATCTGAAGAAACCATGTAAATATCTTTAACAGTTTTTACATTTACAATATAGGTGTATAGTTTTTCCCATAGGATTCAATGTTTGATCCAACCCCCATTTGAACCCCAAAAATATGGTAGACCAAGCCCAAATTAAAAATTTTAAAACAGGGTGCACAACTAGATATGCAGGCTTATCATGTCCTAGAATTTTGTAGGATTCTGTTCAGCTATCTTTAAGAAACGCGATGGACAAGCTCAGAGACGAGCTAGAAAAACGAAAAAGAAGAACCGAACAAAAGCAATAAGTCTCCAACCTTCTTTTGGGAGACTTTTATATAATATTGTAATGTTTGTTTCAGGGAGTCTGGACCACCACCTGGGATCATGATCATAAAACGGATTATTTAATACTCCTTCAAACAAGGAACAAGAGTAATATAGTTTAAGGGTGGGGATCTGAAGACAGTTTCCCTAGATATTTTAGCACTTCCTGTTTCCGGGGGATAGGAGACCTACATACCATTTGACAGTTCATAACATAAAAACTAGAAATAGCATAGGAGTGAAGCTCAAAGGTTTTTGAGATATTTCGACTCATCTACTTTCCTGTTTTGTCATTTTCTGTTTACGGGGTGGGGGGGAACAACCACCTTTGGGGCCCATGGCCTACATACACTACATTTGATGCGCCTTCACCGAAGGAACAAGAATACACACTTTTATAACTATGAAGTATTCACCTTGATAAACAAAATAATTCAAAATTATGAAATATATGATACGAATGAATTTTTCAACATTTTGCTTTTTCATCACATCAAAGGCAACTTTTTCTTTTTTGCAATTGACATTGGTCTTTAGTATCAGTCTCAAATGAGTAAAATCTTACAATTTGAAGAATTACCATTAAAGAATACAATAGAGACATTAGAATGTTGGTACCTGAATTGTTCTTACAACATATTGCACTCATTTTAAATCTATTATTCACTTTGTTCTCGATAATCTATTTTTACATAACACTCCAATCATATTCATTAACAACGAACAACCACCCATAAACTATAGGGGAAACTAATCAAACCAGAAGTTTTCATGATATCCAGCAAAGGTCAAGGTCTTGGATCACAAGTAACGTACATTTTTAATAAATCGTTCTTAATCACTTAACAGTTATAAATGATAATTAGCTAATCCAATGACATGGGAGGATAATGTGTTTCTTTTATATGATAAATATTGAAATTGCTATAAAATAAGATTAGTCCAAAAAAAAAAAAATTCTTGTAAATTCACTAAGGCAAGACTGAAAAAACAATCAACAAAAAGTGAACAATATGGCGATTCTAATGTGTTGGTTTTAAAACTATTTTATTTTTCATAAACTTGTTCAAAAGAATGAAATACAACTTCATTCAAAAAGCCAGTCGTACATTCCATGAAACGTTTTACTTTCCCATTTGACCGTGCATTCATTGTGCGCTCACAGTGCGTTCACTTGCGCTCTCTGCTCTGTTCACGCAGCTCTCACAAATTGTTCACCTACACTTACCGTTGATTCAGCGTTCACTTAGTTTTCAGTCAGATAGTATTATATTTAGGCTGATTCCATTACATATATGCAATTAATCTGTTATATTTGCCTGATTATCAACAAAACATAATAAAAATAACTCCCGAAACTATCGGAATTAATTGTTTGTCTTGCGTTCACATATCGTTCACCATGCATTCACTTTTCACTTTGCTCTCGCATTTGTTGCGCTCTGCATTTGCTCACCATTCAAAAGCGCTCACCATTTTCCATTCAGCGTGTGCTCAGCGTTCGCACAGAGTGCGCTCACCCTTTGCTTCAAGTGCGCTCACCATTCGCTCACTGTTCAAGTGGGAAAGAAGTAGGGTTGTGCAGTGCACTGAAAAGTTTGATGCACTGTGATTCATTCCTGTCGATTCAATGCACTAATCCAGAATTGTGGATTTTGGTTCGAAGAAATTTAGCTAACATGTATAAACAAAAATGGCCGCCAGTAGACAATCAGAAGTGTGGGGACATTTCAATTCTTATTAGTTGATGGTAAAGAAGATAAATCAACGACTATTTGTACGTTGTGTACAATTTAAATATACAACTGGATCTACCAGCTCAATGTCTGCTAATTTCAATTCAATTGAATTCATTGACAAAAAGTCACATGTGGCGCAGGTCATACATACAGTATACAAATATACTTAGTACGTTAATTCTTGTTGATCAAGAATTTTATAAGAAATACATGCATTATTATAAAGTGAACAATATTCACTTCATGGTTGTTTATAAAGAGGACATACAAATAAAAAATGATGATCATCTTCAACAACAGTAAGAAAATTAATACAATATCTTTCATCCCTTGAAATGGTTACAATATCTGCCAATCTCTATCTGTAATTTGCAGGCACTTAATCTTAATTGAGTAAAAAAAGAAAAAAAGCTTCTTGGAAATGGAAAAATTTAAGCATGGTTGAATTTCAAGCTTGTTTAGATTTTAGGTAATTATTAATTGGCTGTAGAATGGCAATTTTCCATTACCTTTTTCTTTAATATTTCTAATATCTCTAAAAACTATATTTTCAAATTATTTTTAAAATTGTTTCTAGATATTGTATTAGCATTTGAAGTTTTTCCAATTCCTGCAAGTTTTCATCCTCTAAATATTTAATTTAAAAAGAATGCATAACATTTTTTGTGTTATCCTTAAGTAAAGGAATCTACAAAGTAAAGATTATTATTTTTATTTATAATGAGAAATATTAAGGCTGATATATGTCTAATCGAATCGAAAAAAAAAAACGAACCGTAGCATTTTGAATAGAAACCGAACCGAATGAACCGTGAATCGTCCCTGCCCTACAAAGTAGAACATTTCCCAAATTAATATGCATTTCCTGGGAGTCATGATATTCACAACTTTGAATCTACACTACCTTAGAATGCTTCCACATAAGTTTCAGCTTTCTTGGCCAAATGTTTCTTGGGAAGAAGATTTTTTTAAAATTTCTCAAAATTTTTCAATAATTTCTAATTATCTCCCGTTGTAAAAGAGCAGGGTCCTTAATTTTCACAACTTTGAATCCCCTTTGCCTAAGAGTGCTTTGTGCCATGTTTGGTTGAAATTGGTGAAGTGGTTCTGGGGAGAAGATGTTGAAAATGTGAAAAGTTTACAAACAGGCGAACAGACAGACGGACAACAGACAAAATATGATCAGAAAAGCTCACTTGGGCTTTCAGCATAATTCAGAATAAAAATTGTTGGTATTAATTTATAATATGCTTAAATAAAACAAGAGGCCCATGGGCCACATTGCTCACCTGAGCAACAATAGCCATAATAAAATCAGCTTTATGAGTCATATAAAAAATATCTGGACAATGTAGTAGAATAGATCCTGTATAAAAAGATTTTATTATTTTTCTCCAGATATTCTTATAGGATGTGTTGAGCCCCTTTTGTATTAAAGGATGATTTCATAGCCATATCACATATTAACCATTGCAGTTCTCAAGAAGATCTTAAACAATTGCTCATAAATATATAAACCTAAATAAGACTTTGAACCCTTGTGGGGCCCAATAATTGTCCAGGGGCCACAGTCTAAACAATATGTCAAAAAGCTAGCATATAAGTAATACCATATATTATTACACTTGAGTTTTTGAAAATAATTTATTTTTGTAAAATTTGACCCCCTCCATTGTGGCCCCACCCTACCCCCGGGGATCATGATTTTAACAAACTTCAATTAAATTTCAAACACTACCTGAGGATGCTTCCACACAAGTTACAGCTTTTCTGGCATATTGGTTCTTGAGAAGAAGATTTTTGAAGATTTTTTTTTATATACTCCTATATAAAAATTCGACCCCACCATTGTGACCCCACCCTAACACCGGGGATCATGATTTAAACAAACTTCAATCTACCTTATTTGAGGATGCTTCCACACAAGTTACAGCTTTTCTAACCAATTGGTTTTTGAGAAGAAGATTTTTGAAAAATACCAACAAATTTTCAATAATTCTTAATTATCTCCCTTTAAAAGAGGGCGTGGCCATTCATTTTAACAAACTTGAATCCCCTTCAACCAATTATGCTTTGAGCCAAGTTTGGTTGAAATTGGCCCAGCGGCTCTGGAGATGAAGTCAAAAATGTAAAAAGTTTACAGACGGACGGACAGACCGACAGACGGACGCCGGACAAAAAGTGATCAGAAAAGCTCACTGGAGCTTTCAGCTCAGGTGAGCTAAAAAAAAACCTTGGAACTTTAGATGATTTATCATCTAGCAAAACTAGACCCAAGTAGTCAGTTAATTAGTTACATTTGATATAGTCCAGTCCACTGTTCAGGTGGAAGAAGAAAATAAAACGTGCATCAATAAATGAATTTACAGTTACTGTAAGAGATGAATGTTTTGACCGATTATGTCAACATGCAGGGAGACATAATCACAACTGTAACAGGGCCTACTTCAAATTCCTTATTAAGAATATCAGCATGTCAACATGTTTCGGCTTTAGGGAAGCTCTTTGGGCAGTGACAATATCAAAACCCTCAACTTTACTTTCATGTTTGGAACGATTACAAATGCATCAGCCATTTTTAATTCAAATCAGAATTTTGGAATCCCGATCCCATAACAAAATTCCAAGCCTGATCCTTTAACCCGGTATACCGGTATTGAAAAAATGTATCGCTTTACAATATTTTCTGTCCACGTACCGCAATACACCGGAATAATGGTATTATTGCGCAGCTCTGAAAAGTTGCCAAATAATAATCTATATTTTCAAATTGGCTAATGTAATATGATACGATTGATACTATATTGTATGATATGATACAATTATATTGTATTATATTTACCAATATATATCATATGATATGATGCATTTTTTAATGTAATATGATATTGAATCATACATGTTGTATCAAATGATATTGTATCATTACAGTAATTCCTGTTTAGTACATAACGAACACGGATGTAGCAAAATCTTGGATATATATAGCGAAGTTTTTTGGAGTCTCCGGTAAAACTCTTAACAAATCTTTGCAAAATTTTAAGGTTAAAATGAATTCGAATATAACAAATTTACAGTAAACTGATTTTGAGTCCCGTAGAGGTGAATAATGACAGAAGTCAACACTTTCATAAACAAATTCCTTTACAGTTTTAAAAGCTTGCGCTACCATTTAACAGAATAGTTTGAATGAATTTTTTTTCATATAAATTCATCAATTTACATTCCAATTACTTAAGGTATCAAAAGTCACAACAATGTATTTTCATTCCAAGCCTCAATTAGCAAAAACTGTAGTCTGGTGAAAAAAAACATATGTAAAGTGAATTCGTGATAGCTATTATTATGAATTCATTATATGAATATAACGAATATAATGAATTCAACCCATTGGTCCCTAGGACTTCGCTATAACCGAGTTTTACTGTAGTTACATCAATTTTGGTCGACCTAATATGGTTTACACCTGGTCAGTAAATTCCATATGAGACGAGAGCTGAGCTCGAGTCCCATATGGAATTTACTTACCATGAATAAACCATATTAGGTCAACTACAAACCATGTAACGTTTGTATCTTACAACTGCCTTTGTATAAATGGCAAATAATGAATATAACAATAAATATTTAAGTTCTGATAACAAAGTTACACGTTTCAATTTGGGTACAAAACCTGATGATATAATACTCCAATATTTTACAATATCATATCATATGATACAATATAATTTCCTAAGATTCAATATCATAGGAATAATGATAATATATATCAACAATCACATCTATCAAGAAAATATGACTGAGATAGGACAAGATTTTCTTAGTACCCTTATTAATGGAGATCAGGCCCTGTATTTGAAGCTACCCATATGTCTCATATTCAAAGTTGAATGAACCATGAATTTAGAAAGTTACGACCAAATTTTTTCTACAATCAAACCTGTATTAACGACTCGAAAAACTTACACATGCTCCAGCATCAAGATAATGGAGATCAAGCTCTGTATCTGAAGCTATCTCAGAGACTCTTGTTTACCCACACATAGTTATAAACAGTCAAAGTCTGATTAGGTATGAACAAAATTCATTTTGTAACTAGCTCCAAGACCTAGTAAACCAATTTGAGTTGTCCTCAAATCTTACACCTGCCTAAGAATTTAAATAATCAAGATCACTCTCTGCATCTTAATTTACCTCTGTAATTCATTTACAAAGTTATATAACCATCTATGCGAGTACATGTTCCCTACAGTCACCCCTAATTTTGAAACAATTGTCATTCTACTTGCTAAATTAGTGTGGATAAATTTCTGTTAAAAATTTTTCCAAAGCCAAATCCAGTGAGTAATGATAAACAAGTCTTTTAGAATTAATTTCTTTATCATCTTTGAGTTCATTTGAATAGACACACTGACGTAACACTAACAAGAGGCCCATGGGCCACATCGCTCACCTGAACAACAATAGACATAAAATCAGCTTTATGTAGTCATATACAAAATATCTGAACAATGTCATATAATAGATCCTGTATAAAAAAAATTCCCCTGCATATTCTTATGTTTCTCATTGAGCCTTTGTAACAGGATGATTTTACAGTCATATCACAGATTGAGCATTGCAGTTCTCGAGAAAATGATCAGACTTAAACAACTGTTTATATATGGATTATAAACCTACATCAAACTTTGAACCCCTTATGAGGCTGAAGAATTGTCAAGAATTGTCAAGAGGCCGCAGTCTAAACAATTCTAAAGAATAATATGTCAAAATGCTTGCACAAAGTAAAACCATATATAATAACATTAGAGTTTTAATCAAGTGAATAATTTAAATTTTTTTTAATTTCCAAAATTGACACCCCCCCCCCCCCCCCCCCCCCCGGTGGCCCAACCCTACTTCTGAAGATTATGATTTTGACAAATTTTAATCTACACTATCTGAACTGACAAAAGTTTCAGCTTTTCTAGACTAATTTTTTGTTTTAGAAGATGGTTTCAAAAAAAATTTTCCCTATATATTCTTATGTAAAAATTTTACACCCCCCCCCCCCAATTGTGGCCCCACCCTACCCCTGGGGATCATG
>WFKH01011926.1:66453429-66474867 GCA_016163765.1 Magallana hongkongensis
GAAGTGACCGAGGATCGAAATACGTCACAATACGGATTTTACAATATTGGTTTGACTTTTACATAGCGTTTTTGATATCCGGTATTGGTTTTGCTCTATGTTAAAGAGTGTTAAGAAATGGTAGAAAAGAACATATATGTCTATAGTCTTTTTTAAGGTGTATTCAAACGGAAGACCTCTTGTTGCTCGAACGAGCGTCTAGTTTTTATTATTTTTTTCCCCAAATTTTGTGCACGCGATTTCTCAAAAACTATTCGGCCGATTTCAACCATTTTTTCATAAATGATTAGGCATGATCTGAATTTTATATGTTTTTGAAGTTGTTGTTGTCGTCACTTCCGGTACCGATTGATCGGCCATTTTGTAGTTTTTTACGACCTATTTTGTGCAGAGCTGATCTCAGAAAGTATCAGAGATATGACTATGAAATTTTCAGGATTGGTAGGCTATAGTCTGAAGTTGTGCACTATTATTTTGTTTTACTCCAGTGGTGTCATTTCTTGGAGCTCGCTTTGGCACGAAAATTAGGTACGAATTTTCATTCAAAATTTTCGTACGTTTTGTTCTGTATCTTTTAGCAGTTTATATTTTGTTACGACATATATTACAAAAGTGGTAGAGAACTAAAAGTTCTTTTCAACGAAATCAAGCAAAAGGGGCTGGCCCCTTAAATTAGGGGCCAATGCACTCGTAAACTCTATTACAAATAACTTAAAAACGATAAAGATTTTGTAATGCATTATAGAAGCAAAGTTGTTGATCGTAGCAATATGTATCAGGAAAAATCATTGCCACGCCCATTTATGACGTAATTAGGGATTTTTAGGGGCTAAAGTACTTAAACTTTGACGGAATATATCTAGAGAAGGAGACATATTTTCTTAAGCATTGTAGAAGAGAAAATGTCTGTATTAATGATTCTAATCGATTCCACTAATCAAAACACCAAAAAGGATCAAGAGGGCTGGCCCCTAAAATATTCAATCATCTGTATCTCAAAAATGAACAACAATTCTAGATGGGTGTAAAACCAAAAAATGTAAGTATGTGTAAGACCTTTTCAAAGAAATCAAGAAAAAGGGGCTGGCCCCTATAATTAGGGGCCAAGACACTCGTAAAGTCTATTACACATAACTTAAAAACGATAAAGATTTTGTAATGCATTATAGAAGCAAAGTTGTTCATCGTAACAATATCTATGAGGAAAAATCATTGCCACGCCCATTTATTACGTAATTATGGATTTTTAGGGGCCAAAGTACTTAAATTTTGACGCAATATATCAAGAGAAGGAAACATATTTTGTTAGGCATTGTAGAAGAGAAAATGCTTACAATGATGATTAAAATCGATTCCACTAATCAAAACACCAATGTATGTCCCCATTAAGGATAAAGAGGGCTGGCCCCTAAAATATTCAATCATTTGTATCTCAAAAATGAACAACAATTTCAGATAGGTGTAAGAACAAAAAATGTATGTATACATAAGACCTTTCGTATAAAATCTAGAAAAAGGGGCTGGCCCCTTAAATTAGGGGCCAATAGACTCGTAAAGTTTATTACACATAACTTAAAAACGATAAAGATTTTGTAATGCATTATAGAAGCAAAGTTGTTGATCTTAACAATATCTAACAGGAAAAATCATTGCCACGCCCATTTATTACGTAATTATGGATTTTTAGGGGCCAAAGTACTTAAACTTTGACGCAATATATCAAGAGAAGGAAACATATTTTGTTAGGCATTGTAGAAGAGAAAATGCTTACAATGATGATTCAAATCGATTCAACTAATCAAAACACCAATGTATGTCCCCATGAAGGATCTAGAGGGCTGGCCCCTAAAATATTCAATCATTTGTATCTCAAAAATGAACAACAATTTCAGATAGGTGTAAGAACAAAAAATGTAAGTATACATAAGACCTTTCGTATAAAATCAAGAAAAAGGGGCTGGCCCCTTAAATTAGGGGCCAATATACTCGTAAACTGTATTACAAATAACTTAAAAACGATAAAGATTTTGTAATGCATTATAGAAGCAAAGTTGTTGACCGTAACCATATCTAACAGAAAAAATCATTGCCACGCCCATTTATTACGTAATTATGGATTTTTAGGGGCCAAAGTACTTAAACTTTGACGGAATATATCTAGAAAAGGAAACATATTTTGTTAGGTATTATAGAAGAGAAAATGCTTGAATTGATAATTCTAATCGATTCCACTAATCAAAACACCAATGTATGTCCCCTTTAAGGATTTAGAAGGCTGGCCCCTAAAATATTCAATCATTTGTATCTCAAAAATGAACAACAATTTTAGAAAGGTGTAAGAACAAAAAATGTAAGTATTCATAAGACCTTTCGTATAAAATCTAGAAAAAGGGGCTGTCCCCTTAAATTAGGGGCCAACAGACTCGTGACCTGTATTACAAATAACTTAAAAACGATAAAGATTTTGTAATGCATTATAGAAGCAAAGTTGTTGATCGTTACAATATCAGTTTGTAAAATTCATTGCCTCACCCATTGATGACATAATTAGGAATTTTGAGGCACTAATATCCTAAATCTTTAATGTGCTGTATGTGAAAAAGCAAACACTTTGTTAAGCATTGTACAGGATATTGACAATCGTATACATTACCTGAAAGGAAAGGGGTTGATTGGGAATTCTGAAATTTCAATAATATTTTAATCGTATCGTTTAACATACTGAACGGAAGACCTACTAGTTACTCGTAACGAGATCGTATCTAGTTATTATTATTTTTTTCCACAAATTTCGTGCACGCGATTTCTCGAAAACTATTCGGCCGATTTCGACCATTTTTTCACGGATGATTGCCAGTGGTCATAATTCTAGAAGTTTTTGAAATTTTGAATTCGTCACTTCCGGTTCCGATTTACGGCCGATTTTGTAAGTTTTTACGACCAATTTTGTGCAGACATAAACTCAGAGACTATCAGAGATATAAATATAAAATTTTCAGGATAGGAAGACCATAGTTGGAAGATGTGCTGAATGTAGTTTTTTGGCGCCAGTGGTGCCATTTATTTGAGCTCGCCTAGGCACGAAAATTGGGTACGAATTTCGAATCAAAATTTTCACACGTTTTGATCTATATCTTTTTATCAGTTGATATTTTGTTAAGACATATATAATAAAAGTGGTAGAGTATGAAAAGTGCTTTCCAAAACAAATCAAGGAAAAGGGGCTGGCCCCTTTAATTCGGGGCCAAGATACTCGTAAAGTCTATTGCAAATAACTTAAATACGATAAATATTTTGTAATGCATTATAGTAGCAAAGTTGTTGATCGTAACAATATCTATCTGGAAAACTTACTGCCACGCCCATTTATGACGTAATTAGGGATTTTAAGGGGCCAAAGTTCTCAAACTTTGACACAATATATCTAGAGAACGAGACATATTTTGTTAAGCATTGTAGAAGAGAAAATGTTTGTATTGATGTTTTAAACTGATTCTACTAATCAAAACACCAATGTCTGTCCCCATTAAGGATCTACAGGGCTGGCCCCTAAAATATTCAATCATTTGTATCTCAAAAACGAACAACAATTTAAGATGAGTGTAAGAACAAAAAAATGTTAGTATTTGTGAGACCTTTCGAATGAAATCAAGAAAAAGGGGCTGGCCCTTTTAATTAGGGGCCAAGAGACTCGTAAAGTCCATTACAAATATCTTAAAAACAATAAAAAAATGTGTAATGCATTATAGAAGCAAAGTTGTTGATCGTATCAATATCTGTTTGAAAAAATCATTGCCAAGCCCTTTTATTACGTAATTAGGGATTTTTAGGGGTCAAAGTTCTCAAATTTTGACACAATATATCTAGAGAACGAGACATATTTTTTTAAGCATTGCAGAAGAGAAAATGTTCGCAGCTAGGTTAAGGTCTCCCATAGATTCTAGCTCATGAATATCACGTGACCTTTCTTGACGTTAGCTCCGCCCATTATTCATATTTTCCATTTTATCATATTTTTGTTTATAAAAAAAGTTGCTATTATATATCATCGCATAAATCAATTAGATATATATTTGTCAAACTCGACCGAATCAAGTTTTGACGGAAAAAGTGTCATTATATGCATTTCCATTATATTTTTTATTTTCGTTTGCCTATCATATTTGTCGTCGAAGCGCTTGCACTCGCCATGTAACCTCGCGAACAGCTGGCAGGGTATGCATCGATGTTTCCTTCAAAATATGACTTACAGATCGCTGACGTCGGAAAATGTTCCACGGATTCCATCAATAAGGTACTTGAGGTACGTTTTATTGCATAAACATTGTACTATATTCGTTTCTGAATTGAATATTATGCATTTTCAATATACTGTGTTCCTCCACGTGTTTCGAGTCACGAGTTTGGATAATAGTGACGATGAAGTATTTTAAACCAGAACGTTCATGCATTGAAACTATGTTGAAGTAATTATAGAATGTGCACTCATCATATTATAGTTTATTAACAAGTTGACATTGTGGAACTCAGAACTGGTGCACTATCTTAATATGTAAACAAACATTCCTGTTTTCGGAAACCGCGCAGAGCAATCCGAGATTCCTCGGACTCGCACATGTTATAATTCTAAATAGGCGTTTAAAATCAGGGGAGTAAGTTATAGCTACATGTATTTGGAGGTAATGTTCTATGTTCTGGTTCTGTTTATAGTTTTAAAGCTTTGTTTATTATAGGGACGTATTATAAGTCCTTTGTAAATTAAAGTTAAAACAGGGAATTTTATGTACTTTATAAATATAATCATCATATTAGGCCTATCAGAAATGTTACTATGGATGTACATGTATTAAGATTAGATGTAAAATAGGAATGATGTTCCTGTAAGAGGGCAAACATTAGAATTTACATCGAGCGTCAGAGCTTCAGCAGTTAATTCAGAGTTAATTCAAATTTATTTTGGGGAAAATACCGGGCAATGGGGGTTAAAGAACCCTTGTTCTATACACCACCACACCTATAGTTTGCCCTAAGATATTTTAACAATTTTTAATAAAAATACACTTTATTCTGAAAGCAAAATAATTGAAAATGGGAAAATATCCAAGATATCTTCATTGACACATACCGGTAATCATTTTTCACTCTGAAAACTTAACTGGAATGAAAACAGATTTCTTACGGAGATTTAGAATGGGAAATGTTTGCGGCATTTATCCTTTCGGAAATCACAAAATCCCTGTAGACTTTTTATTTTTAGCCGTGAATTGAAACCTGGCAAGCTACTAGAGAGGGTGTTTCAAAACAGAAATCTTGGGTTTATACTATTGAATGGACATTGCTGGAATCCAGAGATATTTATTAATATCGAATGATTTAAGAAAATGGGCTGCATAAATATCTTTGACAGACTAAAGATTTACAATGTTCTTGCTTTACAGGTCAAAATTTAGATAAAAAATAAAACAACAACAATGAAACAAAATTTAGAAAATAGTTTATTTGCAGTGAAAGCTTTATTTTACAATAACAGTGAGATATTGTAATGATATACATGTACTGGTATTCAAATTTTTGTAACAAAATGTTAATGATTATTAATTTATTGTTTACAAAATGTCTTCACTGCATTATATTCATACAAGCCCTTAAATATCATGAAACAACAATGCATTTCTATATCAATCAATATCGAGTACATGCAATTTATGATTCTCATCAAGATAGTATTTTCAACATTTACATGTAGACATGCTCATAATGCTTGGTGAGATGGTATACTTGTAGATATTGACATTTGATTCTGTAATTTAATCTGAATAGCTAGCTCTAGGAATATTTCTTTACAGTACTTAACAAATCTATTTGATCATAATGAAAAATCTACATGTAATCATATAAATATTTGCATGATCACCACAAAAAAAATTATACAATTGGTTCTCATATTAATGATATACCCATATGATTAAACTATCCATAAAACATGAACGGTATAAATAAAATAAGTTATTCATTCAAATTCATTCACTCATTTGTTTGTGATACTGTTTTTTGCAGTTTAACGGAAAGGCATTTCAATACACTAATAAGTGTTACGAGCATGCTTATACCATTACATTATACTTAATATGTAGTTTTAATTAATTAAGACAATTGCAAAGATCTATCATCTATTTAGATCATAAAAGATCATTGGATATATATTCAATTTGTTGTCCTTTATTGTGTCAATTGATACATGAATCAATTTCCGTTAAAAAATAAGGAGGGGAGGGGGTTAGAAAATAACATTAACATTGCCTGTAATTTTCAGTTGTATCACATTATGCATGCATGCAATATGGGCATTAATTTCAGAAATGTTTCTAGATGGCTACAGATTTTTTTAGAGATTAAAAATGATAGATATTCCAATGAACTAAAAGTTTTTCTGCTATTTTAGATAGCTGGACTGTTTCCTTATCCTTCTTCTCCATCAACTCTCTGTGCCGTTTTATAATGACTGTCTGCAGTTTAGCTAAAGCTGTTTCGTAAGATTTTTTGAGAAGTGGATCATTGGTGCTTTTAAGGATCCTCCTATACTTGAGAAACTCCTTCAGAGTTGGATTGTTGGATGGCAGAAGTGCTGAGACCATTGAAACCATTGATTCTGAATCTAGTGAGGTATTATTATATTGTAATACAGTTAAATTTTAACAATTGCTTAACTTTTTATTTGATTTTTATAATTGGAATGAATATTATTTCTACCGTTTACTGTAAACTAAATTTTATTCATTGATTTTATTTCACGAACTAGGAGAGATAAACTTGACTTATTTTTAAGATCCATATATGCAGATTATCTGAAAATAACATATGTTTAGGATATTTCTCGCGCATGAATTATTTTTTTACAGAAATGTTATAGGATATATAACTTGAATTGGAGTATTTTACGCTAATTTACCTTTCACATCTGTGAAGAGTTTCCTCTTGCAAGTCTTCTTTTTAGCAGAAGAAGCTGAAAAGATTAATAGAACAAGTGTGACCCTGCTTACTTGCATTAAAAGTTGGTAATTTCCATTATGTAATGCATTTTATTTCATTTTTTTTACCAGTTTCAGAGTTCATGTTTGTTCTCTTTAGGCCACACATGTTTTCTGCACCTTGAAATCCCTCATGATGTCTTACTCTAAGAACTGGAAAAAAAAGGTATTGTTAATTTTTTTTTTTTTTTTTTGATATAATAGTTATCCATGTAAACTGTATTTTAATGATAAGTTCAATGCAACATATCTTATAAAACAGATACATGTATGAACACTATACAAACATACATATTGATTGTAATTTGATGCTTGAATTGTCCTGGAAAATGCATTGTTTAATTTTCAGAAATCAATTATTACATAATGATTGACATTAACTCTTGTTATTTGATTCAAACAAACAAAACCACCTATTCAAATAGATTTGTTTGAGATACTCTGAGAGGTATATAAGTATAAAAGATTTACTGCAATTTTAATTCACTGTAAAATCATGCTAAAAAAAAAAAAGAAATTTTTGATTTGTGATGTAACGGTAAAATGTGGTGTTATTTATATTGCACATTACCAGGGAGCGTTGTCTTGTTTGTTGACGAGGAAACATCTCCACTTCTACCATTTTCTTTATCATCATTCATCACACTGGCAGAATCTGAAATACATTTTCCAATAAAAATTCTTTTGAAAAGTTGCACACCAATTTAAATGTTTTACCTTAATTGTGCAAAAACTCATTAAGTTGTGATGTATTAATTATAATGACATTTAATTTTGTATTTACTTGTAGTATGAATAGCACCCTCTTTGCTCCGAACTCTACATTCACTGTATGATGATACAGGACCAGGGCCAAATGATGGACCAGGAATCTCTGTTTGGTAAGATACTTTTAATTGAAAACTAAACAGTAACATGTATTAACATATAAACTTAAAAATTAATTCTGTTTGTAACACCTTATTTGATTTTAAATAGAAATTTGTTTATATTGTATAAGATAACTTGCCTACACTTCAGGACCCCATGCATTCAAAAGGAATAGATTTTTAATTTTTTGTATTTACACTGTATCTGATTCCTGTTTGTAGGATGCATCTTTACGGATCCATGTTCTGTCTGTGCCAGATGGTACATCTTGAATGAATTGTAAGTAAAGATCAGCATGATGTACAGTGTATGGAAAACACAATAATTATGTATGAACTATTTAAGCTAATATTTTTATGATTTTTAACAAAACTACCAGGTTTGCAGCAAAAACCAAATTGTTCATTATTGTTTATGGATATAGACTTGACAGAATAACAAGCAGTTATTAATATTTATTGTGTTTCTAAAACTTTTTAGCTAGCTTTTGCATATAACAGAAATGGAAATATTGTTGCATAAAAATGAATTATTATGCAAAATGCATTTATTATCAATATCATATAATATTTTAAAAATACCTATTTCCAGAACTGGTTCTCTAGGAGGTACTGGTTCTCCAGGAGGAACCGGAACCAACACCACAGTTTTCTGGATTCCATCAGGTTTTTTCCCCTGGTTTTTTGATTTCTCTGATTCTAAAAAAAATCATACTTGATTGTTTTAATTAAAAAGATCATTTATTTTATTGTTTTTACTTTATTATAGAATTACCGTACCTGTGTCCTCAATGCCAGATCTCCTTTGAACTATATTTTGTTGTGAAATCAGCATATTCAGGGATCCATCATCCATAAATGGAGCACCTATTTCAGTATGTGCATCAGTATAGATTTGAGAAATTCCTGCAATATACACTTATCAATATAGATGCATCATTATTTGTATAACATGCAAAATTAGGATGCAGTCAAACTTCGTTATCTCGAACTAGATGGTACTGTTTAAAAACTTTGAGATATCCGAGTATTCAAGACATCGAGACATTCACAAGGTAAAATGCTAAAAAAACAAAGTGGTTGGGACTTACAAATCACTTCAACATACCCACTGTATGCTAAATATCAGTGTTCGAGATATCCAAGTTCAAATGTATAAATATATGTTTAGCTGCTTTGATTCCATTGTAATAGCATATACAGGAAATTGTTAAAGTTCTGTGAATTAAGTGTTAGGTATTGGAAAAAAAATTTCAATCACCATATTCTTTAAGATAGCATAATGCTATCTGTTTTTGTTTGTGTCATTTGATGTTAATTCAATTAGAAACTTTCTTAGATGTTCTAAATACTGATCAGGGCTGCAAACTTAAACATTGGAACATTTTTAATCCTATATATGATGTGCAAGACTGTGAACTATACAGATGGCTTTGTTTGAATCATTCATAGGGTTGATATAATCTAAGCTCTAATGCATTGGTTTCATGTTTTGCATTTAAAACTTCATGTATTGTAGATACCTGTTTCCCGAACTGCTTCGCTAGGGGGAATTTGAACCAAATCAACCAAAGCCACATTTTCTGGGATTCCATCAGGTGTGTTTTGGGATTTCTCTATGCCAGATGATGCAAGTTGGATAAATTCTGGGGAAAAAACCACAGTGATATAAGTTAAAGCTTTAAATCTCTAAAAAAATAAAAATTTGAAATGGGTTGTAAAGTTTTAGATTAGAGATTAGTTATGAATTAACTGATATTTAATTAATTTAGTTTTGATTTAGTCAAATACAGTGTTAGGGCATACCTTCATTCTTATAAATTCCGCATAGGTGTCCTTCCTCATAAATTTTGATTTTGTGCAGTGGCAAAATTACTTTCGACGCTTCACAATCCTGAACACACTTCCTCCAGTCTTCTGCCAGAAGTCTCTGCTGGTCCTTTTCAGATGATGATCGAAAGTGACATAATGGAGGGTATGTCTTGAAATCTGGCTCATCAGGTCCATCGTGAAACACCACTCCATCAGGGCTTAAGGACCACCACACATTTCTTCCAGCGCACATGAAATCGGCAATTCGCTGGTAATGAGCTTGAAAAAGGGTTGGTCTTTTTCTTATGAAATCTACATCGAATTTTGAGTTTGCTGGTTTAGGTAGCAGTTTGGCTTGTTGACTAATTACTGATTCCTGGCGTCTTACGTAATCTTTTCTAGTTTCATCCATCTGTTGTGCGTTATATCTCAAAACTGCGTTGTCGATTATTTTTCCACATTGCCTGTTGGCAGTATTTAATGAAATGCTTCTCAAGTCGCCAAATGATCTCTCTTCTTGTTCAGGGACAATAGATCTTAGGCAGATCAGTCTAAATGTTTCGGGAGCATGTACTAATAGACTATGGAAGTGGCAGCCAAAAAACTTTCTGGTGGTCATCTTCTTTGGGACTCCAATAATACTGTTCGAGAGGATACTAAATACAAAACAGAGGATATAAAGTCTCAAAATTTTTCTGGGTGTTCTTTGGTGATATTCACTGTAACAGATAGATATTATTTCAGATAAAGTCATGCAGAGGTCAGAGATGTCTTTGCTGATCCTTTTGTCTAAGAATTGCAGGTGGGTAAACATGGCCAATTTAACTGCAAAAAGGCGCGCATCAGAACCTTTCAGCTGATTTTTGTCCCCAATAGTTGATGTTGCAAATTTTTCAAATTCCTTTTGTGTGGATAAATCTTGAATGTGGCATGGCAGCTCTGTTATCAAATTCTGTACGATGTTTGTGATGTCATGAAGGGGCTCACAGGGTGGTATCTCATATTGGAAGACCAAATCAGAAATTTCATCAGTAGTTGTGAGAAGTGCTGGTGGTCTCTGGATCCCACTAAGTGTTGACATTAGTTCTTCCTGCAGCTGACTTTTGCCTTTGTTGAGTACATCATGACCTCTTGCTCTAAGTTCTGTTTCAAGTTCAGACTTCTTAAGGTTTGATAATGGGGATGGTTTTTTTTTCGGAGAAGTTTTTCCATAATTTCCCTCCTTTGAATATTTCTACCCGCTCCTCTAATGAAGGGTTGCTTATATTAAATGAATATTCTAGATTTTGGTGTTCCTTGGATCTTGCTCCGCAGAGACAACTGTAGTTACCTCCCCTTTGATGCCCGGCCTCGAATTGCCTTGCTGGTCCATCTCCACTGAAAATTCGAGGAATAAACAAGATTTTGTCATTCTGCTGTCTTAAATTTTGTATGTCTTTTATTCTAGTCTGCATATATGATAACTGGTCGATATCACTACTGGAGGACTGCCCGAGAATGTAAAGATATGGCCTTTCCACCTTTCCTTGCACATCTACAGGGGGGCGCTCAGGAAATCTTTTCAAGTACTCCTCATTCGTGATGAAGGCTGCTTTGTCATAGAGGGTACTTATCATTACTGTGAAATAGCTGTGATTTAGTATTTCGGAATGATCGTGCCAAATTTTCAAATGTCGGGTTTTTTCCATCTTCTGTAGCTTCTCCTTTGCTTTTTCCTCAGAGTCTGGCATTTCTTCTGCTAGCTGCAGGAAAATCTTGCGCAGATCATCTTGTGTCAATGTATCTGTTGGTGTTGTCCTCTCATAATCTCTATGATGGATCTTCATTGCTTCCAGAATCTTTAAGATAGGGATCATTCTTCCATAAACTGCTATTTCTTTGTCGATAAGTTTTCCATTTTCATCAATCTTGTTTGTTCTAATTACTTTAGGGGCAAATCTCTCTCCTATATACAATTCTTTGCTCCCAAGTTTTCTCTGAATTTCTTTTCTAAGTGCTCTAGCAGGTCTTGGGGTTGGAATAGAAACCTTTTTAGACACCTTCAGTCTGGCCCTTCTCACTCGCTGTAAAAAGTCCCGACCACTAACTCTTTCACTTGTGTTAAATTGGTTAACATTCACTCCATTCAGTTCGGCATACTTCTGAAGAACCTGTCCAGCATTTTTTGG
The DNA here is from genome assembly GCA_016163765.1 of Magallana hongkongensis. Taxonomy (NCBI): domain Eukaryota; kingdom Metazoa; phylum Mollusca; class Bivalvia; order Ostreida; family Ostreidae; genus Magallana; species Magallana hongkongensis. The sequence continues at coordinate 66,465,307 of WFKH01011926.1, forward strand.
AGTAATTCCATTTTTGTTCTTAACATGGAACTTAAATGCGAGGTACCTCCAGATAATTTTTGACCCTGGTGCCAAATTTCGTATGAATTTTAGAAAATCTTCTTTGTTGAAGTTGTAATTTTCTATGGTTCCTGTATGTGATTTTGGTTTTTTTTTTCCTGTAAGAATTTTCTCCGAAGTTTCATTGATTCTTTTTTGGCAGTGTTTGATGCCTCAAAAAATGTTGATAAACGATATCTCTCGACCTGGCTGTATGATTTTCCAGAGGCCAGAAAATTTTGAACTTCATTTTCATTTTTCCCTATAAGCTGTTCAATTGTTTTTGTGCTTTCTCGTGTTATTTGGATTTTGTGTTTTCGTTTCTGTTCACTTGATACTTTTTCAGTTAAGTTAAACTTTTTTGATACTGAAGATTTGAGATCTGTCTTGAGAGATTTTTTCATGATGGGATCTAATAGGTTAAGAAGTTGCTCTGCTCCATAACTGTTGTTGTGAGTCATTTCATTGACCAGCTCATTTGTTTTTTTGACCATTTTTTTCTGTACTTTCTGTAGTTGACTTGTGTAGTGTGGAGTAATTAACAAGTAAAGTTTCACAGGGTACACAGTCATATATCGTATGTTTCAGCTTGTCAATGTGAGACATGTCATCCCATTGCTGTAGGGAGAATTTTGCTATGAAATCCTTTTTATCACCACATTTGTTGTTGTTTTTCCAGTACTTTGAGTCTCTAATATAATTCTGAACACGTGGTAACTGGCGGACAAATTTGTCATATGGCAAGTGCATCTTAGGATATTTGTTCATAATATTATTATAAAAATGATATCTAAATGATGCTGATACATTTGATGATTTTTTATTCGTTACAGATTCAAGAATTGATGCATTTTTTGATGACCACCACTGAATGTTATCTGGGTCTTTGCTGCTACGCCCAATAATGACTTTGGCAAAGTTGCAAAAATTCATGATGAAGTGTATTTATGGGAAATTGAGGCTTGATTCACCAATGAGCTATATAGTGTTTGGCTGCAACAAAAACATTTTGGTATACTCACAGATGGCTTATTTTTTTTGGTGAATATTCAAGGTCATTATTGCTGTCAGCCATTACATATTGCCTACATGTAATCTCCAAATAGATGGTATATGTATATATATATATTTTTATTTTATATTTATTCATTTATTTATATGTGCATTTTTTAAAAGCACCTTTTCTGGGGTTTTTTAAATTTTTTTCTCTCAAATTTTTTTAAGGTCCACATTGTACCAATTCAGATAATTAATTATTTGAGTTTCTTTTGGCTCTACAATTGAATGAAAAATTGAAAAATGAATATTTTAAATGATTTAGTACACTTTCTTGCCATTTACAACTTGTTTTTTACTTATTGTATAAAATGTCTTTTGGTTTGAGGTTGTTTAGTACTCATATATTGTATGTATACTATAGCAAAATTCAATTAAATCTTGAATAAAATTAAAAAATTTAAAAAAAAAATATTTGTATGTGATTTTTGTGTTAAATGATGTGGATTTGTATTTATGTGTATTTCAATGGGTGCTTTAAATCAGTTATTTGATTAATCATAGCACAGAATGTATAATCTATGATTTTTTATTATTCTGTATGATATATGTTGGCAGTACAAGTACCCAGAAAGTGAAAAGATAGTATTAAAAAACTCAATCATTTTCTACAACTTTATTAGCACATATTCAACAATACAAAGATCAACAATATTCACGGTGGTGTTAATGCTAACAGCATGTGTAACGTTACGTTGTTATAGAATGGTTCACTTTTAAAGGTTTCCTCTCCATCCTGCAAAATAAAATGAATACATTAAAATAATACAAAAATAAAATTTATATTATTGTCAGTATATATGAACAGCGTTTATTACCGCGTGAGGTTTATTTTCTATTATTGGTTTTTATCATTTCAAATTTACCGCGCCGTACACTATTTACGTCAGAATTATCTGCCCTTAATCGTGATCATTAGTGCGTTTTAATTTAACCTCATTTGCATGTAGATCTGCATAGTTGTTGGAAATCTCAAAAGTTCAACGATATCCCGTTAACATTCAGGGTTGTATCTTACTTTATTATTTTCTTCGAGTATTTGTGCGTATAGAAAGTGCTGGGAGCAAGTTGTGATTCAATAAGAAGTAGTATATATATCCTTGAATTTGTTCGTGTATTAGAGAAAATGCTACACTTTGCATATTCAATTAACAACTTAGATGTCTTGATAGCAAAATTATGATTGCTCCCAGCACTTGTCAGAAATAAAAAATGATCCTCTTTAACATGATACCAAAGTTAATCTATACTGTGGTCGGTATATCGTTGAACTTTTGCGATAAATGTGGAATCAATAAGATTGTCTATTTTTAGCGCATCACGTGATACGCAGCTGATGCGGCGACTGTGTTCCGGTTAAAAATGTTAGAGAGCTCGATAGTAACACAATAATGTACAAACTTGATTAATTTCACCGCAGAATAAGTGTGTATTGTGTGTCTGAAATGAAGTCTATTTTTTTCACCATTTTTTATACTCGGTAAACTATGGGCGACCTTAACCTAGCTGCGTTTGTATTAATGTTTTAAATTGATTCTACTAATCAAAATACCAATGTTTGTCCCCATTAAGGATCTACTGGGCTAGCCCCTAAAATATTCTATCATTTGTATCTCAAAAACGAACGACAATTTAAGATGAGTGTAAGAACAAAAAATGTTAGTATTCGTGAGACCTTTCCTATGAAATCAAGAAAAAAGGGGCTGGCCCTTTTAATTAGGGGCCAAGAGACTCGTACAGTCTATTACAAATAACTTAAAAACGATCAAGATCTTGTATTGCATTATAGAAGCAAAGTTGTTGATCGTAACAATATCTATCTGGAAAAGTCATTGCAACGCCCATTTATTACGTAATAAGGGATTTTTATACATTATCTGAAAGGGGGGGTTTAATTCTGAAATTGTATCGATTATTCATCGTATCATTTCAAACAAATCGGACGGAAGACCTACTCGTTACTCGTAACGAGATCGTATCTAGTTTTTTTTATATAATTGTGTTAAAGTAGGGTCATTAATTACAGTCAATTGAATGAGTATGGGGTGTGAGCGAGTGTGGGTGTGAAAGTGATATTGTAAATATATTTCATTTGTTATTTTGTAAATAAATTTATAAAACTGAAGCTGTCTTAACTGTCATTTGGAGAACGCCTGGCTCATCCACGTTGCACAGTCTGAACAAGTTTTAATGCAATACCTGTAGAAAAGTGCCAATAAAAACATATATTCTGAAATATAGAAATGTACTTTATAATATATAGGGATTTTTCTTTCAGTGAAATAAATGTTTGAATAGAAATAAACAGAAATTCTACATAATAAGGGAGAATGAGAACATCCTAATGATTTTTGAAAGAAGAAAATGGTGAAGTATATAAGACTTAAAACAACATTATATGATTTGAGAATGTACAAATTTTAATGAGAAAAAAAGGTAAATTGTTCAACTTTATTACATATATGAAGCCTTAATTTACAACAGAACTATGCAAAAAGAAACATTTACATGACTTAATTTAAAATATGAAATGAATGCAAGCACAATCAGTAATTACAAATTATACTCTCTAGTGCCATTTTTGTACTAGTTATTGAAATTCGAAAACATTTAAAATTTTCTACTGATTTGAAAAAATTCTTAAAAACACAATAACCATGTGTCGATATGCAACAACAGGATTGTGAATAACAATAAAAGGACAAACAAATTTAGTAAGTTACAACTGAAATGAAAAGTCAGTTCCCATGCATTCATAACACATTTTTATGGTCCATTATGCCATTTTTTTTTTAAAATGTCAAAAGATAGATGATCATTAAAGTATTCATTTATCTTTAAATAGCCAATAGATGGGGAAACTGTTGTGCCGGTAATATTTAGTGGAAAATATAGAGAAATTTCTAATTTTATTAAAGAGAAAACCAAATATCCCTTCCAAAATGAGAAATAAATGACTATAAGTGGTTTGTTATAAGATAAAAGTACATCTACACATTGACCAGCGAAGGGAAAGTGAAGAATATTTTTACGAAAAAGCATTACATGTACTATTACTACTACTGCAATAACATACAAAAGTTCTAATGCTGACTAGCGTAAAATTGCATGCAACATAATTTGTCATTGTCATATGCAAGGAGTAGCTTCAGAATTTGCGTTAAATCATAACACTATAGTCTGTCCATATGTGCAATGTAAACAAATAACAGAATAGTTTTTATGCCTATACCATACACTTGAATCTTTTTTCTTCCGCACTAAGTTGCAGTTTATTTCCATATGAAATGCTTTACTGTTGATCAATTTTATATTCTAAAAATTAGAAAGTCTGGAATTCTGTTAATATTTCCCAAAAGTACTTATACAACTTTTGAAATACATAAAACACTATGCTTTCCATATTGTACGAGTGTCAATCAAAAAATACGAAGACAATGTGGCTGTCTATCATATATTTTTCATTAAAGTCATAACTAACAGATTAATTTATGCAACAACACTTATTTTATTGATATACAAAGTTTCAATCCATTTGATGAATAGGTATTTTTGTTACCCGATTTTAAAATCAACATGTTTTGTCACCACGGCGCACGGTAACGTTGAAAACATGACGAAAAGAATACGCACGCACAGTCATTAGAAATACCCAATCTTTATATCACCCTGAGTCTTTTGTGCTTTTCACCATACAATTTAAATTGGCAGTATATCACTAGACATCTAATTTGTTCACATTTGTTCGAAAATCATAAGTTAGGTCCTCGAAGTTTTCTTATTTTTTACCGCATGTTTCTTCGTTTACAGTAAGAAAATCCCCGAATGTCAGATGACGTTGTTTATTCTTTTGATCAAATATTTACAGATATTCTACTCTCTTTCGTACTGTTTGATGTTCAAAAATACATAAACCACAACCCCCATAAAATGTGTTAGATAAATATGCAAATAAATTTATTTAACTTATCTTTTACACCATTTAGCATTTTAGCAGTTTTTATCGGCTTTTTCCCCCGAGTTAAATCCATACTGTTTATACTTTTCGTTGCGCCGTAACGTCCGTCGACGTCAGTGTTTTTAGTCAATTTCGAAGAGGACAATATGTCTTTAGTTACTGATATCTGTTCAACAAATTTATATATCCCGTTATTATTTGGTACACAGAATATCATGACAATTTTTAATTTAAGGTTTCAGTATTATTTGGTTTTAAGCCCAATTCATGGAGATACTACTTTTAACATAATATGGTTTATTGCTGACAGAACACAAAGTTTGACCGTGCGCCGTTACCTCATTTTTGCACGATTTGATTCTAAATAATTCTTAAAAATAAATGAATATATGAGCATATTTGATTTCAAATTGTTTGAAACAATTGCTAAATTATGTCTACTAAATTTAGTAAGAATATGACTTTAATAACATAGCTATCGCAAAAGTCTTCGTATTTTTTGATTGACCCTCGTATTGTCAGTTCTGTTCTAGGAATTATTTTACCGACATCACAGCCCATGTACTTATGTATGAAATACCATTGCAACATACTGTTTACAAAACTATATATGCTCTTTGACCTTTTAATGCACTGACAAATATTCTTTTATTTTAAATCTTTGATGTCTTTGATGTTTAAGAAAAAATTATTGTGATAATTGGTGTGCTGCTGCAAATAACAGAATTATTTTGCCTTAACACCGATACCGCAGCCGAGTACTTCTCTGCATTCTATTATTAGACATCGCGTCATCAGATTATTTTAGATGATTATAGGTGGCACTTATTCGGATGTGACAACCCTGAAAAGCAATGCCAATAAGCGCTTTGCGTACTGCGTACGCTTAGCGCCCAAAAAAGCAAGGACAATATACGTGTAAAATAAAATTAGTATACGATTCGTTGATCGGTCAGTCAGTAAAACTGCAGTGTTAATTACAGAGGGCATGTATTCAACATGCATACTGAACGTTCACCGTCAATAACCAACGGTTATCAGAATCAAAATCTGATTAAGTTTATCTTCAATATTTGTTAATTCCTTAATCAACAAATACAAACATTTTCAGACGTTTCAGTGTCAATCAACGGCGTGATTGGAACACAGTTTAGAATGAAAGATAAACGAGTTACTAAAATTGATTATAATTGTTGTTTCAGTACTGATTACAATCCTCCTGATGTATTTTATCATTTAAAACTTGTGTCATTTGTTCGATTAAAATGATGACACCCATAACATGTCCTAATTTGAAATACGAGCTAAATCCGGCGATAGAGGCTTCGACGGTATCTTGATTATAAAATAGGTTGACGTGGGCTGTTGGATATGACTGTTCGAACGCACTTTTAAAAACTTTTCAAAAAAAAAAAATCAAAGTGTGTTAGTTTTTGTACCAAGTCAACCCGCTTTGAAAAAAAAATATTTCAAACGGCATTCAAATCGGCGATAATTACGCACTTTGAACGCAGGGTTAGGTCGATACCCTAGATTCTTTTAAATACAGTAAATGGGTATTATATCAGTGGGATGTACCGGTATTAAATGGAGAACTCAAAGAATTCAGCTAATTTGAAAAACAGTTTCTAGATTAAAAAGTCTTCTTATTAGCTCACGTAGTCTAGCAATTTACACATTAAGGTCTATCTATTGTCGCATGACGTCATCAGCAACATTCTTGAATATTTTGCCGTTATCAGCTTTAATATTAGTGTAATGTGAGTAATGGTTTTGCCAATATTTCTTGATTTAAAATTATGTTTTAACGCATTTTAAGTCAGGTAAAGTGAAATAACAACTATATTTAACAACTGATTTAGTTTTAATCACATAATTCAATGAAAAACTAATAAAACCTTACGTAGGCAGTCATATTCATACACTATATTTCAACATGTTTTTTTGCTTGGCCTACTAAGTATTTCTTTAAAGATTACGATAGGATATATCAAGAATTACAAATATACCTATTTTGAATGGGTTTGAACCGTTAATAAAAATGTTATAGACATTTTAACTTGCTAAAGTTTATTTTAACAAGGCTGAAAAATCAGTTCAAAATGCACTGAGATGTTAAAATATACATTCTTGCAAATTCAAAAGGGTCTTAAATTGTTGAAAGAACATGAAAAGAGGATTGTTATTAATTTTCATGTAGATTGCGTTTATATAAGCATATCAGGAGAAAATTCATGTGATGTTTAATTGGGGAGCAGTCGTTGCTATAATTGCTCTAATATTATATCATTTTATTTTTCTGTTTTAGCTCCTACATCATGAAAAAATTATTTGTAACATAGCAATATTTTTGTTCAATTTGATTGTTTACATATATCATATATATATATATCTTCAAGTTTAATTAATAATTACATTAAATAAAATATCAAGTTTAAGAGTGGAGAAGTCTTACGAATACTTCATAAGATTTATATTATCCAAATAATGATAACTGCATCGCTTCGCAATTGTACATGTCCTTCCTTTCTTTAATCTTTTTACCTGGTAAATAAATTATGTTTGCAGAAAATTTACTTACTTCTTTTCGGTACCTTACGACATCAAGACATACATTTTAAGACACTACGTCGAAATGGCAAAATGTTTTGCTAAATTGTGTGTATCAATCGATTTGGCTAATATCATTATAGCTCAGTGGTTAAAGCATCGAGCTTTTTAACCGCAGAGCACGAGTTCGAATCCGCCTGGGGCTTTTTTTTCATATCAACTGAAGTAATTTTTTTTAGAATCATGTTTCCCCCCCAAAAAAATTACATATTATTTCGCCTATTTGAATTAAATACTTTTTGTGCATCATATTATGTATCAAAGTCAAGCATATTTCTCTTATTTGAGAAACTATTATTTCAAGATGTAATGGGCTACCTAAAAAGGGTCTCTTTTTTAGTTATGCCAAAAACGAAAATGATTTTTATTATGGAAATTAATGTATACACGCATGATGAGAAAAGAAATCAAGTTTATAAGTGTTATTAGAGAAAAATGCCTAATCAGTACATCATTTACTCTTAATGATACTGTGTACAGGGAAATATTCGCCCCAGGTTTTATTTTCGCCCCTTTCGCTCTCATTGTCACCGGGTGAATTTAAGACTGGGCGAATTCAAAACAATTTTTAAATAACTGTGTTAATTAGAATGAGCATGTGTCTGGGAGAATTTAAGACGGGGCGAACGTGTCTGCAAGTTTAGGAGTGCGAAAATAACACAAGGTGAAATAACCCTGTATACAGTATTTAAAATTAAATTGTATCCTTGGACGACTAAGTAGTTTTTTAACGATGAAATCATATAATTAACGTCAGAACTCTGATATCTGATGCAACTTTATATCATAAGTAGATACTGTATCATAAGAGGTTGCTAGGTTGCTTAAGTGCAAACATCAAATATGAAACATCTGATTCCGTGAATTTATTGCATTTTCTATGTGTAGGACTCCAAAATGCGATGGGACTCTAAAGTCCGATGGTATGCGCCAAACCACGATGATTTGACACGCAAAAGTCCGATGGTCCGCGTGCAATCGCCAAAGTCCGTTGGTGTGATACGCCAAAGCCCGGTGGTTTCAAAATTTAATCGAGAATGAAGAAGAAAGAAAATAAGATAGTAAATATTTTATAAACAGCCCCACCCGGTTTGATTGCCAAGATTTGTTCAGCATTGACTTATTAATTCATTCATTACACATTAATGACAACATATTTTGGCGACACAGACACATTTTATTTAAATACAACATGAACTTTTTATTCTTTGTTCTCGCAGTTCTCCGCTGTAAAGACTTCCACTACTATCAATGTGAAGTGATTTCCGCGGTCAATAAAGAAGCCAACAATCACTTATGTATAAAATAATATATTCTGGTGATTAAAGACAAGGACTTACAATATCTGATTATCTCTGGTGGCTGCGCGTGGCGAACTCCACGATGTTCCCAGAAAAGAGAGCGACCAAAGCCCGCGAACTCGGGACACCGAGCCCGACACATAAACAAAACGGAAAAACCCCCCCCCCCCCACACACCCCACACTCTCCCCCCCCCCCCCCCCCCCCATTTTGTGGAGGAATGCCCCAATTCCGACCACGGCAACCACCACTCACAAACTACACAGTACAATACATTTACAGTTAACCAAAACGAGACACAAATCATTTATCACAGTTCATAAAACACAAAAGAAAAACGTCCAGGATGGTTCCTTCCAGTCCCTTCCGACCAGCTCTCAGCCAACAACTGAAGCTCCTCTGCCATTACGTTGGGTGATGAAGGAAGATTCTACAAGACAAACATCACATAATTAATCAATTTTACCCCCCGCTCATATAGCGGGAGAAACATAAACACCTATCAGCTGGCTGTACCCCCAACTTCAAAGCTACCGTCGTGACCCCTAAACCAACCCCTCTAACCCCCAAACCTACTCGACCACCAGGGTGCAGTCA
>WFKH01011926.1:66478324-66489101 GCA_016163765.1 Magallana hongkongensis
TAAGGTCTACTCCGCGCCCTGGCGCCGGAAATCGTTGTCACTAGTGCCTAATTTGGCGCCGGAATCCTCGAGGGTACACCCGTTCTCGAGGAATCCGGGCTCACCTTATGAGCACAAGTCCTAGTGTGGGTGCAAGGCGGCCTAATAATTTCAGTTGTTTAACATCGGGATCGGAAAACGATTGAAAAATAGTCGATAATTTTAACTTATTGTGATCGGCTTCGGCCGATCACTGTTGTGTCCATATGAGGCATCCGGCAAATGCTTCCACGTGCGCACACATTCCGCTTGCATAAGTAGTTCTTATAAAAACTTAAAGTTTGGTTTAGTATTTATATAACATTTTACTCGGTTTTATTTCAATTCATTTACCTTAAGAGATGCAAACATACATAAAATACAGTTCGACCTGTTAATTCAAGAATGCACATTTGGTCTCACGCGTAAGAATTTCGATCGAAAGATTCATTCAGTAATGCAGTTGACCTCGATGAACTGACCTCAATCATAAGAAGATGCTCCATGAACTGACCTCGATCTATTGATGTTGTTGCATAATAGTAGCTAGGAAGACGACTTGATTTATAAACAAGGTTACGTTATAATGCGACCTCAATAGCAAGTTATGATGGCATTCAATGTTTTTCAGTCGCATTAAATTATTTTAATACAACTCTTTCTTTGTATACGTGTTAATGCTCTTTGAAGAGCCCTACTCAGTATTCTGAAGAAGAAGATTAATAATTACGTTAAAAATATATAATTAGACAAGGAGTTTACGAACGGCTTTTCCCAAATTTATTTAAAAATTAAATTTGTTGACGGTTTATAATAATGAAATTATGGTGTACAGATTCAAAATATTCTATATTTTGTAAAAATACAGTACTTATTTTATTATTTTACATCAAACTGATCATGTTGATTGCTTCTAGCTATCATTATTGCCGATCATTTCTTTAAAAGGAATACTTGTTTTTTGTTAGTGCGTTGGAGTTAGTGCTGGCTAGCTTTACTCTGGTAGTGAACTATCATGGTACATGTATTTCAAAGAAACAAGAAATCTGTCGACACTTGCAGTACTTTGATGATTTCTATGGCGACCGACTGCGTTGCATAATGTAGTCGTATTTCATAACTTCTTAATCCGAGAACAATTTTCCTTTGACAAAACTTTTAAGTATAAAATATTATTCCGTTCATATCTGTAGAAGTTTAGCGTGTTCAACAGGTTGATTTATTAGCAACATTATCCGATTACGATTTCGCACCTACATGTATAATGTGAAGATGATTGACTTCGAATAATAGCCTTATTGTTTAACAATTGACCACTGTAGTGAAACTCAATAATATATTCGATAACCTTCGATACATTGTTACTCAATTACATAACAATTGATGATCTGCAGCCATATAAACATAACCCGACTGGGGCTATAGATGTTCTCAGCTGTGTGCGCTGAAGCGACACAAGATTTTCGGTCGCACGCTGCGATTGAATTAACACAGACTGACCGAATAAACAAACGGGTGGGAAAGTGAAAATGTTACACATAAGAAGAAGTCGCCAAAAAATGATTTTCGTCAAATCTGATTATCTTTTTGCCAATTAAAAAAAATCCGAATGCCTCAATTCAGGACACCTTTTATCGTGCCAGCACCTACCGCAAACATGAAACATGGAACTTTGATTATAATAAACTACCTTGTGCGCAATCGTATTAATCATTGCTAACTCAACTGTACATGTAAAATAAATTTATCTTTTCATCTTAAACCAATATCATAGTTGAAATCATAATAAAAGAAAATAGTTGTGTTCGTACAAAAGTCTGAAACATGCACTCGCGCGGGATCTCCTCGGCCATGTGCGAGGGATGATCATCATTTAAAAGTTTTAATATTTGTGGGTTGTTTGTTGATTTAAAACAATATTTGTACAGATTTATAAACATTTTAGACCTACAAACCAACCATTAATTTAAGACTGACGAAGTTTCCGATTTGTAGTAATATCGCCTTTATAAATTTTCAGAACGTATTCTTACACTCTAATGTTTAATTAAATAAAAACAAGATGGACAAACTCTTATAACACGAAGAAATTAAAACAGATCTTGTATTTTATTTACGGGTATATAAACTAAAACAATTCTAAAGTGCGCGGCTAAATAAACTCATATATGAGAGACGCAACTCTCGTGTATTAGATAACCGCTGACCGCTAGTTAGCCCCGTCGCGACTATGGTGACCGATTTTCTAGGCCACGGGTGAGGGATAGCTTACGTAACGGTACACACACAGCTCTTATTCAAGGTAGATTTTAAATGCATGCAATATGAAAACTCAATTGTAATACATAGATTTATTTTAAATCCGTAGTTTGTGTTTTACTACAAAGGAAGAAAAATGTTTTGTTTTCCGATTCTCGTTTTAGGGATTGTGCACTATAAGAACTTAACAAAACTGACATAAACTCCAAAAAAAATCTATTTTAAAAAAAAATTTCCTGTATAAACCAGCATACTTTCTGTGGTAACTTTATGCCAGTTGCACGCACATAGACTTTCGTTAACTTGCCAAATTAAACGAGGTACATGCTAACATGTACAGCTTTTTACACTCATACAACACAAATCACCAACAAAATAACATTGTAACGACCTTTATGAGATCCCAACAAACAACTTTTCCAGCGACAGCGATATCGAAATCCTAACCGTTTTTGAGTTATTAAGCAAAAACTTTCAAGCGCTATTGGCCCTTAATTTTAGGGGCCAGCCCTTTTTTATTGGTGTCAAATGAAAGCCCTTAACATTCTGCACAACTTTTATTCTACATGTCTTAACAAAATATTTTTCGTTTAAAAGATACAAAGCAAAATATGTCTAAATTTTCGCACTTTTTGGAATCCTATTTTTTGACCCCCTACCTTTTTCTAAATAACAAACGTAATCGAAAAACAAAAATCGATGTACACAACTTCAATGTCTCTGTTATTCAAATTCGCTGGATTCCCATTCCCTGCTATCATAGTCTCGGAGCCTTTGTCTGGAAACCAAAGGCCCTAAAAAATTTTCAAAGGGGAATAACTCGTTAACAGAAGAGGAATTTTAAAGTTTATGAAATGTTTTAGATAGTGTTTTGTAATGTCTATAATCCCTGAAAATTTGAGCAAAAACCGTTCAGAAATGAGCAAGATATGAAGCCTCAAAGTTCGCGTCTAGGAAGAAAAAAAGAAAAGAAAAATAAGAATAATCTTACAAGCACAATAATAGTAAGGTCTTCCGTTGGAAACGGAAGACCTTAACTACTATGTATAGTACAATTGTACATAGTTGCCTGTAAATTAAGATCTAAATATAGATGAATACACATGTAACTTTGCAATGAAGCAAAAAGATAGTTAAAGCTGGGTAAAATTATTTCCTTTTCGCTTTCTACTCAATAGTCTTAAAAAAAAGTTTTAAGCGCAGTTTTAATGTGCTATTTTGCGCTACCAGCGAAAAAACAGGTTTTGTTATATAATATTTCCTTAAAAAATATGTCTTTATTGAAAAGATGTTGATCATTCGTTTTCAGAATGTATAAAATATTTCCTATCGTGAACAATACAAATGCACGTTAGGTAAAAGGTATTTAACAAATAACATTGTAAAAACTGAAGGGCCATGACGAGGCGATTAACGTAACGATCAAGGGCATGTTTCTTTATTTAAAAAAACAGCTTTGTTTTAGACGGATTAAATTTCAATAACCACTTGTCAGACCGGTCGCTGGGAATTTTCGGATCATGGTTCAAGGCAATTTCAATGTTTGCAGTGTATAAATCACAATGTTGTAATGAATTATCATCAGAATAAAGTCTACAGAATGATATACATGTAAGTAGCTACATCAATAATGTACATAAAAAATAATAGTGGTCCTAATACTGACCCTTGTGGAACACCAGCATCGATACATAAGGTTGATGATAACTTGTTTTTGTATATTACCCGTTGTGTTATATCACATAAATAACTGTTAAACCATTGTAAAAGATGTCCACTAATACCATAACTTTGAAGTAAAAAAAAACAAACAAAAAAGAGCTTCGTGTCACACCCTGTCATAAGCTTTCGGCAAATCACATAAAATCATACAACACAATTTCCCATCCTCTTTTTACAATGCTGTGATATGTTTCAAAGATCTGGAATATTGTGGAATGTCCAGGCAAAAAAAAAAACTGCCTGGTATTTATTGAATAAATTATTTTTGTGAAAAAAAGAAGAGAAACCCGTCTGTAGTTACTCGCAACAGATAGATAACCTTCTTAAAGAGTGGTAATACCTGGCGTATTTCCCAACCATTTGGAAATGAATTTCTTATAAGTGATTTCTTAACAAGCATACAAAATGGGTTTGAAATGGAAAATGTTGTATATTTCATCATTCTTTGACTTGAATTATCAAAGCCAATAGCATTATTTACAGACAACATTGATAAAATGCCAAAAACTTCAATAACCTCTATTTGGATATCTGAAATATTTTCATTACACATATCAAATAAATTGGGAAATGTAAGATTTGCAGATTCAATATTCAAAATTGATGATAAATATATAATCAATGTTTCTATGTTATCAATGTCTGAGAAAGCTAACTAAGATTGTCCATTTTCAAAAAAAATTGCATTCACGAACACATGACAGTAAGTAAAACTGTAAATTGTGTAAATGCCGTATCACTATTTAGAGCGCTGTTAATTACACTATTCCAATTGCAGTTATAGATTACAGAGTTAAATTTTTGTTGAAAATTTGCACCTTTATATACCTAAACATTACTTTCTTATGCACGATTAGGTTCAATGTCGATAGAAGGAAAAATATATGCATAACCTTGTTGTCAATGACGTACGAGTCTATATTAAGTACGCCCGACTCGTGTACCTTTACAGCCTGTGTTGACAAAACTAGGTCAATAAGTGTGCTCGAATTTTTTGTGACACGATTAGGTTTATAGATACTACTAACAAGGTTTCCGTTGGACACAATAGTGAGAATTACAAGTGTTTATGAAATACTAAACCATTCGACATAAAGATCACCTATAATAATGTTGCCTGAGATTTCCCCGACCTTTTCTATGCTCCAAGAAAGACTGATCTTAAAATTGCCGTCGGAATTTGGGAGTCGATACACGCAACAGGGAAAATAGCTAGAGGTGATGTCGCGGTTTTTTTTTTCTTGTTCGGAGGACCAAGTCTGTAGGAAGTACGTATCTTCGTGTTCTTGCTGATGACACTTCTTTATATGTTATTGTTGACAATGATACACAAGCTGTATCCAATTCTCTTGTATGTAAATGGTCCGACATATGATCAGTTGATTTTAATCCCATTAGAACAAAAAACCTTGATTTTCGTTGGAAAAACTTCTCCTCCTCCTGTACAGTTTAGTGTCCATGGTCCATTTATACAAAAAAGTTGATAGTCACATCCATTTAAGTTTGAATATGATGGAAGTTGGAAACTACATATTAATTCTTTTCATGAACAAGCTTGTAAAAATTTGAAACTTATTGACACTTGTAAAATATACGTTATGTAGATGCTCTCTTAAAAAGTATACTTCTCATTTATAAGACCAGTTTTTGCATATTCCGACATAGTCTTGGACAACTGTTCAGATAGAGAAGTTAAGTTTTAGAAGATATATTCATGTATCTGCCACAAGGATCATAATAAATCTAAAGATTAACTCATCCAGGTCTGCTTTATATGATGAATTGGAAATTGATCTACTATCAGATTGAAGAAAGGTTCACAAACTCCTTTTTTTTATACAATGGTTCATGGACCTGCCCCTAAATACCTACAGGATTTACTTATACCATGTGTACTACCTAAAACAATTACTCATTAAGACACCGTGATAATTTTAAATTTGTTTTACCTCTGATAAAAACAACTGCTTATCTGAACAGGGTTTTTTTTAACTTCAACTATAAAATTATGGAATGAATTACCTATTCAAATTAGAATTTTCCTAACTGCGTCTTCTTTAAAAAAAAAACGCATAAAAACATATTTTTAGAAAGCTAAATACACTCAATGACTTCGGAAACAGAGAAGAAAATACAATACATTGTCAGTTAAGAAAAACTGAAAGCATTTGAAATGATGACATATTTAACCATTGTTTGCGTGAAATTTCCATTTGTGATATGTGTGGTTGTGTATCTGAAAATGTTTATCATCATTTCTTTGTCTGTCCGCATTATGATTTACAAAGGCAAGTTTTTATACAGTCAATAAGCAACTTGCATTTAAATATCCCCATTTTATTGGACTCATTGCTGTATGGGGACCGTAGTCTGTCCTATAACAAAAAAGTTGTTATATTTATGATGTACATGATTACATATTAGCTACCACAAGATTTAAGTTGTAATATATTCTTCACAGTGTCATTCAAATAGCTGAACTGTTTTACTACAACAATTTATAGTTTTGTATATAAATGATATCCGGTACTAAACTTTTGATTCCATTTTTTTTTTCTCACTTATAATTTGTTGTTACCATCACTAGTACTGTTTGCCAAATCAACTGTTTAAGGAAACCCATTGCATACTGCCCAATCCTTATCATGTAATATTGTTCCAAAAAAAGTATTGTTTAAATTAAATCAAATTGAACTCCAGTGAAAAGTCTGACGAGAATGCAGTTTTTGATTACTGGTTTATCTCAGATAATGCTGGTGCCTTGTTTTAGTAGTTCTTTATTGTTTGACAAATCGTCGAGAATGTTACTTAGATCTTTGAGTTCTTGTGAGATATCAAAATCAGAATTTGGTCTGTAACTTTACAGTAATGTTTGGTTTGTCGGATATGGGTGGGGAATGAAAACTGGCTTGAGCTTATTTACTTGATTTGTTTGATCCGCTACCTCTGTAACCGTTGAACGATTTGACACCCATTGTTGATTTAATATAAATCGCTTTTAACACGGACACATTAAGATATATTTACATCTACCAAGTATTATTCCCTCTATTTCTTACGGAAACTTATAGTTAATTCATAGCTCTATAGAAACAGCCAGACTGAAATCTACATGTCCCATTTATCGATTGGTCGAAATCTACAGCGGAAGAAACTGAGAAACTGACAGGACCGAAATTGGCACGCCCTCATTGGTCGAAACCTACAGCGACCTAAGAAAAATCACGGACTGCACGAAATAATCATGATGATGTCAGACTTAAAGTCTCACAGGAGACGATTTGGCTATTTCTTTTAGCTAATGTACACATTAACAATAATTTAGTGAATTTTACTTACTTTTCATAATCAATTCATTAATTAACTGAAAGAAAGATATACATATAAACAATAAAATGCTTTCTTCAATGATTCATGCGGGTTATGAAGGTACCGATCATTGCAGAAAAAAATCACATAAACTGCTAACGCGGGTTATGTATTTTTTCTCCAATGTCGCTACCTTCATATCCCGAATGAATCACCAAAGAAAGCATTTTATTGTTTTAATAAGCATTGTACAAGCATGTGCGTAAACACGATGGCTTCACCATCGCTGAAGAATCTAATGCACTGCTTCTAGTTTCCTACATTATTTAAATACGATTTTTATTTGACTGTTTCTCCGTAAAGGGACTGGGACACAATTTTAGCTCAAGTTTCTCAAAATTTATTTTTTTTTTCATTTTAAATGTCTAGAATTGTCAATATGGGTGGTTTTTTTTTATGCTTTGTCAAAATTTAAAAGTCAAATTTCGAGTTACAAGTTAGTTACAAAGGTTAAAATTCTTAGTTTTGTAAACAAAGCTCGAGTCCTGTTATTGTTTACATATGTGTAGCATTGGTATAAGTTCACCCTAACGTTGTGTGTTGTTGCTGATAAAATTATTTATGAACCCAATGAATCAGTTTATTTTGTTTACCACAAGTTATTTTGTCAGAGAAATGGTAATTTCTTTACTTTACAATATTTGTAGACAACTATAAGACCCGAGCTTTGTTTACGTAACAACAATTAAAATTTTGGTGAATCACTTAAAACACACAAATAAACCATTTTAGACATTAACATCAAAAAAACATTTCATCTCAAATCGTGTCTAGGTCCCTTTAATAGCAATTTGTTGTTTTAAAGCGTTTGAGAATGTAATACGGTTACCTGCATATTCAATTTGACGTGAATAGAACTAGTAAAAATGTCACTTATGTAAAATGATATCAAGCATTATGACATTTTCTATAAAGGTATTTGGAGCAGAACAGAACGGGGTCAAAACAGCCAAGGACACGGTTATCATCTTCAGTAATTATGCATCAATGTGGAATCAACTAATGTGAAATATTTTTGTTATGTGTTTAGTGCTTTGTTTGGAAAAGCT
The DNA here is from genome assembly GCA_016163765.1 of Magallana hongkongensis. Lineage (NCBI taxonomy): Eukaryota > Metazoa > Mollusca > Bivalvia > Ostreida > Ostreidae > Magallana > Magallana hongkongensis. Next base: position 66,486,742 of record WFKH01011926.1, read on the forward strand.
AACTCGATATTTTAATAGTTAACTATGTCTAAATCGCGCGACTTGTCAAATGAGATGGCGTTTACTTCAACACGCACATTCGTAATTGATATTAGAATGGTTGATAACTCAAATAAAATCTTAATTTGGGGAAGAAAATACCAGGATATATAAACCCAAAATCAAAACAAGCAATATCTATCTATCTATCTATCTATCTATCTATCTATCTATCTATCTAGCTAGCTAGCTATCTATCCATCTATCTATAAGTAGAAGAAGAAGAAAAATCATGTCAATGTTTTAAATAGATCTGCCATGCTAGATTACAAATTAGTGGTCTGGTAAACCCAATGATCTTTTACAACATCAAATTATATGATTATTAATAACTTTCTATACAGGATAAAACCATTTTTGTATGACAATTGTCATAAGTAACTTTTACAGTATTATTTGCCCAGTCTGTTTTATATTTAAGCGGTTTTAAAAACAAAAACAATCTATTTTAGAACACTTAAACTGGTTTATCTCAGTTCCTTGTCCTGACATTTAACAGGTAATAATCACGTTTTCAAAAACACCATATGATTCTTTTATGTTACATGGATGTACAAGATATTGTTTAATTGATCTTGAGGAAGCTTTTTTAGTATGAAGTTTTACATTTCTCCACTGTGCGTAGTTAAAAACCTGCGCGCCATCTCATGTGGCTGCACTTACTATGAGTTTTAAAAAATGTAGCCGTTTTATAGAGGGTCGATCCAAAAGTTGTGTCACAGATGCGATAAAGCCGTAAAGTGAAAACAAATATTATTTGAATTATTTGTCGTTTTCAATTCGCATCTAAAAAAAAAACAGGAACGTTGCACCTCTCCATTACGAACGTCCCATTTTTTTATACATAAAAAAAATTAGAAAACTTGTTTTGGACAGTGTTAAAAATTATAATGGAATTCTACCTAAAGAATAAAATTTAGAAAAAAATATACGACCCGCTACGTACGTGTGTAACTCCCTACCCGTTTTAAGATAAAAACTCTTAGGAATAACATGTATATTCGATTTAGTGTTAGCATTAATACAACAAATAATGCAAAAAATGAAAGTATCTTCGATCGCAACAATAAACTGCATACGAAACAAACATTCAATAGCCGAAAAATATTGTAATTTTTTGAGTCAGTTGAAACAAAAAGAATTTAGGCTACTGTCACGGTGTGAAGTTCAATCTTTCGGACTATTTTTAACTATTGTGTAAATTACTCTTTTCGGACTTTGTGTTAATTGCTACAAAAACAGTTTTCCTATTTCGACAACTGTTTTAAAAAAGTTCTAAATTCCGCACCGCCTTAATCCCACCTGAGGCATTGTCAGAGATGGACAGTTAATCTTTTTATTGACTTCTCTTTATGTTTATTGACACTTCAACTTTCATCTTATTATCTCTTTTATGTACATGCTGCTAAAATGAATTACTCAATAGCTGTTTGATTATTTATTTTCCTACATCTGTACTTATTTTATTCATCCTTTATTGTGCTATTCCATTGTTAACTATAGATGATTTTAAATTTAAACTATCGTCAAATGGAATCAGACCTTCGGTGCTGATGCATACCAAACTCACGTAAAAAATTATTCCATGTAAATTCTAGATAAAAGTCTGAAAACTAAATCGCATATTGGCTTGTTGGGGGTTTCATGAGGATGGGTCCAACAACAAGAGAATAAGCTCAGGGTTGGCCCAGTATTATTCCTGTACGGTAGAGAGCGCCCCGTAATACTACCTATAATCAAATTCAAATCCGTTTTTATCTATGCCCACTACACTACATATCCAGTCAGTTGCTTTAAAACTTCAATTAAAATAATGATGCATCGCGGGCAGATACATGTACCATGCATCGGACATGTTTGGTTAATACAAAAGAGTTAAATAACTAGACTCTTGTTGCTATAGCAACAACAAGGTCTTCCGTTCCTCATGTATTAATCTGAAAAAAGAAATGCATTTGTCTTGTTAAAAGAAAATTGTTATAATTTATACTGTAAATGAATTTCCCAGTTATCATTTCTATGTAAAACAACAACAACAACAAAAAATGTAAATTTTTGAGTACTTTCTGTGACGACCGGAGGTTACGCCGGATCAGACAGAACATAGTAAACATATATTCATAACTTTCCTAAAAGACTGGATGTTCAAGTTTTTGTTTGTTATGAGATCTCATTGAGAAAAGGTTTCTGTCTCGGGACCAGAAACGGACAAAAGAAAGTGATTTTAAAAATTAAAAGTAGATATTTTGAGTATATTAACTTACGTTACGTTTTTGTTTATCACACTGAGTAAAATTGAAAAAAAAAATCTAATCTTTTAA
>WFKH01011926.1:66493833-66511044 GCA_016163765.1 Magallana hongkongensis
ATATATATATATATATATATATATATATATATATATATATATATATTCTGATTATTATTATGTTCGTGTTAATTGACAAATCTAAAGAATGTATTACTTTTTGATGGTTCAAAACAGAAATTGTCACAAAAATTCCAGAATAAGGGATAGTATATCCTTTGAATGCCAAGAAAGTGGCATGGAATTTTAAAAGTTATAAAGCAGATGTTAAGGTTGATATACGATTTTTTTTTAAATTCATTGAGAATATTTTATGTGCCATCACATTTTGTTAAAATTTAGAATAAAAAACTACAAAACTTGAAGTGCTGGTTTTAGCAATATTTTGATAAAATTATGATATTGCTAGGTAAAAAAGCCAATGATGTAAATAATTTTGAAATTTGTTTCCGTTCTTAAATTAATGAATACAATTTGCAAAAAAATTCCACAAATATAAAATAATTATTGCAGAAAATTGAAATTGTCCAAAAAATTCATAATGCCAGAAAAGGAGGACAATTCCTATCAAAGTATCTCCCTTGTAAAGTAGTTATGAAAATGATAAATGCCTAGAGGACATCTTCATGTCAATGTGTTTAAAAAAGCAAAAAAAAAATCATTGACAAATAATTTTACACTGCAACGCCCTGTTCCCCCTTAAGACATCAGAGATATCATTAGAGAAAGTACGGAAAGCAATATTTATGTATTTACCATATCAATATCAATGAATATTTCATTCTTTAAACAACCTGAGAAATTATATAAAATGCAACAACCACAGTTTTAATTTCGCTGACAACCGGAAGTGACAGACGAATGTTGATGTTTATTACGCACATTTAATTATATACACAAATGCACTGTATACATTTTGTTTTGTATGCATACATGTACATGTATACGCACACAGGAACGAACAATGCCTTTTGTAATCACTAACAACTGCGCATCTACAGACTTGAATTAAACATATAAAAAATATGGAAGGAGGTCATTTATGTCTACTCTATAACCAGTTGTTGAGAAAACAATAATGTCGTCCAATCACGTATTGTACAACTGTGCAGTTCTACAGCTGTTCTAAGTGATTAAAGGGCATTGTTTTGTACTTTTGTGGGATATTTACATGCAAAAAAAACCCAGCAACACGTAAATGATCATATTCATTGCTTTTTTATCTTTTGACAAACGTTTTGGTGAGTTTTTGGTATACATAAGTCAGTATGGGTGCATCTACGAGTAAGTGTATACAATGTGTCTTTTTTTGTAAGCAGTGTTTTAGATAGATCAAAACGCCTTATTGACAACATGTATGCTTCATTAAAAAAAAAAAATGTACGTTTCTTTTTTCTGTGTTTTTGCTCTCTGGTCAATGATTTACATTCATTATGGAATGTTTTGCAAGGCGTCATATTGTCTACATTTTATTAAAAACTGTAAATCTTAAATACCAAGCTGTTTTTATTTTGTTAACTTTAAAGAAACACAATACATATATACCTGCATATTTGAAATGGCGTGATAAAACCCAGTAGAAACCTTATCCATATTGTATTAATGATAGCAAAATCCCCTGCTACTGGAACATAATATCATTTACTTTTATGCCATTCAGAACAAAACAGGACAGCTCAGGTAACCAAGGGCGTGGTTGACATCTTAGATAACTATGCATTCAAGAAGAAATATACATGAAAAAATAGTTTGTAAATACTTTTCTTGCTATTCTTCTCATGGCTTTGTCTGAAAATTGTAATTTTCAATTGAAATATGTTGTCGTAATTAAATCAAGAAAACCAGTCAATCAACTGCCAAATGGTGATTTTTTTAAACCTGCACACACATATTAAACATTTCAATGGTATGCAATCAAAAAGAAAGAATAATGTTGAAAATTGTAAACTAATTTAAAACATCTATCTATCTATCTATCTATCTATCTATCTATCTATCTATCTATCTATCGATCTATTCACCCATCCGTATATCCATGTATAGATCGAACTGTCAATCTAAAAATACCATCACTTAAAAAAGCACGAAACTTTTAAATATTGTTACTATGATCTAAAAGATGACATTTGTATGTTTGTGGTCTAGAAGATAAAATTCGTTTTTTATAAGTTTGTTTATCTCACACTTCCTGTCCAAAAATGACTGTAAATTTATGGTATCTCACTTGTAAGTATTTTTAATTTGTTTTCTCAACAATCTTTACCATGTATCATCTTCTTGATGTTTAAGATTTCATTGCCTGTCATATGATATTTCTTTGTAATCCCAACGATCCCTTTGTAGGTGAAACTGAGAAGTTTATTTGTCGCTTGATGTTGCGGGCTTTTATTTTGTGTAAAATCCACAGTTTATGGTGGGTAGAATGATTTTGCTGAAAAACGAGAATACGAGATCGAAATGATTAACTGCTGTCGTGTTCTTAAGTTCGTTATTTAGGACTGTTTTATTTCGTCCATTTTTCTCGCCTTACCCTTTCAGAAACACACTAAAGACTCTATGATATCCATATTCAAAACTGGCAGTGTAGAGCCCCCCACCCCCACCCCTTATTGTAGTCAACGTTTAAAATAATCAGTAAAATCACAGAAAAAAAGGTTTTGTTGGTATTCATTAATTTTATGATATGTCAAGCATAGCTTGAAAAGCTCAAACGAGTGTTTTAATACCTCCAAATCCTCCATACCTTCAGACCCCCGGCTGGTGTAAAGAAGAATAATGACCCCCGTAGAATAATGACCGGGGATCATTTTTCGACGTAGAATAATAACCCTCCCACCTGTAGAATAATTGGATTTTTCTGAAGAAAAAAGACCTAGAGGTCATTTTTCTTCATGTTAAACACACCCCACCGTGAAAAAAAATACATTAGGATAATCTTATATCTACTCGACTTTTGAGTTCCTTGAATTATTAACCGGCTCAGCTGCTTTTTAAGTGAAAAATACTAAACTTAATAAGAAATTTCTGTACAATGTATATAGTTTTTAATATTCGTAGCAAACACTGTTACATTGACACAAATTGATTGTTGATAAGATAAATAAAATGCATGATAAATTACAAGTAGTTCACATTATATATTTTATTCTTTACGTATATAAAGTTTCAATTGCAATTTCATGTAAAATTAAATACAGTGCATCTGTGATAACCTGTAGGAAGGCACTGAAGTATAGTATGTTACCTTACTCTGAGTTCTTAGGGAGGCTGGATTGTGAACAAACTAATCGTCAGATCTGTCTGAAATTTTAATATATGATAGATTTGGCCATAAACACATTTAATAAAGAAATAATTCAAATATGTTAGCTTTAAAATTTGATTTATTTTCTATAAATTTACACAGCTCTTCTTCTTAGGAGATTTAAAAAGTAAAAAAATGGCCACGACCATCGATTTCTCTTAACATCTCGATTCAAGGTTCTTCGGAATACCAATATTTTATTTGATGGATCGATAATTAATCTTATTTGAAAAGTGATTTTCACAAAACAGAGACCGATATCAGCTTTAAGTTATTTAATGTGAATGTTTATGTATTTATAAAGATAAACGAAAAAAAAAATGTTTTGAGTGCTTTGAAACAATGATTTGAGAGCTTAAAACTTGATAGATAGATCATTTGAGTAATAATTCCTAACAGTGGAGTAAGCTTTTCATAATTTTGTTTAAATCCTTAATTCTGGGTGCTGCACGTGCATGCCCAGTAGTTAGAGTTGTAGGGGGAAATTATCAACGTCAATGCAAGTATAATTCATGACCAATATAGAGTCTACTCTTTCATCGCCAATTAACATAACTTCGTTATATAGTGACTTGTATTACAAAATAACCTAAATGTGTTTTCAATCGTAATAATGAGATACATGTAACTCATTGTGATGCGAATATTACCTTTGTAAAATATGTCAGTATCTCGTTATACCGAAATGATTTTATCTTTCTAAAATGTTCCCTTTCTTTCAATTTAAGTTAATCTGAATATACAGTCCTTGAAACGGTCTACTTTCCCACTTTAACAACAAGTAAATGGCGAGCGCATGCTAAACGAACGGTGAGCTCACTCTGAGCGAATGCTGAACGGAATTGGGTGAGCGATTAAGAACAGTGAGCGGTAAGCGAAAGCGATATGCTAACGCAAGATGAACAATTAATTCGAAGAACCTCGGGAGTTACTCTTACATTATGTTTCGTCGGTAATCAGAGGAAAAAAAACATAAACAAATAAACTATATGCATGTATTGTTATCAGCCTAAATATATATCAACTAACTGAGCGATAAGTGAACGCTGGACGAACGGTAAGCTCAAGGTGAACGCTTTGTGAACGCACTGTAAACGGAGAGCGAGAACGTAGCGGAGTGGAGAGCGCAAGTGAGCACACGGTGAACTCACTGTGAGCGAACTGTGAACGCACGGAAAAATGGGAAAGTAGAACGTTTCAGGGACTTATTTACATCCATCAAGTTTGATTCCCTCTTTTTCTTAAGGAAATTGATTGTACATTCATAGCTCTTTATAATTTGACAGGACTGAAATCTACTTGATTTGTTCGAAGAGAGATGTAAATATAAACACTAAAATGCTTGATTTGATGATTCATGCGGGTTTTGAAGGTAGCGATCATTGCAGAAATTTACATTCATATTTCTTCTGCAATGTCGCCACCTTCATATCCCGCATGAATCCCCAAAGAGAGCATTTTATTGTTTAAATGAATAATAATTCCTGTTACATTCTGTTTACTGCAATTAAAATGACAAAATTGTAGAGATTATTTCACATATAACAATAAATGATACTGAGAACTTTAATATAATAAGGGGGTCATTATTCTACGGGAGTCTCTTTTCCTCACGTAGAATGTGCTTATATTTATGAAAATGACACTTATTTTTCAGGCAAAAGGCTCATTTTTCTACGTAGAATAATGACGGGGGGAGGGGTGTCATTATTCTACGTCGAAAAATGACCCCCGGTCATTATTCTAAGGGGGTCATTATTCTGCTTTACACCGGCCTGTCACCCTCTCCCCTTTCAACAAATCCTGGATCCGCCACTGCTACGTAAGCAAAAACGTTGGTATGTAGAAGATTCTCAACGCATAGCCACATAGTCAAACTGGAGTCTGAAGATTTTGAATTTCTCTATTTGACCATAAAATTATTTGTTTGTTCGTCAAATTAGCTAACATCTTTAGATTTATGCCATGTTCACAGGTTAAGAGACAATGTCTCCAAATAACATGGTACATGTATATGTTATCCTGAAGACCCTTGGCGTCGGTGATATTGAGAAGTTTATTTGTTGCTTGATAATGCGGGCTTTTTATCTCGTGTGAAATCTACAGTTTGTGGGTTGAATGATTTTGCTGAATAACGAGATTCCGAGACCTAAATGCCTAACTTCTGTCGTGTTCTAAGTTCGGTATTTAGGACTGGTTTTCTTTTTTCGTCCATTTTTCTTTTGCCTTAACTTTTTAGAATTAAAATAACGACAATATGATACCCATACTCAACACTGGTTGTTCTTCAAGTCGTTTTTTTCTCCCGCTAAAGAACAACTATATACCATCTATAATTTGCACTGGCGAATTCAGACACCCATTCCTTGTGGTCAAAATTTCAAAACAATAAGTTGAACTACAGAAAAAAATTCAAGTTATAAATGACATGTAGTGATAACAAACAGTTTTCAGAATCAAAAGTTCAAAGGAAAAATACAAAACAGGAGCAGAGCAAACACGGACCTCTAAAAAATATTGGTTGGATCAGGTGCCCTGGAGGAGTGAGCATCGTCTGCTGACCGTCACACCCGACGTATGCTCTTTGTCGTAATCGAAAAAAAAAAAACGGAAAGATCCGTACACAATTAGGTAATTAATGGTTTATAAGTTTCTTTTCTTTAATTTGTGTTTATTTGATGTTCAATTTAGAACCGATTTCATGATCAAAATCTCACGATGTCAATTTTTAACGGACCAGTGGTCATGTTCATTTAAGGTCACAATTCCCGCCCTTATTATTCAGACGTATCTTTAGTTGAGACATTTTGTGTTGACTGAATTGCTTTTCAAAAACAATATACTATGAAATTAAAATCTAAGAAATATCCAATAATATAAATATAACTATGCTAATGTATATCATATTTAACATACTTTAATAATCAATTGCATAACTGTTTAATGATCCACAAATGAAAATTAATTTTATTCTTATCACCTTCAAATGATTAAGCGTTCAGAAATATACGTGCAGAGATAGGAAATAGTATTTGTTAAAAAACATCATCACCAGAGCGAACAATTGCCACCTTACTTGGAATCGACATTCTCCGAAACAGAGTTTCAAACACTCCTGCAGTATATAGTTATAGAAAACGGACTTTGTACTTAATGTTACATAAGCCATGTGCAGATCTGGGCGATGGGCAGAGTTTTTGAAATCTAAACTTCTGAAATTCATATAGAAAAGTTACTGAAAATAGCCCCCTCCCTCCCCCTGGCACGCAAATTTATATATCATCCCGCGCATCCCCACCACGGGTAAAAAAAAATCGAATCAGTGCAGGTTGCACACGTAAGTAATGCATCAATATATATTAGTTTAGTCTCAAATAAAATTAACGCAGAAATGAATAGGTAGGTAAGTGTATTTTTAAAGTCAATTTATAAATTCCGTATCTTCTCATAACATTTAAATACATACACGTGTATAGTTTTATGTACTTTTTTAAATCCACTTCTACGTTTTTAAATGCAAACATAGTGTAGATATCGGTTTCCTTTTCTCTTAAGTAGTTGTGATCTACAAACCTATTGCTTACTGTTGATTTTTTTTTGAGACTGCTATTGGGATGTCTTAGCTTGCTTCGAGAAAGTGATTTTATAAAATACTAAGATGTGTGTCCTTAGATAAACCTTAGCCTCAGATAGTTGCGATTGTCGATACGTTTGAATAACTTTATTGACCAATCAGAGATCCAATCACGTTTATGAAAATATGCATCTGGTTTGCAATCGAAATAATCTGGCCTTTCGGCAGAGCTAAAAAAAAAAGGGGGGGTTCTTTTTCCGAGCTCTGCCGAAAGGCCAGAGAAGTTGCGATAGGTGTGTTTGTTATCTGATTAGCGCTGTTACTTCTTCCGTGAAATACATGTAAGCGTACGGAGATCGCGCAATACTACTTACGCTTTTTAAAACTTCAGAATCTATAACTTTTAACTAAATAAAATTATACAGGGCACAAGTCTCGCGAATCCGCAAAAAATACATCGCTCTTATATATACTTATTATAATTACCAACTGACATTTTCGGATAAAGTAACCAGCATTTTTTTTTAGGAATATTGAGCTTTGCTGTATTTGAATGCCTATTATTATTGCTAAAATATGACTGTCATTAGTTAGAGGGATGTCGCCTGTTGATTTGGTATGCAATTGGCAGGTCTCTAATGTGAAGTACATGGTAGTCTTAAGTAACTTGCGGCTTTGACTGTTGGATTGACTTTACACACCCATATTGCATGTTGCAGATGGAAGGTTTATACCAACCGCTAAATATACAAAGTCGCTTAATGATATAAATATCATAAAGCGTTTCAGTTGTAATGCCTAATGCTATAAATTATTACATTAAAAAGTTGATATCTCCAACTGGTTAACAGAAATCTTCGCTTCATGATATAATTTTCATAAATGCACAGCAACCCTAACGCTTCATGCTTAATGAAATAAGCAAATACCAACACTCTCAACCTCTAACGATACTAACATTTCACCAATAATCGTTGCCGTTGCTTCCTTTAATGATACATATTTGTAAAATTGAGTGCAAACATTTTCATTTTTCTTTATATTGTTCATGATTAGTATTAATATTTTAACTTTAACATGTACTTGAACTGTTTTGTTTAAGTTTTTTTAAATTATAAACTTGATAAAGATAGATAGATAGATTATGCAAAAAATACCAGCTCTTGAACTTTTTCATTTTGGACATATTGCATATTGGGTACTTGCAGAAAAGACAAGCTGTTGAACTTAGTCTATTTCTTGCATAATATTACATATAGGGTACCCTTATTGTCCGGATAACTCCTCGTACAGTTTTCAAAATAGTAAAGAGTTCTTGCTTTGCGTATTAAAGGGGCATGGTCACGATTTTGGTCAAAATTTATTTTTCCGATTTTAATGTTTACAATGCTTTAGTGAGGCATTTTTAATAGGCAATCAAAATTTGAGTGTCATTTGTTGAGTTATAAGCGAGTTACAGAGCTTACAATTCTTTGCAATGTAAACAAAGCGTTTGTTTACATTTTGACCGTTGAAGTGAAAACTCCAGTTTTAAACCTAAAATGAATGTGGTAAATGTTAGGATCTACCTATTTATGCTTAAAATGAATAAGAAGATGGAAAAATCAGCTTGAAAAAGAATTTTTACCAGTAAATTAAACTTATGTAAACAAAAACAGGGCACGAGCCTTGTTTACATGGCAAAGAATTGTGAACGCTGCATCTTGCTGATAACGTTACTATTGACTATCAAATTTCATTTGGTCATTGGAAATGCATTCCTAAAGCATTGTAAATAAAAAAAAAAAAATAGAATTTGACCAAAATCGTGACCATGCCCCTTTAATTATACATATACAAGAAATAAGGATAATACTTGGATTTTCTTGGTTTTTTTTATAATTTATGCAAAAAATATCAACTGTTGAACTTAGTCATTTTCTTGCATAATACAGAAAGGGTACCTTTTTTTATGCGAATAACTTATCCTACAACTTTTTTTTTTTGATTTTTTTTACCTGAATTTTAGCTTTTGATAAAACATAAGAAAAATACTAGCTGTTCAACGTAGTAATTTTTAAACAAAACGTTGCATATAGGGTACCCCGTTTATCTAGATAACTCTTCCTACAGTTTTCCAAAATATTCAAATTCAAAAACTGTTTTTGTTTTGCAGTTCCATTTTACATATATATGCAAGATGTGTATAGTGCCAACGTTTGAACTTTTTGCTTTTTTCTATAACATCGCACACAGTCTGCATCATTTGTCCAGATGTTTTCACGATATAAGTTATTTGCATTTCATTTGTACATACAGTACCGATCAGACCCAATCTACCACCAAAGTAAACGCTAACTAAACCTCGTGTTTACTTTTGGGGTTTACTTGGGGTTTAGTCTGAGCCTGCTTTTTGAAAATTTGAGTCCACTAGAGGTTTACTTTGGGCTTACTCGGTAATTGCTTTTGGAGTCAACTGTACGCAGTGAGGTGTGAAACAGACCCATCTTTTATCATACCATCTTACTGCATGTAATTCCTGCTCCTTGAATATTTCCAATACACATGTAGCGTCTGCTTTCAGGGGTATACTTCTGATCGGGGTTTACTCTCTGTGTCCACTCTGGGTTTACTTTGGGTTTACTCTGGGTTTACTTTGGGTCCACTCTAGAAGACCCGAAGTAAACCCAGGGTTTAGTTGGGGTTTACTTTCTATTAGGCCGGGTCTGATCCCTACTGTACACGTATAAACACCACAGAGATAAGCATTACCTTGAATTTTTGATAAATATTAAAAATTCTGAAACAAAATAATGACAATAATTATTCCGGGTTAGGAGTGGCCTTAGGTGGTGTTTATAAATCCAGGGTCAGCATATGGATTACGGATGCTGTTCACACTAAAGAAAATCCGGTTGAAAAATGAAACAAAATGTTTTCATTTTTTTTTTGCGGGGGGGGGGGGGGGTAAGTTACCTAGGTCGTATTTCACATAATTTATACCTTCGCCATTGTCCAGTACAAAGTGTGCATTTTTTACGTCTGTTTTGACGAATTGTAAAGGGGGGCTCTATATAGTATAATACTGTAATCGTATAGTGGTTTATAATAACGTCACGGCAACAATAAATTCGTATAGTGGTAATTACTTTTATTATTCTCAATAATCCCATGATAATTTCTAACGTCTTTAATCACCAAAGTAAAGTCAGTCTCAAAGTCACTCTAACTATACTCCAAGTTCCAGCTAAATGAAAACACTTATTATGAGTTTTTATAGATTTATTATGGTGCATGAAACAGAGTACAACAACGTTATATACAAAAATATACACTAACCTTCCCTTTACCATCCTTACCAAGTTATAACGTAAATGTAACCCTGCCTTAATGTTAATAAAAGTCCAAGTAACCCAAACCTAATGCCAACCCTGACTTAGCACGGACTAAACGCCTAGCATGCTGCTCAATGGAAATGTACGGGACAATAAACAAAACACTTTGCGAGACGATGAACGAGACGGGAAATGGAGACTGGGGCCCACCCATCTACCCGGGGAAGTGAGTTGACTCGAACCTTAGAGAAGATTCCACGTCAACTGCCGGACTAAGGCAAATCCTGACTTTATATACACCGCGCTCTGGGGGTGTGTTTCTCTTAACCAATCAGAACGACTATATGTATTTATAACTCGAACCAGCGTTTTCCCAAATCATTATGAATAAAACCGACACTTTCCGAATGTAAATAAAGCGATTAAAACCAATCATATGTATCGTTACGTTTTGCTTAAGCTATAGACGAACATGCGCTTGACATGTGACCATGCTAAATATAATCCTATCACAATACAGTCAATGACGTTTGAATTATTACTAAAAATAGTTTCAAGGTTGTCTTTTCTTTCATTACGAGCAACTAGAGAAATGATTCCGGTTTGCGTACAAAAATTAATTTGCAAAATTATTCAATATTAGTTATACAATGATTTCATGCCCATGATGCCAAGCAAATAAGTGACAAATTTCATATGAACCATTGTTTAGCAACAACAAAGACCTATTTTGCAGACTATTTACAGTGTACTTTTCCCGTCATTTAGAAATAAATCAATGTTTGTTTTAAAGGAATATTGTCGAGGTCGGCACATAAATTAATATCTGCACCACCGTCGAGTAAATGTTGTACACCGCTTTCCTGTCCTTTTTGCATGCTATATACAAATGACTTTTTTCGTTTCTTGCATGAAAATTTATATGTCCGTTTTGGCATGCTATAAACATTGCACTTTTTCCGTTTTTTTTTTTTTGTTTTTTGTTTTTTTTTTGTTGTTGTTGTTGGTTTTTTTTCATATAAATAAATATTTGCACCATTGTTAAGTAATATGTGTACAGTACTTTAATATCCATTTGGACTGGCTACGATTAGAGGACTGGCTCTGGATTTTGTACATAAATCTATATCTGCGCCATTTCTCAGTAAAAGTTGTACACATTTATTACGCTTTATTTCATTAGTGTTTTCTTTGCCATTATATTACTCCTTTTCCGTACAGTTTGCTACTGCTAAAATTAATGAAAAAAATTCAGCTGCTTTAGCCAAAGAATCCACACTGTCCCAAAACTGAATCAACTCTTTCAGTGTTTCAAAATTATTAAACACCGAAATTATATTGATATGATGAATTGTTTTCTATTCATAATGTAAACATTTTTCTAACTGGCGTTTCGAAAACAATTGAAACAAATTTAATGAACCATTGCAGCAAATTGCAAGAAACAGAGATTTCATTTTTATAAGTGCTTGCATTTGCATCTTCCTTTGCATTGATTCCTTCACACGGTGACCTGAAGCATTTGCCCTGAAATCTCAAGATGCCAGAGAAGTTGCTGAAAGATATGTGGCCTATGCTTTTACCATGGATCATGGTGTCATTTCGCAAATCTCCTCATCTTGGATCCACAGAGCAAGCACCCTTTGAAGTATTGTTTGGACAGGAAATGCGTTTACCTGTTGATGCATTTCGTCAACCTAAAGACAATTTACAAAGATATGCCAAACAATACATGAAGAACCTGCTAGCCAGACCCAAAATTTCTACTGAAATTGCCAGGGTAAACGATCTACAACCAGTAGTAAAACAAAGAATATTATGATCAACATGTCTGACTGCCTGATTTCACTATAGCAGACCTAGACTTGCTGAAAACTCATAAGGTGCCTCCTGGTTTATCGCACAAACTGTATGACAAGTTTGATGGACCTTACCGCATACTGTATACAGGGTTATTTTCGCCCCGTGTAATTTTCGCCTTTCTACACTTGTTTACAGGTTCGCCTCGTCTTCATCTCGCCCAGACACAGTTTTGGTTAAACAAAGATAAATTGAGACATTGCAATTCGCCCAGTCTTAAATTCGCCCGCTGACAACGAGGACGAAAGGAGCGAAAATAAAATGGGAGTGAATATTTCCCTCTATACAGTAGTTGGCCAATGACAAATCTTCACTTACAAGTTGCGTCGCTTCTCTGACAACAAACTATATGCCTCAGTGATGAATGCGACGAACCTAAAGCACCTGACCTAGCTGGCCCCGTTTCTCCGAATGCAGACCCAAATCAATCTCAAAACCCCACTGAGGACCCACTGGAAAACATCCAGCTAACACTTCCTGATCCACCTGTTAATCAGCCACCTCCTATTAATGATGACACCAAGCCTCCTCTCAACGGGAACCACCACCACCCCCTGCAGACAAAACATGGAACTTCGAGAATGTTCTGCGGGGAAAGATGAAAAATGGTGTTCGCAATTTCAGAGTTAAGGGGTTAGTTTGAACCATCACCTGGAAACTAGATACCTGTTTTGACCCAAACGTTTTCCGAGATCTTAACCGACGATTTACAAAAGCTGGCAAACCCCGAAAGTCTAACTTCAAAACCAAATTCTAACTCACACGGACTAACTCCAAGCAATACTGTTTATGCTCTCCCTTTTCATCGCTTACTTGCATGAATATACTTACTAACAGTCATTAACCCTCCACCCCTTACTTATGCTTACTTTAAAATGCTTACTAACAATCATATATGCCCCGCCTTACCTTAACTTCCTTGACTATACTTACTAACTATCAGCTATATTCCCTACCTTAGCTAATTTGACTATGTTTACATGAATATACTAATCATGATGAAGAGGTGTACTTTAGTTGAACCCGTTATTTTCCATGTGAATTGATCTCGGCCTGAAATTGTAAATGTTTGCGGCCATCGGCTAGAATGTTTGGTAATGTAAACAATGTTAAAAATACAAAATATTTATTGATCATTTAAGCTCAGCTTTTAATAATAAGTTTTAAATGGTCATTTTTATGCATTCTATAAATTATGCTGCGATAAATAACACCTCGGCATTTGTTTATAATAAGACATTCGATGTATATCTTGATTTGTACGTGTTCTTTCTCAAATTCTGCCATTATCAGGTTAATCCTGAAGATCGTTTAACGCGGTAATACGTTTATTATGAACATCGTTTATCCTTTCCTATCGTGTATCAATCCTATCGTATCGTGCCAATACTTACTTGACTACGTGATTAGAACCACCGATAACTCTGCTGGGAAGTACACCGTGGTACACTGCACGTACCCGTGTGGGACAAATTCAGATAGAATACGTGAACCTTTAACAAAACTAAGCAGTAGATTACTTTTCCCAGTACATAAAACTGAATCAGTTAACACCTTGGAATTCAACGCGATGAATAAAACCCCTTTTAGAGTAATTCTTACTAACAAGGTGTGCAATCAAATCATATCATTTAAATATAAAAAATCGAAGGTAGATTAATGTAAAAGAATAAATTTATTATTTGTTACAGAAAAAAATAATCTGATTTGAGAAAACGACTTTCTATGAAAATTACAAACAATAAAATATAAGTTTATAAAGTAATATTTAGCGCGGGAGAATGTAGAACTGGGACGTATATATCACTAGACGCCCTCTACCGGGAAGGGGAGAGAACTGGCAAAATCAGCGTACCGATGCATGCAGGACAATGAGAAAGGACCGGATGAACATGATTCAATGAGATGTAGGGTGTTGTTTTGATTGATTTCCAAACATGTTGCATTTTCACCTCTTTTTATAGTGTCAGTAAAACCAACAAATGTTTAAGTTATGAAAAAGTATCAGTGGTTTATTCTTTGTATCACACCTACATATGAATTTTTATATTATTTATTGTACTACAATACATGCATCCTCTCGTTGCGGCTGCCTGATTCATCATTGTTATAATTTTATTAATGATGAACCTTAAACTAATTTCTAGTAAATCTCGTTTGTATCACTATGTATTTAAGGTAAAGTTAGGAAAACATAAAAACTCTAATTGATAGACGCCCTCTACCACGATGGGGAGATGACTGGTAAAATCAACGTGCCGATGTACGTCAGAAAATGAGAAAAAAGGATGAACATGATTCAGTAATATGTAGGATTATGTATAGCTACAACTAATTCAAAAAGTCTAAAACATCTTTCAAATTTAAGATGCATCCGATTGCATTGTAGTAAAATGTTTGTAATATATGGTCTGTATTTTTATGATGGTCAATGTCTAAATGTCTAAAAAAAAAAAAATGAATAATGATACATGTCTGGATCATAAGTATATGATACTCGAATAAACAAAATTTACAAATCTTTGCAATATTCTAAATCATGATGTTAAAATATAAGCCCCATGGTCGCCTGTGTTCTTTTTTACTGTATTTTTCTAAATTGGTTTTCAACCTTTTTTCACATTTGTAGAAAGAAAAAAAACAACAAAACAGATTCAAATATATATAAATATTATTACTTCAATGTATAGTACAATTGTACATATTTTCCTGTAATTTAAGGGCTGAAAATTTATTAATACACAGCAAAAAAAAAGTTAAAGGCTGGGTACAATTCTTTCCTCTTCGTTTTCTACTCAATAGCCTTATTAAAAATAAATTTTAAACGCAGTTTTAACGTGTTTATATTTCGCTACCAGCGGTAGAAACGCGGTTATATAACATTTCCTTAGAAATTATGATTATGTCCCTATTGAAAAAAATATTAAACATTCGTTTTCAGAATGTATAAAATACTTTTTATCGTTAACAATACAAATGCATGTTATGTAAAAGGCATGTCCTTTTAATTGGATGATGAAACAAATATAATTAAAAAAAAATTGAAAGCAAGGCAATGACCTATGGCTTTAAGAAAAAAAATAATTCCTTTATTATCGAAAGCTTCCTATTGCTTTTGATATTTAAGAGTTAAATAACTTCCTCTAGTGCCTTATCCGAGATTTAATCGCTTTTTAAGCAGTTTTCACATCGATTCTTATGATATAGTATCCAGTTGAATTAATTTGAATGAAAAGCTTTTGTTCTCGTTAATCATAGCAAAGGTTCTTATATTATATACATGTACTGTTATTTAATGATAGTTATTTTATTTTTTTTTACGGATAAATTATGTTAAACGAACCAAAACATTCTTTGAGGACGAGTGCAAATTTACCTCGCACTGACAGATGCATTTTACTAGCAAATAAAGTAATCTTTCTGAAATTGATTTGCTTTAAAAGCAGTTTTTCACATTACAAATTTATCTTGAGCTTATGTCGAAGTGTTAGTCGCCATCTTATAAATAATAATTCAAAATGATATATGCAAGTTCATTAATTTATTTTTCATTATAAAAAAATTGACTTTAAAAAAAATCTCATGTAACCTGTGTATTTTTTTTTTTTTTTTTTATAATTTCCATAATACAATGTATTAATTTATGTAGTTGTGTAGAATCATTCCTTCAAACAACATACTTTCAATATTAACCCGGTATATGTACCAGCTTACTGTATTTAATTATGTACTTTTTTGTTATTATTTTTTAAACATTTTATCTTAATGATTTTTAAAAAAATGCTATGTTGACAACGATGCCATATACATTTTATTACGTTTTGTTTTGATATAATTTTGCATTTAATATGTATTTTTCATGCCTTTTACGCACTGTTATATGTACTACGTATAATTAAAATATTTGCAAAACTTTTCTCTATTTATTTATTTATTTTGATACGACTTAGAAACGGACTTTAGTCAATGCATGTTTTAAGAGTTATCTCTCTTGCGGACAACAACGAATGCTCCTCAAGGTTCATGACCCTGAATATTGAGTAGGCTGTGAGGTGTGAGATAGCAGCAAATAAAAATACACATAAAGCCTGTAACAAACGATCTATACCTATATGTGTGTACACGTTGTATTTCTTTCAATGATGATTGTAAACTGAAATATTGCTTCTATTTGATATACTGAATTATTTATGGCAATTAAAAAGAGTAAATCTATAAAAATATATTAATATCTATATAAAACATACTCTTTCTTTTTATATCAGTTGAGGAGTTCATGTGCTATATGAAAGACACTAACACCTACTACAATCCTGTCCTTATTCAGGTTGAATAAAAAACATGCATAAAACAACTATGATACATTGTCTGAAATAATGGTATAAGTCTAACCACTGCTGCTGTGTAAGGGTATTATTGGTTAACAGCAGTAGTGTGGAAACATTCTATATTCCATACACACTAAAGCATGAAACATAAGCATAAACATATAATCTTTATTATCGTTTTCATTATTAATGATTTATACAAATGCAATTCGTAAGATAAATTTTTTACATTGTTTGTGATTTACCGAATATGGTTCATATATTGTCAGAAAATTCCATATGGGACTCGTGCTCAGTCGATCGATGGAGTATATTTCGTATTATTGTGAATTAATGTGTTAGATCTACGATGAATAACAAGTTGTTGCATCACAATTGTAGAAGCATTGTATTGGCTTAAGGTCAATATCTAGTAAATGAAAGATGTCTACGTTTATAAAATTCAGAATATAAATTCTTTTATTGATGCTGCATAAAAATAGCTGTGTTTAATATGATGAACCGGGCTGAAATTTAACAAATCTCGTCGTTTTGCCCATTTTTGACTAATGAAATATATCTAGAATGACTACAGTTTGAGTCTAGAGAAAACTGAAGGACATTAGGGTTATTTCACAAAGTTTTTTTACAATAAAAATTAACATATAAGCACTGTTAACCTTTTGGGGGGAAAATACTGCTAAATTGGAAAAAAAAAATGAACCTATTTTCAATTGAGAATGGGATCGCATTTCGACGCCCGAGAAGGTACTGATAAATCCCTGCCGGCTAAATTCAACCCTTTCTCTTTACTCCCTATATCATTCAGTCATGACATCGACTAAGGAAAGACAACTCTAAACAAATTAAACTCTCTCTCTCTCTCTCTCTCTCTCTCTCTCTCTCTCTCTC
>WFKH01011926.1:66521035-66533870 GCA_016163765.1 Magallana hongkongensis
ATGATAAAGTTTTCAATTAAGGAGGGTGGGGGGGGGTGTTCCAGGCGGTTTTAATTGTCAACACACCCACCATGCAGAAACAGGTATCTACATCCAAGTTTTGCTTGTGTAAACACCACACGCATGTAGTCGCTCTATTGAACCCAGATCGCTATTATATCAACACCACTCCAATGAACACAGATCGCCGTTATAAGATTTTATGTTTTTATTTCAAAATTATTGTAGCAGTGAGCGCAGTTCTTGTCTCTAAATCCGCGCATGAAATTACATTAAAGTATTTTTGTTTCCTATTATAAACTAATTGGTGAAAACTCTCTCTCTCTCTCTCTCTCTCTCTCTCTCTCTCTCTCTCTCTCATTAATAATATTATTTAATATTTGACTAAATAATACTTAGTCGAAAACCATCAATTGTTTGACTGTTTGCACATGATGTTAAATTCATAATTTTCATTGAACCAGATTCAAAGTTCAATAATACAAATCTACATCAATTCGTTTTTATTTAGAATTTGTTTTCGTAAAAGAACACGCGTTCACACTAAGTACGATAACGGATTTTCTTTCTTTTCTTTTCCTTTTAAAGATTATCCTGTTGTTAAACAATATAAAAAAATAAATGAAAAAACCCCCATGATTTAGTTTAATAATCAGTTTAAGATATGTATTTTTTTTAATCAATTTTAACTATTTGTAGGTCTAATTCTAGATCTGCTAGATACATACGTAGAACTATTACCCTAATAATTTTAATGCATTTAAGGTAGCTCGCGGGTTTACTTCTTGTGAGAAAACCTACCCTGAAAATTTGTCCGTGTAATCAATAGGTTTCAGAGTTTTATTTCTAAAATTAATTTGAGATTCGTCTGCGTAGTAAAAATATTATCGTGATTCAAACACAGTGTCGCTGATAAAATCATGCAACGCGATTTCAATGAAATATATAGTAAAATGCGTATCTTAGTCGAAAACCGCATTTCAAAACCATGCTCCAAACTTTTAAACGATCTAGACGAACTTAATTTTACTCAACAAAATACAGAAGAGATTATTTTGAATCAATTCATAAAAAAATAATCAATATGTGTTCTCGGCCAATTTTTCGCAAAACAACTTTGAAGATTTAAAAGATTTCACAAAAACCTATATTTTCATCACGACGTTAGCCCGACGTCATCAATTTCTTACGTCCGAGAACCAAAAAATGAAATTGCGCTGGTTGACAAGATCAGCTGATTAACACATAATAGAACATGCGAATCTAATAAACATTATTATGAATGTTTTCGAATGCATAAATGCAATTAATGTAAGGTTGTGAAGAGAAGAAACATGACTATTTTTCTTTTCATGAAACTCAATGAGTCAATCCTTCAATGCAAAAATATTTACCATACAACTATTGACATATTAATAATTTTGTAACTAGCTATAGCCAAGATAATTTTAAAAGTTAGATCGGTATTTGAAAATACAGAATTTACAATTGTAAAACTTATAATTGTAATGCATACGGTTTAATTTATTTACAATGTACTTGACTAAACAGGATTTTAAAACAAAGAGTTCCAACGCACATTCATACC
This sequence comes from Magallana hongkongensis, assembly GCA_016163765.1. Taxonomy (NCBI): domain Eukaryota; kingdom Metazoa; phylum Mollusca; class Bivalvia; order Ostreida; family Ostreidae; genus Magallana; species Magallana hongkongensis. The sequence goes on from WFKH01011926.1 coordinate 66,522,624, forward strand.
TTATAGAACTAAATGCGACAATGTATGTCACGTCTTCAAATTTTTAGCACTTGATAATTATAAATGTTGTATAAACTGCAATTTAGCTTTTTGAAATATTTCATTTTATGTTTCTAAAGTTCATTTTTATTTTTAAAAGAAATTTATGAGTTTGCTATGACGGTCAACTCTTTACTCGAATCCTATTGTGACGTCAGCAAACCCGCGAGCTACGTTAAACATATAGTTTCATCTTCTTCCTTGCGTTTCATAGTTATGAATTCTGTGAACGTATATTTAACATGTTATTAGATATAATTGATTGTTACAAACTGAATGGAAGTCAAAATCTGTTTAAGTAAAAAATACACACATTATAATGTTTTTATATGATATGAAAACCCTATCATATATGAGTTGCCGTAGAGTAGTAGCAACGAGCTGATGCTAGCAAACCAAGGGTCCCGGGATCGATACCCCTCTTGGGCGTTTTAATTTTTTTTTAATTTAATTTTTTTTTTCTTTTTTAGCAAAAAACGTTTTTAATACTTCTTTATGTCTAGGAATCATTGAAATTAGCGACAGAATATACATTATTTACTTAACTGCCGTACATGTTCATGTGGAATCAATCTTTTTGTTAAAATCGCTCCGTTGTGTGTCTAGACATGCTTTCATCTCTTTGTGTATATCTAATTAAAATCTATTGTTTGTTAAACCTAAAAGAAAACCATGGAACTAACACAGAATATACAGGATATACACAACAGGTGTGTTTTTGTCCAGACGCTCGGATATGCTTTTTAAAAACAAATTCTTCGCATATAGGTTGAATATATTTGTCTATTGATCACAATTAATTAAATTGTTATAAAGTTACTACAATTTGTTGGTAAATTAGGCACAATATTAAATAAAGACTGTTATGATTTTTTTAAAATGGCTTAAAGGTGGCTTAAAGGTGGCTTAAAAAGTTTGGACATTAAGGACCTATAAGTTGTCCTTAAGGTGGCTTAAAGGTGGCTTAAAGATAGTCTTTAAGCTGCCTTTAAGCACCTTTAAGCCATCTTTACGCTTTCTTTAGGCCCCCTTTAAGCCACCTTTAAGCAGCACACATAGCTTAAAGGTGGCTTATAGATCGTCTTTAAGCTACCTTTAAGCACCTTTAAGCTACCTTTAAGGAGAACTTAAAGATGATCATTCATCCTGTGTATTACCTGTAAATTTATTGTGCATTCCATCACAAACACGATAGTGCATTGATAATTGTAACAAAAAGAACATTACAATACAAACACAATAACACAACATTAATCATTAATTTTGTCTGTAACAAACAGGAAAAAAACACGATTACATGTATAAGGCATAAACTGAATGATTAAAATCAAATAAAAAAACCAAAAATGTTCGCTTACATTTGTCCTTAAGGTATACAAAGTCTTAACTTAGAGATATTGAACAATTTTGAATTATTTTAGAATAGTTAAATGTGTAATGCTAGATAACAATAAAAGTGAAATGAACTAAATTTATTTGATTGACAACATAGCCGGCTATTTTGCATCTTTAACTTTTTTGAAAATTTATATTCACTTATTCAAAGGATGAAATTTTTAAATTTGCTTATTATACGAGGTAAATGATTCATTCTGTTTCAAATATAATAAAGAGAAGGTTATGCAAATATTCACCAAGAGATTTGTATGAATATCAGTTTACTTTTCATAATATCTTAATGAAACGTGCGCTGCCCCTAGACTTCAATGTATAATTCAAGGTGCAAATAATTGTACAATAATCAACATTTTGAAAAACTCTTTCGTGTAGTACTTTTTGTTTGATACCACCTTCAAACTGATATCATGATTAAGAATGTATATTTCATTAGATACAACAGGTGGTCTTTGTACATTTAATACCTTAAGAGACATTGTTTTATACAAGTGTAGAAGTACATTTTTTCTTTCCACCGGAAGGCGGTTGGTTATATAAAGTATGTGTGCCTTTTTGCTGAAATATTATGATAGTTTGGGTTAACCAGACCCTAAGCCTACGTAACATAGCTTTGCTAAGATATAACATATAGAAAGACCTATTATAAAAAATTAGTAAAAAAAAACACAATAAACAAAGAAAATGTAAAATAAAGATTGTCGTGTTTCTTAGTCTGCTCAAAATATGCATGACATGTGATGATAACGAACAGTGTTCAAAATCAAAAATTTAAAGTTCTAATGATATTTCACAAAATATTAGTTAATCCACAAATAAGTATATTATGGTACATACATGTACATGCAATATGGTTTTCTTATACAGAAGTAACTGACATTTATGTAAAACTATTCCAATGTTAATAATTTTCGAATTACACAGTTCTTCAAAACTTTAAACACTAAATAGTTGTATGAATTCGCAACCAAAGAATTTCTTTCCATCAGTATATCTTCATATAATTTACTCGAATTTCTATATGCTGGAAACACTTTAATGAAGTGTTTTGTAATGGAACTCATTTTCATCGTTAAACACAATTTTCTTTCTAATGTATAATATGTGGTGATAACGAACGGTGTTCCAAAATCAAAAGTGCAAAGGAAAAATACAAAACAGGAGTAGATCAAACACGGACCTCTTCAAAAACTAGAGTTAGGATCAAATGTGTGTCGGCAACATTTAATTGCAAGGTTACAGTAAGACATTTCAATTCTTATAATCCTTTTCAAATGAATTTATCTTACTTCATATAATATGATTTACATGGAAGTTTAATAGTGCTTACGCAGTAATTGGCAGGTGATATAATTCTTTCACATTTATCATATAACATTTAGCATAAAAAATAAATGTACAAGATACAATAATGGCTTTGTAGCGATTTAGAAAAATAAAACATATTTATAACCTTCCATTGATAGTCTTCCCATTCAATAATAAACCATTATATATTCTGCCCAACATATCACGGATTCGATATATTTTAAATGTATTTTTTCTATATTATTGGCATGATGAAATCAAAGTTTTTTTTTCACGTTTGCATTCAATGACATAATACATCCGTCTTTTGAACTAATATCCTATTAAACAATAAATAGATGGAAAATTTCCGTTAGTTTATCAATTTTCCAAACGGTTCCTTAGAAAATACGGACACCCTGGTTAGCTATTGACCTGATCCACTAAAAATTGTTAAACTTTAATCATTTTGTCTCTTCCAAAATGCTTTGAAATGATATTTTTTTGTTTGAGACTAAAAGCGATATTTCTGAGGAACATACAGAATGTATGTCTAAAACATGCCCATCGGTGCATTCGATTTTTCTTCCATCTTTTCTGCAGATATTTTCAATGTCTCTGAAGATGTTGACTCATCTTTATTTCCAACAAATCTGACTATTTGCAAACCAAGTGTTTCAACAATTTTACTAATATCACAAACAGCCGTTTGCGATTCCATTAAAGCAAAAGCAATGCCTAATGGTTTTATTGGTTGTCTATTGTCTATTACATAAACGCCAGAACCAGAATCTCCTTCATCAAAAAAAGGATCATCATCATTGATGCTTTCTATAGCATAACAATTGTCAAATTGAACATTTTTCCCCGAAACTTCCATCTTTACTGACAAAGTGTCATCCATAAGATATCCATATGTTGTTCCTGTTGTTATTCCTCTTTTGGTAACAATGTCTTTTTCAAGGATCAAATCGTTTTCCTCAGCAAATGTTAAAATCTCTTTTTTCAGATGAGCTAATAATAAATAACTAGATGCTGTCATTAGACAGTAATACCCACACCAAGTGGTTGCCCCTAAAAAACACTGTTTTGTACCAGTTTTAGTAAAAACGAAGGCCACGTGCACATAATACACCATCATCGGAACCCACGGGTTTTCTATCCGTTACACTGCAGTGTAACGGATAGGAAACCTGTCGGTTCCGACGATGATAATACACATGAGCGGCACTTTATGTACAGTTGTGGTTGAACTGTTTGCATATGAATTTTCAGTTAATCAATAATCTTTTTATTTCATTTGATAGAAAGTATGGTCTATATAATTATTACAAACAAAATTAAATTATGCCCCCTTCCCTCGGCGGTTGCCGGCTTAATTTAGATTTGCTTCTAGGTGCCAACATCATCGCGTGCACAGATTTAGAGAAGGGATTGGAGTAGGGGGGGGGGGGGGGCCAGCCCCTCCCATCCTTGAAAAAAAAATATGAATACATGTAGTAAAATTACCAAACAACACACCTCGGAGCCAATCCCCCCACCCCCCCCAAACACACTTACCCCCCACCTTGCCCCCCCCCCCCCCCCACACACACACACACACACTCCTCATGGATAAATAAACATCAGAATATGTTGATAACAACGAAAGCCTGTACATGCAGTAAAGTGCATTATAATCAAAATTCTTTCACAGTGACGTTTTATAATATTTTTACAATACAGGTATTTAGCAAAAAAAGATATTTTTTTTAAATTTTGGAATCTGAAGTAAAAAAAAATAGAAAAGCCCCAGCAGCATTTGAACTCTCTACAGACATATAGTTAACGCTCTTACCCATTTCACTTTACTGTTAGGTAACATTATTTTGGGGGGAAATATTATATTTATACTTTATTGTTTATTTCTGCAATAGGGAGTTCAGTACAATATGCATGTGTCCTGTACCACCTTAAAGCTGAAATGTGTGCTTTACATATTTTTACCTATTAAAACAATACAAGGGGTTTAAAGGAATAAAGTCATGAAAATACATGCATGTTACAAGAAAATGATCTTTGTCCGAAGTTACGTACACAACACAGGTCTACAGGTCGCATTATGGGTACTAGTTTTACCCAACTCTTCAATTAGATGGGTTTCACGTGGTGTACATAACGGTATGTGTTTTCCATGTGCAGAATAGGATTAATTAACATGAATAAACGTTTCTTTTGTAATGATCAGCTAATTAATGGATTCTTATTGTGCTCTAATTGGATTATCATTATGATGTTGACCAATATAGGTAAGCATAATACATGTAGTACTCGCACAATATTATGAGACACCGGTATACATAAGTATTACTTTCACTTTCTTAAAGGACATATCGCATGTTTTTCAATTTTCAGAATTTTTTCTATAAAATCGTTCTATACTCAATAAAGATGAAGTTTATTATCGTTTAAATAAAAAAAAATCTGGCTAATTCGTTAGTTTGAAAGCGAGGAAATTCAAATGTCGCGATATGCATATTTTCTCTCTCGACCTACCCGCCATTATGTGTGACGTCATATGCGACCTCGAGCGAGAAGGTGCTGTTAGCTATCTTTGTAATTGGATTAGATTTAAACGACAATTAAACTAAATATCACATATCACATTGTCGATAACGGGACATGATGGTGTTTTTTGCCTACTGCAGGTGTTCTAGCCGTTAAAAATGGGGATTTGGACAGTTGTTTTTTTTTAGTTTCCCTTACGAAAGTATGCTGTAATCTTGCGACAAATAGGGGCCTATCTGTCGATGAGAGGATTTATAAATAAACATTTTATACATATATTATTAATTATGTGGTATAATTTAGTTTCATAAACAAATCGTATTTATTTTCCAAAGAGAAACATAGATGTTTATGCACAGGGTTCTGTTTATAAAACGCAAGTTTGTCGGAGGAAAATAACAAGAGAGGACGCCATTTTGGATACCGCCTGGCTTCATTAGCTGTTTTCTTATTGAAATTGTTAAACTATACATAAATGTATGCGTCGGTCTTGTATAAATGATTTCTTCATTCATAGCCCACCTTTGCAGAAATCATAAGTACGATATGTGAGATTTCTGTTTAATCTTTTGTGGGAGAAGTCAAGGAGTTGTCAATATTGAATGTTTACGCGAGAAATAGAGAAAGTTTGCTGATATACATTTATACGTAAATAGATAGAAAACGGAAATGGGATCTTACAGAAAAACACAATAATTAAAGAAAACGTTTTTATGCTACATTTATTTATATAGTGTAATATGAAGTAAAGAACCTTGGAAAGTTGTGACCAGTTATAATACGCGGCCGAAGAAACAAACTTCTTGTGCACCACAGTTTTCCAACAATGAACATTCTGAGTCATAAAGAACGCCAAAAACAAAATTATAGTAGATTTTGATTAAATAAACACCTGTAACCGATTTTTCAGTTAAAATCTCTACTTAGTTGTGTTGACCATGTTTACACGTCGATCAATTTTGATCGTTAATGCCGACTTCATCGTCAATTCTTCGGCTATAACATCGTTTTTTATCCGTACTGGTGGCTCAAACATGTACGACTGAATAATTAGATTCTTTTAATTTTGTCAACATGGAAAAAAAACATCGTACATGGTGAAAAAATGTCAAAGATTTAAAGAAGATAATGCTAATCAATAACAATTTGTTCTAAGAAGGTCGCATGTGACGTCATCGTACCACGTGACACACTATCTAATTAACGAGTTTTTATACGATCTGGGCTATGATTTAAATTGATATTATGGCTATTTACCGCTTTTATACAGCAAACAAACTGTTAGAAGTAATTAATATATACACAAGGAAGGCAAAAAATGTAAAATGTCCCATACTTTAGAAACATGCGATATGTCCTTTAATAAGTGATCTCCCTTTGCCAGCATACTGTATCATCATCTTTTTTAAAATATCTGAAAAAGCTCATCATTGTTACCTATCCTATCACATTTGTACAGTTTCTGTAATTTTAATTGCAAAAGTTATTTTTTTCATTTGTCAGACTCAAATATTAAGTTGACCCCATATTGACCCTGTGACAGTTTGTATTAAATAAAATATGTGTATTACATTTAAATAAGTGTAGAGACTTATCATGTCTATATGAGGTTTTTTTTAATAGGGAGGAAAGGGTCTTTTTTCTTAATGTATTATGATGCATCAAATAAAATGTAGGTCATGACCCTATGGGATTGTTCTGACCCAATGAAACAGGAAAATACCATTAATATTGAAAACTGTTGAGATCCCCACCCCCACTAAACCAACTATATTCTTGTTTCTAAAATCATTATGATGCATCAAATGGTGTAAGTACATGACCCCCAGGAGATGTCTTTAAACCACCCCCACCCCTCTGAAATAGGAAATGATGATACATTTTGATAACTTTTGAGATCCCCATCCCAAAACCATATTTATTCTTGCTCTTTGTGACATTGCGCATCAAATGGTATATAGGTTATGCCCCCTTGGAGACACCCTGACTTTCCAGAAGTGGATATAATAAAGTATTTTATCTTATTCATATGTATAGTGTTTGATCCATGTAGGTATAGGTAATTTCTAGCCTATTGATGACCCTGCTTTGTTTAGGATTACAATTGCCCCGAATACATATAACATTTTGGTTATCTTATCGATAAGAATTAAAAAGCAATTTCCTAAATCTTAATGTGCATCTAGAGAAAAATACCAATCAAGAAATGATTTAAAATTTGCTACTGTACACATGTTAGAATGTATTAAGGTGGCTCACTACACCTTGAAATATTTTCTCAAATCAGCAGAAAATTACTTGATTATGATAGATATCATATTAGATAAGAAGTATTTAAGTCAAATAGGCAAAAAAATGTACAATTTGGATGAAAAATTATATCTTAGAAAATTTAATTCAGTAAACTTGAACAAAAGCTCCAGGCGGATTCGAACTCATGATCAGCGGTTCAGAAACCCAATACTTTAACCACTGAGCTACGACGATATACAACCGAATCGAACGATATAAACAGTTTAACAAAACATTTAAATCGCCATCTTGTGACGTAGTGTCTTAAAAAGTATAAGTCTCGGTGTAGTGAGGTACCTTAAAGAAGACTCTGAATCTGATGGGGGGTGTGGAGGATAAACATTTAATTTTAATCATTTATTTTAATTTTAACTTGAATAATAGGCAGAAAATAAGACTTCTGATGGTTTATTCCCCGAACGGCTACTTGCCAAAACAAACACCTAATTATTTTAGGCAATTATGGGGTCATCTAAGGGGGTACAGGTAGAATATACCTGTGTCCACCTGGATTCCCCTAATCAGTTAAATTAGCATAAATTCAGAAGAAATAAATGCATGTTTCTATAAATGTAGTAATACACATTTTTTAAACCTAAATCAATGTTGCAGTTTACAGTCATTTTTTTTAAAATTCTGTTACTTTTCAACAACATGTATTACATGTATATATACTAGTATGCTATAATTTAGTACCTTTTTATATAGGAAAGACTCAGTTTTAAGTCCCAAGGTGAATGATACCAATCATTTTATCTTTCTAATTAGCCATGTATATTTTATAATCTTTGTTACTTTGATTAACATATCAGAATCAGCACCCATAATCAACCCCACCACCCCAGTCCGAACCATTACATGTTATCTGTTTTAGCTCTCTCTCTCTCTCTCTCTCTCTCTCTCTCTCTCTCTCTCCTCCTTCTGGTGTTTCCATGCTTTCTCGTGATGAATCTCTCTCCATATGTAACATTTAACTAATTCTGATTATATCTCAATATATCATTTGTCAATTATGCAATGTGTAATGTAATTTTTTTTTAAGAAAAACATTTTTTACCAGTTTATAAAACTTTTAGACCCCAACTTATATTTTAATTTTAATACATCATTCAACAATTAAGAAAAATGTAAATATAAGGGTTTTTTTTAGTTTTAAGCAAAAATAAATTCAAGGTTTTTTTTTATTTTAAGAGAATTAAACTGTCATTTTATTTAAAGTCTAAGTAGGGATATGTACATGTGTGGATCCAGAAAAATTTTCCAGGGGAAGGGAGGGGGCTACAGTTATTTGAGTTTGCTGGGAGTGGGGGGGAGGGGGTCCGAAGCATTTTTTTTGGCAATTTTATAAATTAAATGTTATTTAAAGAAATTTGAATTTTGAAGGGGGGATCTGGACCCCTGACCCCCCTCTAGATCTGCGCATGGGATAAATGTTAATTTCATGCTACTATTTGTCTACCAGGATTAAATTAAATTTTTCAAAATCTTATTGCACATTTATAGGACAGTCCCTATCATATCTCAAGATATGATGTATCTATTCATTAAATAATAAGAGGAGTTCTGGGATCTAGGTTTTTTTAGGAGTGATAAACGTCAATTTTCTGCTATTATTTGACTCCCTAGATGAAATTTAAATTTTTAAAACCTTACTGCACATCGTTAGGACAGCCTCTATCGTATCCCAAGATATGATGTGTCCATTCATTAAATCATAAGAGGAGTTCTGGGATGTAGGTTTTGTTTAGGAGTGATAAACGTCAATTTTTTGCTAATATTTGACTTTCTGGATGAAATTAAAATTTCCAAAACCTTATTGCACATATATAGGACAGCCCCAATCATATCCCAAGAGATGACATAGCTACTCCAAAAGTTGTAAAAGGAGTTACGGGAACCATACTTTTTTGGCAAAAGAACGTCGTTTTTTGTTGCCCACTGATCCCTGTGTTGAAAAAAAAATATCTGAAACCTGATCACACTTCAAAATGACATCCCCAATCATATTTTAGAAGATCATTTGGCTACTGCAAAAAATGTTGACGTTTTGGAAATCAGATTTTTTGTAAAAAAAAACAAAACAAAAAAAACAAAACGTCATTTTTCAGCCACCAAATGACCCCCAGGGCAAAATTGAAATTTCCGAAACCTTATTGCGCATCTATAGGATACCCCAAAACATATTCCAAAAGATGATTTGTCTATTGTTGAAAATGTAGGAGGAGTTCGATGAAGAAGTTTTTTTGTGCAAAAACGTCATTTTTTACCAATTATTTGACCCCAAGGACTACCAGAGAATTTTTGAAACCTTTTTAAAAAACAACATGATACCCCAAATCAAACTCCAAGAGTTAAGTTTGCTGGTTTATAAGATGTAAGAGCAGTTTGAGAAAGTAAAACGTGACAGACGGACGGACAGACGGACGGACAGACGGAGGGACGGAACAGGATAACAACAATATACCCGAACTTTCTTTAGAAAATCCGGGTATAAATATTAATCTTAAAACGAAATTTAATTCTAGTAGATTATACAATTGGTCTGTAATAGTTGCATACTTATGAGCAATAACGTATCTGCATCTATACATAAAGCATGCAGTACATAAATTATCAATTTTATAAATAAAATTCAATCAAGTAAAGCATGATAAGTGTAGAACATGTCGAAATGGAAGGACATCTACAAATTTTGTTTCGTTTAAAAACATAACTTAGAGGAATTATAAAACCATTCATTCATTAATGTTTGCCTGATAAGAGATAAGAAGAGAATGAAAAACAGCAGTAAAAGTAATCAAATATGAGTTATTTTGTTTACAAATTTATTTTATATTCATTTATCTAAGAAATAAACAACGTCATTTATTGAACAAGGCGTTATGAATAGCAATTACTCTGCTGGCATATTCCATGATTTGCGCTAGTGCTTCATGGAAAATATGCCAGCAGAGCAGTTGCTATTCATAACGCCATGTTCACTAAATAATCGTTGTTAATGACTTATATTTGCATTTTACCACTTGCAAATACCCTGTATTAGCCTAGACATTGACATGTATAGCTGTTGCATCAAAAATACACGTTCAGACTGTATCCTGGCGTCATGGGTTTCCGATAGTCTAACACTAAACGCTGCCTGTAATGACTGTCTCTTTTTTTTTTACAACTTTGAAACTAAATCATTTTTAACCTCAGACATAGCATCGAAAATCGCCGATGCAAAATCAAAGTTAGTCCACATCATATGCAGTTTCTAGCAATAAATAAACCGGATGTCACATTTGACCAAAGAAAATGTGCGTCATGTGTTTCCGATAGTATGTTTCATCAACAATTTTTTCAATAATACTTAACATGAATGTGACATAACTTATTTAGTATATGCTTTGTCATCTTCAATTGTTTTCTAAGCCTTTTATTTCAACGTAAATCGTCTAGATACATATTTAATTTTCCCCATAACTTCATAACATCAATTATGATTATTAATAACGTTTTTATTTAAGAAGAAGCCTAATTTATAACGTTAGCGCTCCTATATAGGATAGCAAACTAAGAAAGCTTTACAAAGTCATATGATAATTTTAGCAGGTAAATACATGTACGTATATCAGAGGTCTATTTGACCGGACGATAATGGTTTTAGATTCTGTGATATTATAGATAGGATTTTGGACAATTTTA
>WFKH01011926.1:66533970-66551015 GCA_016163765.1 Magallana hongkongensis
CATATGACTTTCGGTAACACATGACGGAACTATAATTTTTTTTTTTAACTCACAAAGATTTGTTTACAGAATAAATGATATGTTATAACAGTAATTCCTTTAAAATGTTAATATAATACACGTTTTAAATACACCAATTTTACGGAGTTGGAGAAAAACACATGATGTATGATATAGTAGTTTAAATCTATAACATCATGGAAAAGTATATGACGTCACACCTTTAAGACGTCATAGTACGCCAAGAGTAAGGTACATAAATCAGGGTATAGTTAGGAAGAGTTATCTTTCATTGAATTTAGTACATGTAAATATAAAAATCAAACACTTTCGTTTTATTTTGGTACATATTTATTATACAATAATATATAACATTTGTAATTGATTGAAATTAAATTGGAATAAATCTAAAATACCTTGTATTTTATTTTAAACTTTAGATAATTTTTATTAAACACCACATATTTTTGTTATTAGAAATATTCACTATATATACGAGTACAAATCTTTAATGTTTTTATAATTCGCTATCTTAGAGTTTGTTTGGCAATTGCGCATATATAGCTATAGACAGAGCAATTGCGATTATAGAAAAAATAAATGCAGCTCCTTCTGGGCTTATAGTGGGAAAGAACAATGGATATGCAAATATTTGATTATTAACAGGAATTGTAATTTCAAACATATGAAGGAGCTCGTGTCATGGCATTTAAAAAGTATTAGATATATATTGACTGCTATCACGAGAAAGTTTTGCTTTTATTTGCGAAATTAACGCGATTATTCGCTAATGTTTCATGTTTATTCGCGAACAAAATATTTTTTTTACCTACGATAATGAGCTCAATGGGCTTTCGTACTAATGCATTTTTATGCATTGTAAATTTTAATGGCATATGGAAATGTCTCAAACAAATCCATGTAGTTATGATTTCTATCTGATTGTACAGTTTTACAACAGATGTCAGATTGGAAAACTGGAAAACGTATACATATTTTATTCATTCCATGTTACAGGCATACTTGAAGAAAATGAAAAAAGCACCCTTTATCTTCGGGACCCATATGGTTTTTATCTAATGTGACGTTCACGTCACTAAACCAAAAAAGGACAGTTCATAAGCTACCCTAAAATAACTCGGATATAAATAACGTTAAGAATACGCGTTTGTAGTAACGTTTATAGGTCATAACAACGTTTTCTGTGAACAATTGATTTAAGGATATTCGGTGATTCATTTGCACAGTCACATGAAACCTTAATTAATTGAAGGGTATGGTATATAAAATATCTATGATAATTAATGATAGTTTTGACAATAAAAAAAAACGCGCTAAGTGAAATGTCAAAAATACAAATCAGTGATTCATCCCCCGATAAAAAACGGTTCTAGATTTTAAGATCGGAGATTTATTATTTGATTTTTTTCTATTTAAGGTAGTACAAAACACCCCTGAAATTATTTTTTTCAAATACATGAATTTTCTCAAATACACAAAATAATGACTTAATATTATGTAAAAATTTATTTCAATCCATTATCTTAAGAGTAAAAATATAAAGCATACCAATCAATTACTGAAATCCCCAAAGATTTAGGTACAAAATATTTTGATAATTTTGAAACATACATTTGGATGGTATTCATATGATTTTTGTGCAATTTAGCCTTATATCATTTTAAAATGCGTAACTTGTGTTCCTTTCAAAGGAAATACCTGAAATCTGGACACAACCACCACCAGTGTTTAGGTTTTATGTCCAACAAATTTCAAGGTCTTGTAATTTTTTCTTTATATTTTTCAATTACCGGGTCATGAAAATTATACTGTTAAATTTTATTCATTTTGACTAATACATTTTCTTTTTAGAGACCGTTAGATGCTGCAAATTTTCGTCTTAAAAGATAATTCATAAACGCTACTTTTACATTATATTGCATAAAAAATCACCTTAAGTTACCAGTTAGAATTTATTTAAATGCTTTAAAATGGCATGGTCACGATTTTGGTCAAATTCTATTTTTCTGATTTTATTATTTACAATGCTTACGACATGCATTTCTTATGATCTAATGAAATTTGAGAATCAGTCGAAGAGTTATAAGCAAGATACAGGGCTCACAATTCTTTGTCATGTAAACACGGCTCGTGCCCTGTTTTTGTTTACATATATTCAATATACTATTAAAAAATCTTTTTCAAGCTGATTTTTCTATCTTCCTATTCATTTTAAGCATATATACATGTAAACAGTCCCTAACGTTTAACACATTCATTTTAGGTCTAAAACTGGAATTTTTACTTCAACATTCAAAATGTAAACAAAAGCTTTGTTTACATAGCAAAGAAAGTAAGCTCTGTAACTCGCTTATAACTCAACGAATGACACTCAAATTTTGGTTGCCCGTTAAATAGGCCTTATTAAAGCATTGTAAACATTAAAATCGGGAAAATATTTTTTGACGATAATCGTGACCATGCCCCTTTAACGAACAAGAAGGTCTCCTGTATAAAAAGCTGCAAAACATTTGTAATATCTTGAAAAATAACTTGATGGCATAAGAAATTATAACAATGACTATTTCATTTTACACTCCACTGAAAGGAGATCCAAATGGTCTGTTTGGTGCGATGTGGGCAAAAATTGTGAGGTCGATTTTTTTTTCAAATTTTACATATTTAATGATTACATTCCAAAATACAAAATATAAACATTTCAGAAAAATTGAATAATAGGAAAATTTTAGGTTTTCTGTTTTGTATTTTCTTAATGAAAGGGCAATTATTTTTTTTTTTTTTATTCTTTTGTGGAAGAAAAAATGCTAAATTGTTTCTATGTAAAAGACCTTTTAGGAGCTTTATCTGATATTGTCATTTTTTCTGGATGAAATAAATTAGGTGAAATTGTTTCCATGGCATGACGAAAGCTTAATTAAATATTTTCATCTTTTGTAGATAAAATAAAGTGAAATTACTTCTATGAAAATGATCTTTACGAATCCTGTTTTGGTATACATGTATTTATCTGACTAAAAATCAAACCAAATAATTTAAAATTTGTAATTGTAGATATGACTGGATTTAAAAATAATTAAATTTAAAGGTATATATGCCGTTTTAAATGAAAATTTTAAAAAAAAGAAATGTTTTCATTTTCCCATTAAGCTACAAAAGTTATTAACTTTCTGCAAATTATACAGTTTTAATCAAACGCATTTAAAAGTATTAAATATGAATTCGAATCTATTTATATTTTTGTCTGGGTCGGTCAATAAATGCCCAACTTTGAAATATTCATTAGCACGTGATGTAACAAGCTAATTTTAGAACGTACACAAGAGTTCGACGCGGAAACGTGTTCGGTCCGTTGGCAGTGGAATAACGCGTTCGAGGAGAAAGAGAGAAAGAAACAGTTTGACAGAAAACATTGTAAAATGAGAATCTAAATTGAAGACCAATTTATGCGATGGACACCTGTTAGAAACTAAGTGTTTATCTACGGGCTTACCGGGTTTTTTTCCTATAGACAGGTGGGTCACACAGCGGTGTGTTTTCTTTGTTAAGATAAGATATTTACTCATAAAGGAAATGAAGCTTATGTGTATGGTACGATATTCATTGTCTGAATATGATAAAGTTTGTAAAGCTATCACTCAAATACTTAAAATCTATAAATTGTATATGTTTTGAGTCGAGGAGCCCAGACGGGATAATTTTGACGTTGCATTATGATAATACATGTTGTCAATGTATGAAAATAATGGTTTATTGCAAAAGAGCTCTAATCGATTGTCTTCGACACCGATACGCAACTATCCTCATAAAATGCAGATGACAATTCTGATATTTTTCTGTTAACAGCACACAAACCTGATAATATGAATTCAAACAAATGTAAACAAACCTGTCGTAATACCTCGTTCTGCATGTTGCTTTTCTTAATTACTATTCCCGCGCTAATGCGCAAATCCATCTCAAACGTTTATCGTTTACGAATATGCATTGGTAAATCGCCGTTATTCATTTTCAAATTATGGCTAGTACCTCATTAATATTTATCCAAAAATTGCAAAATTTCTTCTTTTTCATATATCTAGTCATGCTGACAAAATTTCGGTTTGGTTTTCAACATTGCAAAAATGCCTTTAAAAACGGCATATATACCTTTAACTGAAAAAAATGTCCATATCGCAACGGTTGTAAACTCTTTCTGAGAACATTAAGTTAAACCTTTGCACTGAATAGGTTGTAGACAGCTGAGTTGTCGATTCCTATTGTTACGCTCACACCCCTATATAAGATTGAAAGCACTATTCATACTTCACCGCATGCAGGTATTTCATTCAACAGAACACTTTACAGTAAACGGAAAGATTAGAATAAAATAATAATTTAACAACCAATGCACTGGTAAGGAATGTCCAATGGAAGATGAAACAAAATTGACTGAAATCCAGGTACACATATTTAAAAAAAACTTAATCATTGTGGAACATTTTTCGGTGTTGTACTGTTATAAAATCGCAAATGCACGAACCAAACACTGTAGCAAATCGTACAGTGACAGCATGGAGGTAAGAATTTATACAAATGATAAATGCAATGTTACGTTGTATATACATTCTTGGATTTATTGGATGTATCCCTTAAAGACCGGAGTTGACCTTATCATAGAAAGATGCATACCAAAAGAACTTGCTAAGCAGAGACTACGTAATCCTAAGGGTCATTTGATAAAACAACGGCGTGCAGAGTTCCTTAGAAAAATACGAAAGGATTTTTAAGTGTTCTCTCAAAAACTATTTGTTGAGAAAAAAATCGAATTTTGCACATTCTTGTAATAACTTTGCCTCACAATACGGTACCCAATTTTTATCAGTCAGCATGGGATCTATTTTTAGAACAAGAAAAATCCAGTCAAGACTTAGCACTTGTGTGTCTAGGGAGGCCCATTAACGTTATATTTTTAAAGATAAAAAAATAAATGTAAAGAACTCGACCCACTTGCTAACAATCTATGTTGAACGTGCCGGACACCTCTTTACCAGTTTTATGGTTTATTTTTCTGTTCTGTTTGTATAAATCAAATTTAATTCCTTTTAGAACTAGGATAGGGGTCCACAAATTAATTGTCTTGAATAAAATATATAAATATATTTTTCAATGAAAATATAACTTCAATGTACTCCCACAGACACAGACCACAATGTATATTTTTAAAACCCATTTTAAGACACTTTTGAGACAAAGTTACAACTTAAATTAGCAAGTTAAGACATTTTAATAACAAATGGTTGTAGTGTGGACCCAAATGGCCTCTCTTCATATTTTTTACGTTTTTTTTAATCTTGAATTTAGGTATATGGCTGTGCATTTCTAAGTGATTAGAAGAGGCATTTTCTGATCTTGTATGCATACTTTGCATGTAGAATCTCATATTGATTGCTTTTGTATCTTTTGACAACAGTTTTAGTCTTTTTTTTTAAGAAACAAGCTAGCGCAAGGAATGTATGCTAACATTTTTATTCTCAAATCTACAAGATGGTCACGCATCCCATTAAAGTTTATTCTTAGGTTGTTAAATCCTCGTATTGACTTTAAAGCAACCGTTGTAAGATTACTTTTTGTACATGAATTTTATACATGCAATAGAAGTAGCCATTTAAGCAGCAGCTTCCGAATACCTGTCCGGTCGCGGAGCTGCCACGATTGTGTTTAAAGAGACAGTATGGCGCATCTTTTTGAAAAATCGACTTGAAAATAATTTCCGATCGGGTTCGGTATGTTTGTACTCCTCATAAACGTAAACACTTCATAGAAAATTACAAAATTCTCCATGAATCAATCTAATTATTTCATTAAAATTAATAATTATTTATAACCCATAGATATATACATACGTTGCGTTTTTATCACAAGACTTTCTACAACCTAAGTTCATTTTGTAAGTGAGGCGCCTTGAGGGGTTATTTGACATTTTTATGACTGTTCATTTTAATATAAACTAAACTTGGTAAACCATTTAAAACTTATCGAGAAAGTGATGATGTGTTCCGTTTAGAGAGTCCCTATTACCTCGTATTCCATGATGACCGTAGTCTTGCGAAGATCTTGTAGTTTTCCTCACGTGTCAATTAATGTCAATCAAAATCCTCTTGGTAAAATAAACGATATAAGATTAATCCGCTTTTTACGACTCTTAATTACATTAATTAGGTATGTCAAAGTTCAAATTTGCACAAATGCCTTTAAAAACGGCAAGCATGGAAATGTGTCTGCATCTATAATATTTTGAGCAACAAAGACGATAGAACTTATCAACAAATTGTGATGATTTTTTTTTTTTTGGAAAAGAGGGTAGGGGCGAATATATAAACAACTTTAAAGAAACAAGGTAATTTTTTTGAATAATCATTTGTGGAAAGACTATAATATAAAACATAAGACTATTATCACCGGGACCCACCGTCCTTATATATTCGAGGATTTATAATTAAACGGAACGCTGTAGAAACTGACAGGACTGAAATATACACGCCCCGTTTATCTATTGGTCGAAACCTACTACGACCTAAGGAAAATCACGGACTGCACGAAATAATCATTATGATCTCAGACTCAAGTTCCCAAAGGAGACGATTTGGCTGTTTCTTTTAGCTAACGTACTGATATACATTAACTGTCATTTAGTAAATTTTACTTAATTTTAACCATCAATTTATTAATTTCTTAATAGAAAGATGTAAATATAAACAATACCATGCTTTCTTTAATGATTCATGCGGGATATGGAGGTGGCGACATTGCAGGAAAAAAATTGCGTAACCCGCTAACGCAGAAACGTATCTTTCTATATAGAAGTATACCAACCCACCACCTCCTCCTCTATCAATTCTTAACATGCTTAATTTTAATTTAAAGAATATTTTATTATGTAAAAAAATTCAAAATAACGATTGGGCAGCAGGCCATCTGCCTTTTTGAGACATCTCCTTAAACAGTCGATTTGACAGTCAGTGATTGTACATGTATAATGAAATAACAAAGTATAAGTGAAAGTAAGTAAATGGAATCAAAGGTTTGGTACCGGATATTATTTACGTACAAAACGAAAAAGTGTTTGCAGTTCAGCTGATTGAATGACACTATGAAGGATATATTAAAACTTAAATCTTTTGTTAGCTAATAAGTAATCATGTACAAATTAAACTAACATATAGCAACATTTTTGTTTTAAGTCAAACTACAGTCCCCATATAATAAAAAGACCAAGGAAATGGGGACATTTAATTCTAAGTTACTCATTGACTATATAGAAACCTGCCTCTATAAATCATAATGTGTACAGACAAATAAATGATGATAAAAATTTTCGAATTCATAACCTCACATAACAAATGGAATTTTTATGCATTAATAGTTAAATAGGTCAGCTATAAAATTGCTTTATTTCTTAACTGACAATGTATAGTATTTTCTTTTCTGTTTCCAAAGTCATACCGTTTGTTTGGCTCTCTAAAAGATATGTTTTTTATGGGTTTATAAAATGAAGACACAGTTGGTATTTTTTTTTATTTGAAGAGGTAATTCATATCATAACTTTATTGTTGAAGTTAAAAAACTGTTCATAAAAGCAGTTATTTTTATCTGAGGTAGAAGACATTTCAAATGATCTTGGGGTCTTAGTGAGTAAGACAACTCTGCGATGTTGAGATCATATCACCTAACATTAGGAGTTTTCAAGCAGGAGCGAATATGACAAGGCTGTTCAAGAGTTTGTATTAATTTTTTTAGTACAAAGTTAAATACGTATTGTGAGTTATAAATGATTTTTATAATCATAGCCGTTAAAATATTTGTTTCTTTGCTAATTTTGTTTTTATTCCATAACAAAGCATGAATAGGTAAGATTGTCAAAGTAGTTTCAATCCTGTAGGTTTTGATGTTGCAAAGTCTTCATACTCAAAACTTTCTATACATTAAAATAAAAAAAAATTATCCATTTTCTTAGTTAAATTTCCTCTAAACCGACCCCCCCCCCCCCCGTCTATCAATAATTTCAGTAATTTAATTTTTTTAAATTGCATTTTATTTTACTAATTTAGAATCCTCTTCTCACCGAGATGCTTTGTGCAATGTGTAGGTAAGTTTGGCCCAGTGGTTCTAGAGAACTTACAGACAGACGGACGGACTGACTTCGGATCATAGGTGATCAACAAAGATAACTTGAACTTTAATTCAGATGAACAAAATATATGTTAAAATTATTAAATTATTTCAGTAATATAATATTTACCTTTATTTCTACTCTCTTTGATATTTACGACTGCAAAATCCAGACCTATATCTTCATGGTTTCCGAGAAATGCCTCTACAACTCTTCCAACTCTATAGTTTTTATTTCCGTATTTTTCGAATGATGGATGTACTATAATATTGTCATCAGGACAAAGATTAGCCGTTGTAAATGATTTGTCGGGTGACAATTCTCCAAGATCTTTAACAGCAACATGTGCTGCTGTAAAAAAATCCATCTCCTAATATATTATATGGTTCCCTAGATTCATATAAGAATCCAGCAGATCCTGAATGCTCGTCCCCTTTAATCCCAATACAACAACCAGGGTCTGGAAGGCTTTGATTTTGGGCTGGACAGTTTCTAAAACATCGTCCAAATCTAACAAAGTCTTCCCGTAGGTCACAAGGCCATCCTGCAATGGACTCCGGTAAAGGTTTTTCACCAAATGGAATTAAACCTTTATCTAAACAGTACAAAATTATACAAGGTCCCTCTTGTATGGAATCCCCAACTCGTCTGGCTTTGCCAATTTGAATACCGACGACATTTGAAAAAAGTGCATAAATTTTCTCTCCGTGCTCTTGAATGATTTGTTTCAATTGTTTTCTAGTTGAATTGTCAACTGGAGGGGCTCTTTTTTCACGAAGTTTTAATTGTTCGATTTCTTTATTTTTCTCTTTGAATCTTTCAACATTAACAAATTCAATTTGTATGTCCTTTGACAAATCACAACAGTTCTTAAAAAACTCCTCTGACTCTTTATCCTCACAATTAAGAAAAACTTTTACAACTTGTTTTTCATCCATAGAATCTCTATATCCAGTTATGTATTTCAAAATGGATGGATGCTTTTTCAACAGAGATCTGTCGCGGACGACTTCCCTTTTCAGCCACTCTTCAATCTCTTTAAGTTGAACAAAATGTACATAATAAATACGTTAAAATAGCATTTTATAAATGATATTAAAATAAGTATCGTTCCTTAAATACGCATACATATCTGGGGACGTTTATCTATTGAAGAAACAAAAAGATGAGAGACTGATAATATACTTTGTCCATCGATCTTCGAAGAAAGAGGTCAATTAAAATTAATTGAGAATCTTGACCATATACTTTAGAGGCATGAATGCACTAACAGAAGAAGAACTTATTTATTTTTTTATGTTATGCACTATGATCTTAAAAAACATATTTCTATTGAATTCTTACGTTTGTTTTGGTCGGCTGGGTAAACGAAAGTTCGAAATTTCTTAAGTTCATTTAAAATACAATTTAAGTCCTTTACTGTTCTCCAACAGATATCATTAATTAACCATGCATCAGCGACAACCGGTACTCGTTTTCTCATTTTTGTTTGGATTGCATCAGCCAACGATCGTCTCCAATCTCTAAAATTAACATAATTTACATAAGTTATTATTAATAGACTATTACAAAGTCGATACAACCGTTAAAGAATAAAGAAAGAATAAGTTTCAATTTAAGAAGACCATGTTACGCATTAGATATATACTTTACTTTACTTTTCTTTATAGCATTTCAAACTTAGTAAATGTTGGATTGTTTATAATAACTAAGTAGATGCTGTCATTATACAGTAATACCCGCACCAAATGTTTCCCCTAAATACCCCTGTTTTGTACCAGTTGTAGTAAAATGAAATGAAGGCCACATGAAATTTCCGGTAACTTTTAAAAATTTAAATCTTCATAAAATATGATATTCCATCCAATAATACACATGTAGAATTTCGGGTTGAACTGTTTGCATGTGAATTTTAAGTTATTCAATAATCTTAACATTTCATGTCATAGAAAGTATGGTCTATATAATTATTATTACAAAATGAAATCATGCCCCCTCCCCTTAGCGGTTGCTAGCTTTAGATTTGTTGTTGTGTGCCAACATCATCGTGTGCACGTATTTAGAGAAGGGGTGGGTGTGAGGCGTCCAGACCCCCCTCCCGGTCCCCTTAATTTTTTTTAAAAAATCTCTCCCCCCCCCCCACACACACACTTCTCATAAATAAATACACAACAGAATATTTTGATAACAACGAAAGCTTGTATATGTACCGGTAGTTGCAACAAAGAAGATTGTACAGTGCACAAAAAATGAAATAATTATATTGCGCAATGATTTTCAATGCATAACTCTCAGGACAGAAGATATAATTACTGATTAGAGGTGGTATAAGACACATGTCGATATTGATGTAGATAAAAGTGTGTCATAATCAAAATTCTTTCACGGTGACGGTTTAGAATTTTAAAATTTTACAATACATGTATTTGGCAAAAAAAAAATAGTGTTTTAATTTTTGGAAACTTCAGTAAACAAGAGGCCAATAGGCCTTAACGGTCACCTGAGTAGCATAACCCATACACAAACTTGTCAAGGAGTCTCATATATGCATTTAATTAAGTTTTATTCTGGAATAGAAAAATGTTTAATATGTAATGACGACCACCTCACTGCCTGAAATCTTTCAAAAAGGACTATTAAACCTATAATTTTAGCAAAAAACTTAATTTAAAAGATCATAAAAGAGTGCATGACCTGATATTGAAAAGGTGCAAGACTGATAGAAAATAATTAAGTGTATATGTTTTCATAGAAAAGCTACATGTGTATAACAAGGTGGCTATTATTCATGTTTTATCTAAAACAAGCTCCCATCCCCCATCCCCCCGGGGCAGACAGAAACTCTTCCTGTGAGCATTTAAACAAACGAAAAAAAAAAACCCAGCTTTAAAAGCCATCATGAGTTACTCACTTCTCCTGTTCCAGTTTTTGAATATTCAACCTTCGTTGAGAATCACCATCTGGCATTCATTTTACCTTTATATTAGTGATTTTAGATAGACATATTTGCTTTACTATTAACAAGTCTATTTGTTTATTTTGAAAGTTCAAAAACTGTTTTTGTTTCAAATGATAAAAAGCCGTGCATAACTCTTTTGATCATACAACTTCTTTATAATTACATTATATTCAATGATTAATTACTAAATAAGAACAAGCAAAGGAAGATAACTCCATTAGGAAGAAGCAAGGGAAAATAACTCCATTAACTGTTTACCCCCCCCCCCCCACCACCACCCCTTTCAACTCTTTCCAAATGCTCTCCAAATGCTAGGTCCTGAACCCTGTCTTAGGGGTCATGAAATTCACAATTTAGGTAAAGGAGTTCATAACCATGCATTCAGTTTTTGGCCTACATGTGTGGGAGTAAATATTTTTAAGATTGAATACATTTTTACTATATGGCTATATTGGCCCCACCCTAGGGCCTAAAACCCTGTCTCAGGGGTCATGAATTTCAAAATTTAGGTAGAAGACTTCATGGACATCATATCCATGCATTTAGTTTTTCACAAATATATACGGAGTATAGAAGAAAATTTTCTAAAATTTAATACACTTTTACTATATGGCCATTTTGGCCCCACCCTTGAGCTTGAACCCCTGATCCAGAGGCCATACATTTCACAATTTTGGTAGAGGGCTTAATGGGCATCATATCAATGCATTTAGTTTTTAACAAATATCTATGGGAGTAGAGAAGAAGATTTTCTAAGATTTAATGCATTTTTACTATATGGCCATATTGGCCCAACCCTAGAGCCTGAACCCTTGACCCAGAGACCATAAATTTCACAATTTTGGTAAAGGGCTTCATGGACATCATAACCAAGTATTTAGTTTTTTAACAAATATCCATGGGAGTAGAGAAGATTTTCTAAGATTTAATACATAATGGTAGAGGGCTCCATGGACATCATAACTATGCAATCAGTTTTTTCCTCACATGTGTGGGAGTAAAGAAGATGATTTTTGAAAATTTGGCTGTGTTTTGCATATTTGGCCCCACCTGTGGCACCCTGGGGGTGGTAGAGCCACTAATTTTACAATTTACATTCCTCTTACCATAGAGATGCTTCCCACCAAAAATGGAAACAATTGACCTTGTAGTTTTTAAGAAGAAGTTAAAAATGTAAATTGTTAACGCACGACGCACGACGACGGACGAAAACAGATAGCAATAGGTCACCTAAGTTTACTCAGGTGACCTAAAAACAGAAAAGCCCCAGCAAGATTTGAACTTTCTACTTACAAACACGTAGTTAACGCTCTAACCCATTTCGCCTCACTGTTAGGGTCAAGAACTAGTCAATGATTCCAAAGTGTCTTTTTGATGCTAGAACCATTATTACGTCATAATTGATTTGATGAAAAATTTGTCCCGTACTTTTCGGCTTTAAAGGAATTATGTAGAAAATGAAACAGTTTCTTGACAATCTAAATCAAATCATAAAAAAATTAAAGAATTTAGACTGTGATGCAATAAACTCATTTTATGTTTTTCTCCTTACAACTTCCGAAATAAAAACATTTTTGCATATCTGACCTTGATCGAACATAATATTGATATAAATATGCATGAGAGGTGGACCTGACATTATCAGAATGGTCCTAAAATTAGACTAGCATGCATAACAGTGCCATGTATAAAAATTTATGTGATCACTCTTTCACCATAACCCTAAGTATTCTATATGGTACAAGTATACTATTTACTAAAGTTTCAACAATTAGACCACGCCCATGTTAGTACAGAAGACTTTAAATCAATGCTTTACAACGTGTTCGAAAACATTGTCCTAGTACATAACATGCTACCTTACACGTCACGTGATAGAATTTTGTATTCACAATGTTACCTGAGGTGAGAAATCACGTCGTAAATTATAATATTCTAAGCGCATGTTTGTCTATTTATCTCCCTACTGTTAAACGGAGAACAATAGACAAACATGCCCTGACTATGTATGAAGTCAGTATAAAAGTGGACGTCTTCTTAATCGTAATAAGATTCAAGAAATCGTGACGACCCCCGCCTATGAAAACAAATTCGTACTTTGTAACAACATACTTTTATTTTACGCAATTGCGTAAAGTTGTAGTTTGGATGTTGACCAGTTCTGCAATTGAAAGAAACATTCTTCTTTTTAATGTTATTAACTCGCATATATATCGCATTTCCTTAAGTGCAGTCATCCTTTTAAATCATTTCTTGATTTGTATTTTTCTCTAGAGGCACAATAAGCTTTTGGATATTAATTCCTTTTTTGGATAAACATGTTATATGTATTCGGGGCAATTGTAAAGTCTCCTAAACAAAGCAGGGTCATCATTAGGCAAGGAATTACCCACATGGGTCAAACACTACATATGAATAAGATAAAATACTTTATTATTTCCAGTTCTGGAAATCCAGGGTGTCTCCAAGGGCGCATAACCTATATACCATATAGGGGGTCATGTACTTTACACCATTTAATACATCATAATAACATTAGAAACAAGAATATGTATGGTTAAGTGGTGGGGATCTCAACAGTTTTCAATATATTTGTTTCATTGGGTGAGAACAATCCCATGATTATACATAAAAAGACCCCTTCCTCCCTATACAAACTCATATAAACCTCAATAGATGATTTGTCAATTGTGAAAAGGTGTAATGTGATGTGCAAGAATTTTTTTGTACCAATTTATAAAACTTTTTAGACCCCAAATCATATTTTGATTTCAATAGATCATTCGACAATTAAAAAGAATGTAAATGAAAGGTTCTTATTTATTTAAAGCCCCAAAAAATGCAAGGTTTTTTGTATTTTAAGAATTAATACAGTTTTGCGTGGATCAAGAACATTTTTTCGGGGGGAGGGGGGTGAGGGATATGTTTGGCAATTTTATAATGTTATTTAAAAAAATTTGAATTTTGGAAGGGGGATCTGGACCCCCCCCCCCCCCGACCACTCTCTAGATTCGCGCATGGGGTAAATGGTAAATGATAATATTTGCTACTATTTTACTACCAGCATTAAATTTTAAGTTTTCAAAACCTTATTGCATATCTTAAGGACAGTCCCTATCATATCCCATGATAAGATGTGTCTATACTTTAAATCATAAGTGGAGTTCTGAGATCTAGGTTTTTTAGGAGTTATAAACGTCAATGTTCTGCTATTATTTGACTCCCTGGATGAAATTTAAATTCTTAAAACCTTATTGCACATCTATAGGACAGCTACTATCATATCCCAAGATATGATGTATCTATTCATTAAATCATGAAAGGAGTTCTGGGATCTAGGTTTTTTTAGGAGTGATAAACGTCAAATTTCTGCAACTATTTGACTCCCTGGATGAAATTTAAAATTTTAAAACCTTATTACACATCTAAAGGACAATCCCAATCATATACCAAGAGATGACGTAGCTACTCCAAAAGTTGTAAAAGGAGTTCTGGGAACAAAACTTTAAAAAAAAAGTATTTTTTTTGTTGCCGCCAGATCCCTGTAATAAATAAAACAATTTTGAAACCTGATCACACTTTTAATTGACACCCCCAATCATATTCTAGAAGATCATTTGGCTACTGCAAAAAAATGTTGACGTTTTTGAAACCACATTCTTTGTAAAAAAAAAAAAAAAAAAAAAAAAAAAAAAAAAAACCCCACAAACCCCGTCATTTTTCAACCACCAAATGACCCCAAGGACAATATTGAAATTTCCGAAACATTATTACGCATCTATAGGACACCCCAAAACATATTCTAATAGATGATTTGTCTATAGTTGAAAATGTAGAAGGAGTTCGAGAAAGAAGGTTTTGTTTATGAAAAAGTTTTTTTTTTTACCAATTATTTGACCCCCAAGACTACTAGATAATTTTTTAAACCTTTTTTTACAAAACAGCATGACATCCCAAATCAAACTCCAAGAGTTCAGTTTGCTGGTTTATAAGATGTAATGGCAGTTTGAGAAAGTAAAACGTGACAGACGGACGGACAGACAGATGGACGGACGGACGGATGGACAGAACAGGATAATAACAATATACCCAAACCTTCTTTAGAAAGTGCGGGTATAATAATGGCTGTCTACCTATGACTATCCATTGATACAACAGCGTTGTCTTCAATTCTGTCAAATACTTCCAAACAAATTTGTTTTATTTTCCCCACAGTCAACAATTCTACAGTATAATCAGAAATTATCTTAGGCAAATCCGTTGTAAAAGCGATTATCACTGACTCAACAGAAGTACAATACAACGTTAGCATCTGGTAGGCTATAAATTTTGCCACATCATCAAATTCTTCGTATTCATGCTTTAAAATGATTTTTCGTTGGTTGATTACATGTTTGTATTTTTTGTAAACTAACAGTTTTGCATCAACCACTGGAAGAAATTTGCTTTTAATTAAAACGACTCTGGTAAGGTTATCTTCATTCACATTAAAAAACTCATTTGAGGAAGCATCCTAAAACAAAAAAAAAAATAAAATTTATTAAATGAATACTTTATATTGTTCGGTGCAAATTCATTTTATGTGATTTGAATAACAAATACGTATGCAATATTAAACCTTTCTAGTTGCACGAAACTGGTCTCCCTCGTTTACAACATCTTCTTCAAGCACACAAGCTTCAACGTTTGGCAAGTTCTGTCTTTTTGTAGGGATGTTTTTTGTTAGTACAATCCCCTTTGAAAGCGATTCAACAGCAGTCTCTAATTTTCTAAGCATATCCTCCTGTATAATTTGGCGAACAAATGACTCACTATAAGGATCTGGATCTTCTGGATACTCCACTTTAAAACTTCTGAACAGATCTTTAAGCTTTTCTGATTTGATTGGTTCAATCCAGGCCATCTCTGGTTTAGACCTGGATATCTCTTCAGGAGATTCTTAAAGATAAAAAAAGTTTAAATTAAGTTGCAACAGATATGTCATGTGTAAATTTCACGAAATCTAACTGATAGAACTAAAAACGGGCTGTATGGATAAAACAAAATTAAAAAACTATCAATATTTTAACTTTCATTAGTAACATAAAAAGATCACAAAGAGGTTGCATCACAATGAAATATAGTTAATAAAGTTAAGTCCAGTAGAGATTATGGCATATTGTTAAATTGGGTAATTTGCTAAGCATCAAGACTTCTAAAGTATGATATTATAAATGACCAAGCAATATCGTTTTCAGGTAAAACAGATTGTACAGTTGTATGTGCATTACCTCCTGTTTCCATCATATTCGTTTGACCACTGTCAAGGTCTTCCTTATTACCGTTGCCTTCATCAACTGCTTCATACAACAGTAATACACATCATTGATATTTTTAATGTCTTATTATATGTGTACATATCATTTTGATCACTGAATGCTGAATGTTGAATATTTTCGATGAATTTTATGTAAATGAGTCGCTCGTCCAAAATTTTTCTCTATTTTGAACGTCGTCATACTTAACATGTCATGCGTCGCACGCCATCTGAACAATTTAGCTTATTTTCTTAAAACTACCAGGGTTATCTAGACTAATCTACATGGTTTTTTTTCACAGATCTTTCAGCCTCAACTTTCTATTTGAAACTCGGTGTAAAAGAATGAGTACTCCAAGTCAAGCGATAGCACCCCTTTTAATAAAACGACATTTACATTTTCAAACAGTGCGAACTCCAGACTTCGCCATAACAGCTATATAGGTCAATATACTATTTGAATAAGAAGGCGGACCGTCAATCAAGCGGCATAAAGAATGAATATATATATATAAGCGTGTGTTGAGGTATACTAAGTATTTCAAGTGATTCCAACTTTTAAGTTAACATTACAAGAAGGGCGAAAGAAAGCATTATCCATTGTAGTATATAGTATTAGA
>WFKH01011926.1:66580308-66591702 GCA_016163765.1 Magallana hongkongensis
ATATATTGTTTTTAAAATACAGGAAAAAACCAAGATTGCACATAGAATGCAAAAATAAAAATCATTTATTGAAAAAAAAATACAATGTTGGCTTACATTTTTTTATTGAAGTATTCAATGTGTAAATGAAGGGATATTTTTAATCATTTAAGTTTCTCAAAAAGTCATGCTAAAAAAATGAAATGAACCAAATTCACATGACTAACAACTAGGAATATCAAAGAAAGATTAGTCGATTAATCGGAGGCTTGAGTCAAGCGATAGTCGAGTACTCGATGATAAATATCTGTCAGCAAATGTCCTTTATCTTGTGACGCTTTTACACAACAGAGCTACATATCATATAAGACAAATCAAACGTGTCCTGTTTCATGTGAAATCATTGTCTCCTGCCTAATCAACAGTTTTAGTTTGATTATCATAAAAACAAATGCTTTGATATTACTATTAATATGATGAGATAATTATGCAAACATTTAATCTGATAAATATATGAATCGATAATTGACATTAAAAAAACATCAAATTTGGTCTTCTCAACTACATGTATGCCTAATTTTATTCAAAATATTAATAATAATTTAATCAACAAAATCGGACCAATATATTTGCTTCTTAAAAATACATCAAGTAGTAAGATGAAACTGACTTAGACTTTTAGATCAAAATGCCGAGAAAATAAAGCCGTATATTAACATCTTAACCCAAAAACAGATGCGTTAAACAAAAAATTATGTTTTTTGCGGTTTTTTTTTTAAACTTTTAAACGAACAATCGACTTAGAAAATTTTAGTCGATGATTGACATAACCGAGCGATGGTCAAGTTTTCGATTACTCGTTGACATCCCAACTAACAAGATACATTTTAAAATAAGCCGGCCAGATTACACCTTAAACTTTTTTTAAGTGTTAACTTCCTTTGGTGAAAAGATGAAATTTATTATTTTGTCAAATATCTTGCTGAAAATGATTCATTCTGTTTCATATTTTAATAAAGAGGAGGTTTATGCATATATTCACGAAAAGATTTGTATGAAATTCAAGGGTTTTTTTTTCAATATTCAATAAAACTTGCGCTGCTTATTGACTTCAACGTAAAATTCAAGGTATAATTATTTTAAATAAAACCTTTAGAATGATATAATGATTAAATTACTGGACCATTTATTTTTAGGTCCAAAATGTGCTCGTTATATATTAAATGTTTTAAGAGACATTTTACTGACAGCCATAAGGCTTTTGATTTTATAAAGTAGATGAGAGTTCTTGATGTTAATTATGTAAAATTTAATAACAAAATGATTATATAAAAAGCAATTCTGGCTTTTAAGTGGTTTATACAAAATCTTAAAAAAATGGTTACAACCCTCCTTTGGTAGTCTATCGTTTAAAAAATAATTATTTTTGCCGCATATTGCACGAACTAGATACATGTATATTTAAATGTTATTTTTCATTAACAGGTTTTTTAACGTATGTAATCAGTGACATACATTAATGCATCTAAAAAAAAATACTTCAAAAATAAAAAGGTAAACTATTGCTTATTTTCACGAGTTCAAATTTTTACCTAACAGTTCCTGAAAAAATCAAACACCCTTGTTAGCTATTGGTCCAACTCCAAAGGGATATTTAAACGGAAATAACATATTTTGTTCTTTGCTGCATACATACTTAAACATCTAAGACACTTCCATCGGTTCTTGCGGTTTTTCCTCCGTTTTTTCATCGGGTATTTTCAATTCTTCAGACTCTTTTAAGTTCTCTTTGTTTTCAAGATACCTGACTATTTGCAGATCAAGTTTATCGACAATCATACCAATATTACAAACAGCCGTTTGTGAATCCAAATAAGCAAATGCAATGCCTAACGGCTTAGATGGTTTTCCGTTTTCCATCAAGTAAACGCCAGAACCAGAATCTCCTTCCAGGAAAAATGGTTGATCGTCAGTGTTGTCTTCAATAGCATAACAATTGAAGAAAGCAAAATACCCTCTTGATAAAAACGATCTATCCACTTTCACTGTAAGACTGTTGTCTTTAAGATGTCCATATGTTGTTCCCGTTGTTCTTCCTGTCTTGGTCACAATGTCTTCCTCAAAGATCAAATCGTCTTCCGTAGCAACTGTTAATGTCTCTTTTCCTGCTAATGATTCAGAAACACAAACATCAATTTTTAACAATATATTATAAATATAATGTGGGTTTGCAATAATTGTGAATTTAAAGCTTAATATTTTCTCACCAATATGCATTTCACACACAGTTATGCAATAACTTGCTCATTATATTCATTATATCAAAAACAAAAACATAAAAAAACAAAGAAACAAAAAAAACAAAAAAAAAACAAACAAAATAGAAGGTTGTAATTGTTTTTCATCTATAAGAGAGGTAAAACGCCTTCAATATAAACATTTATTTCTTTACTACGAGGGTCAATAAAAAATACGGATACAATGTGACTGTCTTTCACATATTTTTCATGAAAGTCATAACTAACAGATCAATCTATGCACCAATACTTGTTTTATTGATATGTGAAGTTTCATTCCATTTGATAGAACGGTATTTTTGCTATCCGATGTTAAAAACAACATGTTTTGTCACAACGGAGCACGGTAAAGTTCAATACATGACGCCAGGATGACGCACGCCTTTCGCCTTACAATTCAAAATGACACGGTACCACTTAACATCTTATTTGCTCACATTTCGTCGAAAATGATTACTTAGTTCCACAGAGTTTTCAATTTTTTACCGTGTTTTTCTTCGTTCAGAGTAAAGAAAACCTTGAACGTCATTTAACGTTAAATATTCTTTTCAACAAATATTTACCGATAACCTTTTTTTCTTTCTGATTGTTTAATGTCCAAAATACATTTGCCACTACCTTCACAAAATGTATTACATTACTTTTTCATTATTACTATCGGCAATTCACGAGGATTCCGAAGGTCTGGGATATGATAGTTATTTCCCGTAAGGCTCATCATTTTATGTAATGTGACTGTCTATAAACGAGCTTCGGAACCTCGCGATTTTTATTTCTATGTTATAAAAAACGAGATTAGCATACGGTGTAAACAAATGTGATTAAATAAAAAATATTTGATAATTTTATTTGTTTCTTCAATCAGAAAACTAATTTAACTATATATGATTTTAATTATTAAAAGAATAACCTCCTCTCACCATTATGCAAAAATATATAACAATTAGGTATAATAAATGGGTTCTTTACATAACGAAACGTAATCTGATGAATTGAAAAATATTTAAAAGATTAAAAACGATTCCTTCTTTATAAAAACGTCTGATTTGAGACCGTATAATTAGTATAGATAACACTTCTATCTTACATGCACGATTTTGTTTACCTTAATTGATATTTTTGTGTAATCAAACATAAACTATACTTCTTAAATACCAACCATTGAAATCCGAGCTCAATTGTGTGTGTTAAATAACTAACATTTTTTTGTAGGAAATGATGTTTATGAAGCTTAATTTGGTATTATAATCAACCTAACATGCCTAAATATTCGACAAAGCAGTTTTAAAACGTATAGTTTGAGCTAAACACGACTCAATAACTTTGATCTTAAAATATAAAATTGTTCAATTTTGCAACTGTTTTACATTGTTTAGGTAAGACCTTGGTTTATAAAGTAAAATCGTTGCAATAATAATGTTTTGAACTGTGTTTATGTTGAACTAAGTTAGGAAAATTACAGGTAACAAGACATGAACGTACAACTCTCTTTCTAGAGCTGGTAGTTACGAATACATGTTTACGTGAGAAATATATTAATGAATTTTCATTGAGACACATGTTTAAATCAATTTTAAATATTTCAGCTACACAAACATGCGACGAAATATACCTCCATTTCTGCAATGGCTGCTTGCTATCAATGCAAAATCCAGACCTATTTTATCTAAACCATAGTTTCCGCAAAATGACTCCACAACTTTTCCGACTTCATTGTCAATATGTTCGTTGTCTATCCATGATGGGTGCACTATTAAATGGTTATTAAGTTTAAGAAAATGCATTGAAAGAAGTTTCTCATCGTGATACAATTGTTCAAAACGTTTTACTGCAACATGTGAAGCTGTAAGAAATCCAAATTCAAATGTGTTTAGTGGATCCTTTGATTCGACCAGAAATCCAACAGAACCTGCGGAATCATCTGACGGTATTCCAATGCTACAACCAGGGTCAGGAAGGTTTTGCCTAGAGGCGAGACATCTATTGGGACATATTCCAAATCTAACAAAGTCTTCCCGTATGTCGCAAGGCCAGCCTGCAATAGCTTCTGGTAAAGGTTTTTCACCAAAAGGAATTAGAAATTTGTCTAAGCAGTACAAAACAAGACAAGGGTCTTCTTGTATTGTATCTCCGATCCGTCTAGCTTTACCAATTCGAATACCGACGACGTTTGAATGTCTTGCATAAATTTTATCACCGTATTCTTGGATGATTTGTTTCAATTGCTTTCTGGTTGAATTGTCAACTGCAGGGGCTTTTCTCTCTCGTTGTTTTAATTCTTCGACTTCATTGTTTTTTTCTTTTGATCTTACAACATTAACAAACTCAAAATGTGTGTCCTCAGATACTATGCAACATTCTTTAAAGAAGTGTTCTGCCTTTTTATCATCGCCATGAATATAAACTTTTATAAATTGTTTTTTATCATCACGATCTTTGTATCCAGTTATGTATTTAATTATGGATGGATGCATTTTTAAAACAGATTTGTCCCGGATGACATCTCTTTTCAACCATTCTTCGATTTCTGTTAGTTAAAAAAAAACTTGTATATATTAAGTGTGAAACAACATCATATCGGGTGCGTCTTTTAACCCAAGAAACCCTAGGAACCGCATGCAACCCCAAGGATACCCCAACAAACCCCAATGAACACCAAGGCTACCCCAAAGATACAAATTAATACCCCCATGAGATTAAATTAAACACCCCTATTGGCACCAGGGAACACTAATGATACCCCCAGGGAAACATAAAATACCCCAATGAACCCCAAAGAAACCCTTAGGATCTCTATTATACCCCAGAGAACCCTAAGATACTAAGAAACCGCAAGATATATTCAATACACAACACAAAATGGCATTATCATATAATTGGTTCCCCAAGGGAGTAACCAATGACATTTCAATTCTGTTATTTCACCTGAATTTATTTAAATGTGGTGAATAAGCATGACTGTGTACATTCACAGATTTGGGGAAAATGAACAATTGACATACTTTGTACAGA
This sequence comes from Magallana hongkongensis, assembly GCA_016163765.1. NCBI lineage: Eukaryota > Metazoa > Mollusca > Bivalvia > Ostreida > Ostreidae > Magallana > Magallana hongkongensis. The sequence continues at coordinate 66,585,597 of WFKH01011926.1, forward strand.
ACTTAAATTAAATAACAATATCTATTTAAAGTTTTTAACTTAATTAATGGTTTATATATGAACGGCAAATAATTTCTTGAGTTGTTTTCTAAGGGGTAAATTTATTTCAGAAAATGAAGCATATAATTGTAGTTTAAAGGAACCTAGTTCTAATCAAAAGCGCAAATGATTGATAATAAAACAAGAGGCCCAGGGGCCACATCGCTCACCTGAGCAACAATAGCCTTAACTCTGATCAAAGTATCATAACAGTAACAAAATCAAAATATCTTGACAACTAAGTACGGCAGATCTTGCTTAAAAAATTTAAAATATCTGCAGATTTTTATCCACATATTTTTATGGTAAATACCAAGCCCCTTTTGTTGTATCTGTAAGAAGATTTTTCTCCATTCCTATATACCCCCCCCCCCCACTTTGTGGCCCCCCATTGTGGTCCCACCCTATCCCAGGGGACCATGATTTAAACAAACCTGAATCTGCACTATCTGAGGATGCTTCCACTCAAATTGGAGCATTTTTGAGAATTTTATATATTCCTATGTAAAAATTCACCCACCCCCCATTGTGGCACCACCCTACTTCCGTGGACCATGATTTGAACAAACTTGAATCTACACTACCTTAGGATGCATCAATACAAGTTACAGCTTTCCTGGCCTAATACTTTTTGAGAACAAGATTTTTAAAGATTTTCTCTATATATTCCTATGTAAAAATTCATCCCCCCCCCCATTGGGGCCCCCATCCTACCCCGGGGAGCATGATTGAAACAAACTTGAATCTTCACTATCTGAGAACGCTTCCACTCCCAATTTGAGCTTTCCTGGCCTAATAGTTTTTGAGAAGAAGATATTAAAAGATTTTCTCTATATTCCTATGTAAAAATTCATCTCCCCATTGTGGCCCCACCCTACCCCCGGGGACCATGATTTGAACAAACTTGAATCTACACTACCTGAGGATGCTTCCATACAAGTTACAGCTTTCCTGGCCTAATAGTTTTTGAGAAGAAGATTTTTTAAGATTTTCTCTATATATTCCTATGTAAAAATTCATCCCCCTATTGTGGCCCCACCCTACCCCCGGGGACCATGATTTGAAAAAACTTGAATCTACACTACCTGAGGATGCTACCATGCAAGTTACAGCTTTTCTGGCCTAATAGTTTTTGAGAAGAAGATTTTTGAAAAATACCTACAATTTTTTAATAATTCTAAATTATCTACCCTTTAAAGAGGGCGTGACCCTTCATTTGAACAAACTTGAATCCCCTTCACCCAGTTATGCTTTGTGCCAAGTTTGGTTGAAATCTGCCCAGTGGTTCTGGAGAAGAAGATGAAAATGTGAAAAGTTTACAACGCCAACGCCGACGCCAACGCCGACAACGCCAACGACGACAGACAACGGACAAATTTTGATCAGAAAAGCTCACTTGAGCTTTCAGCTCAGGTGAGCTAACAAAAGCATTGCAATATATAAAATAATTTGATACACATCTATACAAAGATCGAACTCTAAGTTAACTCAAACAATAGCAAAGCCATTCTTCTTTTAAGCTAATTCATAAATATGCATTATCAATAGTACAATGTATAGGATTTTCAATATGTATTTCAATACACAAAACAAAGGATATTCACAAAGAATCCTTAGAACTTCCAATGACACTCAAACCAACCTAAATATATTTCATTATTTGATTAATATGCATATATGATGCATACATAGATGCATCTAAAAATATCTTATATTTAGTTATTAAGTAATTCATAAAATGTAAAACAAGTGTGAAAAATTATCTATGACCTCTTAATTGATCTTTCAGTTAAACCCTAAATAATTTATCGTTCTAAATCTTAACCTTAAACACTTGCAGAAGGTAATTAATCGTGTGGTCACACTATGCTATTTTTAACCGATTTTAAATCGACTGCTCAGATAAGTCGATTGGAGTCGATTGTTGAAGTAGTCACACGGTACATTTAATAATCGATTTTCAAATAATAAAAACCAATTCCATATTATTATTATACGGGCAAAAGTCATTGTGACGTCACAATTCTAGCCAGAGAGTCAATTGAAAATCAGACGCACTTTAGATTTTCAATCCACTTTCAGACTTTGCTTTTAACTTTCCATTTGTGCTCACACACGGTACGATTTTAGTCAAACGCGAATCGGATATCTAATTTTAGCATTTGGGTGTCCTTTTGGTTCCTTGGGGTATCTTACGGGTTCTTTGGGTTATCATAAGGGTTCCTTGGGTATCTTAGGGTGTCCCTGGGATTCCATGAAGTCCCGTGGGGTATCATTGGGTATTAATTTGTATCGTTAGAGTACCCTTGGTGTCCCCAGGGGTTCATCAGGGTATATTGGAGTTCAATGGGGTTCCTTGGGGTTAAAAGACGTGCCGTATTTCTTCGATCATCGAAGAAAGGAGATGATTAGAAAAACAAGGAGTCAAAAGCATGTTACATGTATTTTCAATGTCATGAAAAAAAAAACAGCATAGCTGTTTTGTCTTATCACGTGAATCGTAAACAAATTCATATCGAATACTTACGTTTGTTTTGATCGACTGGAAGCACACAAGTTTGGAATTCCTCAAGCTCACTTAAAATGACATTTAAGTCTTGTACCGTTTTCTGACAAATATTCTTAATTTCAACCCATGCATCAGGGCAGATCAGTTCACCTTTTCTCATTATATTTCTTCCAATTTCATCCGCCACCCATCGTCTCCAATCTCTAAAAATAACATTTATAATGCAAATACTATATTTAAGAAGCCGGCTGAATAAATAAAGCAACCCTCCAAAATGCTAGAATATATGTTTGTTTTCATACTTTTAATGTAAAAATAAATTCCACCCATATAATGGCAATATATCAAAATTATCAACTCATTTTTTCAAAAGGCCATATTAGGCATTATGGATGCTGATAATTTTCTTTATGGCATTCCCTTACTAGAATTAGGTTGATTGCTCATTATAACTTTGAATGGTTTACTACCTTTTTCTTTTCATTGATCCAATAGCTTCGTCTTCAATTCCTTTAAATACTTCTGAGCATAATTGTCTAATTTTCTCCACTGTCATTAATTCGTCAGGAATATCAGAAATTATCCTACGAAGATCCATTGTGAAAGCGTTTATCACTGACTCAACAAAAGTACAAAACGATGATAATAATTGATAGGCTATAAACTTTGCCACGTCGTCAAATTCTTCGTATTCATAACAGTTTTGCGTCAACCACTGGAAGAGATTTGCTCTTAATTAAGATGACTCTTGTAAGGTCCTCTTCATTCACATTAAAGAAGTCATTTGAACAAGCATCCTAAAGCATGAAAAATATATATCATTTGATGAATACATTTATATAATTATCGGTTTCATTTCATTTCATATGTTATTATACAACTAAATCATTTTGAATAGACGATTATGTATGAAACTTTAAAACCTTTTTAACGGCAATAAAATGGTCTTCGTCAAATACAACATCTACTTCAAACACACAAGCTTCAACACTTGGAATGTCGTATCTTCTTTGGTTGATATTCTTAGTTAGCACAATCCCTTTCGAAAGTGACTTTACAGGAGTCACCAACTTTTTAAGCATGTCATCCTGTAATATTTGGCGTATAAATGACTCACTAAATGGATCATCTGGATACTCCACTTTAAAAGAATTTAATAGCTCTTTCAGCTTTTCTGATTGGATTGGTTCGAACCTGTACGTCTCTGCAAACGTTACTTGAAGATACAATAAGGTTCAAATAAATTAGAAACAGATATTTCATGTTTATATGTCATGAAGTTTTGTGTTATTAACACATGGATTCTTCTGAAATTTGCAAATAATTAAAATTTTGACTTGTATTCAAAAGCAACAAAATAAGCCAAAAAGAGCCTCGATCAGTAAAAAATGCGGTTAATAAAATTAAAGGTATATGTGGCGTATATGTTGGAGTAAAATTTTTGACATGAGTTTGAGTAAAAATATGCATCATGCTTCTTATAATTAGACGTTTCACAAACTCTAGGCCCATAAAACATGTTCTGTCTATAGTTATTTGTCTCTAAACTTTGCTACACGTCTGATGAATATTAATGTGATCCGCCATTTGTAACGACACTGCGCATGAGTGCGGGAAAACCTAGCATTGAAAACACGATGGAAGAACAGTTTGTTTACAATTAAATTACAATCACGTTTTTCATGTCTTAAATTAGATAATTCTCATATCAGATGATACTCGAAGCATTATTATTTCGATATTCATTAATGTAGAACGATATAAATTGTTAATTATGTGTAATAAAGATGAAACACGATTTTTGCATCATCGACACGGTAAACTGAGTAAATACCCCTCTCCCTGAGGAATGCATGTACTGAGAGCGTTTATTTATTCTTTATTAAAAAATTCCTCTAAACGAAATCCACTTGTGGTTTATAACTTATAAAGTAAAGACATATGGAACACATGGAGCACGAACCTGACTAGCAAAACCCCTACAACTTCATGATGGAAACTTAAGTTTAATTCGGCTTTAATTCCTATTCCATCAATTTACATAGTCTCCGATGACAATCTTCCCTTTGTTCCTATCCTTGTCAGTCTGTCTCTTTTTTTCTTTCATCGCCAAATCTGTCAAACTTAATGGTATACCTATCTTTCTCGTCGTCGCCATTGTTGTTGATAGACCGAGATGGATGTCACGCGACCCATTTAAGGCGGGGTTATTCAACTCTTTTGTATTTTTTACCGTGCCGGTAAAAATTAAAAAATATTTTTTCGATTTCATGTATCTTTGTTATGCGATTGACTTATAAAGCGTAATTTGTGTGAAAGTCCTATCTTTTAGTAAAGAAATGAAGCAAATAATCAGATCCTATTATTGTTATTCACTAAAAATACGCCACATATACCTTTAAGTTTCCTAAATATTACTTTTTCACATATCTTTCTGCGTTAATTTCTTATCGTTCATTTCAACATATATGTATTAAAAAAAACGGTACAAGTTATATTACTTCCAAGGCTACTTTAAAGAACGATTAATTGTTTTTAATTGCAATTCAGTGATTGAACATATTTCTATTCTAAACAATATCTGTTTATTAGACCTCTATTACAGATATTGCGCTGTTTAAGATTTTTTTCAATCATAATTGTCGGGTACATTTCTATGTATCTACCACTATTTAAACTTAATTGGGTTGGGTTCGTATTTTGCATACACATGAAACACATTCTATTTTCCACAGTTTACGCTAAATATCAATAAATTGCATGTCTTTAACTTTTACTTGCATAATATAACAATGAAGCCTTCTGTTTGAAACCAAAACCTTAAAAATCCGACGAATGAATTTTCGATTCTGTATATGAAAAATTAAGTGCCGCTTAATTTATTCTTGGGCGTTTACCCTTGCTCCATTCATTTCAATGTTGGCAATAGGTGGCGATTTTTCGTTCGACTTGATTATCTTATCAAGGTAGTTGGATTTGTATTTTAAAGGAATTTCTAAACATTGTGATAAACAGCGTTGTTGAAAATGTAAGAAAGTCAACTTAGAATGACAAAATGATGCAAGAAGGCATGGGTATAGTGTTATTTCTTGTGTATATAGTATTATATACATTTTTCTTACAATATTATAAAAACATTTTAAAGAAAACACTGCATTAAAAGTATTTGCAAGCACTAATTGCTAGATGCAAAAGTTATTATAATTTTTGAAAAAAATTAAGATAGTTTTCGGGTAAAACAGATTGATCATGGGAATGTGTCTTTACCTTTTGCCTCAAAGATTTCCGTAATTTTTGTTTGGTCAATGTTGAGTAGGTTATCGCTATCGCTATCGCTACCCTCATCCTCTGCTACAAAAAACAATTAAATTAACAGCACTTGAATGGTTACTTAATGTTAAATGAGGTTACGATAATTTATTTCTTAAGGGCGATAGACCTAATTCGCTTCGCGCATATATATTATGCCCCTAAAAGATATATATATATATATATATATATATATATATATATATATATATATATATATATATATATATATATATATATATAATGGAG
>WFKH01011926.1:66623495-66646159 GCA_016163765.1 Magallana hongkongensis
AAAATATTCTTCCGCATATTCTTCTGTTTAAAGAAAACAATATAATAATGAAAAAATGTGTCAAAATCCCGCATTTACGGGAATGTTTTTATTACTGTAAAGAGGGATGATCTCGCTTTAGCGAGACTGTCTCGCTATAGGGGAATTGTGCCCAACCTGTTTAAAAAAAACCACCAAACGCATCATGATCATGCCGTGTAACGTACAGTGTACATGCACCTATGTACTGTATATATCCAGGACATTTATAGGATTTTCTATCGTTAGAATTGTCATACGGACCCGGTTTGTGATGAGGGATTGTCCCTAGAGAAAGTTGTTTTATATTTAGATAGTACTAGTTCGTGGTTACCAGTTGTATGTGTCGACAGAATCTATTGTACTTATTCAGTGAACATTGTTGTCATTGCTTTAAGAATTATATAAAGGATGAAATTTCATAATATGGAGATTATAGAAACATTCTGATAGGTACCTGTGCTACAATACATGACAGGTAGTTGGTGATGTGTTTCACAAGTAATAGACATTTTTTGTTCTAAAATTTAACATTTTATAAATCATCTTCCTGGTTCTACTGTTACGTCAATGCTTATGCACGGAGTATAGATATAGACAGGACATTTTATCCAACATGACACAAACATATTAATATGCATCTTGCATAAAAACATGTAACAAAATGAAACATGAACAGAGCATGTAGAAAACTATAGTCTGTCCCAAGATATCCTGAATTCAGATTTTGCTTTATTGCTTGATATTTATAAATACCTCAGGGTTCAAACGATGTTCATTCAAAAGTATGAAAAATTTCCAAGATTTCTCAGTCGAAACGCCCCTGTTAGCTTATCAGGTTTCAAAACAATGCTAAAAAATGTGATGTCTAAGGGGATTTTGTATTGCAGTAAGCCCGGATGATAACGTTGAAAAATTGCGCGATGTATTCCGAGTGTATTCCGAATGGAGAAAAGATGTAAACATTCCCCATTATAAATCTCCGTAAGGAATCTGTTTTTGTTCCTGTGAATTTTTCTGAGTGAAAGATAATAATGTGTCAATGAAATTATCTTGGAAATTATCCCTTTCAACTATTTTAATTGCACTTCTTTCACTGGTATGTGTATTGTTATTAAAAATCGTCCAAATGTGCTGCATAAATATCTTGGGACAGACTATAAGAAGCACTCTGACGAGCTCGCCTAGAAATAGTTATAAACTAACTAACTGGTCATTGGAACTTTGAATTACAGTTATTAATTTTGTTTGTAATTGTTTAAATCATGCTCATTATTTGTGATGATTATAAGGGCCCTTATTTGGAAATCTATCTATTTGTTTACTGTTATTTCCAGTTTTATTTTCAATTATTACTTGATTATTGAAATTGTAATTCACAGTCACCCCAAACCCATATACCGGTACACTGAAAAGACTTTACAATAACTAGCCATTAGTGCAAGTTCTCATCAGGAAGCTTGAGCCCAATCTCCCAGACAAAATACATGTATTTGGTCACCAATTTTTTAACACTTTAAATATGGACATTAAAAAGAAAGATATTGATTCTATCACAGAGTTCAAATATATAGGCTTTTTTGTTGTGGTGGTTGGGAGAGGGAGGGAGAGATTTTCAAAATTTTAAAAATTAGGAAAAGACTAACTGGGAAAATTTCAGCAATAAGCAGTCCTTGGTTTATGGTGTGTTTTTTAGTAGAGGTGTAACGATACAGTGATATATCAATCGTATTGATCGTGAGGGCCCGTGATACGCATATCGTATCGTCACATGTGTATTGTGATACACTGTATGAGTTAATTTTCATTGACTTTCTAGAATAGTTACATAGTATACATATAACATGATGACATTAAGAAATTTCAATTAAAGTTAGAAATAATTTGTTCATTTTGTTTTAATCAATTGAATTTTATATCTCAACAGTTGATATTTACATTTGCAAATATATTTCCTTATATGAACCTATAGAATAGCGAATTCGAAAACGTTCAATTCTGTATGAACGTTTTCGTGACGTCACAATGATCATAGCACGCGCTTATCGCTTGTCGCTTGGATTATTCTAAACATAAAATCTCGGTTATTTTAACAGTTCTGAACGATTTGTCTTTTTCAAACGTAAATATAAGTAATAAACAGCAATGTTAAAAAGTTCACCGGGATATGAAGGTTGTTGGTACATATCAAATCTACTGAGAAGCCCTTCACGTGACCAACCAACTTCATATCCCGGTGAACTTTTTAAATTGCTGTTTATTTCTTAATTGATTGATTTTGTAAAAAGTTTAAAAGTTTTCTTTTTTTCTTCATGCAATACTATTTCTTATAGAGGTAGGCAACATAGATACCAGTTTATTTATAGTTGACATCTATATCGTGATACATGATGTATCACATAAATATATCATGATATGTATCGTATCATTTGGTAGCTGGTGATACTGAAGCCTGTTTTTTAGTTTTGCAAAGTTTTAGTTTGTAGATATTAAGTAAATGCAGGGAGGTATTTACAATACTTAGTATATACGTCTCTGGTATTAAAATGACATTTTATGATTTATCAAACAATTGTTGTTACACATGTTACACCACATGCGCGGATCTAGATGGGGGGTCCTAAATTTACATAGTAAAATTACCGAAATATGCTTGAGACTCCCCCTGACAAACTCAGATATCTCATAACACCCCCTCCCCCCCACCCCCGGAAAAAAATTCTTGATCCATCCGCACATGCACCATATTTCACCAAACTGTATTACTTTGCCCTCAGAATCTTTATCTTGAAGCAATCAACAATCTAAAATTAAACACCTTATACAGGTCAAAAATAAGGACTCTCAGGTAAGGAACATAGATTTAATACATCTTACTTTCAAGGGTTGGTGAAAGTGTTTCAGAGAAAGTAGGAGACAATGAAATACGGTTGGAAAATGTCTAGTAAGAAAAATTTGATATGAAATTAAAGACATGGTCTTGCAAATTCAAAGGTTAATCTTTTGAAAAATTAAAAAAATTTTGATCAAGGAATTTCAATGTTTTCTCAACTTTTCTGTAGTTTTAAATTCACGTACATTTCATCTGTTGTTGTCTTACTAACAGCAAACTACCCAGAGAGTGTGGTGGATAACCTGCCCAAGGAGATGCCCCTGGGTGTGTACTACGGATGGGGCAGTGTCGATGACGGCAAGGTCTACAAGATGGTCCTGTCAGTCGGGTGGAACCTGTACTACAAGAACACTAAAAAGTCCATGGTAAGTCCAAAACATCCTTGTTAAATCCATCCAAGAACACCTAAAAGTCCATTGTAACCCCACACAAAAACACCAAACTGAAAAAATCCATTGTAACTCCGCACAAAAACACCAAAACTGAAAAGTCCATTGTAACTCCATACAAAAACACCAAAACTGAAAAAAGTCCATTGTAACTCCATACAAAAACACCAACACTGAAAAAGTCCATTGTAACTCCATACAAAAACACCAAAACTGAAAAAATCCATGGAATGTCCATACAAAAACACCAAAACTTAAAAAGTCCTGGTATGTCCATACATTAACACCAAAAAAGTCTTTAGTAAGACCATACAAAAATGCAAAAAATATCCATAGTAAGTCCAAAAGTCCATACAAGAATGCCACTAAGTCCATGGTAAGTCCATCCAAGAACACCAAAAAGTGATTTTAAAAGTCCATAGTAGGTACAGACATAGAAACAACATGTCCAAACGGTGTTCATGGTTGCATAATGACAACTCACATTCATATGTATTCATATGTATTGATAGAGATCTAGTCCATGTGAAGTAAAAATTTGATATACCGGTACATGTAACATATAAAATAGTTTATGAGGATTATTGCTCTGTTTCTTTTGAGTCATGTGGTATAATTACTGATATTATTTTCCATGTGGTATGATTACTGATATTATTTTCCAGGAGACCTACTTGATGCACACATTCAATGAGGACTTTTATGGGTCAAAGTTGAAGGTCGTCATGCTGGGGTATATAAGACCAATGAAAGACTTCTCCTCTCTTGGTAACGATCTAAACATTTACTTCTTTATTACATGTATTATTAGCCCCACATCGGTAAAACAGGATAACTGTTTAAAGGGAAATATTCGCCCCAGTTTTCTTTTTGCCCCTTTCATCAAAATTTACCAGTAAATGTCTCTTTTAACACAACTGTGTCAGGGCAAATTCAAGATGGGGCAAAACTGTTTGCAAGTGAAGAAGGGCAAAAAAGTGGGGAGGGGTTGAAAGTAACCCTGTATACAGTGTAGTCTTTCTATCAGTCTTTCTGTCTGTCTCTGGTACATTCTGCCCTATCCTTTTGCTCGTTATGGTTTTAAGAATTGATTTGAAACTTGCTGTGTAACTTCAAATTAATAAATTTTACATACACTGAACATGTATTGTTTGATTTTGGTTGAGATTGATTGGCAAGCGATGTTTGTCCTTTCTTGTGATGCTTATTTCTAGATCTAGTATTCAACTATTATCAATTTGTACAACAAAGCACTGGATTTTAGCAAGACAACTTCAAATGCGAATATTTATTTTCTTTTTCTACCTTTAAAACATCAGAACTTGACAATAGGTATAACTAATATGTGGGATTAATCTTGCGTTTTTTCTGATTTCAGATGAGTTAGTGAAAGCTATAGAAAACGATATCTACGTGGCTAAACAAAAATTGGACCAACCAGAGAACTTAAAGTATAAAACAAACAATTTCTTTTCACCCTCTGGTGGGAAGAGCAATGAGGAAGCAGAAATCCCTGAGACAAATGGTCCGAGCCATATATCACGTTGATATATAGGAGAGAGAGAGAGAGAGAGAGAGAGAGAGAGTTGCATATTATGTACTGGGTAATCCAAATTATTTTTTCAAGTTTTTTTTTATTTAAGATGTACTGGGCACAGTTTTCATATTAATTTATATGTGAACTTAATATACATACAGTTTATGTTTGGGAAATATTTGCATCTCATATATCACTTAGGCTAAATATTTTCAATAAAAAAACTGTTTGCTTTAAATTCTTCTGACTCAGTTTTCAAACTCTGGCTCAGTAAATGGGATTAATATTTTTTCCAAAGTTTAGCAAAAATTAGAACGCTTTTAACAATATCAGTTATAAATTGGGATGATCATAGATGATTTGAAACCAAAATTCTGCCTGTAATTGTTTTAAACACGCATATTTGCAAAATTATGTTCAAAAAAATACCTGACAACATGAATAAACAGAATAGGATATGCATTCAAAAAATTAATCTTTAATTTCTTAGGCAATAAATATGATGTTGCTAGCAAGTATTTTATATGATTATTATTAATATTCATGATATTGTTGAATTTAAAAAGGGAAATAATTCCATTTGCTTTTTTTGGTTTGAATTGAAAAATTGAGATATTCTCCTTATCCAAAAAAGAAATAAATTGCTGTTTGTGAGAATTAAATGATTACATGTGCACCGGTAAATTAATCTTTCTGCTAAATGAGTGTTTTCAAACTGTTAGTTGTAAAATATATTTTAAGTACTTTATGGATTTTAAGATGCCATGTTAGTTAGGGATATATTTTGTTTTATTCACAAATTTGTTCTCTGATTTTTTAAGAATAGATTTAGAGTGGAAACTATGAAGAATGTATTTTCTTATATTTATCCTTAAAAGTGTGATGATAAAAATTTAGGTAATTTACAGAGAATTTGGCAAAAGTTCTTTCATACTTGTGTGAGTGACTGCAATGGTAATCACTAGATATTTAATACATTAAGATACATGTATTTTATCTTTTGTACATGCTGGAAACCAACTTTAATTCACATGCTTTAACTTTAATTTGCGTGTGAGAACATGTAGCAATATCTTGTCACAAGTATTTCTTGTTGCTTACAGTCTTGTTTTTATGTCTCTCATCTATGTTTATATCTACAAAGGCTTCATACATGTATTTAAGATTTTGTTTAAGATTCACTGTGAACCATTTAAGAGGGCTGGATGGTTGTGGCCATTTTTAGACTCTATTGATCTCCTTTAGAAGAAGAGCTCTGTGTAAAGATATAGGAAAATTATACTCAAAATTAAAAGCTAAATTTATGGTTTTTGACTTAAGAAATAATAGTTTATAGCCTAACAAATCATATCTAAAACATTTAAGGTAAACCTGAAAAATTGCTTGACCACCAGGGTAAATCTGTTAATTTGTTGACCACCCAGCCTCCTTAAGCACAGTTTTTCGGTGAAATAAAGTTGTTGTGAAGAAAAGTTGGTTTTCAGTATATGAATTAAGTAAGATCTGTTGGAATAATGAACAATCATTTACAGTATACATTTGCTGGTGAAATCCATGGATTTTGTTTTCATAGAAGAAGCTATGTTAAAGCAAATTAGAGAATTTGTAGAGAAATGTATTAGTTCAGATTTCATAATACGTTGAACAATTGTGTATAAATGTGGATTTTTTTAAATACTGTTTCAGGAAACTTGTCATTGTGTGGCGAAAAATAGAAACAATTTAGATATCGTGCTTTGATCTTCTGAGGTATCATATTTTATAGATATTCTATTCCATAAATATCAGGTTATATATACAGTGAACCATCATATGAACAAGGGATCAAAGCTTGAGATCTATATATATTATTCAGAGCAGTGGATTTTTTTTTACATATCATTTAGAGGTTACATGTACATGTACATGGACTTTCAATATGATGAAAATGTCACCCTGAGATATTATAGTATAACAAGACGACGATGAGATGTTGAAGTGAGATCTGGTGAGATATTTGTATTTTGTAATGAGATATCAGGTCATCATTCAGAGTTTTTGTATACAGGAACTGAAACTGTCAAACTTGTTTACTGAGATAACATGGTATGATGAGATAATGATGAGATGCTTTACCGAGATCTGGTGAGATATTTTTGTTTTGTAATGAGATATCAGGTCATCTGTAGAGAGACAGGTACCAGCATATATTGGTATTTGCCATTTGGTATTTTAATGCGACATATTTCATGTACTATATATCAATTTATAATTGATATACTTATATATTTATATTTAATTCAGAGTTATTTTATCTGTTGTTTTGAGTTTATTAGTCAGTTATACTGATGTAGACATTTTGTATCAAAATAATCAGCAATTGGAATGAATGTGAACTGATTTAAATAGTTTATACATAAAACAAGAAAATCTGAAATCAGAAAACTGTAGATTAAAATCTGAAGTTTCCTACTAAAGTGTGTAGTTTTGTGTTGAACTTCAGAGCGCCATGTTAATATCCAATTTCTGGGTATACGCAGGGTAGATACGTAGATATTTATCAATTCAAAACTTATTTATTTTCAAACCAAGAATTGAAAAAGTTCTCAATGTATGTTTTTCTCTCTTGGATAAATATTGTGCCAATGAATTTGAATGTTTTGAAAATTTTGTTTACAGACACAAGAGTTTAGGAATTAAAGATGATCACTTTTCAGTATACATAGTATTTCTTGTTATTGATCATCACTACTAGAATAATAAACTGGATTTGAATGTTATGCTACAGTATATATTGTCTCAAAATTAAAAAAATAATTAAGGATTGGAATTAGGAATCATTCTTTGAATACTATGAGGTGATCAAATACAGTCGGGGGTGATCAAATCCAGTAAAACCCAAAGAGCTTTATGATAGATTTGATCATATGATCGGATTTGATCACCTCATAATATTCGGAGCTTATTACTTATTTTTTTTTATCATTTTCACCCATGTGTTCAAATATTAAATTATTGACGTTATTTTCATGTCGTAAAATTATACAAACCCCGCTTGCACCCCACAATACGTCATTTGTAATGTATTAGATTATATGTTACGAATTTGATTCGTAGATTTATCGTAGACAAAGACATCGGGAAAAGTAAATTTTGAGGTATAAAATATATATATTTCATGGGCTTTGATAGAAAGCTTTAACTTAGTGGCTAGGCCATGCAATGACCTTAATTTCTAGCAAGGCAAAAGGAATGGGTTCGGCGGGAAGAGTCTCCTTTGAATTTATTGACAATAACACAAAACTTAATAGCCACTAATTGGGGTGTCAAAATTAAAAAAAAAATGCTAGTATTTTAAAAATTGGTTGCGTTAATCGAACGAAAGTCTAATTTGGATTTGGGATTTTATTTCAAACTACAAGTACATGTACATTAGTTGCCTTGTAAAAGATCACAGACAGATAGTGTTAAATAATAACAGAAAACGTTTACATAATCTTATTGATAAGCATAAGATATTCACAATGCTGCATGGTGTATTATTAATATAATTCAATAACATGTACAACTTTTGTCCCGCATTTTTTTTATTATGCAAGCGAATTAAGTTTCAAATAAACTTCTGCATATGTCCACCTGCTATATTGGACCAATTTATTAATCTTTAGAAGTACTGTTGGTTATTAAATAAACATAACACTTTAAATAGGGCATGACTACAGTTTAAGCAATGTTGTAAATGGTTTAAACAGTAAAAGCTCGAATAACATGATTAAGCTTTATTAATGGTCAGCCAATATTTGAATGTCAGTTGTCAAGTTTCAAGCGAGATTCAGAGTTCGATTCTTTGTGTTGTAAACAAGGCCCATGTCATGTTTTTGTTTGCCTTTAGGTTGTTCGGATTAGGATTTCAAAATATCATATTTATAAACAGCATGAGATGTGACAAACACCAGAGAGTGTCTAGTTGTGTTTATAATTAATTTGTAATAAGAAAATGAATCTGATTTTAAATTACTAAAGTTTGAAACAAAAAGCATGGCACAATCCATGTTTATGAAATAATATAAATAAATTTACATTCGCAAACCGATTTTATAATTCTCATCGCTTTAGATACTGACAGGGCAAATATGCATGATCCAGTTCTAACCAGTTTATCAATTCGTCAAAAACCTAGAGCGACCTAAGAAAAATCACGGACTGCACGAAATATCAGACTCAAATTCAAGGCCCATATAAGATGATTATATACATGTATATGGCTATATATTTATTTTATCTAACGTACTAAGAGAAAAAGGCCATATAATCGTCTTGTATGGGAATTTGAGTCTGACAACAGTAATATTTATTAAGATTTTCATATTAATGAAAATAAACCTATATTCCTGTTTGTTGGATTCTTTATAAATTGCAAGACGAAGAGTTGCCAGTAAATTATGATTATAGTATATCTATGAATTGACGAATTAACATAGGCCTAAGTGTCGATAATTTCATTATTAGGCCTAATTTTTTTTGGTAGGGGGGGTTAAAAAAATATATATTGAGCTTACTTTCTTTTTATCTTTATATATTACACATCCGATCGATAAGTATTTTTTTTATGCTTGCATGGGGATGATGGGGGGGGGGGGGGGGGGGGAAAAAAATGATAGAAAGTTCGACAACTGTCAAATTAGTTAAGTTATCGTCCTTGATATAGCGCCGCCTCAGTCAAGTATGTAAATTGGGTCATTCCTTATATGGATAACGTGACCTCGGCTTTTGTGTTGTGAAAAAGAAAATGGCGACGGGTTAGAGAAAAGACAAAAATATGTGGAATTTACTACTTCGTTTTTGCAATTTCCCGTTATACATACTGAAAAGAACGATTCCTTAAGGATTTTATAAATAATGTGAAATTTCAAAGAGCATATTTTGGTAAACCTAGTGGAAAAGCAGAGGATTTAAAAATGGATTTAACCGAAAGAAGTAAACGAACAGTCTTGTCCTGTGTTGTTACTTTTGCAGTCGTGTGTTTAAAGTGTGTACATGGTGAGTTAGTTCTAACCGATTTCTCCATCCAGGTTTGATATATTATCTGAGCGAAAATCAGGGACAGCTGATTTGCTAGTCGATTATAAAGTGAAGTCGGTGCCCCCTTTGATGTTTTTGATCTTGGTAGCGCTATGCGTGTTCAAAGTGCCATATATATTAATTTATAAAGCAAACTGGAAGCACACCGACATGCAGTGTTATTTTAGAAACGCATTGCATTTTTAAAATGAACTTTTTAAAACCCCCGTGAGACTGTCCCACTTTTCTATCAAGGGATAAAGGCTTGTGTATTACCCTCTGTCACTTGTGCATGATGACAAATATATATGACTCTTGGTATAAATGTACTCTCAAACTAATTTCAGTTATTTCACAGCCAATATTTTCCTGCTTACTGTTTTCCTCACACTTCAAAGTCCCCACCCCTCTCCTAAGACTTTATCAGGGTGAACTCTGGCCACCGTTTGGTGGTTTGACTCCCAATTTTGGTGGTTGAATGCCTATGTTACTTCTATTTTTTTACAATAACTACTTTGAACAGGAGTTCAATCACTGCAACAGTGGCCTGTGCCCAACATGCACATCTCTTACTCCAATTTCCCCATTGTCTTGCATGCTATTATTCAACCCCCCCCCCCCCCAACCAATTCAAAATGCCACATATTAAGACAAGATGTAAGTTGTACTGTCGTCACTAACTGATACACCACTGTCCCTGCATCATTCAATACCAAAGTATGCACACTTTTACAAACTGACTCCCACCGCACCTTATTCCCCCAAAGTAGTACAACACCACTTCAAACCATCTCCAGTACTTGACTGCCAAAAGACCACAATCATGCCCAATTATGCAGGAACAAACATAAATAAATGTACTCGCTCCAAAGCCAATATTACCATTAACACATGATCAGCATCCTCCTCCTACCCCCCTCCCCTCCATACACATGTAATCTCGCTCAACCCTCATCCCCCCCCCCCCCCCCCCCTCCCCCCCCCCCCCCACCTATCTTTTTCCTGTCCATATATCTAACTGATACCTGAACCTTGTTAGATATGCTTGCACCTTTGACTTCTCCTTTCAAGAACCCCTTGCCCAACCCTCATAGATACACACATTTATCTATTGCAAGAATAAAATGATGTCTTCTGATCTTTATGTGTGACATCTTAAAAGTATCCTGAGGTGAAAATAGAGAGCATGACTATGTATATATTCAGCAATGTGATACCCCCCCCCTTTCTTACAGAAAAAAACCACCCTATAAACCAATCACCCCCTTTCCTGCTATGGCTGGAAAATAGCTTAAATCAAATGACTTTCAATCCGTATCAATTTCCCACTAATATATTTAGTTCATAAAGATTAAGCATATTTTTTTCACATAGGTAAGATTATTTTTGTAATGCGATAGTCAAAAACTATTTTTAATTCCATGGCAATAAAAATAGGTACCGATAATTGTTTCAGCATTTTCCATGTTCTCATTTAAATGTACATGACCTTTCCTTGGCATTATTATTGTACATGTATATGTCAGACTGACAGACTTTAGTTTGCTCTGAATAGGTAAGCTATTGGCTTCTGATCATTACTTAGATTAGTCATTCCTCAATCTTTCAATTATTAAACAGAGTATTAGGTGATCTGAAGCTACTTTTAACTCAAAGGACTTGAGCAATGAATGAACAAAAGTCTTACCAGGTATACCGGTACCTTTATATATATGTATGTAAACTATGTATGAAGCCATTTGCTTACAAAATTCATCTAACTATCATTCTGTGCATAAGTGAATGGTTTGATGAGATTATAACTTCAGAAGCACTCTCTCTATATTTTGATTGCCAGGAATGTTTCCGACAAAAGACATACAATATTGTGAGTTTTTATTGTGCCTGATTTTGGACCAAAATTAAAATTCAGCTTCAGTCCCAAAAACATCCAAACACATTTAGTTAATGTTTTCCCGTATATCTGGCCTAAAATGCCAATCCCATACATTTTCAAATGTTTTTTACATACGATTTGTAAAAATAAAATGACCTCAACTTAGAAGATCAATATTAATTTGACAATTCTCTCCCCACCCCATCCCCATCCCCACCCCACCCCCCCACCCCCCCCCAAAAAAGAATATAGTGAAACATGATCTGATGATAAAGAATGGTAGAACCTCATCATCTGACCACTCTACTTTGCACCAGCCCCAAAATTCCATGTTGAGAAAAAAAAAACCCACTGATGGACCATGATGAAGATGATCATGATAAAAAAGTACAAAGTGATAGGTCATATATTATAGTAGATTTATTTTTAAAAAAAAAGGGGGGGGGGGGAATCCCACAAAACCTTTCATTTTGTTTTGTGTGAATTTAAATTATTTAATCAGATTGCGACTGTTGGACACTTTTTCTGACTCATATGTCAGATGGAAAGTTGGTTCCATTTTGTCTCTCAATTCAGCTATCAACACCAGTAAATAAAACCCCTCCCACAACGTTTCTTTCTTGGGCATGTTTAGTCCTAAGAATAAACTTCGTTTTCACTTCAAAAATTCAAAAGTGGTAACCTATTATGCATGATTTATAAAAAAAATTGTTCATAATCAAATTTTTCCTCAGTAATGAATCAAAAATTTAATATTAGCAGAACTTTCATTCCGTGAGACAATTTTAGAATCTTCTGGATGTGCTACTTTTTTTCCCTCAAACCATCAGATTGTCTGTGTATAATTTAATTTGAGAAATGGCCATAAATGTTTATTATTCACACAGCAGAAACTGAAAATTTGAATTTTGACATGCTTTCAGTTTATAGTAAATTTATCAGGTTTCCTATGTTTTATTACCTGACAAATAAAATGAAATCCCTGCATACAAATCTTGAATAATGCTATGAATAAATAGTTACTGTAGATTAATTAACAGCCTTATCTAACTGTTCCATGTTTTCTTTAATTTGTTGGTGATGATTGCACATGTTTGAGAAGGGGGTGGGGATGGCATAGATTTAGGTGGAGGGATGTTTCAAAGTAAACAAACCACTCTTTACCCAAGGTCTTTAGCATTAGCTCAATGGCTACAATATAATGGCCATCAGTCTTCTTTTGGATTTTCTAATCGCAAAACACATTGATTTAGTTACATTTAATATATATCTTTATCTATATGTATGATAAACTATAGTGTCATCGTCCTTTTAAAAAAGAAAGGAAAACTTGGCAAAATCTAGAAATGTAAACAAACATTATCCCATGTATCCCGAACAATAAATAAACACCATTGATGGGCATCAATGTGTAATATTTCTGCTAGACTAAGTAACAGTTGAATGATATCATCAAGGCCATGTCTACCGGATAAATTAGTTTTTTTTCTATTGATCAAAATAACCAATTTCACAGCAATGTTTACTCTGTAAGATGAATTGCAAAGAACTTTTCAAACTGCCTCAAGCCACTATTGCTCCACCCAAACCAATACTAACGGGGAGAAAATCTTGATGAACATGCCTCATATTTTATTAAAAAAAAAACCCAAAACAAGATTACTATTTGGTGATTAACTCAAAAAATGTTATTTATTTGATTATCTGAAATTTGAGTTGACAGAGATGTTAATTGTTTTAAACAATTTTTTTATATTCATGTCTGTTGTCTTTTCTATTTTCATTTTCATTGTACCATCAAATAACTTAATCTATACATTATATATAATTATTGTTGTGTGATATTTAGACAGAAATATTCCTCATGATTTTCAATCAGGGGTGAAACTGAAATACATCATATTGAAAAATAACTAATAATTGTCATTTCTACTAACTATGTAATGTACACATCTTTGTTATTTTTGTAAATATGACTTGTTTTCATCATATTTCCATTCCCAAGTTAATTCTTCCAACCCATTAACTTCATTAATGAGATATTAGTACACTATCCTGCCATGGTCCTATGTGTATAGAGAAACATCTTGACCCACAGTCGAAACCAAAATAAAGTAGTGTGCCCGTAAAACAAATGAGATTATTAAGTGTGCCCAGACTTACCAATTTGATAAAAAATGATGAAATACAGTCATATTTATTTTCAGAGGTCACTCTATATTCTGAAATACACTCCAAATAGTTATGACTTTTTTTCAACATTATTCTAAAAATGATGAATTTCAGTCATTACTAAAAATCAGTTTTATGATAAGAAATCATCATTTTTAAAAAATGAATGATGAAATTCAGTCTCACCACTGGCTGATTTTTAACTTTCAAATATTTCGTTATATTTTTAACACTTTTGTGTGAAAACCAAAATTACTGATTTATAACAAAGTTTGTTTTTTATTGCTTACAGCAACGACCAGTTTTACCGAGCTCACATTCCTTGAGGAGCCTAGCGACCTGGTGGTTTCCAGGGGCAACGCCGCCACGCTTCACTGCTCCGTCCAATCAGAAGCAGGAATGCCCAACGTTATATGGATGAAGGATGGGAAACATCTGGGTCTTGACGATCAAAAGTATGTACCGTCCTTTATTGTGTGTGTCCCAAAACTTGCAAAAATGGAATATAAATGTTAGTACTTTTTAAAAATTTTCATCAGTCATTTTTTGCAATTTAAAAAGTTTCTTATAGCAAACAATACTGGGTATAATTTTTACTAAATTGTGTTTTTTGCGATGGCAAAGCACGTGCTCGCTAAAAGAAACAAAAATGAGATCATTGAGTAAATAACTGGATATACTGTATTTTGACTAGTGTATAATGTTAAAATAAAGTGGTATAGGAACTCTTTTGATTATACTGTTGGCTCATTCTGTTAAGGTCAAGGTTAACTTCTAAAGGTGAACGTCAAAGTCAATTTATCCAACTTATTATTAAGGTTTAAGGGTGAAATGTGTACTGAATTTTGTAAACGTTTAAACGAGCTGCAGTAAACAAATCGGTACCGTTTAAACGGGGGAATATTTGGTGTTGAATCTTTATGGCTACTTACTCATCAAACGCTAATTTTATAAAACATTCTTTGACTAATCACTATGATGTAAGTAGACATTAATAATGACCTTCGTGTAAACGTTTACTAAATTTGTAAACGTTTAGAGCATTTAATCGAAACATCGCTGTTTACACGTGTAATCGTTTTGCCCTTATTAAGGTTAAGATCAATGATTGTTTGAGAAGCTGGTTGTCAGTACATTGGCAGCTTCACTAGCGAACAGTTATCAATCCATTCCTTTCCCCATTTTATGGGGATCGGAATAGATTGAAAATTCTTGGCTATGAACAATTGTACATAGGGTGTACAATAATATCAGAGGGAGAGAATTTGGTGTGTCTGGTCAGATTTGAATTACAGAATGCACCATTACCAGCTATTTTGATTCCTGATATACAGTTCATGTACTTAGAACATAACCTGCTTTTTCATCCAATTTTTGAGGATACATTTTAAAGTTGTTGACATTATTAGTCCCACCCATCAATATTAACTTCATATATATCTCACTTCAATGGAAATTTCATCTCACATGGGTGTATACGCTGCGACTGATAAACTGATGTGTTGAGTGATGACACTATTGGGGTCGCAAGTTGCAGTTTTTGAAACAAACATTTTCATTGGCTGTTTAGTACCCGCCCACTTTTACCTGTACCATGGTTTTGTTAATTATTGCACCAACTGCTAACTGTGTCATTTACTCTGTATCAGGACTGCAAAAACTAAATCACTGCAATAATTGACTAACAGTTCTCACAATAATCACTTTTTGTTTTTTATGGTGTAAACAATTGTCAAAAATACACTGTTTAAACAGGTTTCCCATTACATTTTTCAGCACAATGCTTCATCGATAAATTCAATCCTTTTTAACGCATCAATTGAAGTTGAGGCAGTATTTATTTTGTTGTAGCTTATTCCAAAGAATTCACAAAAGATACTGACAATAAATGTTACATAAATATTGCATTTTATTGAGCTTCAACCGTTCAATGACACACTTCTACAAGTGCGCATGTGTTTTCAAACATGTACACAAAACTTGAAATTTACAGCACAATCGTGTTCACTTTTTGACTGATCTGTGATTAACCTTATTTGTAACTCACTTAGTCTTTAGAAACATTAATTTTATTACTTGTACGTCAGTATTCATCAGACAAAATTTACAACTGATGTTGACGCTTTACTCAGTGTTACTTGCTGCTTGACTTTCTCTCAAACACGCTAACCAACCTCGGATGGTAAAATTCACGTGCAGATCGAGTCGCCATTTTACAGTTTTATTATTTATAAACAAACCACACTTTTTTATTTTATGGAGCTGGTGACGATGTTTCAAAGATTTTCAGTACAGATTTATTATAAGCAAATAAGTGAAGACATATGCTGTAAAACGTCTAATGGATTTCACGGCGTGTCAATCCAAATTTTCCCGTGGATCTACATTTTGCAGCAAGCTTTTTGTGAGGAATAACAGTTTGTTCAACTCGTGCAATTTTCCACAAATGGTACATTATGAACGGTAACGTAAATAACGTAAAATATATTTGTTCACCAAACAGTTTCTAACGAATTTCTTCACAATAAGCTGAATAACGTATGTTATTCGATGAGCGAAGTCCAATCTGTGACTTCAAACTCTAACGGTTACATGTATGAGCCCAGCCCAGTTTTCTTTGGGTTTTTTTTTCACTTACATTATTTACACATGTACGTAAACATCGCCCCGTTCTTTCTCAAATAACTCTGTATGTAATTTTTAACTTTTCTTTCTCCGACATTTGTTTCCACGTGTTAGCATTATGTTCTCTACATGCATTTGATAAATGGGCGGGTCTATATATATGCGCCAATCAGAATCTTTGTTCCGAATCGCAATTGAAATTCACACCGATTAGAAAGTGTCATCACTCAATGCAATGCAATATTGGCCGTAGCGTGTACATCCATGTTGGATTTGCGATAACAACAAAATCCAAGAAAATTTGTTTCTCCAGTAGTGCACAGGTTTTATTCTTTTTTTTTTATAAGTAAATTCATTTTTTGTGAAAAGGTCAGTGAGAACATTGATGGTCAGCGATTGTTGGTTCATTTAGCGGACTCGGGTCGGGGTATATCATGCAAGTCTAAAATTGATAAAAGTTTCTAACTGAATTTATATAAAGGGGTCTATTTAACAATCAAGGAAGTTTCTTTGAATACTTATCTTGGACGGTTCTGAAATTCTTATTATCCTTTCTAAATAAAACCTACACTTTTCAATGAAAGACTTTATAAATATAATCAGAAGCATTTGCTGCCATTTTCAATTATTACATGTCTGGCCAGTGGGGTACATACTCCCTTAGTTGTGACCCCAAATGTTGCTTTATGATTGAACATACTCTTTATTAAATAAGTTGTGACCTCAAATGTTGGCTTTATGATTGACCACAGGGTCAATAAAACCTAGATAAAAATGTCAGTTTCATGTATGAAAGTTGACCAGTATATTTTGTGAAATTCTATGATCATCAAACAATTGAATCCAACCATGCACTTAGCTTAACTGTGTACAATGTTGGCTGACTAGTACCTGGTAGGTTAAGAGGGCTGCATAGTTGCAGTCATTTTTAGACTATATCAATCTCCCCTAGAAGAAGAGCTTTATACAGTGTTATATATATAAGAAAACATTTAAATTTTAAAGTTTACTATGTACATGACTGTTGCAGTATAGTGCCTGGGAATTCTTTTTAGATACTGATAAGCTTAGTAGAATACATGTATTGCAACAGTTATATTGTCAACAAGCTATTGAAAGAATACCACTATCAGATCTCATTCAAGATCTTTTTTGATAACCAAAAGAAATCAAGTAGTTGAACTTGAGAGTTATGATAAAGGGGGGTTTGGGAGGGGGTATTTGACTTGTATAAAGGGATATGAAATGGTTGGTGAAATACACATGCTGGAGCTTGTGGCTAGTGTCAATTACTAACACAAATTCAAAGCAAGGAAATAGCCAATATGTTCAGTCATTCATATTTCTTAGTGGAGGTGATTTATGATATCTACATAATTAAGAGAGAAAGTTGCCATTTTCTAGATTCAAGCTCCCGATAACGGCCTCCCCAGTCTCACAGGATAGCTTTAATCGTCTCAAGAGATCTTCTCCTTGTCAGCTTATGATGATAAAATGTAAACTTCAGTTGGGGGAATGCTTGAAATATTTGAGGGGTGCAATTTTTATCAGGGTCATTGAGACGTTTGTGTTTATTGCATGTCAGGGAGAAATGTCAAAACATGACGAGAGAGAGAGAGAGAGAGAGAGAGAGAGAGAGATGAAGATAGACTCAGGAGAGAGAGAGTCATAGCAAGAGAAAGATAGATGAAGAGAGAGAGATAGAGAGAGAGAGAGCAGCTTAGATGATTCATTCCTGTTTGAGTCTTTGAAGCATTAATTGTAAGCATGAACTGGATTTCTTTATATCCAGCGGTTCTGACAAGTTTTGGATAATTATTTAATCACAAAGTCTGCATGGAATTACTTAATCAAGGGTATATTCATAGCTCCAAAGGATCTGTTGTATTTGTTGGATATATAAGTTTGTCTGTTCAGAAATTTATTCTCTCAACCAAAGTCTTAAGGGTTTTTTATGCAGCATTTATTCCTAACCTCCATCACATTCAGTTCTTTTTTGATAATGCTTTTTTTAAACAAAGATAATTCAAATGAAATTCATATTTTCCCTAAACAACATGAACAAGTCTCATTTAAATTTTATTTATAAAAGTAATCTATGATATTCTAAGAAGATCAAGAAGATTAAAGAAAACATCAGTGATTTTCTTCTTATAATTTGAAAGAATCTTAAAGTATCTACATTTTTCTTCGGTAGTCGATGGAAAGGTACAACATTTATTTATGATGAAATTTTGATGATGCAAATTTTTTGTCAGAAATTTAATTATATTGTGATTATTGAACATGTTGAAGGAAAAGAATTTCTGCTCTAACCCTGCTAACAGTAATTCAATTAATTCTTTTTTGACTATGTACTGTAATAAAATGAATTTTGATTTTAATTTTTTTTTTTCTGTGTACAGTATTCTTTGGCCAAACGGATCTCTTCACATCACCAATGTCGATGGTTCGAATCGCGGCCTGTATCAGTGCATGGTCACTCTCCCCCAAACCGGGGCCATCATCAGTCGCTTCGCCAGCCTACACACAGCTTGTAAGTACTTGCCATAAACCAGAAATAATTTGTATTCTACGGTCAACTATATTTTTGAAACTTATGCATTCAAGGTCATTTCTGTCCGGTTTCATTTTCACCCAGTCATGGTCATAAGAGAACTCCCAATGTTTTAGATTCATGTTGTTGTAATTAAGGTGGTATGGGACACCCTGTCAATATTAATGTGGATAAAAGTACATATACTAAAGGCTTAATAATAGAAGTGGAAAACCCCACTGGAACTACTTTGGTAATAAATGTATTTAAATCCGAAAATTTAGTGTTTTGTAATTTGATATATTCTCTATGTATTAAGAACATTAAGTAAATTTTGTATGGTGCTGTGTTTTTCTGTTCGAGTTTGAAATCATATCAGTTCAGGCACAGACGTGCCTTTGTTTTTACAAAATGATGAAGGACTTGGCAAGTCAATCGTGCTGAAATGAGGTGAAGTGCCCAGGCAATTAATGCTGTGTAATGTTTACAACAGGAACAACAGATATGTGAAACAAGAACTGGAAGATAATTAATAGGATAGATCTAACCTTGTATTATTTCCAGTGCTCTCTCTCTCTCTCTTTCCTCAAGAAAAAAAATTATGATATATAATAATATATCTGTACATGTTTGTAGATACATATAAATGTCATTGAATTAAAGAAAAAAGAACTTTAAAAAATCTCTCCCCTCCCCCCTCTCTCTCTCTCTCTCATAAAGGAACACTATATTTCTAATGATATATCTATACATTATATAAACCTATTGTAGATTTTTGATAGGAAAAAAAATAAATAAAAGAACTTTTAAGAAGATAATCCCCTCTTATTGTAGATCTCTCTAGAAACTTCATCCGCGAACCTCAGGACCTCACGATTTACCTCCAAGAGGTAGCCATGTTTGAATGTGAAGGTGACGGACTGCCTGCCCCAAATGTCACATGGTACAAAGACAACAGCCTGCTCCGGGACTTCAAGCCCAACATCCTGGTGTATCCGGATGGAGTCCTGGAAATCAACCCCGTGGAATTCTCGGACTTCGGCACCTATTACTGCCAGGTGGAAAACACGGAGAGAGCCAGGAGTAGCCGACTAGCCAAGCTCGAGCAGAACGGAAACACAGGTCAGGAGTTACAGGGAATGCAGAAAAATAGATTTTTATTCATTTATTGAGGTCAAAAGTCAATCACATTTCTCATGCATTGCTATCTAAACTCACAAGTCACGCACACAAATTGCAAAGATTGAAGGTCACAGCCACTTGAAGGCCAAATGTTTCAACAGCTGAGCACAAAATGAATTATTTTAGTTGAGGAATACATGTTGTTCCAGTTCTACAATATATTATGATTAGATGAGTGATCCCTCACCTCCAAAAATATTGCAAAAAAAAAAAATTAATGGTTTCACAGACACTTTCCCACATTGAGTCAGATGCTGGTTAATCTGCTATTGTACATTTCTAAATTTTTTTGTCATATTGGAAAGGAGAATAAATCATTTTTAACCTGGTTTTCCAAGGGAAAAATCCGGTTATTGAAATGGTGAAAATGGCGGGCGGGCGGCTGCCAAAAAGGTACCCTTATTGTACGGATAACTCCTCCTACAGTTTTCAAGAAAGGAAGTTGTTCTTTTGCAGATCAATTGTACATATATCAGAGGTGTGCATATTGCTAGGATTTTGATTTCTGATAATTTATGAAAAAAATACCAGCTGTTGAACTTAGTCATTTTCTCGCAGAATATTTTGTATAGGGTACTCTATTTCTCTGGATAGGTAGTGTTTATCTATTCAGGGTTGACATTGATTTTGGATGCAGTTCACATAAAAGAAAACCCAGTTTGCTGTCACATTGACAGCTTTTCACTTGTTTTCAATATCAAGTAAAAAAAAAATGAAATTCAGTTATTCCCCTTTTCAAACCTGGCAGTTAACAAAACCCTGCCGGTCTCATCTTTTTAGCGTGAGAAATTACATAACATTTTTGTCTTGAACTACATTGGTAGTACAAATTTTGTAGAATACTGGGAATTTAATCTTTAGTCAAATACACACAATTCGTACATTATTCACAAGTAACTTAAGGTTGAATTTGTCTCCCGTGTTTCGTAGATTCCTTTCATGACGGCACGGCGCCCTGGTTCGTGGCGACCCCCCGAGACACAAGTATCCCAGAAGGCTCCTCAACCATCCTGTTCTGTGGGGCCAACGGCTTTGACACCCTGAGGAAAAAGCCCGAAATTACCTGGCTTAAAGATGGGGAAACCATCATCTTCAAGTAAGATACTCACTGTTTGGACTTGTCCCCTTCAACGGCACATTGCCTAGCTATTCCTGACTATTATTTTGTCATGTACCTATTTCGATAAATTTTATCTCCCGTTATTAATTTAATAGTTGTTAAAATTCTTATTTAAAAAAAAAGTAACTACCTATTGCCATTTTAATACACATTTGTTTCCCATTTCTCTGTTAATGTGAGTGTATTGTTCAGTAGCAAACAAAAAGAAAGGAAATAATGGAGTATTAATTTGATTTTCTGTATATCACAAAAGATGTGCATCTAATCTAGAAATTGTTGTTTGTCAATAAAAGTCTCTTGCTCTGTTTTCAGTAGCACACAGGGTCGTCTCAAGTTGAATGATAATTTTAATCTTTATAAATCTAAATGAAATTCTTTAATTGGAAGTGTGCAAAGAGAAGTTGACTTTCTACATCGGGATTGATTGATGTGTCATAAGTCAATGTGAGTCTGTTGTTCTGTTTTCAGTAGCACCCAGGGTCGTCTCAAGTTGAAGGGGGCGGGCAGCCTGCAGATATTTAATGTCCAGCCCTCCGATGCTGGTACCTACTCCTGTCGCTCCAATAACCTTGAGGACTCCATAGACGCCGAGGCCACACTCACTGTGTTAGGTAATTATCAGAGTTTCACTTACAACAATTAAAAACTGTTACAATGAACATGCTTATAACAAATTTACACTTAAAGTATAGTCCGTTCTTTCCTTCAGAGCTTCTCTAATCGGCACCCAAATCAATTTTTTGTTAAATTATGAAAATTAGGTTTTCCCCTTGAAAATCTTGAAATTAAAGTACCCATTTGCTGCATTATAGGTATGTTTTCAAAAACTTGAGAAACTAAAGCTTATTATGTGAGAGTTTGTATTTTCTGTTCAACCACTCTAAATCTTTTAATGCTGAATTTGTTTAGTCCGGCCTCATTTTGAGACCAAACCACAGAGTGTCATGGCGTACGAGAAAACAGAGGCCATCTTTAATTGTAAACTCAAGGGTTCCCCAGCGCAAGAGGTCCGATGGACAAAAGACGGACTCCCTCTGCAGGAGTCTAATTACATAATTGAAAATGAAGACCACTTGAGGATCATGGGATTGGTAACCTCTGACAGCGGATATTATCAGTGTCACGGCAGCAACGAGCTAGGAAGCATTCAAGCTATAGCTCAGCTTGTGGTGTTACCTAACAGTAAGTGTAATAAATAGCCAAGCTATAGCTCAGCTTGTTGTGCTACGTAACAGTAAGTGTAATAAATAGCCAAGCTGTAGCTCAGCATGTGGTG
>WFKH01011926.1:66646169-66672155 GCA_016163765.1 Magallana hongkongensis
GTAAGTGTAATAAATAGCCAAGCTGTAGCTCAGCTTGTTGCTACCTAGCAGTAAGTGGGACAAATAACCAACAATGTGATTAACTGTCAATCTAAAGCTCAGTTTTGTGATGTTATGCAACATAAGTGTGATAAAATAGCCAAGCTTAAACTCAGCTTCTGATGTTACTGATAAAGAGTCAAGCTTTAGATAGCTTGTGATGTTAGCCCACAACATGTGTGATAAACCATTCTTTCTTCATTCACCTCAGTGTGTACAAACATCAATTTCAATAACCAATTTTTGTTTCTTTTTGTGGAAAATTTGCCAATTCTACAAATCTTTCTTCTTGATCTTGAAGCATTGGCCACTTTCACAGACAGCTTTACCTACATCAACCCTAACGGAGGACAGAGGAACTTGCCCTCAAAGCCCACTGGTCTTGCGGCCGCCATCGTGTCCAAACGATTCGTCACGCTCCGATGGGACAAAGATGAGGATGGAGGCGCCACAGGGTACACTGTATTCTGGAGGGAGCAGGGCTCACTTAGGTAGGTCAAGAGAAAAGGTTGAAGGTCAAGATGTTATATCTCAGCAGGTTTAAGCACTGGGATTCAAGGTCAATATGTTAAAGCTCAGTAGGTATAAGCAGTGGGGTTCAAGGTCAAAATGTTAAAGCTCAGCATGTTTAAGCGCTGGGATTCAAGGTCAAGCTGTAAAAGGTCTTGAGGTCAAGGTCAAAAGGTTCAAGGTCAGTGGGTTAAAATTCAGGGTTAAAGATCTTGAGGTTAAATGTCAGGAGTGCTTACAGAGAACGTACATGTACATGTATGCTTAACATTTTTTGTTAAATGTTCTTGTCTGCAGTGAACACACATTAGTGTTTATAGGTAATGTACGCTTAACGTTTTGTTAAATATTCAAATTTACAGTATATAACATTGGTGTTTACAGGGAACGTATGCTGAATACCACACAGCCTGAGGCTACACTCCAGAGGCTCAATCCAGACTCCAGATATCAGATCCAGGTACGGTCCTTCAACAGATTCCAGTACAGCTGGAGCTATGCAAGCATCGAAGTTGACACCGAAAAAGATGGTGAGTTTTAAAAAAACCCTGTTGTGGCCTCAAGTTTCCTAATTTTCAAACAACTTGAGTCTAAAAAACAAATACATGTAGAAAAACAAATTCTGTGAAATCATGAATGTCTGTGGTGACTCCATTTTTGCGAATTAAATAAGTACACCGCGCCCTGGAATTTTAATCTTCAACAAGGATTTGAACTTGTTCTTTATTAATGAAAGCGAATATATTGCCAACAAACCAGTTAAATATTAGCAATCCTTGCAAATTGACCACATGAATGTAAAAGATAACACAGCAGCAATTAATTGACACTTGGTTTCTCATCTTGTCTGATACTTTGATGATGTGATTTAGTTTGGAAATTGACTTTTCACTTTCTAGAAAATCACTTTAAAGATATCAATGTAACAGTTTCTTGCAAATGTTTTCAGTGGCTGTTCCGAGTCCACCAGTCAACATTCGAGTGGCGCCCCAGTCCCCAGAGTCCATCTTAGTATCTTGGGATCCACCTCTACAGCCCAAGGGACAGATTCTGAAGTATCTCCTCAGCTACGAAGATGCTCATGGATCACCCAAACAGATCGAGGTGTTGGACACTAGAAAACTCTTGACAGGTAAAGATTGAATGAAAATAAAATTAGTTAGAGCTAGATTAGAAATAAGTTTATTTTTTTCCATTTCTTTCTAATAAAATTTAAAGATGATTGAATTTTTTAGTATTACATGTACCTGGTTTTTCATCATGCAAGATTCAGTTTGTTGATTCCTCCCCCTGGTTTTCAGGTTTGATGGCATTCCGCACGTACACAATCCGTGTTGTAGCTGTGAATGAAAATGGGGAAGGAATGAGCACAAGGGAAATGACCACAAAGACGTACTCAGACAAACCATCAGAAGCACCACAAAACGCCACCCTTGAAACCGCAAGTTCTACGGTAGATTACCAAAATTTATAGAATGAGAGGGGAAAGTGTGAAAAGAATATTTTTTTCCCATTATTTCCTTCACTGTTTTTTTTTTATTATTGATGAGAAAAGTTCCAAAATGTTTCGTTTTAATTGTGTCATGTTCTGCAACATATTTGCTAATAAATATCATTGAATAGATCCACTAAAAAAATGAGTTCTTGATTCTGTTTCTGAAATGGATGGTACTGATATTTATTTTTTTTTATATATAAAAGTCTTTGATTCTGATATTGGTTAAAATATACACCATTTTTTCCAGTCACTCATTGTGCGATGGGAACCTCCCCCTTCGGAGCATCAGAATGGAAAAATCACTGGCTACAAGATCCGCTACAAGGTGAAGGGAGCCTCCAAATATGGAGCCACTGTCACCACGGACGGGAATCGCCGTCTGTACGCCCTCACTAACCTGGAGAAGATGACAGAGTACCAGGTGCGGATCTCGGCTCTGACCGTCAATGGGAGCGGACCACTGACCCCCAAACTGAAGGCCACCACCTACGAAGACGACTTGGATGGTAAGGGGGGTCTCCTGTGTCTAGTGTTTAGGACCCTTAATTAAGAGGGCTGGATGGTCGAGGACTTGTTTATACTGTATATAATGTAGATTCCTTATTTTATGTGAGTACTTAATTCCACAATTAAACTGTTTTGCATCAAATCATGGGAATATAAAATCGCGAACGCCGAATTTTTTATCATAGTTTCATTTAGTTTACATCTGTCCGAAAAATAAAGGCGAGATTTTTAAAATCCGCGAGATGTGCTTCTGGCGATTTTCTGTGGATATTAATTCCTCACGTTTAATTAGAAATCTACAGTATATAACCTTTAGAAGAAGAGCTATGTAACTATGGAGATTTAAGAAAAAATTGATTTTTTATAGCCCATATATGTGGAATTTTTCTTTACTTAATAAGAGTTTATGGCTGAAAAAAATTTTATATCCAAAATGTTGAGGTAGATCTGATGGGTAATTTGTTGCCCACTCACCCTCCTCAACACCAGACCCAACTGCCACAAACATTTTCAAGTTTCTCAACTGGTTTTTCCAACAGAAATTTTGAGAAGAAAAATGCTTAAATATGTGATAGAACCTCAGAACCTGAGAATACTGTAAACCAACTTTTATTCGCATGCGAGAAATTTTCATGAGGTTCACGAGAGCCTTTTCATCGCGAATATTTCTCACCGCGAACTAGTCCCTGTAGGATGGTTGTTATTATTACAACAAGGGTCTGGACAGGCTTGGTCGCAAGAAATAGTCGTCGCGAACCAGTTTATCAGACCCAAGTAAATCGCGAAATAAATTGGTCGCAAATAAAAGTTGGTTTACAATATACATGTAGATGAGGAAAGTTGATGAAGGCAGGGGCCAGGTTCTTAATGGTTTTATAGAGAAAGCCAGAGCAGGCTCAACCCTGTCACAAACTTTCCTCCAGTCAATACTCAGCCTCAAGTTAAAGTATTAACCTCAAATTCATGCACTTTTCCTTTAGGACTGAGTTGAGTGATTTGTAGATGGTGGTGACATGGGGCCAAGTTATATTGTATGTGTACAGAACATTTTTTCTTTTGACAGAGTCTAGGGTACCTGATGCCCCTCGCACAGTGACCGTGACCCCACATGCGACCTCCATTCGAGTTTCGTGGACCACCCCTCCCCCGGAGAAGAAGATCGTGGTGCGGGGCTATGTCTTGGGGTGGGGGAAAGGTGTACCGGACTCAGAGAGGAAAATCCTTGGCCCAGACACCCAAATCTACACGATAGAAAATCTTAGTAAGCTTACAGCTAATAATACAAAGTTTGACTGAGCACTTTTATGTGCATTAAGAATGTCTGCATTGTGCTGGTGCATTGTGCTGTATTTCAGTGCACTCTAAATCATTTGTGTATGTTAAAGAAAACCTTTAGTTTCAGAACTGCTTCATAGTGAATTTTTTTTTTTGTTCATTGCTCAACATTAGTTATGAATTCTAAAGAAAACCAAAATAAGTTATGAATCATTATCTGAACTGTATCACATTATTACTGTATGATGCTTAGAATTTTGGCTGTTTGTTGTTTATTCTGTGGACTTGCTGTTCCCTCCTAATGAATTCCTGTGTTCTGTTTACAGTTCCTTCCTCCGAGTACGTGATTACAGTTCGCGCCATGAACAACAAAGGGGAGGGAATGACCCGCTACACCACAGCGATCACCACCAAGGAGTCCGGTAAGTCAGACCCCAAATTAAGGTGGCTCACTACACCTTGAAATTGTTTTTCAAATCAGCAGAAAATTACTTGATAATGATATATAGCATGACGGATAAAAATGTGTAATTTTGGATAAAAAATTATATTTTCAAAAATTTAATTCAGTAAACATGAGCAAAAGCCCTTGGCGGATTCGAACACATGATCTGCAGTTCACAAGCCCAATACTTTAACCATTGAGCTATGACGATACACAACCAAATTGATTGATACACACAATATAACAAGACATTTAATTCGCCATCTTGTGATGTAGTGTCTTAAAAAGTATAAGTCCAGGTGTAGTGGGGAATTCCAGGCCTCAAAACCAGTACCTTTTAACAGGCTGATGTCTTATTCTAGATTTTAAATATCTTGTAAAAAGAAAAATGTTTGACAAGTTGAAACTTTGTATAAAGGTAACTTACAAATGCAAAGATAATATACAAATTATCTTAACATTTCTGTGAGTCTCTATCAAAAAGGCAGTTTCTCAACTTTCCATCATATCTGAACTGATTTGTAATGTCAATTTTACTTTTATTTCAGTGGAGGAGACCCTCATTCCACTTTTTCCCCCGGTGGGACTGAAGACGATGGTTTTGTCTTCGTCCACCATTGTTCTGACCTGGATTGATACATCCATTGGCCCCAGTCAGAAACTGCTGGACAATCGTTATTATACTGTCAGATATCGTCTGGCATCAGAGGCGGAAAATGACAATAATAGGTAGATTATATTGTATGAACATATCACCTGGCATCAGAGGTGGTAAATGACAATAATAGGTATATTGTATTGTAAGATATCGCTTTGCATCAAATGAAGTAATTATCAAACCGTGTATCTAGGTTTTTTTCACAAAATTTGCGAAAATGGGAAAAATGTGTAGCATTTTTAATTTGCGTCAGTCATTTTTTGCAATTTAAAAAGTTTCTTATAGAAAATAATACAGGATATAATTTCTGCATGAAAAAAGCGAAAATTAGATCATAGCGAAAATTACCAGATATACTGAATATGTATGGTCCAAAAAATCAAATCTTAAATTTCTGTGGCCAAAAAGTTTAAAATATGAGGCAGACAGGTGTTTTATTTTATTGCAAGAAATTTGCAAAGGGGAATTACTCAATGTTCATATCATTTGTCCTGATGTGGTGGTACCTGAAAAATAAAACATTTTATTTGTATTTTTTGATGTTTTATACTGTTTTATATTGCTTACCTGCAGAGGAAGATAAAAAGACAATAATAGATGATTAGACAGTCTTTAGTATACTCTCTATTAATGTTTTATATCTAACATTGAACATGACAAAGAGATTTGAAAATACATTTTATAATCTGAAATATCCTTACATTAGCATGGATAGATATTAACTTTTCAATCCAATGTCGATCCTAATCAGAGGCTAAAAATTTCAGAAATTGTAGGATTAAGTATTTGAATATAAATAAGCAAACCCTGCTTGCGCCCCAATTAAACCTCAGTTGAATTTATTGGACTGTATAGTACAAAATCTATACGTAGTTTTGTCACAGGCAGACACTGAGAAATGTAAATACATGGTTATAGTATAATGACATTTTAATGACATTTTAATGACATTTTATGAATGTTCACAGGTACTGGTACCTGAATTCGACGGACCTGAACGCTCACATAGACCACCTACGTCCCAACACTAAGTACGAGTTTGACGTCAAGATCACTAAGGGGCGGAGTGTGAGTTCTTGGAGCATGAAAGAGTCCAATAAAACCATGGAGGATGGTACGTAATATTTATGAGTTATAGCCCCCTCCCCCCTCTCCCTGCTCCATTATCATAGCGATACTCGCTACTAAGCAGTTTATCCTGAGCAAGTTGTAAAACTAAGCCATATGATAAGAGAATAATGACTTGAACCATGGAGGAATGGTAATTAGTATTTAATATGCATATAAGACATTCCCTTCCTCATTTAACAAGTCACTTTTTTTTCACACGAGGAATACTTTGTCAAAATATGACAGTGAATAATTAAATGTTTACTACGATGTTTCCCATATTTGTTTGAGATAAATGAGAAAGACTGGGTTGCAAAAAACAAATTAAGTACATGAAGCTAAGAAAATTTTAAAATTGTCACAAATGAAAATTGTTTTACAGTAGATATATAACACAAACCAGCAAAGACTTGCAACTTTACTTATTTCTGACTCAACACATTTATAAAAGGAGTGTGTGGGGAAGATGCCATGATAGTGTTTCTTGTAGAGTATAGATAGGGAACGTGTTTATGCGATGTGGTTTGAGTATTAACATGCATATATTATGCTAATAATTTTATTTTCATTTTAGTTCCTGCTACAGCCCCTGTAGATCTGACCCCTGTCCCCAAGAAGAACGACCCTCGGGCAGTCATCATGAACTGGCAGCCCCCCGCTAAACCCAACGGACAAATCACAGGTGAGCTACCACCCCCTTACTTCCCACAGACAGACACGGACAGACAAATGTCTGGTCAGCAGCAAGAAATATAACGCATGTATTGATGTATATTACACAAAAGTCAACTTTGCTTAAAGGTAAACAAATGTGTGGTTGGGTGAATACAACGTATTACAGACAAACACATAAAACAGATCTGTGTGTAAAATCTTAACATATCAGGTATACTTTCACTTGCTTCTTGTTCCCATGTTTGGGGAGAGGGCAAAGTATGTTTACATAACTCCTGTATAATCCCATTGTATGAAAAGATTACAGTAAAATAAAAACTGATATTTCTGAACGATCATATACCTCCTGTGTTGTAGCCTTGCTGAAGCAATTTCCCCTTTGCAGAGTATCTGGTTTTTCACAAGATGGTAATATTCAAATGCACCTAACACATGTATGGAAACGCACCATATCAGAGGTACCTCTGACTTGTTCCTTGTGGCCATGTTGAGACCGTGTTTTCTTCTTTGCAGGGTACCTGGTTTTCTACACGACGGACCCCAAGCAGGACTTGCGTGAGTGGGTGGTGGACGGGGTCCTGGAGGGGGACGAGCTGTCGGCGACCATCAAACGCCTCACCCCCTCAACCACGTACTACTTCAAGGTCCAGGCCCGCAACAGCAAGGGCTATGGTCCGCTGTCCGAAACCGTCATCTATAAAACGCCTCAAGGTAGGTCTCTAGTAATAACTACCTCATTGTAGCCCACACAGACACAGAGAAAAAATTGCTGTAAAATGCCTCAACAACAAGGGTTGTAGTACACTGTCTGAGACTGGCATTTATAAACACCTCAAAATTGGTCTCAAAATAAGCCTCAGAAACACAGAAAATTTACTGTAGAAGACCTTATGGAGAAAGGTCCCCTGGAAATAGCTACCTTAAGGTAGGTCAAACAATCTCCGAGAGGTAAAAAAAAAAAAATTAAAAATTACATGTAACTTAGGTCGCTGGAAATAATTATAACCTCAAGATAGGCCACACAGACAAATGTAAAAAGAAAATGGGTAATCACAGATACAGAGAAACCAACCATTTCACTGAAGTAGTCAGGCTTCATAGGTGTCCAAGACTGGTGAAGGCAGGATGTTTCACAGCTTTACCAAATTAAAACACACTTTCTCTTAGGGATTTACACAGCAAAAACTGCATGGGTTAGAGGGTGTTGTTAAGTGTATTTGTTAATCTGTTTGTTTGTCTTAATAATCTGTCATTGTTCAGAGGTCAAATACACCAAAATGGGGACGACCCATTTCCAACTGCAGAATTCTTGGATCTACTCTACCTCCATTTTGTTATGTATATTGAATTTTGGAATCTGAAATATTTTCCAAATCCCATTTTAAAATCTTTTGATTATTGAATTGATGTCTTTGACATGATGAAATGTGATTTATGATTTGGAATTGTCATTACAGCGTTATTTCAAAATGAAACACAATAATCTTTGCTTCTTAATTTGAAAAAATCTTTTGTTTTGATGTCATGATGTAATGGATATTGGCTTCTGAATATACAAACTCCTATTTTGCTATATTGTCAAAATAAGTCCCTTTTTCATTAAGTCAAAAGGAAATTACATGTCTTCTTAGCCATTTAAGTGTTAATGTGGGCAATAGTTGTTAGTTCATAAAAAAAAGAAAGAACAACTGGTCATTTATCATTGAGCTTTAAATTGTTAACTTTGAACATGTTTTATGGTGCTGGGATCTACTAATATGTTGGGGCACTAATGGTTTCTGTTGTTTGGGGCATGTTTGTAGCGGACGGAAGTGGTGGTGGACAGATTGATCCCGAGTATCCACGGATCAGTCCCGGTGGGAAGGGGTTAATGCCCGATTTGCCTGACTCGCCGCATATACCCGACGTGAGAGGTAACGGAAGTAGGTCTTTGTGCTGCCTTAACTTCTATTGTGGTTTCATTATTATTCATGGGCATCAATTTTAGTGAAAATCACATTTTAAAAAAAACCGTAAATTTAGGAATAATGATCCATTCAATACAATATGTTATTAGAAATTGCACTTCAATGAACGTCAAAGTTTGTGGATTAACTTGACAATAAAATCAACGAAAATTGGTATTCAGCAAATAGTGAGGAAACCACACTACTGTCTGCCTTGCTTAGGCCAAAACATTTAATGTTTAGTTTCTCAGGCCTAAAATTTGTAAATTGATACTGCTTGCAGATATTTCTTTTTATATTAACATTCCTTTTTTTCAAAAAATGAAAAGGGGAATAAATTGATTATATTTTTCACTTAAAATCTAAAAGAATTAATTTCCTTTTTAATATGGCATTAACATTACTCAATGCTGCACTTCTTTTACTCTTACTGAAGGTCTCTGAGAAACTAGCCATTTTGTTTCTTTGTTGACCTTATGTGTTGTATTCTTGTCTTTACTAATCAGATTTCACTAAACAGTCTGTACAAGCCCACCAGAATTATCTCTATCCACAAATGTAAAACACCTCAATGAATAAGCTGTCTCTATAGTGATGTTCCAATCATCGATTTTAATCAAGAATCAGTCGATTGTTACCGCATTCTAAGCGCTCGATTATAAAAGGTTCATTACGATTAATTGGTTGAGTTTTTTTTCCTTTCAACGAGTGCATGTCATGAGCAAAAAATTCTAGACGCAAACTATCAAAACCCCAAAAAGGCGCGCGGTCTGAAAATGGCTGATATGTCAGACAAGCTATATTCCTACCCGGGAAATAAAGCATGTTCTCGGGTTTGGACATATTTTGGTAAGTATGTTTTTATTTAAATAATAATTAAGTACATGTAAAGCTTAATTTTGAATACAACATTTTTATGGCAAGAAATATTAAGTAAATTAAAACACAAAAGTCCCAGTAACAAGTCAGTTAATTGTATCTTGTTTATTTACATTTATTTAGCAATAAACTATAAAATATAAAAAATTTCGATTACAATCGATATTAATTAGTTTGTTGCGGGAAGCCGATTATCGATTATGAAAATAAAATCTCACCGATTCCCATCACTGTGTCTGTACGTCTCGTGTAATTTTTTAGTCAGCTAGGACTTTGCTTTCTTTATTATTAGCTTATACTGCATACAGGGTTATTTTCGTTCAGTACACTTGCAAACGATTTTTCTCTGTCTTGAATTCACTCAAACAAAGTTGTGATGAAAGCGAGATAATTTGAGACATAGGAATTCGCCAGTCTTATCTTCGCCCATTAACAATGAGGGAGAAAGGGGCAAAAATAAAATGGGGATGAATATTTCCCTGTATACAGTAATTTCTTGCTTGATTATATCTTGTACTAAGTAGATATTTAACTGTTTCAAACTTTCTTTGCAGTTGTATGTTAAATATCAACATATATTTACCCTTCCAAGTAATATGAACTCTTTAACTTGGTCAACTCTTACTTTCGAAAAATGTCTTTTCTTTTTCTTTTTCATATCTTAGTCTTCTTTGCTACTAATGTAAAATTTCTTCTTTAGAGAGTAATTTCTTTTTGTAGCCTAGAAGAATGCTTTTAGTATGATACCTTGCATCTTTTTGAAAACTTTGCTTCTTAATGAGAGTTAACTTGTTGATTATGAATTTCCCAACCTTTTGTGTTAATTTTTAAGGATTGATTAATTATCTGTATTTTAAACCATTTAAATGTCTTTCATTTTGTAGATGTAACTGGTTATCTTCTTTTTCTCAACTACAATTATTAATCTCATCACAAAAAATAAAGAATATTGCTAATGTAATCTTTTAAATACAATGTCATGTATTATTAGGGTGAGAGAAAAAAATATTAAAACTTTTACATTGTAATTAATTAATACTCTCACTTTCCAAATGTGATTTGTCCAATTTCAACATTTTAATTATGCAAATGCTTGCACTTTAATTTTGTGTTTTCTAGATAGCGGAGACAGTGAAGGGAGAAGGGGCAGTAACTCTGAGAGTGGCCTGCCGACTGGGATCATGAACATTATCATTGCCTCTGTGGTGGGGGCTGCATTCTGTGTCATCATCATCGTCATCGCCGTCATCTACTGTAAGAGACGAGACAACGAACAAAGGCTCAAACGACAGTAAGTCTCCAGGGCTTTTAACTTATGATCTAGAATTATCCCCTTTTTTTTTACATGGAAATCTCAAATTCTTTTCTCAATGGCTTATTCAACATGTCATACTGGGAAAGGGAGTAAGCTTAAGGCAGATGAAAATCAAATCTGTGGGGACTTTTTAAATCAAGACATAGAGCTTAAAATCTGCTAGACTGTTTTCAACACATCTAACAGAGATTGGGAGGAGGCAGATGGAATTCAAAACTGTAGGAACTCTTGAATGAAGAACTTAGAATATGCTAAACTGTTTTGCTACTCTGGTTTAACATGATAATGATGTGAATGAAAAAGGCCCTGTTAACAATTAAGTGGAAATATAAGTCTATTCAAATGGACGTTTATCTTTTTTTTTTTGCAGAGCTCAACAGAACCAGCAGTCTCCTGTGAAAGGCAAAGGTCAAGGTCGTGACCTGAAGCCCCCTGACCTCTGGATCCATGACAACATGGAGATGAAGAACATCGACAAAGGTCAGAGGAGTGAGAGCACGCTGACCATGAGCACCACGCGGCGAAGCTCCAACGACTACCGCTCAATGGACGACCTGCCGCCCTACCACGAGGACAGAAGTAAGAACTCTTGTTCAAGTCATTATTATGTTTGAATTTATAGAAATGTAACAGTCATGTTCAGTGGAATCCTAAGTAGGAACTGAAGTCTTGTTCAAGGAATTCCTAAGTTTGAATTTAATGATTATAATTCAAGTAATGTTCAATTTAAGGCATACAAAAGTTTGAGTTATAATTCAGGTCCTGTTGAAGGCATTTCTATCTTTGACTTTGAGATTATATAACAAGTCATTTTCAAGGCATTTCTAAGTTTGATAACACTTATGGATTTTGCAACAAGTACTGTAATACAACTGATATTTTAAAGCAAGTAGGAAGTCCAAACCACTCTTTCTCTCTGTGTTTCAATTTTGATATCTTGAATGCCAAAATGTATTTGTAGTTATTTCTTGCCCCTTTGATTTTTAGATGCAAGGTTTGACTATATATTCACTATTGTATTGGTCAAATCATGCATTTTAAAGTCATTTTATTATATATTATTTTTTTTATTAAAAGACGAAATGTACTACCATCCACCCTCTGATCATGATGAAAGAGAGAGGTTCCTGCCCCCAAGGCAACCCGGTCCTGGGATAATTCGCCCCAAGGCAACAAAACCCTTAATGATTCCAGTGGAAGCTCAACCTCCACCTAGGGAACGTATGTATTTATTGTCTATCTGAAGTTACCAGAAGTCTCTTTTTTGCCTTGTGTGATAAGTCTCTAGTGTACTATAAATACAATAATTGTTAACTGCACAAATGGCAGGCACTATGTGCAAACTGATTTTGCCTTAAATCACAGATAAAATATGACTTCAAGGATTTAATGTGAAAAATAATAGAAATGCATAATATGCTAAATAAGATGTTTTTGACTTGTTAAAATGTTTTGAAGATTTAGGAAATTGCTGCCCAATACCAACCAAACAATCGGCAAGATCTCCCATAATTCTTTATACTGATATTATCATTCAGATATTACTATTTACTGTAAATTTCCGTAATGTAAGGAGATAACCATGACACTATGTCATAAAAAAGATGGCCTATATCAAGTGCAATTCTTTTCTATGCTATGTCAATTAATCCTGCTTGTTTTTTATCTCTGCAGCCATTGCAATGGTGACAGCTTTACCTAATGGAGCGCTCAACCCGAACTTGGATCGGGGAGAGTCCGGGATATTGTCACGGCCAGGATTCCCCCGGACTCAGTACAACATGCAGTACACCAGTGGGGGACCAAGGGTCAATGCTGGGGATCTCCCCCAGCCACCACCAAGTAAGTACCCTAGATTCACCTCACAAATTTCTGTTGTAAACTACCACCAACCCCCCAGACAATACTGGATCCACCACACAGATTGCAGATTTATATTGTTGTAAACTAGTTGTTTAGTTATTTATTATGTCACATTTCACATAAGCCTGCGTCCTCCCCTTCCCCCCCCCCCCCCCCCCCCCCCACAAAAAAAGGGATAAATTTTCTTATAATCTCCCCTGAAAATACAATATATAAAGGATGTAACCTCTCTCTTTATCTCTACCAAAGAATAAGGGTTTCTTTTAGTTACAGATACATGTGAGAGAGTTGGGTTGGCATAAGTATGAATAGGAGAAAAATGCTGACAAAAATACTACACAAATTTGTCCCAAATGTCAGCATCTGCAAACGAGAAAGAAAGTGGAAGAATGAGACAAATACAGTATTTAAATTACTTTATACCAACTTTTATTCACGCAGACTTTATTTTGTGATTTACTTGAGATAACTGCATGATTTGCATTGACTTATTTTACTTATCTACACCCATGCAATTACATCCACACAGCAAGGACTGAATATTTGGACGATGAGGCTATTCCGAACTTTGTGAAAATTTCTCACACTCAAATAAAAGTTGGTTTACAGTTTTTACAATAATAACCATTCAGGTCCCAGAAACTGTTTACTGTAATACTACCATACCCAGCATTTTCAATCTTTTGGCCCCTAAAGGGGACCCTGGAATTCGTTCCTATTTTTTCAGGCTCATCCAAAAATGTTATAATGTTACAGTACAGTTTCTGTCTTTCTAACTAGTCAATGTTGAGAGTGGAAAAACATGGTTACAGTTCAAGCCTGCAAATTTGCTTTTCTTTGTCAATTTGAAAGAATTTCAAACTTGGATTATTTGACACAGCAGTTGAAGGAAATGCACCTATTGGCTGTGGTAGCAAAAATATTGTTTTTCTGCTGTAGCACGAAATTGTGGTAACCCATTGCAGTGTTACCACAGAGTAGAGGTTCAGAGTTGTGGTAGCTTAATGTGGTAGACCCACAGTGGTAGTACAGTGTTCTGCAGTGGTAGCGAATTGTGGTAGTCCACTGTTGTGGGACAAAACCTAATAGCTGTAATATTAGAATGTAAATAGTTCTTTGTGGTTGCAAAAAATATGTATTTGTTGTTTGCTCATTTGTAGCTCATTACTATGGATGCATTAGCTCTGTTTAAAGTTCTAATACAGAAATATCATTTTGATCATTTCATTTGTCTAGTACTTAAGAACATGATTAGATTGCTGAAAGCTTCAAAAGCACTTTTTGATTGCACACTTATGAAAAATGTGCCTTCAGTTACCAACAACTGATTTTCAAAAGCACAAATCTATTATGACTTGCTTTCTGCTTTCGAGGCATGAATCATTTAGACCTGCAGAAGCTTTTACATTACTCTGTTATATCTGTTTAAATATTACTGTTTGGTATTCACTTTTTCAAAGGTACAGGTTAATATCTCACTGTTCAGAAGCATGATTTGATATATCACTGCTATGCTAAAACAGTCTAATAATCAGATGCTTTCTACATATATATCTCTCTCCTCTGCAGAATCTCTGTATTTAAGCTTTGATAGTCTGACCTGTAAAAGAACTTTCACTGTGGTATTTTCCTGTTGTTTAAGATGAGCTCTATTCAATGTCTTATTTTACAGATTTACATTGATTTTCATTACAACTGTATTATCATAGAAAGTGTCGCACAAATTCATTCATTTGGTATTCCTCCATTTATCTTGTTTGACAGATGTACATTGAGTTTACTTACAGTAAAAATATACCACTGTAATCTCATTAGAAATGTCTCCTAGATCATGGACATTTTCCCCACTATCTTGTTGTCTGAGTTGCATTGTGCTCCTTTCAATTAAAAAAAAATGCAACTGTAATATTATGGAAAGTTGTTGATATTTCACCCACTATCAAAATTTTCACTCACTATCTAAATGTTTGATAGAGTTCTATGAGTTCCTTGAAATCATTAGAAGTGTTGCAGATATTCACATCACAGTCTTCACAAATTTTGATATTTTTTCTCTTTTTTTAATCAACATTGACATTCTTATTCCTTTATAGATTGCATGATTGATGTTGTGTTTGTTTTTTTCTTTTGTAGTTCAAGCCTACCCTATAGATTATGCATGTAAGTGTGTTATCCTATAAATCTGAATTCCTTTAATTAACAGA
Organism: Magallana hongkongensis; assembly: GCA_016163765.1. Taxonomy (NCBI): domain Eukaryota; kingdom Metazoa; phylum Mollusca; class Bivalvia; order Ostreida; family Ostreidae; genus Magallana; species Magallana hongkongensis. Next base: position 66,661,094 of record WFKH01011926.1, read on the forward strand.
TCTCTTATTATATTTAGTATCAACAAAGTCACCCCACTTACCAGCACTCCATTTGTCTTGTAAACTTGACCTTTAAAACTTTTTAAGATGAGGGTCAAAAAATTAGATGGTGTTTCTGCATTTGATGAATTCGAATCACATAAATAAATTCTAAGTTTTCCTGGTAATTTAACATTCAACAAAATCAGTTTGATTTTCTTAATATAAGCCTAGAAAATAGACTTAAATATAATATATTTCTTAAGTTTTTTTATCTAATAATTTGAGTGGAGTTCTACATGTATATGTGTAGATGTACCTGAATAGAGTTTTATATGTAGATGTTTTTAACAAGTATGGTTTATAAATACTGTTTCTCTGCTTTTTAATGTTTTTTCTGTGTGTTCTTCCTCCCATGTAGTGAATGACAAATTCTTTTGCTTCACAGACAAGCGTCCCATTTATGATGAGGATGACACATCCAGCCTGCATAGTTGTCATGACGACCGTTCCTTTTCCAGTAGATCCATTGGTTATGGCATGTATTCCCTTTGTCTGTCTGTCTGTCTGTCTGTCTGTGTGTCAGTCTGCGTCTGTCTGTGTGTCAGTCTACATCAATCTGTCTGTGTGTCAGTCTGCATCTGTATGTCAGTTTGTATGTTTCTGTCTGTCTGTGCATCAGTATGCATCTGTGTGAACACAATTGTGTGATACTGTTCCTGACCAGTAACTTTGTATGTGTGTGTATCCATGCTTTAACACTAACATATATTCCATTAAAAGATACAGGAAAAAGAACCTGTAAACAAATCTTATGAAAAACTACACTAAAAGTCAAGAAACCCTCTCCTGCTAAAATATGTAACCTTCCTCCTCTCGCTTATTCCTTTCCTTTTGCCCCCCCCCCCCCCCCCCCCCCCCCCCCTCCCCTCCTTCCCCCCCCCCCCCCCCCCCCCCCTCTTTTTTTGTCTCAAAGATCCAAATTGTTTGGACAGATTTTATTTTTCAGGCAATTTTCACCTTATTTTTAACTGCAAAGTTAGAGATGGCAATTAAAGTTAAAGGAAATTCCTCAAGGTCAAATTAATTCCAAAGGAATGATCAGAGTATTGACCAGAGCAGAGTTTTTAACAAAGTCACACTCATTTTGTACATTCTGTCTCATTCCGTCCCTCACTCATCCATCTGTTACTTATCCATCTGTGTGTTTTTGTCTTTTTAACTCATTTATCTCTGTTCCTATCTGTCCATCTGTTGCTGTCTGCAGACATGTCCATTTATCTGCCCATCTGTCCACATCTGACTGTCACTTTGTCTGGATTTTGGTTCGTTCCATACTTGTTACACTGTTCTGTATATAACATGTTGTGTTTCATCTTAATTTACAATTCACATTACACCTATTAGTACTTTGATCTCAAGGTGCTTCATAGATTGGTCAAGTTTATATCATTAAAAGGATTTTGCTACCTGCCTGGTCTCATTTACATGTATGTGTGCATTAAGCATTTGTCTAGTTTTAGTTCGCAATATCTCCTCTCTCTTCGCACTCAGAAATATTTCTGTCTGTAAATTTAATCTGATTTTCATAGTTGATACTTAACTTTATGACATTATTTTATTTTTTTGCAAAATTCATGAAATTTTGGTACTTCACAAATTCATTATTTTGCAATTCATCTTCAATGTGTTATAATTTGCTTAAAAAGTGCATTTTTCCACTTATTTGATTTGGCTTAATTTTTTTTTTAGTTGTTTGACCTTTGTTTGAACCTTTGACCTTTGACCCCATTTCAGGCCAGAAGCCCCCTGACTGTCATTCCCTAGGTCAAGGCCAACCGATGGCCGTCATCGCGCCGGGACAGCACGAGTTTGATGGCCACCGCAGTCTGCCCAGAGGAAATCGACCAATGAGAAGTTTCACATCCCCAAACCCTGTTAACCAATCAAATCTCTTCTCAGGGGTTCATCACCATAGCACCCCAAAACATCAGATAGGTAAGGTGGGGCAGTTCCCAGAATGAGAGAAGGTCATGGTCAAATCAAGACTGTTTAACCTTCAAAAAGTTTAACAAAGGAGCCTCATTTTGTACTTGTCCTTGACTAGTGACCTTGAGACAATAAACTTGGCAATTCCAAATGTGACCATTTTCCCTTGGCAGAGTGTACATATTATTCACAAATCATATATATCAGATGTCAGTTGATATTCATGTGGTTTATAAAAGGCTCGGTCAAACAAAATCATTCAGTGAGTTTTGATGATTGGTGATTCATGCTGTTATTAATCATGGCACAAGCTGATCTGTATGTTCTTTAACTTCCTGTGTAATCAGCCATGGGATACACACATTGTTTTAAATGTTTGATTCTGACCAAGTAACTATATATTCTTTGAATTAGTGGTCTGTGATTTTCACAGATGTTGCAATGTGTGACATTTTCTAAGTATTCCCTATTCATTACTAAAGTGCAATCAGTAGGTGCTGTCTGTCCATATTTCACCGTAAAAAGAAGTATAGTTTATCATCAGAGCAGTTACTCCCTCAATCAATTATAATGCACGGAAATAAAAATGAAAATATGACTGTATCTACATCATCGTTATCATGCATTCTTCCACAGGTTTAATAACCTCTTGCTGATTTATTTACCTTTTTATGCTTCAAATTTATTTTCAATGTTTGCATGTTGTTATATTATCATGCATGTGATGTGTAATGTTGTGCCACTGCGTACCATAGTATTATATGCCAGTAATTGGGGAATACTCTGTTCCTCAATTCAATTATTTTTGTGTGTGAGAGAAAAAAAGAATCAACATTTCAATTCATTTACATGAACAAATTAATTACCAACAATGTAGAAGATTGTATAAAATTTGTTTCTGTAAAAAAAAAGATTAAAAATACTCATAAAATACTTCATCAAATGTACAAAATTTCAGTTCAGTTACATTCTGTTGAACATGATGCTGAATTGCAGCATCAGCAGTAAAACTGGAAAGCTCAAGGTTTTATCAGTAGAACTAAAGTCTTGGTTATCTGTCTTCTACGATTGACCAATCGCATCATTCATCTCCCTTTGTGACTGCATGTAGTTATTTATATGTCAGCATAGGAATGAGTCTTGTGAGAATTGTTTTTCTAAACAGATTTAGACATTAAAGGAAAAAGTCAGCATCATTTTTTTTCAGGCAAAGTTGTCCTTTATTAGTTACAAAAGTAAAGTACATATTTTGTTGACACTTAATTTTTTGATGATTAAATATTCAAAATTACCTCATCGAACAAATTCCTGAAACAAAAACTGCTGCAAATTTAGTTGTATTTCCCATCTTCCAAAACGTAGTTACATTGTAACTTTCCCTATCTTAGGAAACTTGTACCCAGTACTAAAAATACAGTAACAACTTTGTGGTACTAAACCCCTCAATTTTAGCATGGTCTGCAAGTATAGACATCGTTGGAGTAACCCAATCTTTCTCTTTCTTTCACATATAGTAATGGTTGAATGCCACTCTTAATAAGCCTTATATTGAAGTACAGACATCCTTGGAGTAACCCCCCTCTTCTCTATTTCAGTCAAGCCCCAGCAGTCTCCCTATAAGAAGGCGGGACCTCCACTCACCTCTGCTCCAATCAAACCCCGTGCCATACCCGTCATAAAGCCCAAAGCTCCAGACGTGGTGCTGAAGGCCGGAGTAGATCCAGACATACAGGTAAGCTCCAGGTGTCTAGAAACTGATTAAGGTTCATGGACCAGTTTATATGGGAGATAACTCCCACTTGGATGATTGACCTATTGGTCCTCTATAAGATTGTCAGGAGTAAAAATGTCAATATTTTTGCCTTTGAAGGTCTGATGAAATTCACTGTATTTTAATATAGTTATAATAATTTTGAAATTTTTGAGAAAAATTGAATTTATTAAAGCAAAATTTCACAAATATATAGGAATAGTGAACCTTAAGAACTTGCTAAAATAACAGCGTATATTCTCACATTTTCATGATGTTTTTCCTTCAAATGACTACTGCTTATAAGTCCATACTTGCATTTCATAATGTTTATCATGTTATTTTGCCCTTTCTCACATGTTTTTGAAAATTTTGCCTCAATTTAATTTCATTTTTGTTGAAAAAGAGATGAAATTTTAATGCAATATATGTTACTTTACATTGATGCATTTCAATTTAAACTGAATTTACTTTTTTTTAGAAGTCTGAAAGTACTGAGGAACTTTCAGCAGAGATGGCCAATTTGGATTGTCTGATGAAAGATCTGAACGCCATAACACAGCAAAACTTTGAGGTTTAGAAATGAAGCATAGATTGAAACGAAGACATTTTTTTCATGGAGCTGCATCCCTTGAATTAACTTCATTGTGCCATGTGATTGTTTCTTTTTTCTCACAGAGTTAGTGGGAGATTGATCATGTTGATCATGTGAATTTTGTGTGAAATCAACTTCTGAAGAAGAACGTATTATTCAAATACTGACCTCTGTTGGGATCAAACCAGAAGAGGAGGAATTCATGATTACTCTTGGAAACAACAAAAGTCAAGGGAAAACCTTAGATAAACTATAGTGTCATTTCTATTGTGTGTGGAAGACATGATCTTGATTTTTTTTCAAATGTTATACATTGTATAGTGTGACTATACTTGATAAGTGAAAGGTTTTTGATAAACTTAAGGACAAACCAGTGTTTTCTAAGAAACATATCGTAAGTCATTGATGGACTCTCAAATCATCGTTTAAGGGAGATTTGTTTCAATTAGGTTGTGTCAATATTAATATGCTTTAAAAACAGTCAAACGAGTGATTTACATGTACCTGTAATGCATTAGTGGAGATGAGATTGTTGTAAACAGCCTCGGTCTGAGTTTGCAGCCTCATTCTGAGTTTGTAGCCTCGTTTTGAATATGTGACCTCATTCTGATAAAGAATATGTCCAGCTTTCAAAGAGAGCTGTTAATAGGATTGTCTTACATGTTGGACCTGCCTTCATTCTACATTACATGATGCACATATTGTATTGTTGTATATTTAGTAAAGCAGTATCAAACGAATCAACACATCAACAACATTTTCATAGAACATGTACAAGCCAAAACTTTATCATTGAATACTCCTGATATTATATGCCAATTTCATCAAATTAACTCAAATGTGTTACAAATAATTACTTTTGTCACTGAGTGATATATGCTAATCTCATACAGAAAACATCTATTTGCATTTGTTCATTTGAAGAAAAAAACCTCAGAAATTCCCTTCTTAGTGTCAGTGACATTGTTGTAAACCAACTTTTTTGCAACAACTTTTTTTGCTCTCTTTGCTCCTGTCTAGTGATAAGTCGTTTGCAGTGAATTTTTCAACATTTTGTCTCCCTTTAAACAAAACCTGAAACAAATTAAGGCAATATTAGCCTGAATTATGACAAGAAATATTTGCTTCTACGCCCTCGAAAACTGTGTGAAATTTACTTTACGTAAATTATAGTTGGTTTACAGTGTCTCTAAATCGTAAAGGATAAACTGTTATCGCTATTTTCTAATATCTGTCTTATAACACACTGTCAAATCATTGGAATGTTTATAGAATCAAATACATTGGGTGCAAAGACCCACCAGATTATTTAACTGTTTGTGGTGCTATTTTATTTTTATCATTAGAGTTCTGCATGCATAGTTTACAAAGCCATGTAATTTTTTTCATCATGATTACTATAAGTTTTGAATCTGTGTTAATATTTTATATTTTTGATTTTACAAGATAAGGTTGAAGGCAATTTTTTCACTTTTTCAAACTTAATCAGGTCTTGCTACATTTTGTGTCATTTCTGTAACCAATATGAATTCACTTCACTGTATTTAACTCCTACATACCTTTTTATACAAAGTCTACAATTAACTTTTAATTTCTGTGTTATCCTTATTGTATCAGACCAGTGGTACGAGTTTTGAGTAATAATTTCAAAGAATTCCGACCTATTTTTTGGAATTCTTACTTCTGACCTTGAACAAAATGACCCATATCTACTTATATTTAGGGGTTTGACCACTAAAGAAATTTTAAATAGTACATGTATTCTGTACCTAATGAGTGACATCTTTGAAATTTGGCTTTACACCTGTATCTTATTTGTATTTCACAGGTGAATTTGGAATATTTGACTTGACCTTGACCTTTTTTGTTCTCATCCTGACCTGCTGAATTTTCCCTTTTAATTTATTCTTAGCATTTTCACTACTTACTTGTGATGAGTTAACAATATATATATGTCTATTTCATGGTTAATATTTTGTGAAATATGTCTTATTTTTATGCAATTTTTTTTTAAACGAAACCTAATGTTAGATTTTTTTTCCAAATTGAATGGCATGTTTACCACTCAGTACTTTTATATCTCTGACTTCTAACTTAAAGTAAAGTTTGATATTGAACTGAAGTTTTTAAATGCCATCCGGATAATGCTAAACGACTTATATTATTGGGTTTTTTTTGTTTTTTTTGTTTTTTTTTACATGTTTTTGTTTTATAAAGCAAAGGTACTCTGTGTATCCTGTTGGTGTTTGTTTACATACTGCTTATCTTCAATGGTTGTGTACTTAGTATATATATAGAGCAGTGTTTTACAGTCTTCTGTTTTTACACGTAGGTCCGTATATTATTATATTTAGTATTCACGTGATGTATGTCGTCACTGGCATCGCTTTTGGTTGTGTTTGATTTATCGTAGACATTTTTTTTTGACCCTGAACAAAACATCTTTGATAATAAAATTTATGTAATAAAACATCATGGGTTCGTTACCTATTTAGCTCACCGGAACCAAAGGTTAAAGTGAGCTTTTCTGATCACCTGTTGTCCGTCATCCTTCTGTCCATCTGTCTGTAAACTTTTCACGTTTTTGACTTCTTCTCTAGAACTACTGGGCCAAATTTAACCGAACTTGGTACAAAGCATCCTTATGAGAAGGGGATTATACATTTTTAAAATGAAGGGCAAAACCCTTTTTAAAAGGGAGATAATTGTGAAACAGTGAAAATAGGCTATGTGTCTTAAAAAATCTTCTCAAGAACCACTGCACCAAAGATGCCAATATTTACACCAGAGCTTGTATATATAGCGAAGATTCTAAATTGTTGAAATCGTGATCCACAGAACAATACTGGGACCCCAGGTGGGGTTTAAAATTTAACATAAAAATATATAGAAAAATTTTTAAAAATCTTCTCAAGAACTACAAAGCTACAAATTATGAGATTTTCAAGCAAGCTTCCTTAGGTAATGTAGATTCTACATTGTTAGAATTGTGACCCGGACCAATACTGGGGCCCCAGGAGGGGTTTAAAAGTTGACATAGACATATGGAAGGAATATGTTTGATAATCTTCTCAAGAAATACAAAGCTACAAATTATGAGATTTCTATGCAAGCTTCCTTGGATAATGTAGATTCTTAATTGTTAAATCGTGACCCCCGGACCAATACTGGGGTCCCAGAAGGAGTTCAAATTTTAACATAGAAATATATAGGGAACATGTTTAAAAAAATATTCTCAAAAACTACAAAGCTACAAATTTTGATATTACTATGCAAGCATTCTGAGATGGTGTAGATTCTAAATCGTTAAAATCGTGACGCCTGGACAAATACTGGGTCTCAGAAGGGGTTCAAAGATCAAAATTCAAATAATAATGTATAGGGAATTTTTTAAAAAATCTTTTAATCAAAAACCATAATATTACAATGTGTGAGATTACTATGCAATATTCGTAAGATAGTGTAGATTCTAAATTGTTAAAACTGTGACCCCCGAATCAATACTGGGGCCCTAAGATGTGTTTAAAGCTCTACATAGAAGTAAAAAAAATGGAAAATGACCAAAATCGTGACCATGTCCCTTTAATGTATTGTCAAATCACATAATATAATTACGTGTATATTACAATAATTTTAAAGAGTTATATATTTAAAAGTTTCGAAATAGAATGATATAAGGAACTTGTGCACGTGAGCTATGTGGCCCATGGGCCTCTTGTTAATTTACTAGCAGAAGTTAATGAACGGCAGCAGTCCCCAGAGAACTTTTTGTTTAAATATTGGCAGCAGGCTCTAGAAAGCATTTTTGGCATGTTCTTGGCAAAGCCTTTAATTAAGTGAAATTTGAAATGTAATTTAATTTATTTTCTTCTCCGAAATAACGCCTGAGATAGTTTATTAATTACCCGATTGCATCTTGTAGTGTAAACGCATTATTTCATATTCTCCCAATGTATGCTAATTTCTATGTATGACCTCTGACCCTGGTCTACCCTAAATCACATGGTTCTCTGCTGAATAACCCGCTGGAGCTCCAGTTCCGTTTCCACTCTTGACCAGTCCACATCTACCTGTGTTTTTTCCTTGTTTATGTATTGTCTGTTGTCTGCCACATATATTGTCAGGTAAGACACCAGATATTTTACTATGTATGTTTTGTAGTATTCTCGGCTACACAACATTGGCGTCGCCGGTAAACATTTTTGTGTATTTTTCTATATTTTTGTCCACACGGTGATAACATATTACCGGTTGGATTTTTTGAGTCACATTGTCGTCTTAGGAAAATTATTGCATTGGGCGTTTCATATAAGCGTCAGGTGTTTAATTCCTACAATTTGACATTATATTTATACTGTATATCTATTTTTGTCACTACGTGTTGACAGTTAGCACGTTGTGATACATAAACGTCGTGGTATGCGGAACTCATTGCATTAATTTATAGTCTCATTTGTATTTTGTCGTTTTCTTGCGTTGTTAAACGTACTAGCGACGAAAATTTACTAAATATTCTATTCTTTAAATAATTTTCGTAATTTTGTCAAACCTCGGGTTCGTTTTGACGGACGCCATTTTTATTATAAATTTGGCGCCATCCTGTGACGTATCCGGGGAATACATTTCCGGTTAAATGTAAACACCTGTTTTAAACATCCGGTTTTGAATGTTAACATTTTTAGTAATTGTTTTTCACCTAAGTTCTTAATTTGGTGATTAGGTTAAACATTGTCAAGTATTGTTAAGTGCTTTACGATAAGTTAATATATTTTACAACTTTCTAAATTTTGTAATTTATTATTTTTTGCTCATTTGACTTCAATTTTTTTTTCTTAATTTCATTCAAAAAGTTAATCAAATTATTTTCAAAAGTTATTAGCTATTATTATCTAGTATAAAATTTTGTGCACCATCAGATATCACAAAATGGCACATGGTGGTAATATCATTCGCATTAATTTTGCTGATGTCGATGAACTCCAAAAGATCAAAGGTGTAGGACCTGCTGTAGCCAGAAATATCTTGGCATTTCGCGAAATATCCGGAAACATCCGCAGCCTCGAGGAATTGCGTCAGGTTCGTCACGCGAAGATTGCGGATGAAGATTCAGCAGCAATAAATTATGATGAAAATCCGGACTTAAATTTCTCTCTTGACAATAGGATGGATAACGTGCAGTTATCACCATCCTCATCAGAAAAGGATATTGAGACATTTTTTGCGCCTGAGAATGGGGTAAACGCTACAAAGGAAACAATTGTTCCTACAACACCTAGCGTGCTCAATTCTCAGGTGTTGGAGATGATTGATAGCAAAAACAGGGAGAAAAATGGGGCAAAGGATGTTAGGCCAAAAACTTCAAAATTTAACTGGCCTGCTGTGTCAATGAGTACAGGGTTTAAGAGTGAACCAGAAAACACTATGTTAAATAATGTTCCTGGCGCACTCTATTCTGGTGTGTCTCAAGGGTCAACTACGTTGCCTACTACAGGCATATTTCCCTTTGGTAGTATTCCGAGTGCACCTTTCCCCAAAACTCCACAATCTCAAATCACTGTATCAGATTCATCTGGGGTATTTACCGCACCAGGTGTTTCTGTCAAATCTGAAATGTTTGATACAAATGTATCAGTTGGTGTTCAATCCATGGCACAGGGCGGTTACATGATACCGGCGAGTACATATGGGTTGATGCCAACTGGACAAGTTGCATCCACAGCTATGGGTACATATCCCCAGACACAGGGCGGAACCGTACTGCCAGGTAGTCAAGGTTTTATGGTAACCAGCCAAGCTACATCAGGTTATGATTACAATGGCATATCCGCACCAAAGGGTATGATTAATGTGCAACCAAACACCAGTATATCTTTACCACATGCTCAGGTTATGAATCCAAACATGGTATCATATGCTGCAACTGCAACTATGCCACAAGGTGGCTATTTACCAGTAAGTGGCCTAGGTGCAATTCCTAGCATGTTACCATCTACTGGTTATCTACCGTTTAGCGGTCAGGGTGCTAATCTCAATGTCATGCAACCATCATATCAACAAATTCAAAGCAACCCAAATCAACTTTTACAACTTTCACAGAATCAGGCTCCCAACAATGTCATGCAATACTTTCAACAACCAACACAATTGCATACAAACACCTCATTTCAGCAGCCTCAATTGTTTCAAAATCAATTTACATTACCTGCATACCCAACACAAAATCAGGTGCATCCATTAGCATTACCTGCTTATCAGCAGCAGCAACTGCAACAACAGATACAACATGTACCACTCAATGTACATACAATGCCGCAGTTACATGCACAACAACAACATCCACAGTTGATGCAACAGCAACTACCTCAGGCTCAACCGCAGCCACAAACACCAGTACCGCATACACCATTTCCCCCTTATATACTGCAACAGCCACCTCAAAGGCCAACAAACATGCATGTGCAAAATATAGTACAACCACCATTTCCACATGCACAACAGCAGGAACCACCATTACCACAACAACCATTACCACAACCACCATTACCACAACAACCATTACCACAACCACAACAACCAATTGCGCAAAACATACACCAGCAACCTAGAAGGGCTGAGCGCATAGACACTTTGCCAAAAACATTAAGGTTTGATGGTTCAGATTCTTGGAAGGCTTTCCAACAAAAGTTTACTCGGTTTTCCGAAATTAGAAATTGGAGGCCCCAAGAATCGCGAGATTATTTGGGATGGTG
>WFKH01011926.1:66717297-66750783 GCA_016163765.1 Magallana hongkongensis
CTCCTTGGAAAATTCTAATTTATTAAATTCACTAAACAAAGCTACTTCGCAAGCCCATTGGCAAACATATTTATCCCCTGGAAACACCCCCCCTTTTAAAAAATATTCTTGATTCTGACTTCATGGTGTGTCATCGTTCACACGCGTGCGTTTTAAACCTGAAAAACAATGAAATTGATTTTAGCACTGATATTAGTTGGCTTCGTTCACCAAAAAAAGGGGGAGGGGTCCAAACATTGGCTGACTAAGATACTACATTTACACATCACGTGTAACCTTTAAAGAGCAAACCACGTGGTCTCACTCTCGTAGCCATGGGAGACGAGCCAGGAAGAAAAAACAATTTTTGGACTCGCCATGTTTGAATAAGGTGTGTATTTTTTTTAAGACGTTAGGCCCTATACTGTTTAACGATGAGAAATTTGGGGTTTTGGAATAGTGCCGAAAACAAAATTAAAAATGTGATGGTTATTTCATGAATTGTTTTGACAAGTTATCATTCATATATATTGCGTTGGCAAATAAATTGTCAGAATTAGAAAGCACGATAAGAGGATTCTGAATCGACCAGCAATGTAAAAAATGATGCCAATATCCATTGATATTTCAAACGTCGTTTTTTAAAGTGTTTGATTACAATGGAACGCCTCAACTGCCTTATGTTGATGATACTTCAGCATTAAATGCTGATACTTTAACATTACATTGCATGCTGATACTTTAACATTACATGCTGATACTTTAACATTACATGCTGATAATTCAATTATAAATCATTTCATAAAATGAAATTCAAGCAGTCAATTTTTCACACCTGAGGTGATAATAGCTATAGGGGTCATGTCACCTAAAACAACACAAGCAAACACCTCGGTAAGGGGCTAATTACCAACCTAATCACTATCATCTAATTTTCAAAAGGACTCTATTGAAATACCTGGTAGTTTTGAAGCTAAAACCATCTTGTTATTAGTGTTTAAAAAAAAAAATGACATTTAAAATCAAAAGTTATTAACATCAAAGACCCATGATAAAAATAAAGTCTAGAAGCAATTATGGGGTGAAACAAGGACAATTTTTTGAAAACTCAATCTTGTATGATAAAATGTGGTTATTTTATTGAGAGTATCTGAACATTAATTGTCCTGAAAAAGTGACCCGACTTATAAGTGGGTCAACAGCAAAATCTTCAAATTAAAGCTGGAAAAAGACAAACGACTTATAGGCGAGTATATACGGTACTTCTAAGCTCATCAGCGTGCTTGTTAGTTTTCTACATGCTCTGTTGATGTATTCATTTTATAAAGTAATATGTTTTTATGCAAGATGCATGTAAATATGCTTGCGTCATGTTGGATAAAATTTCCTGTCTATACTCTGTGTATGAACACTGACATAACAGTAAAACCAGGAAGATGGTATATAAAATGTTAAATTTTAGAACAAAAAATGTCTCCTGCTTGTGAAGCTCACCACCGACTACCTGCATGTATTGTAGCACAGGTACTCATCAAAATGGTTCTATAAGCTCCATATTATAAAATTTTATCCTTTATACAAGTCTCAAAGCGACTGCAAGTCAACAACATTCATTGAATGAGTACAATACTGACAATAGAGTCTGTCAACACAAACAACTGGTATTAGAGTGGTAACCAAGAACCAGTACTATCAACATTAGATATAATAATACAACTGCCTCTAGGGAGCATCCCTCATCACAAACCGGGTCCATATGATAATTCTAACGATAGAAATCCTATATATTATATCCATATACATCTGTTACATGAGTGCATGTGCACTGTACGTGTATTATGTATACGGCACGATGCCTTTGGTGCTTTTACGGAAATGAGACTCACCCGTGGGGATCCCTAGTTCTTTGCTGCCCCTACCAAAACCTTTAGCGACTTCCCCCTCCGCAAAATGGGGGAGTTTAGTGGACATGATGGAATGAAAAGATATCCCTGCAAGTTTGACGAATGTCGCGTAAGTCAAGTCGTAACCCACATTGGTTAACAAGTTCATCCGTTTTTCTTGAATATCGATCTCGATGTAATTTACAACAGACAGTAAGCAATCGTAACTACTCGGCCATTCCCGCTGGCGAAAAAATAACGTCATTTTTCGCCAGCAGAAATGACAGAGTAGTTAGGATTGAGACAGTATGTAGATACAAAAAAAAAAAAAAAAACCCTGAAAAAAACCAAAACCCGCCTAATTAGTGTAATCGTGTACACTATATAACTGTTTGCATTTTCATTTTCAATTGCAGACTTTTGAAAAAAAAAATATGAAATGGCTTTTAGTTTTACCTGCATTTACATGTATAGAAAAATAACCCTCTCCTATACCATATATGTATGAAAAATACACTTGCCTTAAAAAAAAAAAACAAACTAAATAGTCAATGCGTCTAATTTTTTTGTTGTTACAGTATTGTATATTTCATACCCACTTGAGACATAAGAACCCAGTCTTTTTTTTTCAAAAAAGTTAGCATATTAATAAAAAATATACTGGGTTTTATTTTTAGTGCGTGCGTATACTGATGTTTAATCTTCTAAAAAAAATAAACAAATAAAGGAACAAATATAGATACTTATTTGCTTGATCGTAATATAAAACTTCGAAGTCTTGGATTTTTCTTTGTATATATTAAAGAGAAGAAAGAAGAAACTTCCATTTATAGTCGATTTGTTTAATATCTTAACTAAATGTGATGAAGAGCAACATAAACAAAATGTAACTAAACAAGCCAGTTCTTTAAGAATAATTCAGGCCTGGTGTCATCACAATTGAAACATTTAAGTCACATGCATGTACATTTGGGCATTAAAACACTTATAATTCATTCCTGAAACATTGAAGTGTTGTGCAGCAAAATTATGTTTCTATAATACAAACTGAGTCGACACTCCATTCTTTTTGAAATTTGATTTGTTCAATGAATTGAAATTATTATTTAATTAATCTGAACTTTAACAAAGCTATATAAAACACTGATACACTGATAAAGGGCATTGCGGTTTGAAATAAAGTGAAAACCAAACTGACACTATGAATGAAGATTTAAATTGGCACGCATACATCACTTCTTACCAGTATGAACATCATTGGAACCAACGGATTTTCTCTCCGTTATATACACAACTTTCAACACATTTGAAACCATTGTAGTGGAGAGAAAAGCCGTGAGTTTCGACGATGCAGTGTGTCTTTCATCATGCTGGTTTTGAACTGATTCAATTGTCAAAAAATCTAACAATGCATAGATGAGAACACAGTTTTTAAAGAAATATGATAAATATGTAATGTTATTTTTTTTTCCAAATTCACATTGATTTCAATAAAATAAAAATGTAATAATTTCGCCTTTAATCATTCAATACTCTTTTTTTTCTTTACTACCAATGGTGATGTTAGTAAAAAAAATGTTGACATAATTTGCATATATTTGATGGGTAATATGGGCCGATGGGTTATATAAAAAGATCAGAATTTAACAATAAATTAAACAAATAATTTCATGCATGGATGTCATTAGGAATTTTCCAAATTAATTAAATTTGAGCTAGACCTTGCCTTCGGTTACACAATGTCGATCACCGAAATTGTATAATTCCTGGTCACTGAGCACATGACTTGTCTAGCTATTGAATATATTTAGTGATTTAGTACTGCACTTTAAAATTCACCTTTGGTCGGAAACATTCCACTCTGTAGATATAAATGAAGATATGTCATACGAATTTATTTGTTGATGTTAACAATGATACCACGCTGTGTTTAGAAGTTCCCGTGGTGACAAGGCTATGCAAAAAAAAAATCAAAAAAAAAAAAATCGTCAGTTAATGCTGGTTTTGAAAATGTTATACTGTTTATTTGGGCTTTGGCTCTGCTATTCCTATAGAAAGTCGTTGATAAACACTAGGTAGAGAAAGGTTGAGAGCCCCCTCCCCTCCCCCTAGTCTCACACCCTTGGAAAATTGGGAACCAGTCGGAATTCTTCTAATTTATGACAACTGAACAGAAGGTACTTGTGTTGTAATCGCCAATGAGAGTCCAAATAGATCCTGTCACACTAAGATAATCATAATGTAATTTAAACACAAGACCGTGTTTCCAGATGGTATCGAAGGGGTTTTTTTGTTGTTTGAATCGTGAAAGGCAACAAAGACAGTACCCCCGTGTCCTATATAGGCTGTGAAAAAATTCTCTTGAAGATTGAATTGTTACACTTCCAAGTCTACGTTGGAAACCTTGTTGTTGTGGATTTGGAAACTTGATTAATTAATGGTAGTAATAGTATGTGCTCGTGAGTCCTTAGCATAAGAATTTTGTTTAAATACATGTTGTTTCGTAAGACAAGAGAGAAGGGCGATTGGTACATGTGTATGTAGCTGTCAGAAGATTTCTTGGGTTTGAGATTTTCTTTGTGAATAGGTATTGTCCTTTACTAATTTTCAATCTAAAGTTAAAAATTATTACATGACAATTTATAATTTGTTATGTAATAATTTTAAACTTTAGATTGAAAATTAGTAAAGGATATGCAGTTATATGGCAGCTTTTTCCAGATGGATGGAATCTTGCACATTTTGAATAATATATTGATACACGTGAACAATGAGGTTCCTCCGTTCTGAATACAATCAAAACTAGATGCCTTTCTGTGTTCTAGTTTCTTGAGAGCGTTTTAGATCTCAGTAGTTGTTAATTCTCCAGCTGATATGATTATTTGTAATTGCACGTTTAAAAATAGAGTATAGTTTGTGTGTGTTTTTATAAGTGAACTTCATAGTCAAAGATCGTAAAGTTATATGGGTCTACATTAAAAGCATCTGAATAGTAAAAACTGGCATGGAAGTCCCTCGATCTCCTACTATTTTATCACCAGGAATGTAAGTTATACAATACATGTACAAGGTTTGGCTAAGTGTTGTATGATAGAATATTGTTGTGTGCATGATGAAAAATACGCACCAAGTTTGTATTATGAGCGTTAGTGTTTGCGCTTAACTATAAGGTCTTCTATATCTGGCTTTTCTGATACTGTGAAATGCAATTTTTCTTTTACAAAATCCTTACCCCTTTCCTCATAAAACAAAAGTCAGATAGTGTGTGTAGTGATTCGATTCTATATGTACATAGTCTGGCAATAAATATATAAAACCATAAAAGTTCATGGAGTTCTCCGAGGATAATTTAGGCCTGTTTACTTCACCATTGAAACATTCTAGTCTTAAAACCTGAGGGTATACGAAATACTTTACGAGTAATACTGATACACATACTCTTATCATTTTCCCGAAATCGCGTAGTGCTGTGCAACAAAAAAAAAATAAAAATATAAAACTAACTTAAATTGAGTCATCATTCCAAACTTTTGTTTATTGATTTTATTAATTCTTTGTTAAACTTATATTTACATTCAGTGTATATTTCCCCTTATGTTTGCATTGGAAATCTGCGACGTTCAATTTCCTAAGAATACACTTTGCTAATTCATGCGCCATGAGCACAAATATAAACGTCACCACGTGTTTTGAATATATTTATTTTGTAAGATTAAATGAAACGTTCAACCTTACATAGCCAATTTGACATGTACTTTTGAAAAATAATCATTAAATTACATTAACTCCTTAATTAAAAAGATTTTTTATCTACAAAGTTTATGGCACTATATTTTTAGCCGTGGAAGCGTACTAAATTACATGTTAATATGGCTGTTCCATGTATGTTTCATATCCCTGACTGAGAGTATTTATAATGGCTTTACAGCGACAATGCACATATATTTCATCCAAAAAAAACATCAGTATGACTATAAATATAAGCACTGAATGCTTATTTTTGGTTGTCGTCGTTCTTATGACACACCAATGCGAAGCAGACAAATTATCATACCGCGCTAACGCGCGGTATTCAATTTGTCTGCACCGCATTGGTGTGTCGTAGGACCGACGACATCCAAAAATAAGCATTTAGTGCTTAAATAAATGAACTTTGACGAGCTAAGTAGATAATGATTCAGTCATAAAAATAACTGGCATTCATAAAGTTCAAAAACTGACACTATGAATGAAGATTTTAAATTGGTAGGTATATAGATTTAGAATCAATAGTTCTTTCAAGTATTGAACGTATGAAGATAAATATACATTTACAGAAACTTATCTTTAAAAGAAATGTAATAGATTTTATTTTCCAAATTTATGCTACATGTAATTTCAATTACAAAGACCGTATCCTGGTTCGCTACTATCAGGTCAAGCCAAGGATGCGATCAGCCTTGCACTTCGCCCACCTCCCAACTGCAGCCCCTCCTTGGAAAATTCTAATTTATTAAATTCACTAAACAAAGCTACTTATCAAGCCCATTGGCAAACATATTTATCCCCTGGAAACACCCCCCCCCCCCCTTTTAAAAAATATTCTTGATTCTGACTTCATGGTGTGTCATCGTTCACACGCGTGCGTTTTAAACCTGAAGAACAATGAAATTGATTTCAGCACTGATATTAGTTGGCTTCGTTCACCAAAAAAAAAAAGGGGGGGGGTCCGAACATTGGCTGACTAAGATACTACATTTACACAAGTAAATAGTAAATCACGTGTAACCTTTAAACACCAAACCACGTGGTCTCACTCTTGTAGCCATGGGAGACGAGACAGGAAGAAAAAACAATTTTTGGACTCGCCATGTTTGAATAAGGTGTGTATTTTTTTTTAAGACGTTAGGCCCTATATTGTTTAAAAGGGTCATCTAGATTTAAAGAATGCCTGCATGCTTGGTGAGACCATTGCCGCTCGTGATCAGCGCATAAAAATCAGGGGTACGAAAAGTCTCCGACGAGATTTTTGGTCCAAAAATGTGCATTTGTTTGGCGCTTTGTCTGTGGAGATCCACGTGTAGGAGTGGGTAATGTAAGCACTGATATTTTCAACAGTACATTTATTGCTAAAATCAGTTTCAACAGTACACATAGTCTCTGACATCCGACTTCATGTAAGATACTAGTATTGCAATCCAATGCAATGTTTTATCCTTTGCATGAATGGGGGCATGATCTTATAAGCAGAATGTGTGGTTAAATTGTCATATGCCTTAATACATAACACCCAAACATGTCGTATTTTCCGACATTATTTTCTATTCAGTAAATCCTCTCATATGAGCTGTTCTATGTACGTCTTCGGTGCCAGCATTTTTTTTTATGCCTGTAAAGTTTTTGTTTCTGTTTCTGTTTCGGAGATTGATCAGCTAGGACTAAGGTCCAATGACTAGTTTAGATCAAGATACTCAACAAATACTACTACTTGATTACGTGTTGTCTTTTAAAAGAGTCATTTAAATATAAGAAATGCCAGCATGCTTGCAGGGTGAGACCATTAATTGGCGCTGTTCTTTAAACTTATGAAATTCAATTGCCTGTCACGGAGACAGTGGCTAATCTGCCATCTTCCGGATAATCTTATACATTGTACATTGAAATACTTATTTGTGACAAGTCTCTATCCTTTCTTTTTGAAAATTATAACACGGAAATAATGGTAAATTTTATATTTATCAATATTAATTATTTACGCTGCAATAAAAATGCACGACGTTTTTATTTGGTCAATTGTTACGTCAAAGTCTCAACTGACGTCATCGTAAGACGTTGACTTCGACGTGGATAACGTCGATTTTGAAGAAGCGGCAAAATGATTAAAATACTTGTGAATATTATTCTAAGGATTCGTCTAATAAAAATATAAAAATATTTTTTATGATAAGTATTTTTAAAAATGAAAACGTTACATGACAAGCTGTATATTTGAACATTTTTCTCAACATTTGTGTTTTACGACAGTAATTAATGCCAATACCCTGCGCAGAGGGCGCAAAATTTTAAACCCGGAACCGACCTTAATTAAGGACGTTGGATCCTGCGATCAAAAGTCTTAAAGTATTTTTCTAAAGTATTTTTTAAAAATCTACACACATAGCTTAACCAAAATTCAAAACAAAATTTTGGGGTCTATATGCTTCATTTGGCGCTACGGTGTATTTAATATGACCTTTCTGCACTGAAAGTGCAGATTGCACATTAATCGCTTTTCCGTCTATATTTTATTATCGGAATGAACCATGGCATTAAATACAGATTTATTCTATTTAAAATAAATAAAATTAAAATTATCATAAAGAAAAATGTTACAATTTCTTTACCTAATTGATATTTTGACCTTTTAGCACTGATAAAACGCTATTTTTATCCATTACCAATTCAACATTTAATAAAAATTATTTAAAAGTCTCAAACTTTTTCTCAAATTATGATAAACTTGTCAGAAAAACCTTAAAATTTCAGAAAATGAAACAAAAAGTATGGGTCTATTATGTAAAATTTGAGATATGGCATGAAATATGCTGATTTTAGGCAAAAATTGGGATTCATTTTTCCTTGACTTTTATGAAATTTAAGTTAAATTTGCCAATATGTGTCGATAAAAATTGTAAAATAATGTTGTTCGTAACAAAATGAAGATATCCTAATGCACAAAATATCTGGAAATTTTGTTTGCACTGGAAATAAGGAAGCTAAAGTGACGGTACTCTAAAACAACTGAGTTATAAAAAATGTTCATTTTCATCTTAAAAACCTTCCGCTACAAAATATAGTCCCATAATAAACTCTGTAAATATGTAATTTTTTCTTTATTATTTTATTTAAGATAGTTTAATTGGCATTATAAAATTTGAATTTATGAGTAGAATCAATATATTATGCAAAAGTTATAATTGACTGTTTATAGTATCCCTTTTCTTAGTTTTAACTTGTATGTTGATCGAATTCAAAATTGACGCCTTTTGAATATTCGTATCAGTGCTATATTTGGAAGGGATTACCCAAAGTATGACGCAATTTATGTCAACTTCCGTCCACCCTTTAGACATTAATCGCAAATCCAAGGCAGTAGATGCAGATCGAGGGGGGATTTTTATTAATGACAGGTGTAATGCACCGTTTTGATGGAATTGACTGTAAGCTTAGATGTTGAAAGACCTATCGGGAGACGGAGAGGATCGCAAAATAATTTTACCGATAAGTTTCAAGCAAAACTTCCAGCTGAAGTGACAGCTTAAAATAAATCCAAGATGGCGGGGATGGGTACCTTGTGTATTATTAAATATAGGGTATTTATTTTTATTATGAGAAAAATATATATAACGTCAGGTGCCTGTGATTTGTAAATCCGAATAAGTAATCGTGTTGATGTGTGAACTTGAAATTGAATGTGTGTAATTCTGATAGTGTAAACTATTAAACTCGGGCACTTTAAGATTTGAATCATTTTCTTCGTATGATACATATTTTGCAGCTTTATTGTTTTATTAGTTAATTTAACCTTCAACTGTGCACACTTTCAATCCGTCGTTTCTGCATTTGTATCTTCATCTTCGGCAATAGCACATCTGACACGATACAAATTGACGACAAATGTACAGTCTACAAGTTTGACGAATTCTGACATTACCTTATATGGCAACTGCCTTGCTGCGGGAAAAGGAATGTCGTAATCGCTGGAATGGACGAAAATAAACAATATTCAGTTAAACGGTTGTACTAAGCTCTTAACGAACGACACCATTTTTCGGATCGAAATATTATTTTAAGAAAAATTATTGAGGTATGATAGAAACTGGACCAAACAAGAAGAAATGTATGTATGTAAAAATCGTTGCCGAGGTTACGAATGTGCTATTTATTCTTATGGTATTATACGACAAGGGTTAAAAAGAAATGCATATTTCTCTATAATAATTTGACATGTAATTTAATATAAGTTAATGCATACTATTTTCTAGTAATTAGACGAATCAAGAAATTTTTCTATGGGGGTGAATATATTTTGAGATGGTTGACGGTTTGTTATTGTCATTTTTTCATGCATATGGGGTTTCGATACAGACATGAGGACCCATGTAGTCCCATTGATTCTGAATTCTTAGTATTTTGAGAGAAAACTTTTATTTTTCTGAATTAGTTAGAATTAAATGAATCGCAAAGATTTGGTAATTTTCGTGGAAAATGCTTGTAGCTATTTATATACATGTCTGCTTTTTTATATTAACAGATTTAGTTGTGCAAGTGCAAGATAAATAATAAAACAATCTGAAACTGTTATAAAAAAAAAGTTTTATAGTTATTTATTAAAGCACAGCGTTTTGTTAAAAATTGAAAGATTTTGAAGAAATAATAAGGGTATACAAGTTTGTTTATGTTTTTGTTTTTTTGTTTTCTTCGAAAATTGGATTTCTGAAATTAAGGATCGGGATGGGTCAGACAAATTAGATCAAATATGAACTGGTAGAGTTTTAATTATAAAATATTTTAAAAAAGACTGTATTGACGGTAATTTTACAAAATCGAGTAGCTACTTTATGGTTAACAGTACATGTTCACAAGTGGCTGTAAAGCTCTCCGGAAAATTTTGATTAACCAACTTCACTAAGTGAGTCTGTATTGAACCGACATTAAGGACGCCATACTTATATCTCGTAATAAATGCATGAAATCAAAAATTTTGCCAATATTCATTTTATGGGCTTCTTTTTCTATATATTACCGACAAAATGGAACATTTAAAAAAATTAATTATACTTATTTTATCTTCACGACAGTCAACCTCATCTTTGGAGTTTTCATTTTTTAAGGGGGGGGGGGGGGGGAAGTGTCGCTATTTATGTCTCATATAAATCAAAATCTTAAAACCAATATTTTTTTTTCTTTTTCGGGGAGGGGGGTGAGTCTTGTCCCAACTTTGTGGTAGCGATAAGGATGCTTTTGGAAATATATTCTTTATTCAACCGAGCTCTTTACTTCAATTTGTTTCATGTACTCTAATAAAAATGCGTGTATATGTATTTATATTCAAACAGTCATTATATGTATTTTTCAAGATCTATGAAGATATATAAAGCCGATCGAATTCTTCACTCGTATCTTTTATACATTCTCGTGATAAAATGTACACCAAGCTCGTATATAATTTATTTTTCCGAAAAATCAGACTTCCTAAGAATTATCCAGAGATAATATGATTATTAATATTTTTCTTTATTTATTCCGTCCGCGCATTCCGACGATTACGGCATGCCCTTTTCTGCAGCTAGCCTTTTCTATCGGGGATGTCACTGTTTCCATGTATGGTCATGTCAAAATTCGACAAACTTGTAGACTTTACATTTGTCGATTTGTAAGATGTCAGATGTGTTATTTCCGAGGATGAAGATACAAATGCAGAAACTACGGATTGAGAGTGTGCAAGGTTACATTTACTAATGAAAACAATTAAGCTGCAAAATATTTTGAATTATAGAGCAGATTATTATCAATTACATTATTATCTGTTTATACTTGGTATGTGGTCATTTTGTAATAAAAAAAAAAGCTACACAATTTGACAGTGTGCGTGACTGTTTTTCTAGACTTCGATTCTGTGAGATATTTAAATCTTTTTATCATTAACTAGCACTACTGTCTTTAAAACATACTAAAAGTGCAATTTCTGATATTTACTGATATTGTGCTGTTATTGCTGAAAATTGCTGATATTTACTGAGTGTTTTACTGTTGTTACTGATAATTACTGTTGGTACTGATATTTACTAAAATTCACTTACTTGTTTTTTTGGGGGGGTGTTGAAATGAAAAAAAAAATCTTAATAGTTTGCATGTATAAGTTTAAAATTATCGGTTCTCAAAGTATATTCTCGGTAACTTTTCAGTAAATTTCAGTAGTTATCAGCAAAATCGTCTGTAAATATCAGTATAAATACCAACAGCAATTATCAGTAACAATAGTAAAATTATCAGTAAATATCAGCAATTCTCAACACTGACAGCACATTCTCAGTAAATTTAAGAAATTATCAGTAAAAATGGCACTTTAAGTATTTTTAAAGCCAGTAGTCTAGCAATTTAGCCGTGCATTAGTACTTAAATTAAAAAATGATAACATTGAGGGTCAATATTTACATTAACTAATGATATAAGAGAACAGGAGGCCAATAGGCCTTAACCGTCACCTGAGTAGCATATAATCCATACACAAAGTTGTCGAGGAGTCACATATATGCATTTAATTAAGTTTCATTTTGGAGTAGAATAATTATAAATTTGTAATGACGACCACCTCCCTGCCAGAGATCTTTCAAAAAGGACTATGAAACCTATAATTTTAGCGAAAAACGTAAAGATTATAATAGAGTGCATGACCTGATATTGAAAAGGTGCAAGATTCTGATAGAAATTTTTCCCCATATTTGTTAACTTTTAGGATAGGTTTTATGTGTATATGTTTTCATAGATAAACTAAAACTAGGTGGCTAGTGTTTTATCTAAAACAACCTCCCATCCCCCATCTTCATGGGCAGACAGAAACTCTCCCTGTGGGGATTTAACAAACAAACAAAAACTGCTTTAAAAGCAA
Source organism: Magallana hongkongensis (assembly GCA_016163765.1). Classification (NCBI taxonomy): domain Eukaryota; kingdom Metazoa; phylum Mollusca; class Bivalvia; order Ostreida; family Ostreidae; genus Magallana; species Magallana hongkongensis. The sequence continues at coordinate 66,729,790 of WFKH01011926.1, forward strand.
TAATGAGATACTCACTTCTCCTTTCCCAGCTTTTGAATATTCAGCCTTCATTAAAAATAAATAACCATGTGGCATTTATTCCAAACTCATTTTACATGTACACATTTATCAGTGATTTTAGTTAGCCAATTATTACTTTATTATTAACAAATCTATTTGTTTATTTAAAAAGTTCAAAAACTGTTTTTGTTTAATTTCAAATGATTAAATACTTGCATAACTCTTTTGATCATACAACTTTTTATTGATAATTACATTACATTTAATGATTAATTACTAAATATGAACAAGCAAAGGAAGATTCCATTTTGAAGAAACAAGGGAAAATAACTCCATTAACTGTTACTCACCCCCCTTCCCCCTCGAACTCTTTCCAAATGTTTTCACAATCTCTTAACTTTGATAGAAAGCTCCATTCCTACTCTATATTTGTGAGTTTACTCATTTCTTTTATTGAAATTCCTAAGCAGAATAAAATAGTAAGACAAATATATACCCCGCCCCCTCCCAGCTATAATCCTTGCTATACATGTAGGTGACATGAAATATTACTAAAGGTGACAGCTGAATGTTTTTTCTAAATATGCAGTCAGTTTTTATGCTGTATTCTATATTCTCAGTAGACGTTTTTTAAACATTATATATATTAACACAAAATTACCATTTTGGCCACACTCTGCATTAAGAACCCTTAATCTATACACTCTTTGAGTGTTTTGCCCAGCCCTAGATTCAATTCCCTACATTGGGATACATTATATTAACAATTTTGATTGAGAAACGGCTTTATGTTCTTTCTTTATATGCAATCAGTTTTAATTCAGTATCAGCTGAAGTAAAGAAGACGATTTTTTAAAACATTAAATGCATTTACACTACATGACTTCCCCCCCCCCCCCAGTCAGAACCCCTACCTCATGATATTCAGAATTTTGGTAGAGGGCTTCCTGGTAAACATAATTTTGAAGTCAGTTTTCCTTACAGGTGTGTGGAAATAGAGAACACATTTTCAAACATTATAGGCTTTAACACTATATGGCCATATTGCCCCCCCCCCCCCCCCCCCCCCCAGATCCTGAACCCCTGACCCAGGGCCCATGAATTTCACAACTTAGGTAGAGGAGTTAGTGGACATCATAACCATACATTCAGTCTTTTGCTCACATGTGTGGGAGTAAAAAAGAAGATTTTCTAAGTTTTAATACATTTTCACTATATGGCCTGAACCCTGACCCAGGGCCCATGAATATCACAATTTTCGTACAGGGCTTCATGGACATCATAACCGTGCATTTATTTTTTAACAAATATATATGGGAGTAGAGAAAAAGATTTCTTAAGTTTAATACATTTTTACACTATGCCCATATTGGCCCCACCCTAAAGCCTGAAACCCTAACCCAGGGGCCATGAATTTCACAATTTTGGTAGATGGCTTCATGGACACCATAACCATGGATTTAGTTTTTAACAAATATATATGGGAGTAGAGAAGAAGATTTTCTAAGATTTAATACATTTTTACTATATTGCCATATTGGCAACAAACTAAAGCCTGAACCATTGAACCAGTGGCCATGAATTTCACAATTTTATTAGGGGGATTCATGGACATCATAACCATGCATTCAGTTTTTTCCTTACATGCGTGGGAGTAGAGAAGAGTTTTGAAAATTTGGCTTTTTTGCATAGTTGACCCCCGACTGTGGCGCCCTGGAGGTGGTAGAGCCAATAATTTCACAATTTAGATTTCTCTTACCATAAAGATGCTTCACACCAAAATTGGCAACAATTGGCCTTGTAGTTTTCAAGTGGAAGTTAAAAATGTAAAATTGTTAACTGACGAAACACGACTCACACACAGACGACGCATGACGACTGACGAAAACAGATAGCAATAGGTCACTTGAGTTTTCTCAGGTGACCTAAAAACGTAAAATAAGTAGTACTACACCGTTGATCAATAATAATATAGTTTTTATTGCATTAGTGGTTGAACTGCATTTAGTAACATTTGATGATACTAAATGCTGTTCAACAATTAATGATGCAAATAGGTATGAAATAGTACTGTTATGAACAAGTGTTTGACAAATCATGCATGTGTGCATGTCCCTATATTTCTCTGTTGGCTGAGTGAATTAGATAGCTTATTTAAATAAAGACAATTCAAAATGCGTACATCGATAATTTAAAATTGTATTTTAAGTAATTTGACGTAGCTAATCCTTTCGGGGAGGGGGAGGGGGCATTTTAATGAAAAGTAAACATTACAGTGCACTTCCTTTGGTGATGATTTTTGTCCGGGAGGGGGTGTTACTGCGCAGGCTACACACAAACGTACTATACTCACAGTTTAAGTATTAAAAGATAGGAGCCCTGAGAAATACATCCTTCAGGTTTCATGTCACGTGACCAGTAAGTATTATAATTTGATGTTGAGCTCAAGCCACTTGCGCAAGGGGCAAGTGGGAATTCCCTGCGTCATTCGCGCGTCCAGAATCTTGCGAGTCTTCTTGTGGATAAATCAAATTGCTGCTGTAGATCCGCTTTATCACATTTGTTCCATCACTTCAACTTTGGCTGTAAATTAACTTCTGATTCGCATAAATGAATCTAAATTAGTGGGTTTTGATATATTAGAAGAGCCTAGATTTTATTTTTAAACTATCCAAATACAAGTATTGAGACAGAAAATATAAGTAATAATTTATTTATAAACAATGGATTGAATTGATTAGTTAAAAAGAAGTACATATATTATGATCAAATGAAAAATGTAGAATTAATTATCTTAATTCAAATATGAGACAATTCTTTTTAAAATGGCGACTATACAAATATATTATTGTTTTCAAATCATTTTTTTACAGAAAAAAGTTGTTGATATTTGGTTCGAGAGAATATGGCTCTTTCAAAATATGTTTCCACCCGGGAAACAACAAATCTTGCTCGTATTGCCCGGATAATCTTGGGACCCTGCACTGGTGTACTACAGGATATTCTCAGGAAGGAAATCGTACCAAACGCCCTATCACACAATGTTAAAACGTTTACTGCAAATTTTCCTAGAAACAAAACACCTCAAATTAACAAAAAGCAGGAACAGCTTATATATGGCGGGAATTACTTAGACTTTGACATCACATTGCTCTACGCTCTCTTTCGCAATGTATGCTCAATCCAACAACACACAAACCAATGGGGAAATTATCCTTGTCCAGGAGATAGGAGTGTGTCGGCAAACATAGAACGGATTCGTATTATACGAAACGAGTATTACGGACACGTTAAGGATTTTTCTCTCTCTGATGCAGATTTTGAGCAAAAGTGGAAAAATATTTTTCGAATTGTAAAAGAACTCGAAAGCTACTTAGGAACTGGAACCGACTACCAGGACGCCCTGACGGAATTAAAAACTTGCTTTATGGACCCGGATTTAGAAAAAGCATACAATGAAAAACTGTTACAGTTTGAAAACTTGGAGCTTGAATTTTCAAGTTTAAAAGGTAGCAATCAAGTTGTTTATACATTGATAATGGATAATAAAATATTATAGAAATATAGTGAATATATTTTTGTGATTCATGTGTTTTAAACCTCGTGTCTTTGGATTAATTTATAAAAGACTATGCAATGCCAATAGTTTAATTGATAGTGTTGCTTGATAGTAAAATAAAAATGGAAAATTTTGAATTTTCAAATATGTCGAGAAACGTAAATACAATTTGTAAACATTGCACATTTTTTTACAGTGGAAGTAGGAGAGATTAAAGAATTGAGCGATATTTTAGGTAAGACTATTTTAAATTAACACAAAGTTTATTTATACATCTATCTATAAAAACATAGAATTAAAGACCGGGGTTGGGGTATAAATAGCAGCCAATGAGTAAAATGGAGGAAATTTCACCTTTCTTGCCACCTTTCACTTCAGAGAAGAAATTTCTGAATTTAAACATTAATCAACAAAAATTTTTAAATAATTTTTGTTCCATAACTCAAGTCAACTGAAAGGCCTTTTTAGATGATAAAAGATAAATTATCCATGCTTTATTTCTCTTATAATTTTCATATAAAGTTTTGAAGTGAACCAGAAATTCAAATTTCCTCAGATTTGATTGACAGTTGCTTTTTGTTAACATTTCTGTTGTTAACAAACCACCTTCTCACTGTCTCTAATACACATGAAGGTAAAACATCCCTACGATGGTAAACTACGCCACGGAGTCTCGGATTTTGGTGCAAAATCTCAAGTTTTCGGCTTTTGTATCTAGGGTCTTGAAATACACCTCTGTGGAACAGCATAGTCCAAAAAAAAAATATATTTTTCTTTTCTTAGTGAACTATTCCGTCTGCTTGGGGGTTCACATTCCGATTTCCACCACATCTGACGGTTTCTTTCATTGGTTATACAGGGTCTGCATAAGCAATGGGGACATTCCTCAACACTGTTGTCCTGGGGGATGTGAAATGTCCGTTCAAAATTTTCCAACACATCACCATTCTCATCTAGTGTCTCATTAGCATTGTTCTGAATTCCTTCACCTGTTTCTTCTTCTAAATCCCAATTATCAAAGTCAAAAAACTGTATAATTGCTTCTCTTTGCTGTGAATTTACCCTCAGTGAAATTACACTTGGGTCTTCTTTTTCCGCCATTATATTTGTTACTGGGTATTTTGGAGGGAATTTTATAAGGGCAGAGGTAAAACAAAAGGAAATTTTAGTATTGGTACGTACTAAAATAATTCATATCAATTATTCACAGTTATTTTGTAAAGCATTGTTTGAATGTATTGGGAAAAAATCTTTTTCTATTATAAATAGAGTTCAGAAGTAAGTTTACTGCCAATAGTTTCATGGTAAATATCTCATTGTTATGAAAACACCTCTATGGCACCTCTCACAAGTTTGCTGATTTGGAGGCTGATTTATTGACATTTGGCGGGAGGGATTCCCCACTGAGCCAGGACTCATGTGCATTAGACTCTTCCAACAGAGCGCCCATGGGGGTTGATCATCTTTATTTTGACAGCATTTTTAAAAAAGTTTTACACATATCAAACTACATTCATGGAATAATTTCACAAGCATATTCAGAGTTATTAGATTTACCATTAATTGTGGATGTTTCACAGCAAGACTTTCACAACTCTAATAATGGCACAGCCCACTGAAATAGGATACTGAGGGTATATATGTATATATGTATATACATATCTATTATCATTTATTGCCATCCATAGCAAAATTAAAGTACATACTGTTATTATACTGAGTCTTTAATTTAAATCATGAAAGAAAGCAAACGAAAACGTCCCCCAACTTTTAAGTTGGAAATTCCAGCAAGTGCTGAAAAGAAGCAGGAAATGTTGCACAATCTCCAAAGTGTGAGAGAAGTTCTCGTAAGAAAATTGGGAAGACCCGTCAACAATACAGATATATTGGATGCTTGGGAGGGATTTCACTTCAGTTTCTTACAAAAGTGACCCTAAAGCCCCAAGAAGAAAAGTGGGTAAAAAGAACTACAAAAAACAAACATATCAGTTCAGAAATAACATTTGGAAAAGATACATTAAATCTGTGTTTTCAAAACGAAGGAAATAATGAAAATTAATCAGGTTCCTTGTGTTTATTTAATTCTCTTATCAGCACGTGCTTGTGGAATGCAGCTATCTATAAATAACTTCTCTCTGCAGTGTGATCAGTTCGGAGGTGTTTCCTGCTTCCTTATATGCTTAATTGCCGTTCGTGTGGATATTTTACTAGGTCAACCCCGGTCTTTAAACACAATTATCTGTCTTAGGAATGCTTTACAAAATTCTGTAGAAAATTTTATGCGCATGTCAAAATTAATTCTTGATAATTATTTTATGAGGATAATTTATTAGGAAAGAATTTTTCTGATTTTTTTAAACTTATCTTAGACAGTTTTTAATTTTACTTACAACTTTATAACTGTGACTAACAATTGACAGCAAAAGTTAAAGATGTTTCTCCTTAAAAATTATAATTATATTAGTGTTTTTTTAAAAATAGTACTTTACATTTTTGAAGGGTTTAGTCGTTACAGAGCTATATATAATCATTGAAACAATAAAAGAATACAAACTATTATGTAATTTATTTAACATATAGATCTTTTAATGTATATAATTTATAAGTTCCAAAAAATTTATGAGGTACATTGTATAAGTTGCTATTAGAAATTTTCACAACGCACAAATAAATGACGCTAATGATAAAAACTTTATGTGTAAAAATAACTTTATTTATCTGAATCACCTATGATAATAAGCACAGTGTACAAGTTAACTTAAAGAAAGTTGAAGCTAAGCTGCTTGTGAATAATTAACTAATGCATTCTTTTTCAGGGTTACAGCGTGATGCAGACATTTTTGAGCAGTGGCAGGAAGACAACAAATTGTTCATTTCAACAAAAGCGTGTGAAGAAGTAGAAAGGCTTACCAGAAGTCAAAATCTTGTGATTGTGGCGGGTAACTCGGGATCGGGAAAATCCGCCATCATTCAACATATTGCTCTGAAATATAGGAGTGAAGGTTGGGTCGTGAAGCTGGTCGATGAAGTAAAGGACATTCACAAATTTTATTCATCAGTATTAAAAAACAAAAGTATTTTTGTACTCAATGATCCAATTGGCAAAATGATTCTTGATGAAATAGCATATACTTCGTGGGAAAAACACGAAGATAGGTTGAAAATATATTTAAAGAAAATCAAACTTATCATGTCGTGCAGAAAATATATTCTTATTGATGACAGAATAAAAGGACTTTTAATGGATAGATCAAACGTAATAGATATCAACAATGACCGCTTTAAACTAGATAATAATGAAAAAAAAATGATTTTTAACATACATGCAAATGGGAAAAAATTATCAAAAAACGAATATGCTGAAATTAGAAAAATCGATGAATATTTTCCCTTACTGTGTAAAATGTATTTTTCCAAAAATAGAAAGCAACATGACCAAATGTTGACGTATTTTAAGGAGCCCATTGCATTCGTTGAAGATGAGATAAGAAGTTTCAGAACATCTTGCAAAGAAAAATATTGCGCTCTTGTTCTGCTTGCCTTGTTGAACACAGTTCTTAGCGTTAATGATTTAAGGCATAACGAGAACTCACGAAAATTGTTCAAAATTGCATTGGAGCTGTCTGGAATGCAAGAAAACACGCCACCGCATATTATTGGTGACGCTCTTGCAACTCTGAATGGTTATTTTGTCAAAAAGATAGGCAACACATATCAATTTTATCACGACTTTGTAATGGAAGTGACCACTCTTGTGTTTGGAACAGATTATCCAACAGATGCAATAAAATACGCCGATATTAGTTTTTTGAGGAAAAGAGTAAGAATTGAAAGCAGGAACGTCGAAAACGACAGGTTCACAATATATGTCGGAGACGAACACATGAATGATCTTGGAAAACGACTCTTTGCTGAACTTTTTGGAAATCGTTTCTTACATGTCGTTCTGAATCCTTGTTTAAAGAATGAGAATATAGCTAAAGTATTAATAAAAGAATTTACAGATCATCCAGAAAAAATTGAACTGTTACTGAAAAAGACGGAGCTACCAAAAGAAGAACAGGAAATAGATCAAGCTGAAAATATGTATTTTTCAAAACTTTCATTATTGAAACTGAAGAAAAGGTTATCGCCACTGTGTGCACTGGTTGTATTCTGCAATACACGTTTGTCCTTACATTGTTTAAAAGCTCTAAAGCAAATGCAAAAGGATATAACAGACAAGTCTTTATACTTTGCAGTTTGCTGCAACGGCTCTTTAGATTTGCTTCATTTGTTTTCGAAAGACCAGTTGAAAGGATATATGAGAAAGAAATGGGAAGGCTTTAGTCCTATCCATATAGTATCCATGTTCCACAATTTTGAAATTCTGCTTGATTTAATTCCTTTTGGGGTAGATGTAAATTCATCAGGTGAACGTAATAGTTGGACCCCTACAATGTTAGCAGCTGGAAACGATACAGTGGAAATCGAAGTGAATATCAATAATTCAAGTAAAACGAAGCGCAATAAAACGATAGAAATATTACTTAGAAATGGAGCAAACATTAATCTTTGCGAAGAAAGCGGAAAAAGTGCTCTTTATATCGCTTGCCAAAACGGACATGATAGCGCTGTACTACTTTTACTGAGAAATGGAGCTGACATAAATTTATGTGACAAAAACGGAGCAAGTCCTCTAATAACAGCATGTAATAACGGAAATTATAGCACAGTGCAACTATTACTGAGTAACGGAGCAAATACTGATTTGTGTTTTCAAAACGGTTTCAGTCCCCTCTTTATAGCTTGTCAGAATGGCCATGATAGCATCGTGGAGCTTTTACTGAGCAATGGAGCAGACATAAATTCATGTGACAAAAACGGAACCAGTCCTCTCCTTATAGCCAGCCAAAATGGGCACGATAGTTCTGTTGAACTCTTATTGAATAACTCAGCAGACATCGATCTTTGTGAAAAAAACGGGGCCAGCCCTCTGTCTGTAGCTTGTAAAAATGGACATGATAACATTGTGCGATCTTTACTGAGTAAGGGAGCAAGCATTAATTTATGTTTAAAAAACGGAGCCACTCCTCTCTTATTAGCTATCGAAGACGGACATGCCAACACAGTGCAAATTTTACTTAATAATGGAGCAGATATCAATTCATGTACAGACACTGGATGCAGTCCTTTATCAATAGCTTGTTTAAAAGGATATGACACCATTGTACAACACTTATTGTCCAATAGAGCAGACATTAATATATGTGACAAAAACCGAAGTAGTCCTTTATTGAAAGCTTGCTTTAGAGGATATGACAGCATTGTACAACAATTACTAAGTAATGGAGCAAACATTAATCTATGTGACAAAAAAGGATACAGTCCCTTATTTATAGCATGTGAAATCGGACATGAAAGCACTGTTCATCTTCTACTAAGCAATGGTGCAGACATTAACTTATGTTTGGATAATGGAGCCAGTCCTCTTTATATTGCTTGTGTGAAAGGATATGAAAGTATAGTGGAACTTTTATTAAGTAATGGAGCAGACACAAATTTGTGTGAAGGAACCGGAGCCAGTCCTCTGTTTGTTGCTTGCAAAAAAGGATTCTACAAAATAGCATGCCTTTTAGTAAGCAAAGGGGCAGATATAAATTTGTGTGAGAAAATCGGAGGTAGCCCTCTCTTTGTAGCTTGTCAAAATGAACATGAAAGCATTGTTAGACTTTTACTTAGCAAAGGTGCAGACATAAATCTATGTTTAAAGAATGGAACCAGTCCTCTCACTGTATCTTGCCATATAGGACAGAAGGATATTGTAAAAGTTTTATTAAGTAGTGGAGCAAATACAAATTTGTGTGAAGAAACCGGAATCAGTCCTCTCTATACAGCATGTATAAAAGGAGATGCTAGCACTGTACAACTTTTACTGTGTCATGGATCAGATATAAATTTATGTACGAAAAACAGAATCAGTCCTCTCTTTGTAGCTTGTGAAAACGGGCATGAAAGCATTGTGCAACTTTTACTATTCAATAGGGCAGATAGCAATTTATGTAAAGAGAATGGAGATAGTCCTCTCTATAGAGCTTGTGAAAAAGGATACGAGAACATTGTGCAACTTTTACTAAGAAATGGAGCAAATATTAATGCATGTTTGAACAACGGAGCCAGTCCTCTCTATATAGCGTGCCAAAACAGACATGATAGCATTGTACATCTTTTATTGAGCAATGGGGCATATATTAATCATTGACTAAAAAATGGAGCAAGTCCCCTCGTTGTAGCTTGTCAAAACGGACATAATAACATTGTTCAACTTTTATTAAGCGAAGGAGCAGACATAAATCTACGTGAGAAAATTACTGGAGCCAGTCCTATCCATATAGCTTGCGATAAAGGACATGACAGCATTGTACAACTTTTAATAAGAAATGGAGCGGATATAAATTCATGTTTGGAAAACGGATCTAGTCCTCTTAATATCGCATGTCAAAACGGACATACTTGCATTGTTCAACTTTTATTGAGCAAAGGAACAGACATAAATCTACGTGAGAAAATTACTGGAGCCAGTCCTATCCATAAAGCTTGCGATAAAGTTTATGACAACATTGTACAAATTCTACTAAGTAATATCACATATCTGATTTTGTTATATTCAGTAGTATATTCTCACATATATTAACGATTATTTAATTCTTAAAATGTTAGTTTTTTCTACAAATATTGACCAGTCAAAATAATTTTTTTTATGTTGACCGGGAAGAAATAATACCGTGAAGACATTGCCACTATTTCAATTAATCGCTTTTATTCTTTCATTCGTTGATTGTGACGTCATTAATTCTTCGCGACTCCAAAACAAAGTGATGTCATAATAGTCAATAAGTCAAGACAAGTAAACAACAGCCGCGCAATGCAACGATTTGCAGGAGAACAAAAGCACATTTGCGAATTATTTAAGAAATGAACTACCCATGTTATACGAGTATAACCTGGGTTGGGGGAGTTTACGCTTTATAATTCGCGATGCGGACTATAAGAAGCGTAAATTGCTCCAACCTAGGTTATAAGAGTATACCTTGTGTAGATATTGAGTTCATCTCTTATAATTTAATTTTCTGTAATTAACTGTTCAAATTGAGTGCGTTTTACTTAAAATGATATTAATCTTTTCAAAATTCAAACGTACATGTAACGTCAAGCGGAATAGGACGTTTTTACATTGATGCATTGTGACGTGCCTTGTGACGTGCAAACCAAGTTTTACAAATTTAACTTAATTTTTCTATCCAATCTAATGCTGCGTTACAACCAGAATTAATTATTTAGGAGTAAATCAGGTAGAACATCTGTAGTGTTATTCCCATGAGCGGCGAAAGTCATTAGAAACTGTCGGAGGTATTTAGAAAATAGAGGAAGCGCTCAATCGAACTAGTGAATTCTATATTGAGCTTAGAAAAGAACGGCTCTTTGTTTTCAAACTCTCTCTGGATATTTGGAAACAAAGACAAATGTTGACTCTTTTTTCGGGTATAATGTTAGTTTCCTTAGAACGAAAGAGTTACCATCCGCTTTGCGTCGGGCAATAGTTTGTTCCTCGGGGGCTAACATAATCAATGTTTCCTCAAACCAGTCAATATTTTTATAATATTGATATCATCCTATTTCTCTGTATGTCTGTTCGTTTCTCATGTTTTTCGTTCTAAAGATACCTTTCTAAACACTTAGTCTTTTAGTGTGCCTCATCCGATAAGTAAGACTGAAACCATTTAAGTAAATATCCATGAAAAAAAAAAAAGATAAATCCTAAGAAAGAAATGTTTTCTTAAAGGACATGCTGGGAATTCCGTATGTGTAGGGATTTCTAAAAATCTTACAGGATTTTTTTCTTAAATGATAAAAAAGAAAAATGATAACACTATTTCCTACAGTAATTTATTTTAGACAGGTAGTTTTACTTTAAGAAATTTAGTTTTACCACCCGATATCAAAATCCTTTCGGAGTTTGTTCAAATCCCATAGATTCGCCACATATCATTCACATAAACTGAACAAAAAAAACAACAACAAATGTATAGCATAAATAATTTGTTTTCAATTTATTTAAAATCAAAGGATCATAACAGTGTTTGGTTATGATAACAAGGCACCAATGTTTGACAATATTCTTTTGTAAAAAGTCACTTTTAGAAAGAGACGGGCTTAGAACACTCTTCTGATTTACCATGGGGTCAGAATGGAATTTCACAAGTCAGTACCGTGTGTGGCCACTACCTGCATTCAATACTGCGACACACCTTCTATGCATAGAAGATACATATCGTTGAATTACATGCCCCGGGATATTATTCCATTCCTCCTCTTGTGCTGTTGCCAGTTGCAAGAGATTCTGAGGCTGGGGTCTGCGCATCCTTACTCTCATACCTAACTCGTCCCAAACGTGTTCGATTGGCGAGAGATACGAAGATTTTGAGGGCCAGTCTAGCATGACAACGTTGTTCTGGTTTAGGAATTCTTTTGTTGCTCGAGCCGTGTGAGCTGTTACGTTGTTCTGTTGGAATGTTAGACCAGGGTCATTGGTGCGCAGATATGGCAGTACAACGGGGGAGAGAATTTCATCTCTTTATCTTTGGGATGTTAAGGTACCGTTCACTACAACAAGTCTTGTTCGGTTTCCACCACAAATTACTCCCCAAACCATTACACTACCACCACCAAATCTGTCTACTTCTGTCACACAGCAACCAGCAAAACGCTCTCCACGTCTTCTCCAGACACGGGTTCTTCCATCGGCAAACTTCAAACTAAAACGAGACTCGTCACTAAAGAGAACTCTAGACCAGTCTTGCACCCGAGAGCGCAAATGGTGCCGCGCCCAGTTCCGTCTGGAGGTCTTGTGTCGATCTGCCAGCTCTGTTCCTTTGTACGGTCTACGGGCTTTCAAACCGCAACGCTTCAGTCTGTTTCGTACCGTCTGAGAGCTAATCCTCCTCCCTAAATCATTTTGAGCTGAATCTACCGCCGTTAAAAATCTGTTTCTCAGATGAAGCAACCGAATTTGACGGTCCTCCCTAGGGGTGGTTACTCTAGGTCTTCCACTGCGGGGCCGGTCATCGGTAGATCCAGTGGTCTGGAAACGTCTCCAAAGAAGGCTGATCGTATTCTGAGACGTTCCGACTGTGGCTGCTACAGCGTTTTGGGACATGCCTGCTTGGAGCATCCCAACGCAGCGTTCACGGTTTTCTTTGGACAATCGGGGCATTTCAAAAATCGCATTTAATGAACTAAATTTTTGATTTTCTTTTTTGACAGACAGCAAAGATTTTCTTTTCAAAGAATTTCGCGGATACACGTGGTCAAACTGTGTGTAGCACGGGCTTCTACCCATTGTACTCACCGTTACGGTTGAATAATTAGGACTTTTTCATCACAATAGAATGTAGTTTAACTCTGTTATATAGGACATTTATTGTCAAAAATTTTGTTCGAACGAAAGTAAAACAATTGTACACATACATATATACCTTTCTTTTTTTGTTCAGTATATGTGATTCATATTTTTTGAATTTAAGATTGTTCAATAAAACTGAGAATGAAATGAAGATATACACTTAAAATACCCCATAAATATATATAGTATACTTAGTCTTATTGATGAATGTTGAAAAAATCTTTTAAAGGGAATAATTATATTTCTATATCTTACATTATATGGTTTGAAAAAGAAGACAAAGTATTTGTGATATCTATTCCTATATATTTTATTACCATAAAAATAGTTTAAATATCTTTATGAAAACAAAATATAACAAACAATATTAATTTTTTTTCTCTCTTAAGTTTATTGATAAGATATTTTTATATATGCATCTATTTTGTCTATAAAGATTATTTCTTAATAAGCATCTACCTAATTTTAAATGTCAACTAAACCATTTATTCTATATGATAAGTCAGTAAGTGGATTTTATACTTTTTCATTTAATTAGGAGAGGACTTATATCTATACTTTCTATCTGCGGAACACACCGTACAAGTAAACCATATCAATCATATGCTGAGTAAAAATACCAAATAACATTGAAGTGTAGATTACAGAATTGAAATTAAGGACATGCATGCATGTTCAGTGCTTCTCTAAAAATCTCTGAACTGAACTACTGAGACCTGTTTTCTTGTTTGTCTGCTTGCTGTCCATGACCATGCACTGGAATAATGGACAGAATCTTCTTAAAATAGATCTCTCTCAATTTTATCAGTATCTCCTTGGTTGCGGACTATCTTTGGAATATATGTTTGATCCCTCTAAATTACGATAAAAAGAAGAAAAACTATTGCGATTTGTGATGTACAATAGTCCGTACATCTAATCAACTTTATTATTAATAAAAAATAAAGCAATTTGCCTGAATGATAACACAAGCTAGACTACTTCATTAGTTTCTTTTCAATGACTTGTGCGTGTGCTCATTTAAACTTTTAATAAGTCGACTTAAATTTACTTGAGATTGAATGAAAAGCAGATTAGATTCTAATATCAATCATTTAATGCTTACCTTAAAAATAAAGTATGGACCAATAAATCAAAGAATAAGTATTTTTAGAGTGTTGGCATTAATCAGAAAAAAATTATTAGACATAATGGACTCAGGGTGTATTTTTACTTATCATAATCGGGTGAATGTAAATAAAAAAAATAAAACGCAAAATTTATTTAAAACATCTCAAAGTATTCACATTAAAAATACTACAAATGAATGTTTCTGGTACAATAAAACACAAATGTTATGTTCATAACACTTGTGTTTCAAAGTGACCATTTTCATAATCCAAAATAATAAAATTGAGGTCAATATTAATGAAAAATGTTTAAATTGTGGATGCACTACAAAATATTATTACTGAAAATGTGTAAATGTTTTGCATTAATTATAAATGCAAGTTATAATTATGATGTATACATTTAAAAAAGAAAAGTATTTTACCATTTTATAAAAAAAATCATTATATAATTCTGTAAACGTTGCTTTTATTTCTCTGTCCATTACAACCAACTTCTGTGTTATGCGAGTCATCAAATAGGCTTTGTTACAGCTGATCTTCTATGTTTTGTTTCCTTTCAAAACAAAATTAAAAATGCTAAGCACCATCAATTCTATAACTGATCTAGCAGGAGATATGTAGCTCAAAGGGAGAAATTATGTTGTCATTCCTTAATTCAACATGTTTCTCTTTCCGATGTCGATTACAGTGTTTCAGTATAGGCATGAGGCAAGTGAATCGATAAATAATAATTTACGAATTTTATGAATTTATATGTAGCTGTATAGAATGCTAATCCTTATTTACCCGTATGATTTATCGGCTTTGTTCTCTACTTTTAATTTTGATGTGTCTTGTTTATTTAACACTGACTAATAGCGCCCTCGGTCGATATATTCCATTATCTTCGGTCAATATCTGTCATCCTTGGTCATTTCAAATGCATATAGACCTACATTGAGTCCATATTTGTATATTATTAACTAGTTTAATCGTAAATCGGGATTGCAACTTGGACGGTCGAGATTCTCAAGAAACGGTAGAAAATATTAATTGATTTTAAATATTATTACGATAAAGATCGAGTATCTTTAAGTCATTGACTCCAATAGCAATACATATTATGTATATTGCGATAATTATATTTATTGATATTTCATTAGTATTGCATTGTTTTGCTAATATACTTATAAAAGCAATTTACACTGACAGCCGTTAATTAGATAAATTTTTATTAATTCATTTTTTTTTAATTCAATTTTTTTTTAAATTTTATATAAAAGAAAGAACAGGAGAGACCTACAGACTTGAACCAATAGCATCAGAAAACCTAAAAGATCTATTTAACTCCTTTAACGTGGAGTTTCCAGATGATCCTCTCGGTGAATCATTCGTTCGGGAAATATTAGAGAATGAAATTCTTCAAGAGTTAGTAAAAACAATCCATTTTCTTTCGAATGGGATTGTGCTTACTACGGACATCTACAATAGATATAAAAAATCATCAGTTGAAGTTTTTGTCTTTGAAATAGATGTTGTTAATGATGGTGATCAGATTATTAAGGTATACTTAATATACTACTGTACTTAACCATGTACCATGTACATGTACTTAAAGGACATATCGCATGTTTTTCAATTTTCGGAATTTTTTAAATAAAATCATTCTATACTCATTAAAAATGAAGTTTATTATCGTTTACACAAAATAATCTGACTAATTCGTTAGTTTGAAGGCGATGAAATTCAAATGTCGCGATATGCATATTTTCTCTCTCGATCTACCCGCCATTATGTGTGACGTCACATGTGACCTCGAGCGAGAAGGTGCTGTTAGCCGTCTATGTAATTGGATTAGATTTAAACGACAATTAAACTAATTATCACCTATGAAATTGCCGATAACGGGACATGATGGTGTTTTACGTCTCCTGCGGGTGTTCTAGCCGTCAAAAATGGGGATTTGGACTGTTGTTTTTTTAGTTTCCCTTACGAAAGTAAGCGGAAATCATGTACCAAACAGGGGCCTATCTGTCGACGAGAGATTTATAAATAAACATTTAATAAATATATTACTAGTTATATGGTATATTTTTGTGATAGTAGTTTCATAAACAAATCGTATTTATTTTTCAAAGAGAAAAATAGAAGTTTATGAACAGTCTGTGTACAAAACGCACGTTCATCGGAGGAAAATAATAAGAGAGGACGCCATTTTGGAAAACGCCTCGCTTCATTAGCTGTTTTCTTATTGATATTGTTAAAATACAGTATACATATATGTATGCATACGTTTTGTATAAATGATTTCTTCATTATAGCTCACCTCCGCAGAAATCATAAGTACGGTATGTGAGATTTCTGCGAGTTTTTTTTCTTGTGGGAGAAGTCAAGGAGTTGTTGATATTGAATGTTTACACGAGAAATAGACAAAGTTTTTTAATGTACATTTTTACGTAAATAGATAAAAAACGGAGCTATGCATGGGATCTTAGAGAAGAAAACAATAATTAAGGAAAACGTTTTTTCCTGCTATATATATTTATATATACAGTGTAATATGAAGTAAAGAACCTTAGAAAGTTGTGACCAGTTACGGCCGAAGAAACAAACTTCTTATGCACCACTGTTTTACAACAGTGAACATTCCGAGTCGTAAAGAACGCCCAAAAACAGAATTATTGCAGATTTCAATAAAATAAACACCTGTTACCAATTTTTTTTTAGCAAAATTTCTTACTAAGTTGTGTTTACCATGTTTACACGTCGATCAATTTGATCGTTATTGCCGAGTTCATCGTTACTTCTTCGAGTATAACATCGTTTTTTACCCGTACTTGTGGCTAAAACATGTACGACTGAATAATAAGATTCTTTTGATTTATTCAACATGAAAAAAACCCCATCGTACATGGTGAAAAAATGTCTCAGATTTAAAGAATATATTGCTAATCCTACAATTTGTTTAAAATCAGCTGTTCGAAGAAGGTCGCATGTGACGTCACCGTACCACGTGACACGCTATCTATTTAACGAGTTTTTATACGATCGGGGCAATGATTTAAATTGATATTATGGCTAATTACCTCTTTTATACAGCTAACAAACTGTCAGAAGTAATTAATATATACACAAGGAAGGCAAAATATGTAAAATGTCCCATAGTTTAGAAACATGCGATATGTCCTTTAATATGATAAAATAAGAAAAGAATCTGTGTTTACTCTTCATAACCAATTTAGATTTTTAAAGCAATTAAGTAATTAAATATGATACCTGGTATTAAATGATATATGTTACGACACGCACATGAATGTTTGAAACTAATATTTCGTTATTTTTTATATGCTCTAGGATGAATCCCCACATAAGTTGGAGAGGTTCCTTAACTGGGAAGAAGATAACCTTACCAGAATCATCTTAATTACGAGCAAATATATATCAGTCGTTCAGGCAAAACTGATAGTTTTCCAAAAATACAAACATGTTATCAAAGGGAAAATATCTTCTTACAGCATGTCTTCGACGAATTTGATGAAGTTGCAAAACTAGTTGCCAATCAGCGATTATCGTCGTTTTCTACTTTTGTTAATTTAGTTTTGAGGTGTTTTACAACGGACCTTTATGAAATTATCACTGAATACACTGATGAATTGTTGACACCAGAGAAAATAAAACAATTGTTTTTAAAAGTTTTAGAAGACGTTAATCCAAAGGGCAATGAAAGGTAAGTTACATTTCGTAGTATCTATGAATGAAATAACACCCCCCCCCCATTACATACATTCAGGTTATGTATTTGCAACACACCGTCTACCTATCGTAAACATTTCATAGTCATATCTCTGATAGTTTCTGAGATCCGCTCTGCATAAATTGGACCGTAAAATATTACAATGAAAATAATGAATAAAAATCCCTAATTCCGTCATAAAAGGGTGTGGCAATGTTTTTTTAAAAAAAAAAAAATAGGTATTGTTACGATCAACAACTTTGCTTCTATAAAGCATTACAAAATCTTTATCGTTTTTAAGTTATTTGTAATGTACTTTACGAGTCTGTTTACCCCTAATTAAAGGCGCTAGCCCCTTTTTCTTGATTTCATAAGTAAGGTCTAACAAATACTTACATTTTTTTGTTCTTCAACCCATCTTAGATTGTTATATTGTTATATATATTATATCATACTTTATGAAATGATATCATAATACATCATACACTATCATGTTTTATGATACAATATCGTATTGTATGTTACAATATAATCTAATATCATAGCATACATTCTCATAGCATATGATACAATAATATTATAGCATTACATTAAATACTATTAGACTATATGCTGAATCAAATTACAAATTATTATATAGTAACATAAGCTAAAATATTGTGTGGTGTGGTAGTGTATTCATTAATATTGTATTTATATTATATGATATTATATGATAACCACGCTACAATATCCAATATTTTGATGTAAAATATTATTAATAATGATTTCAATATACATATATGATCAAGGTGGTCTCGAAAAAGTTTTGCCTCGTCTCAGTGAACTCTATAATATGTGATTATCTATGTTTATATGACCATAAACATTTAAAATGATACCATATTTCTTTGTACAGGCATCATACTTTCAACATAAAAATTGATGAAAATCTATTTCAGAAATTGGGGTCAATGTGTTGCCGATTTCATCTATAAGAAAATTTTTGGAAGAGGAGAACTAGTATGTGCTGATGCATGGGGTGAAATTTCGACTATCTGTCAGAAAACAATAGAAGACTTAAATATCATTCTTATGAAACTTGAAGAATTTCAAACTAATATCCTTTCGGTCGATCAAAACAAACGTAAGAATTCAATTTATTTGTATTTTATCTATTTAAGAGCCACTCCATACAAGAATGGTACAATACAAATACATTTAAAAAAAAAAACCCCAACACCCTGCGTTGTATGGTTAAAAGATCATTTTAAATAATCGTCATCCTGAAATTCATTCACAAAATTGATAACTAAAATATTGTTTTAGCTAAAGAAGTGATTTAAAAATGTCTTATGTAGATCAGAAATCTTATTGAAAATATTTCTTAGTACATAAAAAAGAATATTTGAAATAAAGCTTAATAAATTACATATATTTTACACAAATTTGTCTATCGTGAGTTGAAAGGCACAGTGTATTGGCTATTCAAATAAAGTACACTAAAGCAATAACTATTTTTTAACAACATTAGAACTCTTTTTCATCAATAAAAAATTATTTTGGTGTTATATGTCAACAAGGGATAATAAAAAACCGTTAACGTTGTAGTTTATTGCCCTTATTGAAGAAATTGCCGCTAAATTGCGTACCAAATATAATTGTGAGCTCTGTATATTCCTCATAAGCTGGCGATTCTCGTTCATAAACTTTTGACCGACCCTTGGGAGTACCTAACATAAGCATTGTAAATATTAAGATATGAGAGGTAAATTTTGCGGAAAAAATCTTTACCATGCCTCTTTAAGGGGAAACAGGGCGTTGCAGTGTAAAATTAGTTGTCACTGATTTTGCTTTTTTAAACACATTAACAATAAAATGTCTTCCACAGCATATATCGTTCTCATGACTACTTTCTTACCTTGCAAGGGATATATTATCATTGGATTTTTCCCACTTTTCTGGCATTTTTTTGTTGTTGACAATTTCAATTGTCTGCAATAATTATTTTATTTGATGAAATTATTTGCAAATTATATTCATTAATTTTAAGAACGGAACAAATTTCAAAATTATTAACATCATTGGCTTTTTTACATAGCACTATTATAATTATATCAAAGTATTGCTTAAAGCAGCACTTTTGAGGTTTTGATTCTAAATTTGAATAGAATGGGATGGCACATAAAACAGTTATCAATGAATTTTTTTCTTCTAATTTTTATATATCAACCGTAGTATCTTCGTTATAACTTATAAAATGTTCATGGCCACTTTCTTGGCATTCAAGGGAGATACTACAATAGGAATCAGCCCTACCCCTAATTCTGGAGTTATGACTTTTTGTGACAATTTCTGTTTTGAACCATCAAAAAAGTAATACATTTTTTAAATTTATTAATTAACACAAACATAATAATACTCAGAATATACATTTGATTACATTAAAAGTTTATGAATTTCTAAAATTGAAAATGTTATTTTTTTCTCAACTCATGTCATAAAAATGATTACTTTAGAACTTACAGTACGGGAAAAAGACTATCAAATCATGTTTGACGTCATAATGGATAAATGACATCACATCATCATGCAATCAGATCAATTATGGCTTCATAATAGAGTTAGCACATCGAAACATCATTGCAATAATAGTCACGTGATCAGTGTCCTGTTCCCCCTTAAGATAAATTCCATATAAGCAACAAAATTCGTTTGCCACTCATAGTCACCGATTTTCGTCATACTTTACAGTTTTATAGACTTTGATGGATAGAAAAGATTAACACCATTTATTTGTTGCTATGTGGCCTCGTTGTCATGTTAACAGAGGGTAAAGATAACAACATGGCATTTCAAAGCTTATTTGAGAATATACTTTGAGGAACGGCAACAATTTGGGGCTTTCAGGGTAAATATCTTATAAACAAAATTGGGATTTTTTCAAGAGGAAGAAATCTTTAGAGAAATCATATTTTCAAACTGTTCCATGGTAACACACCATACATTAAAATTTGAATTCTTTATTTAATTTGAAATTAAGATGCCTATCAAGAAATTTTTTTTGCACATTATTACAACTACGATCAAGAATTTGAATAGGAAACTGAGAACTTTTGAAATGGTAACAAGCTGCGAAATGAGGTAAATTCTTATATTCTAGAGCATTTTGTAAATGCGTTTTATCCAT
>WFKH01011926.1:66754888-66765006 GCA_016163765.1 Magallana hongkongensis
ATATATATATATATATATATATATATATATATATATATACACTCAGATACATGAGAACTGTTCTGGACTATTTTCTTTAACGTATCGGCTTGAAGCTGCGGGTGACAATGATCTAATAGACGGTGCCACGTGACCATCTTATTTCAAATTTTAAATCTCTTCACGGACTGAGTTTTTGTACATTGTTGTTTATTTCTCAAACAAACATTGTCTTTTCGCGGAGTTTGTGCTTTTTTAATTTCGAAAGAATAGAAAATTATTTGTTTCATCACCTGTTTTGTTTTCTTCATATACATAACACCAGCTTTCACTTATCACTTCTTCTTCTCTTCACTAGAAATAATACAGTTTGTTGTGTACTGAATTCATCATTAGAAACACCCAAATAGTTGTTTGTTTTGAATGTTTTCAGATAAGGACGCATTGGATGTTATAAACACAGACGATTTAACTTATACCGAAATGGTAAAGAAAACAGGAAGATCAACGGGAACAACATATGGTTATCTTATTGAGGACGTTATGTTTGCTACAGTTGAATACCCTCCGCTTCTGGAACTATTATTGAGTTCCCAGAACTCTATGTTGTTAAAGACAAACCAGAAACACAACCGTTCTTTAGAAAAGGAGATTCTGGCGCTGGTGTGTTCGTTATGGGAAATCAAGATAAACCCTTAGAAATTGGAATTGCTTTTTCAGAACAATCGTCAGAGACGTATGTGTGTAAGATTAATGAGATTGTGAAACACCTTGGACTAACAATAGTAAAGTATCGTGGAGAAAAACAATATCAAGCATCGCCTAGCACACAATAAAAAACGGCAAATGAATAAATGATATGCATATATAGAAATTTTCGAATTCAACATTTGGATTTCTTTATTTCATAACGCTAAGTTTTCGTCTATTTGTAGAATTAATTAGATAAATATATAGATGACAATGCATATATATGAATTAGATTATCGGATAGTTATCTTCCTAAAATAATATGGTACAGTCATACTAAACCTAATTTATTTATCGCGTATAATTCAAATCTCATGGGTTTGAGAGAAACTGGTTTGTCGTTTTGTGATACTTGGTTTAGAAAAACAAATTATTACCACAACTCTTCTTTTCTAAATCAAAAACAATATATATATTTCCTTTATCGCTCAAAAAGTTCGTGATTTAAATGTTGGTTATTAGCTTCAAAATTAACTCTTATTTTAAATTGTTTGAGTTGCATGTTGATGTGTTTAAAGCACAGATGCTTTCTAAGTTCAAGAGATATTTCTACAATAACGTTAAAACTTATGTGCATTGAACATGAACAACTCCTCAAACTCCTAATCTGATAGTTTCATAAATTAAGAACTAAAAAAGCACTTTTCATTTCCATATTTTCATAATATTTACTGCATCACAGACATAAAATAATGTTTATTACTAACTGTTTGTGTTAAGACATAATATATGTGTTTAGCTTGTCTGTTTTGAAAGTGTTTAGTTATGATTTCATTATTGATTTTTGATAATCCACTCAATGTATTTAAAGCTTATGTGAAGTATGTATAGTATAATTTGAGAATATAGTTGCTGAATATATGAAGGAGAAAACTCATATGTTACCCTATGTATGCTGTAAACTTATTATATTCAGCGTGTACGATATTTGGCGGAAAATGATTATTCAGCAAGTTAGCGTGGATTTGAATTGGCGTTTTTCTCAATGTGCTCATTTTAATACATACATGACTGGCATTTAGCGATGTACTTGAATTAGCGGAAGCAACTTTCCGCCAAAAAAGCTAAAAAGAATACACAGCCAAATGTGATACGTTTACAGTATATGTTACAAATAATATGTGTAACTAGGCATTGTATGGTTTACTGTTTGGTCTAAAGATTTAGACATACGATAATTTGTAGTCGGTATAATATTGACGTGTATTGAATGCTGAAAAAAGTATTTTCAGTATAATTTAATTTCCCTACCTGCGTTTATTTACGATGTTTTAAGCGATACAAACAAATCATAACCAATACTGTTATTAAGTTATTTTAAAGTTAGCCAAGGAGAAGTTATGACAAATTGCAATTGTGTAAAAAGATGATATGTGTACATTGTTCTTTTTCAAATATTTTATTGAAGTAAGAATGTTTGCTATATCTGAATAGCATATTGATTTGCAATCTAGCAAGTACTACCTGTTTTGTATGTATGTGTGGTTAATTATATGATACTTTCCTGAAATAATTGAAAATAATTATTAATTGTCAATAATATTTATGTAGTTAAAATTAAACAAAAAGACGCAAAATTTCCTAAATATGCGCATTCTGTTTTGAAGTGAAAATCAAAATCTATTTTTTTTTTAAAGTTATTGATACATTCCAATGGAAAAATTTTGTTTAGTCATGCAAGCTTTTTGGAAAGCTATTACTTGGTATAACTTTATATAGTTAAGATAAGAGCAATGTAATATCCTTGCGGATTCGCGGGACTCATGTCTGTACAATTATATTAAGTTAAAAGTTATATAAGTTTTTAAAAGCGTAACCATGTAGTCCAATCACGTGTTGTACAACAGATCATTTAATCCGCGAACTCCGTACGCTCATTTTGCGGAAGAACAGCGCTGATCAGACAACAAACACACAAATCGCAACTTCTCGGACTATCCGGCAGTATTCAATTTGTCTGCACCGCATTGGTGTGTCATAGGATCGACGACATCCAAAAATAAGCATTCAATGCTTTAAAAAATCTCCGCACAACCATCGTACAAGTATTCAGCATTTCCAATCATGTGACCGCTACTCGATCTTCTACTGCCCGAATGTTTTAAGATCTCCTACCTAAAAATAAACAAAACTTGGTACGAGAAATTCACACATATATTTCCATAATTATAATTTGGGAGAATGTTATTCAAATAAAATAAATACAAACAGCAATGAAGTTGCTCTTACAATGCAAACGAGCATACTGTCATGCTGTAAATTTTGAATTTACCGGGTTGCAGTAAATACAAAATTTACATCATGACAACTCATGTTGTAAATTTTGTATTTACTGCCACCCGGTAAATTCAAAATTTACAACATGACAATACAAAAGAGGTTAAAAGCTTCTACGGGCTGAATCTAAACAAAACAAAACTTGTTTGAAAATTCACATGAACATCCTAAATATTAATCAATGAAACCGTCAATTCCTTCCATGTTTGATCAGTGACATTTTTTTCATCATGCCAGCACCTACTGCAAACATGCGTATGTATATGTAATTAATAATTGACATATACAAATGCATGTATGTGAACGCAATAGGTATGAATCAATATAATACAAACATTCAAGGGAGGGTGTGATATTTACGTTCAATAAATGATTACTCTGTGTTTTAAAGTTGTCCCCAATAATGGTTTTAAGCTGCGTCACGCTTAGAGAATATTTTTTTTTTTTCAAATTTTATTTTACCCAGTTTCTTCAGAGTACACCTGACCTAACTAAATTAATACATTCAAGTTGCACACAAAAAGGGTTCCCATGTGTTATAATATCGTTGTAAAAAAGAAACATAGAGAAATTCTCTCTCTCTCTCTCTCTCTCTCTCTCTCTCTCTCTCTCTCAGTCTCTTTCACGAACATGTTTGACAAAACCATACACTCAAGGTAAGAAATAAAAAAGTTTCCTTCAAGGAAAATCAATGCTTATATATAATGCACTTAATTTTTAACAATTAATAAGAGGATATTTAATTTTTTTTTTACACTAATTTGTATGTTAACCGAATTAATTCTCACAGGCTATTCATAAGACAGGTTGATCAGACAAAGTGTTGATATCGTTTTTGTGTGCTGAAATATGTTGCGAAAATCGTCAAAGTCTCAACAGTAATTGATAGAAGTAAATACAAAAAACTAAATTTATCATGAAAAAATTAGTAAATATCAATCTGAAATTAAAATGCTAGTCCATTTCCATATGGATCTATGGATTTCGACTTTACCTGTATCGGCCAAAATGTCTGCATAAACCCCTGTATATTCTGATAGTTTTCTCTTATTTTATTTCGAGCTGTTTCCCTTAAAATTAACCCAACCATGGGCTATATAAGCACATGCTGGGTTTGTGTGCTATTATAGTCACTTGTTAAGGTACCCCACTACACCTAGACTTATACTTGTTAAGACACTATGTCACAAGATGGCGATTGAAATGTTTTGTTAAATTGTTTTTATTAACCTAAATAGCGGAATATCGCCATAGCTCAGTGGTTAAAGTATCCGGCTTGTGAACCGCAGATCATGAGTTCGAATCTACCTGCAGCTATTGTTCACATGATTGAATTAATTTTTTGAAAAAAATAAATTTTTATCCAAAATTGCACTTTTTTCGCCTATTTGACTTATATATTTCTTATTCATTATGCTTTCTATTTAAATCAAGTAATTTTCTGCTGATTTGAGAAACTATTTTAAGGTGTAATGAGCCACCTTAATTTACATCTTTATTGTTCAGAGGCACTTTTTGGGATGGGGAGGATTTCAATAATCATTTATTTTTTAATTCCTCTTGCATTTATAAAAATGCAGTTGTATATATTTATTGTTTATTAAATGTACATACTAATATAATTCTTAAACATCCCAA
The DNA here is from genome assembly GCA_016163765.1 of Magallana hongkongensis. Classification (NCBI taxonomy): domain Eukaryota; kingdom Metazoa; phylum Mollusca; class Bivalvia; order Ostreida; family Ostreidae; genus Magallana; species Magallana hongkongensis. The sequence continues at coordinate 66,759,533 of WFKH01011926.1, forward strand.
TACTTTGTGTTTTTTTTCTTATCTCATCTTTACTTTATACAAAAGACGCTTTCAATTTCTTTAGACGTGTTAGGTGTCCTTTAGAAACAAGTAAATTCACCAATACTTTACTTTTGATTTATCATATTATATTATTTTATATCCCATCGCCAAGGCAAATAAATAGAAATTCAGATTTTTTGTACTTTAAATTCATTCCTTCACGAAACATTAAAAACTCTTTATTATCTTGTTTCAACTTCTGGTTCACTTTTACGTCACGTAATGGTATCAATTCTTTTAATACAAGTCCAATTGACTTCATTTCAAATGTTTTGCTTACATGTAAAACAATGCAATTTAAATAGTATTGAACTGCAGCATATGGGCAATCATGTTTAGTATTTGCTGTCTTTTATTTCAGATGCTTTCTTTCTTAAATATGATCCTTATTTTTCAAGATGGGGGTAATACCTACTTATTTTAAAAAAATTTCACACTCGTTATTGATATCATATTCTATTTGTTTTTAATAAAGTTTAAAGGAATGAGCAATTAAGTGTAAAACAGTGTGGCAACCTCCATTTACTGACTAAGAATAACGGTTAGAGAATATGGTGCCCGGACCAACGATATCATCAACTACATGACCAGGTGACCTTAACATTCGTTGTGCTGCTCCCAGGTTGAATCAATGCATGTTCAGGAACACTAACATTCTGATATTAAAAAGGAAAGCCAAGTTTGCAAATAGTTATATATCAGATCACTCCCCAGTTGTTCTTTATTGCAGACTTACTGAACTTAAAAAGGAAAGAGGTTTTTGGAAATTTAATAACTCCTTGTTAACAGATATTGATTATGTACAATTAATTAAACAAAAAATAAACGCCATAAAAATCAATACGCAGCTTTTGTTTATGATATTGAAAATATTGAAAGTATAAGTAATGCATACATCTTTTTCAGAATAAAAGACTAAATATTTTAGACACTTTACTTATGGAAATAAGACGGAAAACAATATCATATGAAAAACAAACTCCAAAATGAAACTGAAAAAAGTAAGAGAATGAAATAAAATTAAAATAACAAAATGCTGACAATGAATCAATAAAACTAACTGAAGAAAAACAAACTGAACTAAAAAATTTAGAAACCACAAACTTAGAGGAAATTACATAAGGTCATGAGTTAAATGGATAGAAGATCTAGAGCGAGAAAAACCATCAAAATATTTTTATAATTTAGAATCACAAAACTTTATCAGTAAACAAATAACTAAAATAGAAAAAGAAAATGGCCAAACTCTATACAATCAAGGATATATCTTAAATGAAACAAACATGTTTATGAGGAAAGGACAATTGGAAAATGAAAATATGTGTTTGAAATTAACTAAATTGGACATAAGAAAACTAACGGAGGAAAAAAAGAAAGTATAGAAGGACCTATAATGGAACATGAACCCTCAATTTTTGGAAAAATATGAAAAATGATAAAAGCACTGGTGCCGATGGTTTTACAGCTGAATTTTTAAATTTTTAATGACCTGGTTAAAAATATTTTGTTATTAGAGCAATTAATAAATCGTGTGAAATAGGTGAATCGTCTTCTACTAATAAATTAGGATTAATTGTATTCCAAAACAAGATAAACCTAAACAGTTTTTGAAAAATTGGCGTCCCATAACATTATTAACAGTTGTATATAAAAAGCGACAGGCTGTATAGCAGAGCGAATTAAAAAATTCCTAGATTAATTAATTAGTAATGATCAAACAGGCTTTGTTAAGGGTAGGTTTATTGGGAAAAATATCAGACTTGTATATGATTTTATGAACTACACTGAAAGTAAACAAATACCAGGTTTAAATATGCTTATTTATTTTGAAAAAACATTTGATTCAGTGTCTTGAAAATTTATTTTCGAAACTTTAGAGTATTTTAGTTTTGGTAAATCAATTAAAAACATGGATAGAAGTTTTCTACAACAATATAACTTCATGCATTATACAAAATGGTATAATATCTGAATATTTCCAACCAGAGAGAGGATGTTGACAAGGGGATCCCATTTCTTCATATTTATACTCTGTGCCGAAATTCTTGGCATCTTAATTCGAAATAATAAAGATACAAAGGGCATAAATATAGATTGGGAAGAATATAAAATGTCGCAGTACGCAGATGACACTTCATTAATCACAGACGGCTCTCCAAAATCTCTTGATGGAATTCTCCAAATACTAGACTTATATGCAAATGTGTCTGGATTAAAGATAAACTTAAGTAAAACAAAAAATAATATGGATAGGATGTAAAAAACTCTCAAAAGAAGTTTATCTTCACTCTAGATGGATATTTACTGAATTTCACACAAGGTTTAATCTTTTGGGTATAAGTTTTTCAGTAAATCTGGAAGAGATGATAGATATAAATGATATACCAGTAATGGAAAACATTGATAAACTCTTATCCAGATGGAGTTCTAGAAATCTTACACAGATAGGAAAAACAACAGTTATTAAAACACTTATAATCCCACAAATTAATCATTTCATCTTAACTCTATCGAACCCAACAATAGAATTTATGAAAAGTTTTGAAAGAAAACTTTTAAAATTTATTTGGAACGAAAAACCAGACAAAATTAAGAGAAGCACTCTTATTCAAGGATATGAGAATGCCGGATTAAAAATGATAGATTTTGAAAACTTTATGACAGCACTTAAATCAAGTTGGATTAGAATCTATTTTTTTCAAATTCAAAATGGACAAACTTCTTTAAAGCTAATTTTGGATGTAATATACAGACATTGATGAAATTTGGTATTGATTTTACTAATATGATTAAGGAAAATTCAAACAATAGATTTTGGAAAGATGTATTACAATGTTGGAGAACAATTATTGATGTGCAAAAAGGAAATTGTGATAAAATGTTTAATGAACACATATGGTATAATCCATATATTAAAATCGACAATAAATCAGTTTTCTTTGAGGATTTATTTAAATAAGGTTTTATATATACAGGGGATATGTATGAAAATGACGATCAGATGTTTAGTTATAATGAGTTGAAAAACAGATTAAACTTAAAAACAAATTTTGTTCAATATCTCGGTCTAACAAAAGCATTACAAAATTATGTGAAAGTATTAAATAAACAGTTAACTAAGAATTGTAATTTTGGTTACCCAAATACAGTAGAAATATTTTGTAGATCTAAGGAGGGTTGTAGTTACATGTACAACCTCTTAATATCAAAGAAAATAACTTATCCAAAATGTGAAACAAAATGGATGTCAGAAATCGAATTGACTCAAAAAGAATAGAGGAAAATTTATTGTCTGCCCTTTAAGTGCACAAAGGATTCAAAATTACTGTGGCTTCAATACCAACTATTACATAGGATCTTGCCAATCAATTATTATTTACCTAGAGTGGGGATAGTAAATTCTTTATTGTGTTATTTTTGTCAACAGACCCCTGAAACAATAGAACATATTTTTGTTGACTGTTAGTTAGTGAAAGAAATTTGGATTGATTTGGAGAAATTGATGACAGATATCTTTGGTTTTACAAAAAGTCTTGATAAATATTCAATCCCTTTTTGGAAAATATGATAATAGAGACATTCATAGGTTAGAAAATTTAATCATTCTTTTCACAAAACAATATATTCTGCAAAGTAAAATGAAAACAACAAGGCTAAATGTAAATATCATTAAGAAATCTATAACCAGAAGACTGTTTATTGAAGAAACTTTTGCTTCTGAAAAACTGCAATTATCATCTGTTTGATACTTATTGGAAATATATATTTCAACGTTTGGAACATTCATCACCATCTATATTCTCTCCTTAATGTCCCTGTCTCTTATTATTTTTATTTTTTGGTTCTGTTCTACTTGTTCAAATTATATTGTAACTCTTCTGAGGAATAATATGTATATGTACATGTACTTTATTTCAAAATATTGGATGTATCTATCAAACAAATACCATAAATGTATATATTTACATAACAACATACATCTATGTTTATGCGCAATACTTATACTTTGTGAAAGTTCAATAAAAAAAAAAGGAAAGCCAATGTCACTTGTGGTATCAATATTGCTTATTTTATGCATACAGAGGAGATGCTAAATTCATTGATTTATTATGATTTTTGTGTTAAAATCTTTAAACTACTAAAATGGAAGACTGAAAATAAGCTCTTCGATGAATTGCCGATATTTTGCATTATACCATTAATTTTAAAAGCATTTATATTGTTGTTTAAATAAAGTTATAAAACGTCCGTAATATTTTATTGTTGAATGTCATTTTAATCTTAATAATTGCAACTTCCAATTTCAACTTATCAGTAAAATTGTATTTTCCTGATTTTACCACTTTCCTCTCCAAAGCATTTTTCCCACCTACGTATGAATTTTTCTGAATTTTTTTTTACTGGTCTCTCTTTTATCTTTATATCCCATTTAATTGTTTGAATCAAATTCAAAGAAAACATAAATTTGTAATCGGGTAATTAAACTTGAAATAAAGCATGGGGCATTTACATCCACCCCTGACTATATTTGAAGAAAAATATAATTGTTAATACATTGTATTAAAAAATATCATTTATTATTGTTCTTATTGAATTGATTATTTATATTCCAAGTAAGAAGTTTTGTGTAGTCTGGCATAACTAGTTGACACAGTGACACGTAACAGGACAACCCACCAAAAAAAAAAAAAAAAAAAAAAAAAAAAAAAAAAAAAATTGGAAGAAACGTTTGGAATATTGCTCTTTTTCATAACCATTATACTTCGTCATATAAAGTGTTTCGTAGCTTGTTAATTGCATAAAATATGTATTTGTGACATGATACTTTGTCTATACATATGTCTATACCGTAGGTGCTACTGTACTGTAAGGTCAGGTAATTGTTAGGAAAAAATAAGGAAACAATATTTTAGTGTGTCGTAATTTGGAGATATTGACTCTTGATCCGTTAACTTGGCATAAATCTAATGACGAATGATGTAATACAATAGTCAATTTGATGAGCTCAATAAAAACTAGATGCTGTCATTAGACAGTAATACCCGCACCAAGTGTTTGCCCCTAAATAACACTGTTTTGTACCAGTTTTAGTAAAAACGAAGGCCACGTGCACATAATACACCATCATCGGGTTTTCTATCCGTTACACTGCAGTGTAACGGATAGAAAACCTGTGGGTTCCGACGATGATAATACACATGAGCGGCCCTTTATGTACAATTTGTGGTTGAACTGTTTGCATGTGAATTTTCAGTTAATCAATAATCTTTTCATTTCATTTCATAGAAAGTATGGTCTATATAATTATTACAAACAAAATTAAATTATGCCCCCTTCCCTCGGCGGTTGCCGGCTTAATTTAGATTTGCTTCTAGGTGCCAACATCATCGCGTGCACAGATTTAGAGAAGGGATTGGAGTGTGTGTGTGTGT
>WFKH01011926.1:66773423-66791160 GCA_016163765.1 Magallana hongkongensis
TCAGACGTTTTGGAAGAACACATCCAGTTTTGCTATTGTTTTTAATAAGATACTCTTTTGTTAATTCATTTGTAGAGGTAATATTTTTAACTTGCATTAAACATCGAAGATATTTAATGACAGAGATGTTATCTTTTCAGCTAAAGTGATAGGGGCTCAACAGTCATAAACCACTGTTCAGTAGTCAATCTGAATTAAGTAATGAGTATCGCCGATTAAGTCTGACGATTTTATAAATATATTTATACGTGTTAACGTCTAGATGTGTGCAGATGCCTAATAATCACAAAGCTGTTTTAAAGTATGATACACTATGGAAATTCGCATTGTTAATTTGTATCACGAAACGCTATACGTTTTCTTTCTTTCCTTAAAATTAGACTGTATATATCTATATTGATGAATGATAATCGAAGGATACAGGTTTCGAAGAAACAATATAATGAGGGTAAGAAGAGAAACATGATTCATGTATTGTAGCTTTATCATTTTGAAAAAAAAGTTTGAGAATAATTGAAGGAATTTACCACAGACTTCTGTTGAACAATAAATAAAAAGACTCATTAGTGTTGTTGTGTTGAATTGTTGCTTTATTATGATGATGTCTAGTGGCAATATTTTTGAAAGGAATGTGTACACAAAATTCAGAGTTAAAAGAAATTATTTTTGAAAATAACATGTATCAAACTATAGCTGCAGATCTGTAGCTCTCTGCAAAAATATATTGATAGACTGGAGAGCTACAGTGCCACCCATTGAAAAAACTATATTTATTGCACACTCAGTTCCTAATTAATTTTTCCAAAATTGTACCTCAATTGCAAAAAAGGAAAAACTTCAAAAAATCTCTTAATGGTGGTATCTTTTAAAAATCTTCTTCTCAAGAACCACTGTGCCAGGAAAGATGAAACTTTTGGGGAAACATCCTCAGGTAGTGTAGATTCAAGTTTGTTCATATCATGACCCCCGGGGGTTGGTTTTGGCCGACCAAAGTTTTACATAGAAATATGTAGGAAAAATCTTTTAAAATCTTCTCAAGAATAACAAAGCCATAGTTGATCATATTTATATGAAAGCATCCTCAGGTAGTGTAGATTCAAGTTTGTTCATATCATGACCCCTGGGGGTTGGGCTGATCCAAAATGGCCGACCAAAGTTTTACATAGAAATATATAGGAAAATGCATTAAAAATCTTCTTCTCGAGAATAGCAAAGCCACAATTGATCATATTTATATTGAAGCATTCACAGGTAGTGTAGATTCAAGTTTGTTCATATCATCACCCCTGGGGGTAGGGCGGGGCCAAAATGGCCGACCAAAGTTTTACATAGAAATATATAGGAAAAATCTTTAAAGATCTTCTTCTCAAAAATAGCAAAGCCACAATTGATCATATTTATATGGAAGCATTCACAGGTAGTGTTTATTCAAGTTTGTTCATATCATGACCCCTGCGGGTAGGGCGGGGCCAAAATGGCCGACCAAAGTTTTGCATAGAAATATATAGGAAAAATCTTTAAAGATCTTCTTCTCAAGAACCACTGGGCCAGGAAAGATGAAACTTATGTGGAATCATCCTCAGGTAGTGTAGATTCAAATTAGTTCATAACATGACCCCTGGGGTAGGGTGGGGCCAAAATGGCCGATCAAAGTTTTACATAGAAATATATAGGAAAATGCTTTAAAAATCTTCTTTTTAAGAAACACTGGGCCAGGAATGATAAAACTTTTGTGGAATCATCCTCTGGTAATGAAGATTCAAGTTTGTTCAAATCATGACCCCCAAGGGTAGGGCGGGGCCGAAATGGCTTATCAAAGTTTAACATAGGAATGTAACAAAAAAATCTTTAAACATCTTCTTCTCAAGAACCACTGGGCCAGGAAAGATGAAACTTATGAGGAATCATCCTTAGGTAGTGTTCATTGAAGTTTGTTCAAATCATGACCCCCAGGGGTAGGGTGGGGCCAAAATGGCCGATCAAACTTTAACATAGGAATATATAGGAAAAATCTTCTTCTCAAGAACCATTGAGACAAAAGATGAAACTCCTGTAGAATCGTCCCCATATAGTGTAGATTCAAGTTAATTCACAACAAGACCCCCAAGGGTAGGGTTGGACAAATAACCTATAAAAGTTTTACATAGGAATATATGAAGAAACCTTATGATATTTATAGGGAATTATCCTTAGGTTGTGTAGATTAGATTCAAGTTTGTACATATCATGACCCCTGGACGGTTTAAATTCAAGCCCCTTCCCCCCCCCCCCCCTCCCCCTCTCAGTAAACTTTCAGTTCTGATATGATCTGGTATGTGCTTTTTCCTAGCCAATTGCTCAGGTGAGCGATGTGGCCCCTGGGCCTCTTGTTTAACAAATTCAATATCAACCTCCAGTTCAATGCTGACTTTACTTATTATGTATACTCATTATGTATTATGGGAAATGTGAGGGAAGAAACTGAAGATGATAATCAATCAAAGTTCATTATCCCTTGATCTGTAAAAATTTAAAATTAATTATTTGGCATTTGTAATTGTTAATTTTTTTTATCTTAATTATACTAGTAATTGAAACAGACTCTTGTTAACTTTATCATGGTTTAACAACAACCAACAGTTTAATGTAAAAAAAAAAATAAATGGTATAAACATTGTGAATAAATAATATATTTATTGTAAAATGACTATTACTTGTATTAATAAATGATTAATAATTCATCGTTCTCAAGTAACAGTTCTCAAAACAAAGCCGACTGTTGGATAGCTTTAAGCTTAACCATCTACAATAGGTTTTCTGAAGTTTGTCAATGAAAAGCAAACAAATACTATTCTTGAACTAAGAACACATTTACTGGATGGTAGCGGATGACTGAGAATTTTATATGTCTTGGTGAGGCCAATTACTCTTTCTACGTGAATTCTCTTAAATGCAATTCTCCTGTATCGAACAACATCGTTTGGCTTAAGTTGTGATTTACCTTTCAGCATGGTAGGAGTATTAACATATACCTCCATGGGTGCAAATAAATCTTGCACAATAATTCCGCGGTCTGCCATTATACTATTTTTTGGCAGAAACATATTTGATTCCAGTTTGATTATGTTGGAACTCTCTATTATCCGTCGATATGATGCTGAACCACCAAAAGACTCACTTATAAATGAGACTGCACCTCTCGGGGTACAACCGATCATTGTTTTCAGTGTATTACGATGTTTATAACTTCACCAAGTTATTGATTGGGCGTTTACGTCTGATGGCTTTTGAATCGGAATCTCGGTTGCATCCAAAATTATTCTTCTGATGAAAATCTTCAGGCATGTTTTTGTCGATTATTTCACGGGAAGGCCAAATGTCAAGTTCCTTGAGCTAAAAGTACATAAAATTTATCCACATGACAATAATTTTGGATACTGTTGTTTCACTGATTTCAAACATGAGACTAAGTTCATAATCTTCTTTGGCTTGTCGCAGTTTAATCAGTGTCAAGAACAGCTGATCCAAGGGAGAAATAAGAGCCTGAGGAGTGAGAGATAATTGGTAAGGCCTTGCCCAGGGAACACGGGGGAGACAGGAGAGAATGAGTTTGGATGTTAAAGAGTGAGGACGCATTTGATATTACCTGTGTTATATATATATATATATATATATATATATATATATATATATATATATATATATTGTGTAATTCGTGGTCGTTATAAATATGTAAATAAACTTGTAAATATAAACAATAGTTATCAATCAGTGCCGGTGACAGGGAGGAACCCCGTCACACATACAACATCATTAGGTCCGGGTTTCCAAAGTTGTTTTGTTTTTGGATCAGTGCGTTTTATTGCGACTCTCCACTTTTTTGAGTGAATTTTGTCCTGAGGGAACTTGTCTCCTCCATATCCCGTGCACCCAGGCACACAGCAATACTGAGGCATTGAAGATGGAAGTTACGCCAACTTACGATAAGGCGGAACATACTAAAGAACTGAACTACTAATGACCTGAAAGACCTGAAATTATATATGTTATACTTTTCTACGATTTTGGTGAAATGAAATGACTTTGTGGGTTTATTAACTATATTTCCAGGTATATTTGTGCAAATCGATGATAGTACAAGTGTTTAACAATATACAAGTAGTTTATTTCAATATAATTTAATTCTAGTTGTAACGCGGCATTTGATTGGATAGAAAAATTTAGTTAAATTTGTATAACCTTGTTAGCACGTCACAAGACACGTCACAATGCACCAACGTCAAAAACGTATTGATCCGCTTGACGTTACGTTTGAATTTTGAACAGATTAATATCATTTTTAAAAGTAAAACGCACTCAATTTGTACAATAAATCACAGAAAATTAAATTATAAGTAATGAACTCAATGTCTACTCAAGTTATACGAGTATAACCTGGGTTGGAGCAGTTTACGCTTTTTTATAACCCGCTTCGCGGATTATAAAGCGTAAACTGCCCCAACCCAGGTTATACTCGTATAACTTGGGTAGACATTGAGTTCATTTCTTAATTATTCATGCATGTACCTTTTAAAACGGAGCATAAACGCAGCTGTGGTTGAGAAAAAAGAATCGAAAATACGAACTTTACCCACATCTTTAAAAAATGATTAATTAAAAATGTATAATAAAAGTGTAAAATAAGGGGTATTTAAAGGCATTTGGTTTATTTTGAGACAATAATTGCAGTTATGCCCGCCCATGAAAATTTGGTGTTTACCAATAAAATTTTGGATATTCGATTTTCATAAATCGATATCCAATAAAATTTGATTTCAATTCAGTATCGATATAATGATAGATAAGATAATTCGTGTATGAATAAATCATGTCCAATTGAATTTTGTTTTTATAAAGTATTATAAATAGCTTTAAATTGTTATTATTTAATGCATTAAAGTATATTTCAACAAATATTTCATGTCGGCTTAAATTTTCAGGTCAACTCATATATGTTCATCTGTTTCTTATTTCTATTGAAAATGATGTTACATGTATTTCATTTTTTTCAACACATTTAACATTGGAGTATGATAAAAGCCAGACATAGTCATCTAATTTGACTCAGAACAATGTAGCTTTTACATAAAAATTTCAGGTCATCTAAAATTTTCAGGTCAATTCCAATTTTAAAAGTCTTTCGCACTTAGAACTGCGTAAATAATTGATAATGATGCTATTTAATGGTATATTTTAACAAATATAACTGGAAATATGATAAAAACTCAAAAATAGACATTGATATTGACGCAGAACATAGAAATGTATGAATCATATAAAATTTCAGGTCAGTTCAAATTTTTAGGTCAATTCAAATTTTTATGTCTTTTGTATTCCTGCATAAATAACTTATCAGTATGATATATTTTAACACATATATACCTGGAAATATGATAAAAACTCACAAATAGACATCAAAATTGACGCAGAACATAGAAATGTATCAATTATATAAAATTTCAGGTCAGCTCAAATTTTCAGGTCAATTCAAATTTTCAGGTCTTTTGTATTCCTGCGTAGATAACTGTTCAGAATGATATATTTTGACACATATATACCTGGAAATATAATTAAAACACCCACAAAGTCATTTCATTTCACCAAAATCTTAGAAAATCATCATTTATATAAAATTTCAGGTCTTTCAGGTCATTAGTATTTCAGGTCTTTAGTACATGTACTTCCCCGATAAGGCCTAGTTACGAGATTTGTTTATACCCGCTACTACACCCGCGCCACCTACCGACTAAAAAATCTGCGGCGGAAACCCCTGTTGTTGCAACGATAACGGATGACATCATATGCTTTACAAAACAGCCAATAAGATTCGGAGTGGCTGGTAGAATTTGCATAAAATTTAAAACATGTGACCTAACAGATCACAAAATGGCGTCTCAAGAGAACAAGAAGAATTAAAAATTAAGTAAGTAATCTAAAGTTTCTTTTTCATAATATTCTGATTTTTCTATTTGTTGTATGTTTAGTTTAGGCTATAAAGGTGCGAACCTAACGCGTTAGAAATATTGTCTTTGGGCTTTGTGATGCTTGTTTGTTTTCCGATATTTAACGTGACCTAAAAGGGGTCTGCCCAGTAGTAGGCATGCCAAGCCAATTTTAAAATGGTATTATGAGCCTAAAATCTTTGTGCATTTCAATTATGTTACCTGCTATAAAGCTTTAAAATGTATGGCTTTTGAAAATTTACTACACTATTTATTTTAAGATATTTTTGAAGTTTGCACTTTTAACATTTACAATTGAGTTTTTACATACAAAATGTCACCTTCATTTTCATACCTTTAAACCACTGAGAATTTTTTTTTAGTACAAAACTGAAGATAATTGATAAAACAACAATATCCAGTGTGAAATTTTCATTAAAGATACAATTTTATTAATTATAATTAACAATGAAATGAAAAAATTTCAGTCTATTTTGGTCGAACACTCTCATCAGCTAGATCTCTGGCCCCAGTGTCTGTAAATAGAAAAAAAATATCAATTCATGTGATACTTGTTTATCAATAAATAAACAAGAAAATCTCAGTAATACTACTTACTAATACATAATTACCTGATTAGAAATTAAACAGAACAGTATAGTCTTTACTCAGGAACCATGAAATCTCTGCTAACATGTCTGAAATCAAGCAAAAGTAAATTTTGTTAGATATTTTAAATTTTAAACAAATTGTATAATTAATGGACTGATGAAATGTATTGCTTTAATAAATTAAACTGTTGAAGTTTTATTTTCAGTGATGAAGATTAAATGCAATTGTCATAATTACCGGTATCATATTAATAATACCAGCACCAAGATAGAAATGTGAAGTCTGAATTGAGAAAAAAAAACCCAAACTATAAGAACAAAACAAACTAGACAAACCTGCAACTTCTATCAGTTTTCAATAGTACCTAAATTGGAAACAAAATGTTTTTAGTAAAAAAATAAAAATGTTAGTATTCCATGAAATTAGAACTTCACATCTGTAAAAGTCTTTTCCAAAACTTTCAACAACAGAAAAACAACCAAAATGCCAAACATTCAACTGATACCTCTGGTATAATCTCTAAATCACCCTTTTTATAATCATCCAAAAGTTTGTAAGTGTACACACACTTTGTAATTCCATCTTCTGCCACATCATTATCATACACAATGTTATAGAAGTTCAGAAAACCTGGCACAACACTTATAACCCTTCCTACGTAATTGCCATCTGAAAATCTATGTTTTCCCAACCAATAACGGAGTCCTAATTCTTTGTGGTTCAGTATCTGGGCCATGATAAGCAGCATCTATAAGCTTCAGCAAGTTTTCTCTCAATACAGAAATAGGATGCTTTTTACCTTTGGAGCTAAACGTAAAAACCTCTCTGTTTTCATGTTTTTGCTTCAACATCTTTTGTCTAAATCGAAGTTGAGCCTCCAGTGCTTTCCTTTTTTCATCTTCTCAATCTCGCCAAGTGCTGCATCAACTCTTTCCTTCGACTGCCAAAGCCCATAATATGCTATTTCATTTGTTTGTTTCTCCCGCTGTGCAAGTAAACTTTGCTCTTTTTTAACAAAGGCAATCTTTTTTTCTTCTAAAATCTGTCTTCGCTTTAAAACAATGTCATGGCACCGCTCTTTAAATTGTGCTCTAAGCTCCCTTCCTTCCGAAATACCCTTACTTATCAACTCGTGTTTTTCTTGATCTGGTAAAGAATCTAGCCGTTCGGACGTTTTGTTAAATGAAAACATTGTGAATGCCTCATTTGTTATGGTTGATGCGTTTGGGCGAAAACTTATAAAGTTGTCTAACATTCCAAACACTCTCTCACTCATTTTATTGTGTGGAACAACAGATTTGCTTTGATCTTTGAGTTTATCAGAAGGGTTATTGTATGCCCCTCCAGGTAAATGTTCTCTGAAGGCAATCTCTCTCCAGTTTCTGATATTTTTTGGCTGTTTTTATTTTTATTTCATCTCGCTTTCTTTTTCTCTTGAGAAGTAAATTCTCGTACCTAAGTTTTTTTGTTTTTGCTTTCCATTCATCAACTTTTTAAATTTTTTTTTCTGTCATTTCTGTGACTTTTTTGGCTGTAAATGTTTAGACGCCTCTATTTTTTGTTCACAAAAAAGTTCTCTATTCTTTATTTCTTTATTTTGTTCCTTTAATGTGTTGCTCAAAGACATCAATGTCAAATTAACTGTTTCGGACTCAAATGTTGCCATAATCGGCTTTTTAACACCTCGTGCAGTTACTGTCCCTACAGGAATTTCAAATATTGCAGCTTCAAAATCAGTTCTATATTTCCCCTTCTTTTTCTTTAAATTTTCATTTGTGCGTCTTAACTTCCTAACTAGAGGATCTGAATTAATACTTTCATTTTCTCCTATATAATCTTTAAAAATTTTGTCAATTTTACATAGAGGAACATTGTCATTTTTCATTTTTTCAAACATGTTTAAGGCTTCTTTATAGGTTATGAGTGGCATTTTATGGGAAGGGGTGTATTTAACAGATATCGTCACAGTCATCCAGAATTGTCATTTTTCCTCCCCGATTTTCAATCAAAGCCCTATTTATTTCAAAAATGCTACTTGGGATATCTAGGAGTCCAATGATTTTCTTTTCACGCTTGAAAAAAAATTTCTTCAGCAATATCTTCTATCAAAGTTTCGATGAACTCTGTTTCTTGGTACAAGTAATCTTCTACTTTTGTCTCAAAAATTTCTCTAACTTTTGGATAGTTTTTATCACTATAAATCTCTTCAACAAATTTTTCAAAAATGCATAGCAACTTTTTGGCATTATCTGAGCATTTGTGGCTTGCTAATCGACCATCAACAATTTTCCTTACAAATGCAAGTTTTCGAACAAAAAACTCCGCTCTTCTCCTTTCTATTAGTAACAAAAGATTCTGACTACTCTTTGACATACTCCTGATCTGTTGAAAGTAGTGAATGAATGCCATTACAATGTGTAAAACGCCTACCATTATTAATTCAATATACATTTCGAATTTTCTCTGTTGACATGTCGAAATTAACATTTAAATATTTGATCGAAGATAACCCGTAACAATACAATTTCGATAATATTGTTTAAAAATAACATTAAATACAAGCATTAATCACGCTAGATATCTTTAAAAATGAAATAAAAGTTGAAAATCAGTGTGAAATATGGGAACCGCCATTTTTGAACGGAAACGAGGCTATCAACACACCACATTTTATTTCGTTAAAATATACATTTTGTCTTGCATCCTTATATCATTTCTTATTATTGTTAACAACATAAAGTATTATATATTTTATCTATCATAGTTAAAAGGGTGCCTTTGCATTTAAAAAGACAAAACACACTTACCGCTCTCTTTAAACTTGTATTTCCTTCGTTTACCACGTGTATCTCCAGAAGTAGAGTGAAAGGCAAGCGCTCGGATCATTTCGTAAACTGGTTCCTTTAACATTTGGAACATATCGTACGTATTCGTCGAGTTATAAGCCGTAAAAGACAACAACCCTTCATGCCTAAAATACGCATGACGTCAGAGACATAAAAAATAGAGAAGAGCGAGTTACGGCCCTTTGCTTTAGCATGCCTACCAGTAGCCCGAAGGTTCATTAGTCCGAAGTCCCAGTAGTTCGAAGGTTCATTAGTCCGAAACTCGATGTAGTAAATGTTATGAAGGTTAAAGTTACTAGAAGGGCCAGGTTTGATAAATGATTTTTTTTACCTTTACAGGTTCTTGGAGGTATAGAACACAAAATACTATAAAAAGAGAGTAATATAATCTGAATTGTTATCTCTATATAGATCTGTCAGATTATTTTCGTAAACCTGTATGTATTATTATTTTTTTCTGGTATACAGATTTCTGCCTCTTCAATTTTACTTTTGTTCTCTTGAACTTTATTTCCAGAATAGGAATGATGTGTTTTCGAAGTGGAGTTTTTCGAAAGGAAGTTACATAATTGCTTATAAATCATTAATTCAATTCATTTATCGACAATTACCATTTTGGCATACAGTCATGAATATGAGTTACATAAAACAAAACAGTAAACATAGCATGAAAAAGTTACACATTAACTAATAAATCTACAATGGACAAAACATTGGGTGAACAAAACTAGGCTTGTGCAAAAACTATCATTGGTATTCATAAAATTGTATAAGTGTTCATTGTTGACTTTCCTTTCTAGCGTTGAAACAGTTTTTTAGAAAACACATCCTTCTAGCAGCTGTAATGTTTTTGGGATTGACAAGTTCCTTAATGGGATTGACATTTGTATATGTGTTCACATTAAATATATCATTATAATTCAATCTACATTGGTCATATTTTGAACAATACAATACAAAGTGTTTCTCATCTTCAATAAACAATTTGCAAAAATTAAATAGACGTTTTTCTCTTGGAATAGGAGGTTTGGAATATCTACCAGTTTCAATAAATAATGAATGAGCACTGATTCTTAGTTTTGTTAGGACAGATCTGTCACATTTTTTTAAAGGTAGTTTTTAATAATGTTGTAGTTCATATTCATTTTGGTTTACAATTTTGCTATAAAAAGACAATTTTTCAGAGTCAGCTTTACATATATTGTTAAGTTGTTCATGTATTTTGTTTTGATAATGTTCTTTTAACTTGTTCTTTAAAATTTTGTGACAGATATTCAAAGAATTGATATTTAATTTTTGTAGCAATGAAAACAGTTTTCTTTGCCAAGATACTCTAGAAGACAATTTTTGGTCTTCTTTGAATGCAGATGTTACTAAGTAATTATTATAGTCATTTTCGTATTCCATATCTTCCAGTATCTTATAAAATTTGAACATATTCTCAATACATAGATAATACAGAGGAAATTGTCCTCATTCACATAAAACAGCAAGATTTGATGCCTTTCTGTGTACCCCTCAGATGTCCTTAAAAATAATGTGTTCAGTTTTTTTTCAAATGCAAATTGTTCTAAAGACATTAAATGACATTTGAAGTCGGATATCCATATTTTAGACCCATAAGTCATTATTGATATTATTATTGATTGATATAATTTGAACATAATTTCCACAGAGAAATTAATATTTGCAGGAAAATTAGTTTTCAAAGCATAATATGCCTTTTTTGCGCGTTCTGATAGTTGTTCGGCTGCAAATTTCATTTTTCCATCTGATGTAAACACAACACCAAAATATATATATTCATTTGTTATGTTAATCATTTGGTGTTTGTAATAAAATCAGTACAAAGTTCCATCAACTGTTTTACCATTGGAAATCATAATGTTTGATTTTTCCATATTGACACACAGTTTCCAGTCAGAACAATATTTTCCAAGAACATCTAAACAGTTTTGTAAACCAACTGGTGAATCTGATACCAGAATGAGATCATCAGCAAAAAACATATGATTAATTGTCATGGTATCAAGATAAGCAGGATATGTGGGTACATTTTTGAAATGATTAACAAAATCATCAATAAAGATATTAAAAAGTGTTGGACTTAAATTGTCACCTTGTTTGACTCCTCTGTTTGCTAAAAACTGTTCACTAATTTGATTTCCTTTTCTACAAGAGTAGTATGTATTTGTATACATATCTATCATAAGTTTGAGGAAGTTACCACCTATTCCTTTTTTATCAAGTTTGTATAAAAGTGCAGGTCTCCACACAGTATCAAATGCTTTTGAAAAATCCACAAAACATACATATAAATTTTGGTTTTGTTTGTATGAAGATATTTGTTGATTAGGATTTTCAGTACAAACAACAATTGGTCCTATGATTTTTTCTAAATCCACATTGATACTGACTTAGCAAGTTATTTGATTCGAGATAATTATCCAAACGTTTCTGTAAAAGGCATGTAAAGAGTTTTTCTAAACAACTTGTAACACTGAGACCTCTATAATTGTTTGTATTATTAGGGTTTTGGTTATATTTTTTTGGTATAATGATTCCAGTCTTTTGGCATCTTTCCATTTTGTAGTAAGATATTAAAAAGTTTTGTAAGAGTTGGTAACAAGATATTGTGGTTGGTCTTAATAAACTCATTCAAAATTAAGTCGGGCCCAGCACTTTTACCATTTTTCAGTTTCAAAATGCTTTGTTTCATTTCATTTTGAGTAAACAAAAAGTCCAAAGGTTTTGGTTCCATATTTAGTTCAGCATAATTGTATTTTGAGCTTCCCTCGTCAATATAATGAATGTTTAATAAAGTTTTGTAGTGATCAACAAATTTTGAAATTCCGACAGTTTCTGCATTAGTTTTCCTAACTTTGTTTTCTTTAATTTTATTCCAGAATGTTTTTGAATTTTGTGGTGACAATGAGTTTATTTCATCTGCATTATAATTGTAAAAATTTGATTTAAGGCTTTTCCTTAGCTTATTGTAGGTCTTTCTACAATTTACAAAAGCATGTCTTAGTTCACAGTTGTTTGGATATTTTTGTACTTTCTTCCCCAAATTTCTTACTTCTTTTCGAAGTAGAGAACAATTTTTTTGACATCCACTTTGGTTTTGGTTTAATTTTTTTGGCGTTTTTAGTTCACCTGAGCTGAAAGCTCAAGTGAGCTTTTCTGATCACCCGGTGTCCGTCGTCCGTCTGTCCATCTGTCCGCCCGTCTGTCCGTCTGTAAACTTTTTACATTTTGATCTTCTTCTCTAAAACCACTTGGCCAAATTTAACCAATTTTGGCACAAATCATCCTTATAAGAAGGTGAATATAAATTGCGAAAATAAAAGGCCAGATTGTATTCAAAGCAGAGAAAACATCGAAACTGTAAAAAAGAGGGTGCATTTTAAAAAATCTTCTTCTCAAGTACTACTGAGTTAATCTTTGCGTAATTTAGCATAAATCATCCTTATGGAAAGGAAAATATACATTGCAAAAATTAAGGGCTAATTATGCTCCAAATTTGAGCTAATTACGAAAATACTAAGAATGCGGACTCGTAATTCCATATCTCGTAGACTGGCAATTCATTGCGATAGACTGGTCTTTGATAGGCATTGCCAGTCTACCGCATCTCTTGTTTGAAGCAGGCAGTTTGTTGTGAAACAGTTCACATGCGAATATAATCTATGAAACATGGAAGATACATTGTTGCCGATTATTGTGAAGTAAATTGAGGTTAAATATTTCAACGCGTTGTCATTTTCACTTGTGAGTGTGATTTTAGCTTGTTTTGATTTTCGTTTCAGTTTGCTTTTTAACTTGGGGAACAATCGCCTTGTATTTGGAACATAGACTTCGTTAAATAGGCAGTTGATTGTTTACCTGCGAAAATGATAAAATCTGATGCATTTACAACGTACTAAAGTGCATTTCCCTCTGTTTTTATTGTTTATTACATGTAATTTTTAAATGAGTGTCAACAAGGTTCAAACAAGGGGGCGACTTTGGTTGAAATAATCGATTTTTGATCGGTACTGTAGATTCCTTATTTTACGCGAGTACTTAACTCCGCGATTCAACGGTTTTCCATCAAATCGCGAGAACATAAAATCGCGAATGCCGAAATTTTATCATAGTTTCATGTAGTTTACATATGTTCGAAAATTAAAAGCAATATTTTAAAATTCGCGAGACGGGCTTCTCGCGATTTTACGCGGATATTAATTCCTCGCGTTTACTTAGGAATTTACAGTAACTTTGCCGGAATGTCCTCCAAAAGAGAATTTGAAGTAGCCATGTATTCCGAGTTTATAATCGGTAAATTAAATTCAAAGACAATAAAAAGATGTTTATGAATTTGAAAGGACGTTTTCACAGCCTCAGTTAAACCCTGTTGTGATTAATCGACTGTCTTATCTTTAGAGGTTATAAATACGGGTGATGCAAACACATACCGTGCATTGAAAATTACAATCGATATTCATTACATTTCGTGTTGATACTACAATTAGTAGGTAACTTGTAATTAGTAAATAACTCTGCCAAATTAATGCAAAACCGTTTGTTTACAGTTATCTTCAAAACTAAAAAGATCCTCTACCTAACTGCTGTAATTGGGTCATAGGGTAGGACTAATTCCTCCAAAATACACAAGTGCATAAACTGTTTTGTGTCACCTGGCTAACTCAATTACAAAACATTTTATCTATATAATGTATGAATACATTTAAAAAAAATGAAATTAAACAAATTGGATAAGTTTTTAAAAGTTGCCTATCATTCGACGACTGACGCTGAAATGTTTGTTGATCATTAGAATTGTCCTACTAAAACATTAACTACTTCTGTACAGAAAAATCAAAAGGATGATGTGATATACCTACTTTCTGGGGTCCCTTCTCATTTGATAAATTATTTAAAATCTGCAACAATTTTGGTATTTTTCAAACGAGTAAATAAAAACGTCTTTTAAACAGTTCTGACACATGATAATTATGAGGATATCTGCATTATCATTATTTTAAAGAAAATATTGCAACAGAAAGTCATCTTGGTTTGTAGCCATTTGTTGTTTTTTAGGGAAGATGAAATAATTGATGGGCCTTAGTACAAAACTGATACCTGTATGCCTGACAATACATTAAATTATATAGCTTTTAAACACATCATGTGTTAAAATTTTCCAGTCGAATGTTTTCATCGATCAAGTGAGTAAGGTCATAAAACGTCACACAAGTTTATACCAGATAAACAATTATTTAAGGGAAGACCAATTAAGTTTTTGACTGTAGCCTTAGCAACTTTTGCCACAGAGTTCAAACACTGCGTACTGGCTTCCAGACTAGCTGGCGATTCTCTGTCCGTCAATCTTTGTTAACTTTCACATATGAGATACGAGCTGTGAAAATGAAATATATCTCATCGGCATGGTATATTCATAGAGCTTGGCATCTTAAATAAACACACACAAAATATTCACTTAGATGTGGAAAATGAAAATTACACAAAATCCTACCAAAATCCATAGCATCAAAACGTACGATTTTACAACGCTTTATACAACCATTCCCCACGACAAATTAAAATCTAGACTTTTTGATATCATCCACAGTTGTTTCTTCAATAAAAATTGAAGTCGTAAAAATGCTTACCTTGTCATTGAAAATCTAAAAAACTATTTTGTGAAAAACCATTCTAATTGCACACACAAGTACTCTGAAGTTGACATTAAAAAGATGCTTGAATTTCTGATAGACAACATCTATGTAGTTTTTGGAAATCAAGTCTTCCAACAATCTGTTGGAATTCCCATGGGTACCAATTGTGCCCCATTGTTAGCAGACCTATTTTTGTATTCTTATGAAGCAGAATTTATTCAAAAACTTGTACGTGAAAAAAATAAATCACTCGCTGTGGCCTTCAACTCAACATTAAGGTATATCGACGACGTATTATCAATTAACAATTGTTATTTCCATACTTACGTCGACTCGATATATCCCAGTGAACTTGAAATAAAAGATACCACAGAGTCAGCGTCATCTATTTCATATTTGGATATTTTACTGGAAATGGACATTGATAGTAACCTAACAACAAAACTTTATGATAAACGCGATGATTTCAATTTTTCTATAATGAACTTTCCTTTCTTATGTAGCAATATACCTTCATCACCTGCATATGGTGTTTTTGTTGATACGCAAGGGCATGCTCTTCGTATGAACAGTTTCTAAGACGAGGCAAGCTACCGACAAACAAGTTGATAAAACAGGGCTATCACCAGTCTCGTTTAAAGTCATCTTTTCGTAAGTTCTATGGTCGATACAACGACCTTGTCAGCAAATACAATCTTCCACTGAGTCGCATGCTGACTGACGTTTTTCATACTAATTGTTAGACCATAATTTATTACCTAATTGTCTACGGACTTTTGCGGTTTTTATTTTCCCGATTACGACAAAGAGCACAAGGCGGGTGTGACCGGTCAGCAGAGGATGCTCACTCCTCCATGGCACCTGATCCTACCTCTATTTTGGAGGTCCGTGTTGCTCCGCTTTGAACTTGTATTTCGTTTAATGGATTTTTGAGATGGTTGACGGTTTGTTATTGTCATTTTTCTCACTAATTTTAGTTCGATATTTTTTCATAAATAACTATATACCAAACAAGAAATATTGCAGGTAAATGGTAACTACCTTTTCCAGTATTTTCTTCATATAAAATAGATATAAAATAGATATGTATTGCATGACCTCTAAGACAAAATATTAATGAAATAAAATGTTGGCGTCCTTAAATTGTGTAGATTCAACATGTTCAAATTATGATTACACACAATACGGTAGGCCCCCAATGGGTGCTGATTTTTTAACTGATAAACGTCTTAGGAAATGTATGAAATTTGTTATTTTAAAAGAGGTAATTCTGTTCACATATGTGCAAAAACTGTGAGGTATGTCCAATGCACGATGTTTTATCAATATTGTCGACATCGCAATGTTGGCCAACATCGAGTCGACATTGTGTTAATATCATATCACATCGTGGGTCTTGTTTCCTGTTTACATCGTCGACATCGTCGACATCGCAATGTTGATCGACATCGAGTCGATATCGTGTCTAAATCGTACCTCTTATATCCTGTTTACATCGTCGACATCGTCGATATCGCAATGTTGACCAACATAAAGACATCGTGTCTACAACGTGTGCCTTCTTTCCTGTTTACACCGTCTACATTGCAGTGTTGATCAACATCGTGTAGACGTCGTGTATACATCGTACCTCCTATAACCTGTTTACACAGTCAACATTGCGATATCGCAATGTTGACCAACATCGAGTCGGCATCGTGTCTACATCCTACCTCTTATATCCTGTTTACATCGACGACATTGCAATGTTGATCGATATTGAGTCAACATCGTGTCTACATTGAACCTCTGATATCCTGTTTACATCGTCGACATTGTCGATATCGCAATGTTGACCAACATCGAGTCGACATCGTGTCTACATCGTGTGCCTTCTTTCCTGTTTACATCGTCGACATCGTCGACATCGCAATGTTGATCGACATCGAGTCAACATCGTGTCTACATCGTACCTCTTATATCCTGTTTACATCGTCGACATTCTCGACATCGCAATATTGAGGTGACATTGTTTCTACATCGTGTGCCTTCTTTCCTGTTTACATCGTCGACATCGTCGACATCGCAATGTTGATCGACTTCGAGTCAACGTCGTGTCTACATCGAACCTCTTGTATCCTGTTTACATCGTCGACATCGTCGATATCGCAATGTTGATCAACATCGAGTCGACATCGTGTCTACATCGTGTGTTTTCTTTCCTGTTTACATCGTAGACATCGCAATGTTGATTGACATCGAGTCAACATCGTGTCTACATCGTACCTCTTATATCCTGTTTATATCGTCCACATTGCAGTGTTGATCAACATCGTGTAGACATCGTGTCTACATCGTACCTCTTATCTCCTGTTTACATCGTCGACATCGTCGACTTTGCAATGTTGATCGACATCGTGTAGACATCGTGTCTACATCATACCTCTTGTATCCCGTTTACATCGTCGACATCGTCGATATCGCAATGTTGACCAACATCGAGTCGACATCGTGTCTACATCGCGTGCCTTCTTTCCTGTTTACATCATCGACATCGTCGACATCGCAATGTTGATCGACATCGAGTCAACATCGTGTCTACAACGTGTGCCTTCTTTCCTGTTCACATCGTCGACATCGCAATGTTGATCGACATCGAGTCAACATCGTGTCTACATCG
>WFKH01011926.1:66799635-66819505 GCA_016163765.1 Magallana hongkongensis
AAAAAGAAACCGTAGAATAACAAGAGGGTCTTCCGTTGGAAACGGAAGACCCTAATAATAAAAAAAACACAATAGAATAACAAGAGGGTCTTCCGTTGGTAACGGAAGACCCTAATAATATAGAAGAATGAGAAACAGTAGAAAAACAGCAAGGTCTTCCGTTGGAAACGGAAGACCTTAAAAAGAAACCGAAGAATAACAAAAGGGTCTTCCGTTGGAAACGGAAGACCCTAATAATGGATGAATGCGGATATGAAGAATATGAACGATGGGGGAAACTCCGTTCTAAAATTAGAACATCGAACAGTGTCATAGTCTGTAGTCGTACAACAAGTTACTTAGCTGTTGCGGGGGTAGATGCTAGCGGCCGATGGGCACTACCGATAGACTGCATTAGCTTGTTTACGTCAGTTGTCCTGGTAATAGCACACTTTTTGCCACTTTTTAACCATAATCCTCCCATCGTAGGTCCACACTGAGTCGACATGCTTTTTTTTTCAGGTCTTTTGGTGGTAACCAGGAGATTAATGTGCCGCTTAGCTAAGGACTCGTTAATAAAGATCTTATGATCATTCATTTCGTTCTGGTTGTATGTTTTAAGGTTCTGCTTTTTTGCATACACAAGGGTCCTGTCTCTGTAGGACACGAATTTCACAATAATGTCCCTCGGACGATTGTCAAGGGGTTTGCCTACACGATGTTTTTTTTTTTCAATTTTGTCCACGGATAATGACATTCTTTCGGCTCCTAAGGTTAGCTTGTTTATAATATTGAGTGCTACTTCATCAGTGTTTTCATTTTTTAAATTTTTTTTTGTCAGCAACGCATGTGATTTTGACACAATTTCGTCTAGAATATTGGTTTAGGTAATCAAGTTGACTTTCTAATGAATCGACGTGATGTTTGAGATCTAACACTTTTTCTAATAGGATATCAGAGATCTGTGACTTGAATGATTCATGACTGAGTATAATCAAGACTGCTCTTTGGGTGGCATTATCATCTTTTGAGAGAGATTCTAATATAGTGTCTAATGTATGCAAGTCTTTGTCATAACTGGTACAACTAGTATCAACCAAAGCGCTGTGGCTTGTATTGTTAGCCATTGAAGTACTAGTATCACCTTCACTTTATAGTTTCGCTTGTTTCTGTCAATTTCTTTTTCTCGGTATTTCATTTAATCAATAAATCACAATAAAACAACAATAAAATAAAAGAAATATTTAGGTGGTTTGGGATTGCTGATAATGTTAGTCTAACAATATCAGCAATCCCAAACCATCTAAATATTTTTATTTAAATGATTTAACAGCCAGCCATGTTACAAACCAGTCGGATATGGACGCCATGTTCCAGACTGAAGATTGACAATTTAACATGACTATATATAAGGATCTTAACAATGATTAAAGGTTGACAGGTGGTGACACTAAGAAAGCTAAGTGAAAGATTTACAGGTTTTGCATAATTAAATAAACTGAATGTTTGATGTACTGGATATATAAACTAATAATTACCTAATGTTGTTTTAATGGATTATAGCATTAAGACACAGCAAACTGTCTTTTTTGTAATTACACATGGGTCCGCGAAGCCAATTGATATAATAACTTTAAACATTACATTGTGAAAAACATATACAAAAAAATGTTAAATTTGAAAAGTAAAGTCCAAAATAAGTTAATACAGAACAGTGAATTCTGACTGTGATAGTTTTCTCCGGGGAAAAGACGTCCTCGTGTTTAGAAAGGAATGTCACATTTGTTCTCATTTTTTTTTTTTTTTTTGGGGGGGGGGGGGTATTCTATGTGATACTGGCAATCGGGCGTTGAAAGGGCGTTTATACACAGTTTTGTTCGAACATTTAACTGTGGGTTCTTGGTAGTCAGTAGGCAAAATCGTCTGCGCTGTTCATGATGCCCGGAATGGTGTTGTCCATTGATGTTACGTTGAGTTGATGTTGGGGAACTCGCTGGTAACAATAATTTCACTTTGACACAGCGTCATACAAATGACTTTTTGTATACTTCAAGTATGCGTTTGTAAGTGTACAGTTTCCTCTATTAAGGATGTAATAATTTCACGTTTTGTACAACAGAGCATTTATTCCTACATTTTGCGGAAGAACAGCGCTATCACACCAATCGCAACTTCTCTGGCTTTTCCGACAGAGTTTGGAAAACACCTCGAATGTATTACATCGGCGTCCATGACAACCTCCATTTTATAAAACTTAGAATAAATACAACACTTTTACGATTTTTTGAATGCGATCTAGACCTCATTAAATTCAATGATGTCACAAAGCTGTCTAGCCGACACTTTAATTCATGGGAAGCGACTCCATTTTGTATTAAATTATAACCTCCGTTAATGTTAATACAACCGAGGTGTTTTTCCAAGCTCTGCCGGAAGTTGCGATTGCAAAGACACAAAGTAAACCAAAATAATATAATTATAAACGTGATTGAATCTCTTACTAGTCGTTTACGTTACTTAGACATATCGAAAGTTACTAGTACCTGGGTACGTGCTTAAAGTAATATTAGGATGTTATTCGAGAATTCGCAGCCTATTGTGCAACATACCCCCGCCCACACACCCCAGTTCTTTTATTTGTGATACTGATGTTAATGGAATGGTTTTTTAATTATATTGTATAATGAAAAACGAAGGAAAACGAAAGAGTTGATTGTACGTTTGGCATAAAAACGTCTGTTGCACTGGCGCAGGCGAGCTCCTGCTATATTATGGGGTTTTGTGTTTTTTTTAGTTTATAAATATTTCATGTTCGTTTGAACGGGTTAAAAGACGCTTTAGTACGCTTTAAAAAAAATAAATCGTTCGACTGCCTTGCAACAAAAATGCATGAGTCCAGTCGAGAAATTTGTGCGTTCGTACGAATGAAAATCTCCTCATCGTAAAACTTACAGTATTTCCAATCATGTGACCGCTATTGGATCTTGTACTGTCCGAATGTTTAAGATCTTTTAATGCCCCCCCCCCCCCCCAAAAAAAAAAAAAAAAAACAAAAAAAAAAAAAAAAAACAAAAAAAAAACAACAAAAACTTGGTATAGGAAATTTACACATTTATCTCCATAATTATTATTTTGGAGAATGATATTCAAATAAGTGAAATACAAACAGCAATGAATTTGTTTTTACAGTGCAAACGACCATACAAAAAAGTGTAACATAAATGGTAAATGAAAATGGGTGGCGAGTACAGAGAGCCACTTTGAGGTCGCAAACGCCCGACTCTCTGTTTATTCCGAGTATATCATATCACGTGATCAAAGGGTATAAATACACAGATATCGTGAGTCTGCAGTTAGTTGCAGTTTAGACGCTTTGAGGTAAGGTTATTGTTCGTAAGTCGATATTGCTCAGCGATTTGCAGAACAATAATACCGATATATAGAAGCAACTTGTCTTCTTGAGCGTTGCTTGGTAATTTCAGCGGGTAGACCGTTATTAACAGTTACAAGGGCGCTTCTTGGGGTCGCTTTGAAACGACAGATAGAAGCGACGGGTCGCTTGGAGTGACCGAGAGAAGCGACGGAGTGCTTCGGAGACACAAAGTTCGGTTAGTGCATTTACAGTGGTATTGTTATATTTATTTGATTTGTGAATCAATAAACCCTAGGAAAGGAACAAGGAAAAATTATATATATCTTTAACAATTATCATAACAATCAAACACCTCAGCAAGGTATATGAGGGGACCGATTATATATAATACCGTGTTCAGGCAGACACGGTACAAAAGGTTAAAGCTCCTCCGTCTAACTTGTTTGAAAATTCACATAACCATCTCAAAAATTAATCACTGAAACCATCAATTCCTTCCATGTTTGATCAGTGAGATTTTTTTTCATCATGGCAGCACCTACTGCAAGCATGCACATGTACTGTATATGTAATAAATAATTGACATATACAAATGCATGCATATGAACGCAATAGGTATGAATCAATATAATATAAAAATCCAAGGCAAGGTGTGATATTTACCTTCAATAAATGATTACTCAGTGTTTTAAATTTGTCCCCAATGATGGTTTTTAGCTGCGTCACGCTTAGAGCATATTAACTTTTTCAAATTTCATTTTACTCAGTTCTTTAAGAATAGTACACCTGACCTAACTAAATAAATGGATTCAAGTTGCACACAAAAAGGGTCCCCGTGTGCTATAATATCATTGTTAAAAGTCACATTTAGAAATTCTCTCTCTCTGACATAAAAATTGGTAAATATCAATCTGACGTTGAAGCGCTAGTCTATTTCCCATACTTGAATTACGATTTTAGACGAACCGCCCAAAATGTCTGCATAAACCACTGTATAGTATATATTGCGATGGTTTTCTCTTACTTTATTTAGAGTCGTTTCCCTTGAAATTAACCCAACCAGGTGCTATATATGCACATGCTGGGAGTGTAGAGACCGACCGTTTGTGCTATTATAGTCACTAGTTAAAGTACATTACTACACCTAGACTTATACTTGTTAAGGCACTACGTTACAAGATGGCGATTAAAATGTTTTATTAAATTAAAGCCAAATCGTTGCTTAAATGCGAGCTTTTAGTTTTGATGGAAAGAGCTTTCCAAAACGAGGTAGCCAAGAATGCGGGTTGACTAATTAACAGCATGGCGGAAACTGTAGTGTGAGTCTATCATGCCCTGGAACGGACAACTTTGGTTTAAAATATAAAAATAGCTAGACACGATCTCGTTGCGAGCAACGAGGAGGTCTTCCGTCAGATTTTAAGAAGGTGATATGACATCATTGACTTTGATTTTCGACAACAAAACATAATCTGGAAAAAGGAGTGGGGTACTAATGCTTTTCTGTATCGCTTTTTATAAGTTCTCTTACGTTGTTTTTTAAATACTTGTATTTCTTCCAATTGAGATAGAAAAGATTTAACTTCTTTACCTCTGGCCCCTAAAAACCCAAATTAGGTAATGCATGAAAAATCATTATATTGTTAGGATATATAAACTTATTATACTTAATTTTGCTGTTATGACCTATTACAAAATATCTCTCAGTAAACGACTATAGATATAATACTTTAGAGCCCATCTGGATCCCTAATTTTAAGGGGCCAGCCCCTTTTTCTTAATATCAAATGAAAGGTCATTTAATTTTAAACACAGTTTGCTGAACAAGTGTTTAGAAATTCGTTACTGTTTTTGAGATAAATGGGAAAGAACATTTTAAGGGCCGATCCCTTATTTTCTTATAGGGGCCGTTTAACGAAATTTTGAAGGTTGCATATTGTTTAGTACATCATTTTGAGCATCTTTTCTTCTATTCTGCATTTCAAAATCTTTTTCCTTTCTGAGATATGGGTGATCAAACTTTTGGACTTTTGACCCATATAAACCCCTAATTACGTAGCACATGATAAGATCATTACACTGCTTGGATACATAACTGTAAAATAAACATACAAAGCATAAAATTGCTTCTATAACCTTCACAAAATATTTCTCAGTAAAGGGCTATAGATAAAAATCTTTAGAGAACTCTGGTCCCCTTATTTGAGGGGCCAGCCCCTTTTTCTTGATATCAAATGAACAGTCATTTAATTTTAAACACATTTTGTTCATCAAGTGTTTAGAAATTCGTTACCGTTTTTGAGATATATGGGAAAGAACATTTTAGGGGCCGATCCCTTCTCTCCTTATAGGGGTCGTTTAACGAAAATTTGAAGATTGCATATTGTTTAGTACATCATTTTAAATATCTTTTCTTCTGTACTGCATTTCAAAATATTTTTCCTTTCTGAGATATGGGTGATCAGAGTTCTGGAATTTTAACCCCTAAAACCCCCAAATTACGTAACACATGAGATAATTGTTATATTGTATGGGTATATAACATTAAGATAAACATTTTTGCTTCTATGATCCATTACAAAATATTCACCAGTAAAGAGCTATAAATAAAAGACTTTAGACCCCTCTGGTTCCCTAATTTTAGGGGCCAGCCCCTTTTTCTTAGTATTGAACGAAAGGTCACTTAAAACTAAACACATTTTGTTCATCAAGTGTTTAGTAATTTGTTACCGTTCTTGAGATATCTGAGAAAGAACATTTTAGGGGCCGACCCTTATCTCCTTATCGGGGCCGTTTAACGAAATTTTGATGATTAAATATTGTCCAGTAGATCATTATGAGCATCTTTTCTTCTATATTGCTTATCAAAATGTTTTTCTTTTACGAGATAAAAGTTATCAAAGTTTTGAACTTCTGACCCCTAAAAACCCCTAATTACGTAACACATGAGAAGATTGTTATATTGAATGGGTACATAACAGTAAGATAAACACTTTTCTTTCTATGATCTATTACAAAATATTCTTCAGTAAAGAGCTATATATAAAAGACTTTAGACCCTTCTTGTTTCTTAATTTTAGGGGCCAGCCCCTTTTTCTTGATATTAAACGATGGGTCTTGTAAATTTTGACTTTTTTTACATTACATGTCCTAACAAAATATTTTTCAGAAAGGAGATAAACAAAGAAAACTATGAAAAATTACGACTTTTTTTAGTCTCAATTTTTGGGACCAGGCTAGCTTTAACGCTTTTTGAGCATGACAAATATGAATTCCAAATGACATATATACAATATCTTGTCTACAATCCCTGAAAGTTTGAACTCAATATCTTTTACCGTTTAGGAGGAGATCCCTGGACAAGCCGACCCTCTGAAAATCGCTAAAACGTCATTATCTCAAGAACGGAAATGACGTCATCAAAACAAAAAAATGTATATTAAGTTCAGATCAATATCTATCAGATCTGAAAGTTTCATGAAAATCGGCCGAGCCATTTTCGAGAAATCGCTTGCAAAAAGTTTGTAAGAAAAAAAAATAATAATAGGGAAAAAGAAACCGAACGAAAACAATAAGGTCTTCCGTTGGAAAACGGAAGACCTTAAATACACATTTTTTATCCACTTGACAGATTAGCAATAAACATTATATATTAATTCGTGAACCATAAACAGATTGTGTTGACAAACTCTACGTCTATGTGCATAAAACGAGGAGGTTGCATCGGGAAGGGGGGGGGGGGTGTCGACAACCCCCTCCTCACTTTTTTTTTTTCAAAACAGGAAATTAACGTATAGAAAACTACTTAAAATCATTGCCCATTCCTCTAAATATCCAGCCAGTTGCGTATAGATTGCATTTTCAAGATTATAAAAACAATTAAGAAAAACTACCGACACAATATGTTACCAAAAAATGTTTAAAAAAAAATATTGCTTGAATTTCCCAACCAAACGCGGGCTATAATCTAATTGTTTTTAATGCTTTATTATTGATATTTATTCTTGTTTCAATAACTAATTGATATTCTAAGTAATTAATATTGTCTAGTTAGTCTCGGATATGTATTTGACACACTTCAAGACCGTGGCGGGCGTGAAAAAAAAACAGCCAATTAGGAAACTTGAGGAATTTTCAATTTTCTTGCCGCCTTCCACTTTAGAGAAGAAATATCTGAATTTACATTTTAATCAGCAAAAACTATGAATTAATTTTGTCATGCAAATAAAGTAAACTAACAGGCAACTCTAGATAGTAAAATAAATATTAATGATCCATTTTTGCTTTAGACTTTCTCATTTTAAATTTTGAAGTGATCCGAAAATTCAAATTTCATCAAATTTGATTGACAGATGAGAAATCGGCTTTTTGTTTACATCGCTACCGGAAATGCCCTATTGCTATAGGTGTCACGACAACATTATTTTTTTTTACTATATATTCTTAACAGAATTGCGCAACTTTAAATACAGTTTAAAAATTCAAAACGAATTTCTGGGAAAAATCCTTTTGACATCTTTTTAAACAGCACTTCATTTACAATCCAGTAGCAAAAAACACACGTGCATCCAGCAAAATATGATACTTTGTTTACGTAGAAGTTACACACGTGCTTGAAAATCAAGCCCGGACCTTTAACCCCCCCCCCCCTCCGGAAACAACACACATCAAAAGTTCATATGACCTCTCATTGATACAAAACATGGATAGTCATACATCTTACGCATTGTTTTTCATCTCATACAGAAATCAGCAACTGTCCCGGGCTGAAACGCCCCAAATTCAAACGTGAATTCGGGAATTATTTCGTCTTAGCCATGTTTTGATGTGAACCTTCAGTGAATTACTGTATTGACACCTGCAACAAAACTCAATTATTATTATCGCAAAATCAACATTCATAAATTGATTAATACTCATTGTGTTATGTTACTAAAAAGATTTTATGAAGAGATTTACTCATATTAGAAAGTTATCAGCGAATTTTGAGCACGCGGGTATGTTAAGGCTTCCCGATTGATTTTACAGCAATGTGTAGAAAGTCATTTGTCTGAACTTCATACGATATGATGTCATAATTAACTTTGACGTCACGATCTGCATTCCAGTCGATAGTTCTCAGGGAATGTATCGTAACGTTATAAAAGTATATTATATCAAAACAGTAATAAAACCGCACGTTTACTTTACAAAGATTCTGCCCTTAATGCTTTAACTTAAAGAATTCATTCACTGGTTAAAAACCAGTATCAAATAATCGGCAGTTTTACAGCTTCATTTTAAGTCAAACTAGTGGTGGTTTGGAGACTCTCCCTGCTACGTGTAAACAACTGAATGAAGAAATTTTAATGCATGTAAAACCCAGCTTGGCACAGGTGAAAGATCAATGCAATTTCAGATTATTTTACGTAAAATTGGTAGAGAATATAAGTACCCATGTGAATCGTGCTTGGGAAACCTACAGATTTACCACAATTTCTTGTTAATAGCTTTTGATTAGTAAAAATGTGCCTTATTTTGATGATTTTGTTGAATATTTCAACAATATCTTTGATTAACAAAAAAAAAATCATTTCATTCCCAAGCAAGAACTTCAAAGTTTATGACATAACAAATGGATTTTTCTCAAAAATATTTATGATCTAGTGTCATTAATCACCTGTGCCGATGCAATTTGATTAGATCATTTGCAATGTTAGGATTCGCCCGTCATGTGATAACGAAGTACATATGACGTCACAAAAAAGCATTAAATATAAAGTTAAACATCGTTGTTAATAAATGTAATAAAGATTTAAAGAAATACTACCGGTAGTATTTTTGTGATGATTCAAATAATATCGTTTTCCAGCAGTATTTTAGCTCCGACACGCCTTAACATTGCTGCACACCACGGTGTGCGCGGTGGCCACCGATTTAAAATGTGGTCAAAGTTATACTGTATGCATTTACAAGATGTTTTCATATTCTGTGATGTTTTTGGTTTTAAATTGACAGGTGATGTATGAAAATGTATAAAATGACGCAAATTTTAGTACTATCGTGTTGACCCCAGAAAATATGTGTGCAAAAGTTTTGGTGACTCCGCCCTGGGGGGTGGGGTATAAAAACGTCATTATTTCATATACAATTTATAAAAACGGTTAAAGCTTTCGTCCAAAATAGCATGATCTGGTTCTAATCAAACCTATGTGAGTGATACATCTAAGCTTTTTCAGCTTTCATATCAATATTTCCTAATTTTGGACATTATTAGGGCATTTCTTTCTGTAACAAATGGGCCTAAAAAACCTATTTTATTTGAACTTACATCCCGTAAAATAATATGTTGTTTACGACTATAAATACAGTCATGGGACATAATTATTCGCCACTTCAAAATGGCCGCCGGACTTCGAGTATCGCGCACCTTGATATTTAGGATATATTACAAAATTTAATAAATGCATATCTTACCTCAATACTTTGTTAGATTGTTTTTCATCTTTAAAACTTCAATTAGCCTTCCAGGAATGGTCGCATAAAGGTCCTCAATATAAGCGGTAGGTATATTTTTCCAGGCAGTCCGAATTTCCGCCATGAGTTGCTGTTTTGTGTTAATGAATTCGGCACGGGTTTCCAGTGTTCTTTTTATTTTTAACCAAATGTTCTCGATGATATTTAGGTCAGGATGCTTGGAAGGCCATGATGTTGCAATTATATTGTTATTGGCAATGTATTATTTTACTAAATTGTCTCTATGTACGAGAGCATTGTCGTCCATAAATGCTTAATGGTTATCAGGGATATGTCTGGCTAAAACGGGCCAAAGGTTATTGTCTAATATTTCAATACATTTTCTGACATTTATGTTACCTTCTACATAAGTTAAAGTCCCTATTATCCATATAGATACACATCCCCAGATCATGATACTCAAACGTCGTCGAGATGGCGGACACACAAGTTGCGCATTGTATTTTTCGTCGTCTTTTTTCCATATATAAACTTTCTGATTTTTTCCAATTACTATCTGGCTTTCATCACTAAACACCCATTTACTCCAATCGTGATAAACAGTTCAATTTTTCCTATCCTTACACTACCTACACCGAGCTTTTTTGTTGACATCGCGAATCGCGACTTTTTTCTTGGGAACTCTCCGTTTATATCCAAGCTCTTGAATTTTTCTTTTCATAGTTCTTGTACAAAATCTATGACTGATGCCCTCAATAACAATACCAGTTTTGTCTTCGTAAGTTCTTCGTCTGTTTTCATTGACTACGCGCAAAAGTTTGTTTTTATCTCTGTCCGTATACACTCTCTTCTTTCCCCTTTCTTGTTGATTTTCTACAAGTCCCGCTTCTTCAATTTTTTTTCAACAATACTATATTGTAGATCTAAGAATTCCTAATGTTCTTTCCAACTCTGATGCATTTCTGGTTTCTCGATAAGCTTTTACAATCATATTTCTGGCGTTCGTACATAATTCTTTTCCCTTTCCACCCATATTGTTTTGGTATAATTTTACTGACAAACAGTGCAGCAGTAGAAAAAACCCTGTGTATACGTCATCAATTTTAGTATTACATCACAAAGTTAAAATTAAAAAGGGAATATGTTGTGTCTATTTATAGCGCGCAGCCCTACTTTACGGACCATGCGAGAAACCGCAACGCTATTTGCGCACAGGTGGCGAATAATTATGTCCCATGACTGTACTTCATCGTATTTGATCTGCTGAAACATTTCGGGCCAGTTTAGACGGTCCGATCTATTATAATTGGGTCATTGTTTTGATGCAGTAGAACATTTCAGAGGAAATCTGGGCTAATTTTGTATGCATCATTAACAACAAACTAAGCGTGCTGCTGGCTACAAAAGCCCATTGTTTGTCATGTTTTGTCTAAACACACTGAATAAACACCCACAACGAAAGTAAAACGACTTTAAACACACCAAACCCGTTTTATTGCAGGTGTTACTACAGTATTAATTTTACTATAAATTCCTATCAAAATTGCGCAACTTTAGATACAGATTAAAAATTCAAAACGAACATCCGGAAAAATCCTTTTGATATCTTTTTAAACAACAATTCATTTACAATCTAGTAGCAAAAAACACACGTGCATCCAGCAAGGCATGATACTTTGTTTACGTCGAAGTTACACATGTGCTTGAAAATCAAGCTCGGGCCTTTTCATCCCCCTGCGGAAACAACACATATCAAAAATTCAAATGACCTCGCAACGTTGCAAAACCTGGATAATCAGACATCTTACACATTGTTATTCATCTCATACAAAAAAATCAGCTACTGTCCCGGGCGGAAACGCCCCAAATTCAAAGGTGAATTCGGGAATTATTTCGCCTCAGCCATGTTTTGATGTGAACCTTCAGTGAGTTACTCTAGTGGCACCTTATAGACGCACAGTACATGGCGGACAGCTTGTCTTACCCCAAAACTAAGTAACACGAATTGATCTTTGTAATTGATTTATTTTTATATGATCAATGTTTACCATAACCAAAGAGAAAGAACGCATACTTGTGTAACGACGGAGAGTCAGTCCTGCAGATTCACACTGATGGTATCAAGTTCCTATATCTATATCTATACACACATGGGGCCGCCCATGTCACAGGTTCAAGCAGTATTAAATTATAAACAAAGCTCATCTGATTAAATAAATTGTATATAAATATTTTTTAAATATTTATTTTAATCACAGATTAGGCCTATATGCAGAATAATCAGGTAAATATAGTTTTACTTATTGAAACACCTCCCTGGAACCTCTTTCACAATTGCAGATTTGGAGGCTTATTTATTTACATTTGGCGGGATCGAGGGGTTCCTTACTGAGTCAGGACCTGTGTGCTTTAGCCTCTTGCACCTAACCCACATTGTTGTTGATCAGAGTTATTCTGACCAGTGAATTATTGTTGTTGTTGTTTTTTTTTTAATTTAAAGTATTTTTCTAAATAAATACCTACATGTATGTGAACAAATGATGCTTACTATGATGGGAGTTTTAACAAAGCTCAAAATATTAAAAAAGACAAAAGGGATTTTTTTGGCAGTGATTGATTTAGAAGTACATGCATTGTTAGGTGCTTATTACTTAAAGAATTAAAATCAGGGCAAGGAACTATGCACACAGTTTCATTATTATTTGACCCTAAATATTATGTAGTTATCCGATCAGCACATGCTTCGGCAGGCATGTTCACGAAAGTTTCCTAAGATATAACATAAGTGTTTTCCTAAGATATGACTTAGGAAAAAAGTTAGGAACATCCCAAGATTAACTTAGGACACGGCTTAAGATGTAGCTCGACGGTAACTTAAAAACATCTTAGGTTAGGATATCCTAACATTCTACAATCATTTTTTATTTTTCACAATTATTCATACAGATCGAGTTTGAGAGACTTCTGCAGAGGTAAATCATTAAACAATTTGCCAGAGAAAATTGCACGTGTCGGCAGTTAACACAATATGCCTAAAACCAGTAATTTTAATATACATTTTCTCAAATATATGTCAGTGACCAATAACAGTTTAGTTTAAAAACAAACAAACAAAAAACACCAAAAAGGGTAAAGAGATATGTAAAAAGATATGTATCAGCTAGGACAGAATTGACTTACAAGCAAATAATTATTTAAACAACACGTGTCCATTCTTTAAGTGTTAATTACGATTTTATAAACTTGTCATTGAAGTACATGTAATACATAAACACGCGATTTTCATAGAATTTAACGTTACTTGTACAAACACAATCTATTTCCCTTTAATCTGCAACATATAGAATATACGTACAGGATAAAAAAGTAATAAGTTGCAATATATCTCGACAATACGTAAAGAGTTTATTCAACATTATGATTTTTTTAAAGATTATTGTTTCAGACTGTTAAAATGCAGTATGCTAAAATGAACGTACATGGTAAACTAAATTACTATGCCTCCTACCGGATTAGGAATATGATGTTTGTCGGAAATGCGTAACTATAGAAAAGATTGCTTTCTTCTACCGGTCTTAAAAAAGCTTCACAACAGTTCTAAATATAAAAAAAAAACCGTGATTTTACATCTTTGGATGGCCTTAGGACAAGGCTAGTGATCTCCTAAAGTCAAGAAAAAAGTTATGACTGTTCCTAAATTTGGGAGAGCTTCGAGAAACAGACCTAAGACTAAGACGTATCCCAAGACGTTCTTAGGACGCACCACAGTCCTAAGATAGCTTCGTGAACATGCCTGCTGGTATGCAGCTTCACGCCGCTGCATTATCACTTTGGAGGTGTGGCCTGCTTCCTGATATGCTCAATTGCTGTCCGTGTGAATATTTAACTAGGTCAACCCTGGTCTTTAACAAAACAGTGCCACACAAAAGTGTGGAAGATTTTTTTGTTTGAAATATTGCTCTTTTTCACATATATTGATATTTAAAGGGAAATGTTTCCTTGAAACCTTCAAGCGACTTATTGGCCAACAATGTAAAAAAATAACCATTAAATTCAAAATTACTTCGACATATTAAGTGTTTTGTAGCTTAGTGATTGCATACGTATTTGTGAAATAGTACTATGTATATACAGTACAGAAGCACCATCAGATAATTGTTAAGAGAAAATTAGCAAACGATATTTTGGTGTGAAGTAATTTTGAGATATTGCATCTTGACCTGTTAACATGGCAGAAATCTAATGATGTTATATAATAGTCAGTTTGATAAGCTCACAAATCTGTTGATGTTATATAATAGTCAGTTTGATCAGCTCATTTGACGATCAAACAGCAAACTATGTGATAAAAAAGAAAAGAAATTAAAAACAAAAATGTCCATTTGATTAAGACTTTGCGTTCAGTTTATTCCAATTTCGCCTTAACTGCAACATATGGTATACCCATTTCGCCTTAGTAAGCTCTCGGGTGAATTAAGGCGAGATGGGAACTTGTGTAAACATTTAATTAAGTGTTTGTTTTGCAATACAGGTATTATCATTAATCTTTAATTGTTTGTTCTTTTAAAATAAATTATGAGTAATTTCGTGAAAATATCGTGGAAAAAGCACTAATATAAAGACTAAAGTTGGTTTATTTCAAATAATGATATTTATCATTTACATGGTATGTTAAAAAAGATAACAATAAAATAAAGATTTTAACATGAAAGTAAGGTAGCACATTGATAAATATCGAGAACAAACTCATGAGCACATTAAAATAGTTTAAAAATTACATGCACTGCATACTATTTAAAAGTTCACAAGCACTAACATATTCATACGAACTCAAGTTATTCCAGCTTCAAAATATAGGATGCTGAATCACCATACTTGATGAAGTTTTTCTTCTCAGATGTCAGTTGAGTTTTCAGACGCTGAAGACTTTCTTCTACCTCTCGATACTTCTTCACTCTTTTTCTATTCTTGCCACCAGCTGCATACTGCAACATCTTTACTTCATAGTATTTTTATTTTCAAATGATTTTATACTATAACATATAAAATAACCTATAAAATTTTCTTTTTTCCATTATTTATATATGTTCACATTTTATTAATTTTTATTTCATTTCATTTTCCAACCCCAGTGTTTAATCTGTGAAATTACCTAATCATTATCAAAACATCTCATTAATTTACAAGTTTTGTTCTTACAGTAGTTATATTTAGAAACTCCCATTTCGCCTTACCACTTTTTCATCTTTTTTTACCTGTATTAACAGATAAGGCGAAATGGGAACACATCCATGCGTTCTACACACCAGAGTTTTTGCTTACAGAGTACGGATGTAGTTGTCTGTTTATTTCAACGTGGAAAAAATGACTGGAAAAACCTGTCCTAAATGACGAACTTAAGAAAATGACAGAAGTTGGTCATTTAGGTCTAGTGTTCTCGTAATTCAACAAATCATTCAACCAACCACAGACTGTAAATTTCACACGATAAAAAAGCCCGCCTTATCAAGCTACAAATAAATTGAAATCTAAAACCTTAAGAAGACGATACACGGTAGAGATTGTTGAACTTATTCAAGAAAAGAAAATAGGTTACTTTATGGACATAACAATATGAATGAATATAATGAACACTACCAAATTTTCATTATTAAAAAAAAAAAGTAGTGTCCTTTGCTCTCTTTTAATTCATTCATTGTTTATTTGGTAATGTTGTATAATCGACAAGATTTGATTTTTTTTTAATTTGATGGGCAAACAATTCCCATTGATTATGTGAAAGCAAACTTAAAGATCAAAATCATGCTAATTTATTTTGTCATATTTATACACAGCAGATATATCCCTTGAAAGCTGTAACCCCTACATTATATTTTGGATTATCTGAGGCATATCCGAGCAGTATCGGTAAAAAATATATTAATCATTCGTACATCATTTAGTGTAGCGCGCAAAATAATATATCCTAAACTACTAAACAACCTTAAATTTCACCCAAATCTTTAGCCAGAAAGACAAGAAAATATTAAATAAGAAATTGTATTTCAAACATTTACATTGTAGACAGATTGGTTAAATGATACTGTTATGCATTTTATTCTACTTTTAAGTTCCATGGTTCCATAATTTGGTCAGGAAGAGTGATGTAAACAAACCAGTTATAGCAAAAAAGAAATTGGGTTTACCAGACCACTAACATGTAAAGTTCATATATGATATGTTACATGTAGTAATACTATTTAGATGTCGATGTGTATAAGTAAGTGATGCTATTATCACTAGATATATATATATATATATATATATATATATATATATATATATATATAGATAGATAGATAGATAGATAGATAGATAGATAGATAGATATTGTTTAAATTTGTTTACATATATGTATGTGCGTGTTTTAACCTAATTTGTGTTTATTTTACAACAACTACACTAATTGCCAGTTGAATGATTGTTTTTTTTATTTGAATACCGCAATATATTTTAATTGAAAATTAGTATTTCCAAACAAAGCCATGAAAAAGAAAACAAAGAAAAGCATTTACACACTAGTTTGTTTCAAGTTTCATGGTCCGATTTTTTATCTATTACAGTATCAAATAATTTTCCTTACAAACCAATCATCATAGAAAGTTATAAGACCTTTATCTATAGCGATGTCAAAGTCGTAACAATCATATCCGCCTCGATATTAGGGCCAAATTTTAATATGAGGCGAAATAACTCGGTACCTTTGTGTCGTTTGTTTACAAATTTTGTACATCATTTAATCATTCAAATAAAGGTAAATTGACCGGAAAAGTACTGCAATGTCTTTTATGATGCACACACTTAGCATAACCATAATGTAAAAGCGTTCACAAAATTTGATAAAAAATCGGACCAATCAGATTTCATATATTTAAGATATGAACCATACCCATGTCTCCCTGCGCGGGTAGGTTAAGGCAACTCAGAGTTTAATGATCGTCGATATTATGGTCATTTTAGAATTTGTTTATTTTTATGAAAACAGTGCTGAATATTAATATAAAGTGAATGTATTCAACAAGATATTATATTTTTACTTCGGAATCAAGTCGATCTTTAAAGCTGCCGTGCCATGGTATCACGTGACAGTTAGAAAATAGATCATTTGTGTACCTTAACAAAAAATCAAAAAGTGTAACACTACCCCGAAGTTTATGTGTATGTATGATACAATAATTCGATCGGCAATAAGTTCATGTTTATTAATATTGCTGCTAGAATCCTATAGTTAATCGCATAAAATAAATATTGTCATTATTTAGCGGAAACCTCCTCAACTTTTTCAATTTCATTGAAAATACTACGTATTTTTCATTTACAACAACAAACCAAAGGATTCTAGCAGCATTTTCCAAGTATTTAAAGTCATGTGCTTTTGATATTTGCCAAATTCATCTTTCATAATATTTGGGGTAGTGTTACACTTTTGTCTTTTTTGTACACACTGACAGAGGAAAGGCCGGTCAAGCCACATAAATGTCTATCTGCTTACCTTATAACACTCGTTGATAAAACAAAAAATCCATGTCTGTATTATCCTGGTTATATCCTAACTGACACTCATCTAAATCTTGGGTATCTGTATTGAATAAGTCTTATTTCGGCATTGTTTACACTGCATTCCGATGACTTGTCTCCCGACATTGATCTTCTCTATTAAACATGCTTGTGACGCCATCAATGTTAACGATACGTAATACAGAGAAATCGAAGATATATTCTGTTAAAAGAGCTTCTAGTGACATTTTACGCCTGTAGTTTTCATAATATGGACCAGAGATAAGTTAAAATTGACAGATTTCTTGAGTAAAATATGACATCATGCTGCTTATTGTGACGTCATATCGATCAGAGGAATTTTTACTCGATTTGTTGCCTTATCATACCCGCGTGACCCTGTCGTGTTTTGTACTGAATACATCTAAAGTAAATGACATTGACTTGTAGAAGGACACTTTGCTATCATTTTCACATTACGGATAATGTAACATTTCGCCTGCTTTAAATCACATTTTAAACATTCAGGTATTGTATTGTACTCTTTATAGTTGACAAAACAACAACTTGGTATTTAGGACAGAGGTTCTGGATTTACATTTTAAAGAAAAGAATGTAGAAAATAGAAGCTTTGCATAACATTTCAGTGATTGTTAATGCATCCACCCGAAAGCGAATAAAGAGAAAGAATAATCGTGTTTAAATTAAGCATGTGTTTTGTCGTCAAAATGCTTTGATTTTAAAAGAAAATGGCTGAAAGAGGTAGTGTCTTCTCCAGAACAAGCATACACAAAATAGTTTACAAACAAACTTTTAAAAAAATGTCAGTCAGAAATATATGTATATTTTATCAAAACGTGTGCTTAATATGAAAAAAACCCATTAGTAATTAAAAAAATGTGATGCATAAAAAAGGCTTTCTGCAAAATTCGTATATTTTACTTATAGCGAGCGCGGCTCGCCGGCGCGCAGCGCCGGCTAGCGAAGCGAGCTCTACCGGCAAGGCGTGTGTGAATAGAAAATTCGGACTATAGTTGCACATTGATTTAACGGATTTTTTTGGCGTCAGTTACTCACACCAGTAATGTCCTGTTTTTATCGGACCAGCAGCTCCCTGTAAATATGGTTTCCCATTTCACACTCTCACGAGAACAAGATAAAAATAATTAAAAACTATGTTCTCGAAGGTCCTAAAATCAACAGGGTCCAAATTTCGACGGTGTTCATTTTTTGTTTACATCTCGTTGGTTGTCACAGGAACGTAAACGATATTTGATGCATATAATACTATGGTAGACTAACAATCAACTGGCCAAGTATTTATTAAAATGCACTTCAAACGAGTAAGAAATTAATGTTTGAAGTTTTCCTAACATAAAAGAGAAAATTTTGTTAATCCACCTTTACTCTGATTTAAATCATCGTACTACAAAAATAAAAACACTATGATGAACCCTATGATGTATCGTCTGTAAAGACAGAAGATTCATTAATAAAAAACAAGAAATGTTGTGAAGATAAATTTAACTGACAAGGCAGTTTAGTTAAATCGTCGAATTTAGGACCTAGTAATGGCAGCACCTGTTATTTTGTTGATGAATTTATACTTTGTAGATGGAAGTATCAAAATGTGAAAAGGTTAATCAGCTTATGTTGAAAAAGAAAGCTATGATTGATACTCATGATAGACCTCTTAGATTATTAAATTATTGCTCATTTTATTTGTAAAGAAGACCTATCCACTAAAGACTGTCGAAATATGGGAACACAAGGATACTGCTGACACAACGTAATTCCATTACATAAGACTAACGGAGTTACCGTCCTTTCGAGTGACGTCACAATGGATTTCTTACACATTGATCAGACAGAATTTTTCTGCGTCAGTAAATTTCGACCCACAATGCAATTCCAAAAATGGCGTTCTCACCTTCACGCGAGAATCAAAGTAAAACTTTTGAGAAACACATAAAATGTGTAATTTCAAGAACATCATGCTTTTTTAGTAAATAAAACAGTATATTTTCAGGGTAGTTTTTAAAGAGACAGACGACACTTGACCGACTCGAACTTTGACGTCACAATATGAGGAAATTACTCTAATGAAAAAAAATGACAATAACAAACCGTCAACCATCTCAAAAATAACTAGTTATTGTAAATCTGCTAAAATAAAAATTCCAAAATCTTCTCAAAATCTTGCAGAGCTAACGAATGGGGACATTTCTTCAGAGATAGGAAACAGTAACTGTTGTAACTTGCTCTCATTTGGATGAATGTTCACATTTATTTTATTCACTATATTTACGGTAATTTCCAGGAACGTTTTTTAAAACGGGGCGTGGCAGCCTCATTCAAAAAATCTTCACAAGCAAAAAGAGAAAAAAATAATTCTCAAAATTAGGAAAATTCTAATCCGGGGTGAGGAATGGGGAGTGCGTAGTATGCCTTTAGCTCTTTAGCTGCTCAATGGTAATTTTATTATCACTTCCATTTATTACATGCTCCCAAGGGGGGGGGGGGGGG
>WFKH01011926.1:66830065-66845156 GCA_016163765.1 Magallana hongkongensis
AAAGCTTATTTCGTGGAAGTGGAAGGATATGGCAAATCATCCAGTCAATCGGCATTCTGTAATTGAGTATTTATTAAGTATTTATTCCTTTTTAAGATATCAGTAATTCTTGGGCATGAATAATTTAATTATCATCAGTGCACTAGCTAAAACTATATGCCCGTAATTCATCTGCACATGCAAGATAATCTAAATAAAATTGTAAAAATTAAAAGTCCACACCAAAGAAATTAATTGAAGAAATATATGTGTAATTTGATAGTTCTATTGTTTTCAGTTTAGAAGTAAAGTGGATATATTACAAGGAGAGGATATACATAGGCTATGCCTGTTGTCCAATCCTATTGAATTTATTCAATAAAATATATTTAAATTAATTAGAAGTAATGTTAAGTTTGTTCCTAAAACATAATTTACCT
Source organism: Magallana hongkongensis (assembly GCA_016163765.1). NCBI lineage: Eukaryota > Metazoa > Mollusca > Bivalvia > Ostreida > Ostreidae > Magallana > Magallana hongkongensis. The sequence continues at coordinate 66,830,485 of WFKH01011926.1, forward strand.
GTCTTAAAGTTAAAAGTATTGAACTTAGGAAAAAGTTCTTTCCTAAGATATAACTTAGTCTTAAGTATGCTTTGTGAAATGGGCCCCTGTGCACTCATTAGATTAATCCTTTCACATTTGTACATGTTACAACTGTGTGACAATTCAATTTGGCAGATTAATGATATATAGTATTTAATATTTAACTTTTTCTTAAATAGATCATGTTTCTATTCCATATGACTTAACATCTGTTTATGATTTTCCTATTTACAAAGATCTAAAACTCACATCATGTAAATGGAGTTAATAGTGTTACTGAGTTCATGGTTTAGATAAGCATTTGTAGGGGAAATTGATAATCTGTAAAATGAGAAGTGGCCAGCAGATTATTCTGTTTCACTGAAAGAGTCTTGTGGGAGTACTAGTCCCAGAAGGACAGCTCTAGTTTGAGATTAATTCAAAATTAAGAATAACAAACCTGAATCGTCAAGCATCTCCCATCTCTATCAAGCTCTGTCCAAATTAATGCTCCCCATCCACTAGAGCAGCAAAAAGGTCGCATGCAGTGATTTCAAATCAAAATCCACCAGGCGCAATATTTTGTCATTTCCAATCACCATAACCTATAACATTACATTGTATTATCATTATATTTTGATTTAACTCGCACATTATTTTCAAAATTTGATGATTACAATAAATAGTTTAAATATAAGATAATCAAGGATTTTGTATCAAATTAATTTATATGCTTTAGGTTTGCAATTACATTGATTGTAGTGAATTAGCAGAAGAGCAAAAGAAATCAGTTATGTATTTTAAACGTTTGAATATAATAAAAGTATTAATTACCTTGATGCATCCTGCGATATTTGCAACTGCAATTTCCAAACAATATTTCCGTTCTGCTTCATAAAGTACACATGCAGTGTTAATCTTAAATAAAATTTGCGACCACATTTTGCATCTGTTCCTAAAGCAGTGGATCTCAAAGTTCACACAGTTACTATTATTAGCACACCCCCAACATCTTATCAGCATTCAGTTAGTGGTTGACATCTGTTAGAAGACCTTAGCATGTGCATAGTCTTTAGGTCATGACATTTCTATTGACCATGCTGAGAAGTTATTTACAGGATATACTGGAGTAAAATTAGATATTTCCTATTTGATAAACATGAAGTACTCCAACCAGAAAACCAAAAAGTGAGTTTGTTTTTTTTTTAACCTAAAATTTCCTCCTTAATACCAGAGGTAGACTTGTGGATTTATCAAAACTATGAGTACACTATTGAATTTTAGCTCGTGTATGTTGTAATTTAATAGGGAGGGGGGGGGGGGGTTACAATGTAATTATTGGCTAGGGTAAGAGAAAATTTACATGTGTATTATTATAATGATTGCAGTTCATATGAGAACTTGCAGCAAGTCAACATTTTACATCCTAATGTTTGTTAAATTACTATCATCCAGCTCAAAGAATGCAAATTTTTGGCTACCTGATTGATTTCTCAAAGCTTAGGCCCTGTTACACCAGATTGCGTTCCCCCAGAGTTTCACGACATTGTTATATTTCTGGAATTGCTGTGGGATCGCAGAGAAATTCAAAACCATATTGTGCAGTTGTATTTTGAATGTTTACAATTAAGATGAAAATGTGAGAGCAACCAAGGGATTTCTACTCAGCTTTTACTTTTAACAAATGACTGCGCTCCCACTGAGTGCTCTGATGTGCTTGAGTTAATCTGACTTCGAGTTTACGGTGTGTGTGTGTGTGTGTGTGTGTGTGTGTGTGTGTGTGTGTGTGTGCGCACCTTTTTTTTTTTTTTATCAGTTCTTTAATTACTTAACCAACATCATATTATTGTTTTAGCGGCTTGACACAAAGTTTTTGATTTTATATGTAAAATTGTTAAATTATGAGCTGCAAACCCGCTATTATCAGGAGTAATTTTGAATACTTGTTAAACAAGTTATTTAATAAGTGACATAGTTAGCATATTGTCTTCTAAATTTCAATTGTGCTTATTAGTTACATGTACAATAGGGGCTTTAGTGAAAATCTTTCCTACAATAATGATCATCGCAATGTATCATATCAATTTGCATCATGATAGATATTAAAAATAAAACCAGGGTTTTCCAGTAGAATGTTGACAATCGCACATCAATTATTTATAATTAATTTAAGCAGAACTATTTTTAGTCCAAATGCACAGACAGGTGAACAGACGGACAGACAGACGGACGGACAAGGTGATTCTTATATACCCCCCAAACTTTGTTTGTAGAAACACTTCTGCGCAGGGTATTCCGCAATAATTAAAGAATATAGTTTAAATGTCATAAAACACAAATGCAGAGTAAAATGCTCAAATATTCAAGTAATCATGTAACATTTTTATTTTTAAAATTTATTTATCATAAAAATTATTTTTAAATATTGAAGTGAAGCTTTAGAATAATGTTCAGAAGTATTTTAATAATTTCGCCTCTTCTTCAAAGTTGACGTTATCCACGTCGTAGTCAACGTCTTATGATGACGTCAGTTGAGACTTCGACATAACTACTACTGACAAAAAAAAAGTCATGCATTTTTTATTGCAGTGTTAATTATTCAGATTGAAATGGAAATTTGCAAAAAACAGAAACATGTGCGATCTTTTCATATTCTGTGTTAGGGGAAATGTATTTTTATCTACTACAAATAAAATTAAATTTGATTCGTTATCATCCTTTTATTCTATACAATTCTATAGCCTTAGTATGTAAAAAGGCTGCAAAGACACTTTTATAGCACCAAACTGATAAAAACAAGACTGTCACAAAGCAGGAAATTAACTGTATTTTTAACCGGGCTCTATATTTGTACTGAAAAAACCCCGATATTATTTTGATTTATGATAAAATATAAACGGAAAACATTTAAATCCATTGTTTTAAAGATAAAATCGTTAAACAAACCACAATTTAGAAAGAAAAAACGTTCGACACTCGGGGACCGAACCCGGGTCGCCTGGGCACAAGTCCAACACTTTAACGACTGAGCTACGCGGACTCTCGCTTCAGGACTTTGGAGTCTAAAATCTCGATAATGCGTGGATCGATTTTAAAACGGATTTTATATTCTGAAGTTTTGAACGCGTCTCTATCAAATTCAAACATTAAAAAAATTCAAATCAAAAAATTTGAAAAATGACTTATTTTTGTTTCCTTCCGGTGACGACGGAAGTAACGGCGGACGTTTGGATATGCAAAGGGCACTGCAGCCGTTAATTCTTTACCATCTCTGAAAATTTGAAAGTTTTATCTTAAAAACTTTTTTAGAAAAATCGTGAACAAGCAAAAACATAAAATCTTCAAAATCTCGGGACCGGAAGTGACGATAAAAAAAACCACGAAATTTTCTTACAAATTTTGTCCTAAAAGACATCTGAAAATTTGATGAAAATCGGCTGAAGCGTTTTTGAGAAAACGTGACAGAAAAAAACCCCAATAATAATATTAGTGAAAAAGAAACAAAGCAATAACAATAAGGTCTTCCGTTGTCTTTACAAAAAGCGCAAAAGAGAAAGAAAAAAATCACAATTTAGTTTAGATCATAGATAGTTCCTGCATATATTGTTATTCAATACCATCTATTTGGCGGTTCTGAATACCTTTAAAGTAAACAACATTGACTCTAAGTAGGACAGTTTTCTTTTAAATTACACAAGACTGAACAAGAAACGGAAGACCTTAATAATAGGGGAAAAGAAACAAAGCAATAACAATAAGGTCTTCCGTTGTCTTTACAAAAAGCGCAAAAGAGAAAGAAAAAAATCACAATTTAGTTTAGATCATAGATATTTCCTGCATATATTGTTATTCAATACCATCTATTTGGCGGTTCTGAATACCTTTAAAGTAAACAACATTGACTCTAAGTAGGACAGTTTTCTTTTAAATTACACAAGACTAAACAAGAGATATTTTAACTGGTTTTATCCATTTCGTTTTAAGGTATTGTATTACATGTTATGATTAAGGGCAAGCGGACTGATTTGATCTTATATTGTTTTTAAAAATGCATGAGTGTAATAAACACACAATTTAAATTGGAATAAGGTGTGACATATCAAAGTTTGATTACATATGCTATACAGGAAGGTATTTCACTAACATAAAGACCAAGCCAAAAAAAAAATTCAGTCAAAATACATGGATACATATATATTTACACATTTTAATTCTATCTAAATGTGTATTACATATAAAAGTACTCTGAAGTTTTATTGAAACTTATATTGGAATGTTTGACTTAAAAAAAGTGTACACACACCATGCGCTGCTCTTATTATTTTCCGAAGGAAGGGGGGGTGTAGGTTTGCTTGCTAAATAGGATGTCTGAGGCACAATACGGTTAATTTACTATAACAACTTACTTCGTTTGAATTACTCGGACAGTGTATGACTATAATTGTGATCAAGGAATAAATAGCTGCTTCTTTATAAAAATTCAAAAGGAAATATCCTCCCATCATCCAAGTCATAACATGGATCCACCTCTGTTGTTGCAACAATAACGGATGACATCATATGCTTTACAAAACAGCCAATAAGATTCGTAGTGGCTGGTAGAATTTGCATAAAATTTAAAATATGTGCCCAAACAGATCATGCGTCATTGCGTGATCAATCAAAATGGCGTCTCAAGAGAACGGAAAGAATTAAAATTTAAGTAAGTAATCTAAATTTTCTTTTTCATAATAATCTGATTTTTCTTGGTTTAGGCTATAAAAGTGTGAACTTAACGCGTTAGAAATATTGTGTTTGGGCTTTGTGAGGCTTGTTTGTTTTCCGATATTTGAATCAAAACGTATCTATCAAGGTTAACTTTCAAAAATCAAAAAATTAATCATTCTATCATCAATCTCTCTTTCAATCGCTTGAATAAAATTCAAAGAGAAATCCATATGTAATCGAGTAATCAAATATTGAACAAAATCGTTTCTTGATTTTGCCACATTCAAAATCAATACGTTATTTAATACATTTTAATTAAATATATCATTAATTGTTATTCTCGTTTAATTGCTTATTGATATTCTAACTAAGAAGTTTTGTCTAGTCTTGTATAACTATTTGACACAGTGACATGTACAATCACGTAACAAGACAGACCACATACCACAAACAGTTTGGAAGAAACGTTTGGAATATTTCTCTTTTTCATAACCATTATACTTCGTCATATAAAGTGTTTCGTAGCTTGATAATTGCATGAAATTATGTATTTGAGAAATGAGACTATGTCTATACATATGTCTATTTAGAAGGTGTTACGGCACTGGTCAGGTAAATGTAAGGGGAAAAAAATTAGAAAACAATATTTTAGATTGTAGAAATTTGGAGATATTGACTCTTGACCTGCTAACATGGCATAAATCTAATGATGTTACACAATCGTCAAATTGATGAGCTCATTTGACGAACAAACAATTATATGTTAAAAAAGAAAAAGAAACTAGTCGCACGTTGCGAGCAACGAAAGGTATTCCGTTTGAGTATACCATAAAGTAGACTATAGGGATAATTCTTCTTTTCTTTCATTTCTAAACACATCATCAAATTTCATTTCACCCTCTATAAGAATTTCAAAAGACATATAATTATACTGAAATTATAGTTTAAAAAGTCGCTATTATTGTGATTTTTGATAAAATAAAATTGGAAATAAGTAAAATCTATCATTTCAAATATAAAATCATAAATCTTAACACAACTAAGGAAGAAAAACATTCGGCACTCGGTGACTGAACCGGGGTCGCCTGGGCACAAGTCCACCACTCTAACAACTGAGCTACGCGGACTCTCGGACTTTGGACTTTGAAGCCCGAAATCTCGATTTTAATACGGATTTCATATTCTGAAGTTTTGAAAGGGTCTCTATCGAGTGATAAGAAAAAAAAATCAAATCGAAAAAGATCGAAAAATTTTTTTGCTTCCTACCGGTGACGACCGGAAGTGACGGCGGACGTTCGGATATCCAGAGGGCACTGCAGCTGACGACTCTCTACCATCCTTAAAAATTTGAAAGTTCCATCTTTTATAATTTTTTTGAAAAATGAGCCACAAGCAAAAAACATGAAATCCTTAATATCTCCAAACTGGAAGTAACGATCAAAAAAATGATCGGCAATTTTCTTACAAATTTTGTCTAGAGTAAGTTCTGAAAGTTTCAACAAAATCGGCCTAAGCGTTTTTGAGAAAACGTGACAGATAAAAAAAAAAAATAATAATAATAGAGGAAAAGAAACAAAGCAATAACAAGGTTCTGAAAGTTTCATGAAAATCGGCTGAAGTGTTTTTGAGAAATCGTTACAGAAAAAAAAAATAATAATAACAAGACGCGATCGCGATCTCGTTGCGAGCAACGAGAGGTCTTCCGTTTGAATGCACCATAAAAAAAAGACCATAGGGATAGTTGTTTTTTCCTATTATTTCTCAACACTCTCTTACATAAAGCAAAACCAATACCGGATATCTAAAACGCTATGTAAAACTCAAACCGATATTGTAAAATCCGAATTTTGACGTATAGCGATACTCGGACTTCTTGTTAACGTCAGCTGCTTGCTAGAATCAATCGGCCGGTCACTTCGCCGGCTTCAAAGGCATGCCGCCACGACAACAATGCATCAGGTTCCAACGGTGGAACTGCATTACAAATACCGTAAATCTGGAAATTTTTAGGTCGATTAATTTTTGCGAATCCGAGTCATAAAACTATAGATTAATTTTTACGTTTTAAATCTTTGCTAATTGTCATCGGCGCTAAAAATAAAAAGCACTCAAATATTAAACTTCACACATATTGACATGCACAATCTTAGCTAACCTTCGGATATCGTATATTACCGCTGCCTCAAATTTTCTGAATTCAATTCATTTAATCTCATATTGTATAAAACAACATAGAGAAAATATACAATACAGACAATATTATACAAAAAGCAAGAGTGTATACTGTACACATCAACCTGTAGAGTCGACTCTCTTATTTATTATATTGATAGATTAACATACGTTATTAATAATAGCTAATTTTTTACATGAAAATAATTCAAACTAGAGCAGAGCTCGTGGCAAAGCCACGAGTAGGTCTTCCGTTGTTGCTGCGAGTTGAAAATATATATGATTTGGTGTTAAACGATTATTATGACTAAACTTTCAGTTCTGCTTTTGTTATGAAAACGTGTTGTGATTGAAAGCCTGTATAAAAAACTTGTTTTGAAAAAGACAGGAAGAAAATGTTTTAGGAAAACTATTTGTCAAACACAGTTTGTTTAATCGTTTCAAAAATTCTTTAAAGATTTAATGGCGAATTAAATTTTTAAAAGGTAGCAAGCATTGTTATATACATGTACTCATGATTCATGTCAGGAATTGTATTTAAAAAAAAAAAAACGAACCCGCCTACAAAACACGTAACCGTTTCTTTAAGATAACTTCTGTTTTTAAATCTTTCTAAATTTTTGAAGACTTTGTGCAAGTTTGATATTGTTGCGTGCTGTCAAAATTTAGTAATTAGTCAAAATTGATGGCATCTCTGAACATTTCTATAGGGAAGTGTGTGTCGTCTATGCATGTATTGACCAATGTTTTGTATGCACATTTGCACTCTCCTTATCATCGTCGGAACCCACGCGTTTTCTATCCGTTACACTGCGTTCAAAGCGATGTAACAGATAAGAAACCCGTGGGTTTCGACGTTGTCTCCTCAATGACATGTGTCAATTTGAATCTAAATGATTTCTAAGTGGTAAGGTTTTCAAAGCTTGTAAAGTCTTGATAATGAATTCCTACAGTTCTATATTTTAGGTTAAAAATACAAATAAATAGGAAGATGTAGCGAAAGCCATAAAGGCATTATTTCTTCTGTTTTAGACTATTTTAGAGTTAAAAAAAAATTCTGCTGAGTTTTTAGTCAGCCCGTGGGCTGACTAATTTAATTGAATAAAACTTCAATTGCGCTTTCGTAAATTGGAATTCTGGGAAGGAATTAGACAGTCCGTATTAGAGAAATTCGAAGAAGTTATGAAACTGGTCAGCTTCTAAGTCAAACTGCGCATAGATGTATTGAAAGACTGTTTAATTGGTATCGTCTGTAGCCACGGTCCGGAATCCGTAAGTGCAGTCATACACCTGTACATTGTATGTACATCGCTACACGTTTTTCCCTCACCTACAGCCATACAAATGAGGGTGCAACCTTCATGTACACATGCATATTATTATAATTCTGGAAACTATTTACCTCTATTTTGATAGATTGGGTATTCGTTGTTGACCTAAAATTAGTATTCCACTGGCTGTAGCTAACCTTTTAAGTAAATTAAGTTGCATTACAACCTCATACTACACAACTTCAATAAAAAGTGTTTTTTTTTTTTATCAATTTTCATATAATTAGCAATAAATAAAAAAAAACCCAAGAACACATATCTATCTCACTTAAGTGTAACTTTGAGAAGCGCATATATTTTTTGGGAGGCAGATATGTAGCTATATTATTGACTGTAAGTCAAGTGAACTATCATGGTCTTTCAAAGAAATAAGAAATCTGTCGACACTTGCAGTACTTTGATGATTTCTATGGCGACCGACTGCATTGCATAATGTAGTCGTATTTCATAACTTCTAATCCCAAGAACAAATTTCCTTTGACTTAAAACTTTTAATTATAATATAACTATAGAAGTTTAGCGTGTTCAACAGGTTAATTTTAGCCACATTCTCAGATTACGATCTCGCACCTTTAACAGGTCGAGACCACTAGATTTTGTGACGTCGGCATAAATTTGCATACTAAATTAGCCATCTGTTTACTTTTATCGATAAACCAATCAGGTGAATGAGTTGCAAGGCATTGTGGGCTACTACAAGTTTCAGTGTATACATGTACAAAGCGTATTGAGTGTATACCATTTTGAATTGTCCTTTGGAAACACATTTTGATTGATTTTATAGAATTTATGAAATAAATATGGACAATTATGCCTGATCTTTCATTTCTATGCTCACATTTAACAAATATTGGACATGAGGCCTTATATCAACCTATTTAAATATCCCATAGTCAATATTCAAAAGAGAGGTACGTCCTATTGAATAAGAAGCAGTGAGTACCGTTTTTCACGTGATACCCCAGGTTTTTGACAACATTAGTAGAATGCGCATTGAAATTTTCTTCAGGGACACTCATCAAAATGCTTAACGTACAAAATACTATATATGCTACATAGCTTTTGCATTTGTATATTTGTGTATTTTTATTACCGTGGCCATTTACGTATGTTAAAAATGTACAGTTACCTGAGTGTATTTATTTCTAGTGCACAATGATCAAGTCACCATTAAACAATTATGCAGTTTATTCTTATCAAAATCTGTTTGTACTTGTATGCGTATGTTTGCCAGTCTTTTGATACTGATCGCGCGGATGTTTGAAGCAGCAGTTAATCAACTAAAACAACAGTATTTTTCAATGTGAGCATGGAACAAAGTCTATGGTACGTAATCTTTCCTTTTTTGCCTTTTAAAGTAAAAATCAAGATGTACAAATTTTCCGACAAGCAATAAAATATTGTGTATAAAACAGACAAAACCACGTGCATGTGTTGAATCGTAAACACGTTGTAGACCGTCATGCTTTGCGACTCATTCACTGGATTGGAGAATCTGTTTGACGTAAATATTGTCACGTTAAAAAATACTATCCATAAAAGGTAGTGTACCCGACCTGTTTAATGTGAAGATGATTGACTTCGAAATATAGCCTTATTGTTTAACAAGTAAACTGACTACCGTAGTTAAAACACCCTTCCAACTGTTACTCAATTGCATAACAATTGATGATCTGCAGCCATAAATAACCTGGGGCTATAAATGTTCTGAGCTGTGTGCGCTGAAGCGACAGAAGATTTTCGGTCGCACGTGGCGATTGAATTAACACAGACTAACCGAATAAACAAACGGGTGGGAAAGTGAAACACGTTAAGGAGAAAATGTTAATCATAAGAAGAAGTCACCAAAAATGATTTCGACAAATTTGGATATCTCTTTTCGCCAATTTAAAAAAAATCCAGCGCGAGCACTTGGCAGCGAGGGGGGGGGGGGGGGGGGCAACACAGCAATGAGTTTGTTTTCACAATGAAACGAACGACCATGTAGAAACACTACAGAAGTGATTAATATGTGACCGATATAATCTAAACAAAACTTGTTTAAAAACTCATGTGAATATTTTTTAAAATAATCACCGAAAGCCTCAATTCAGGACATTTTTTTATCGTGCCAGCACCTACTGCAAACATGTAACATGGAACTTTGATTATAATTTGATTTGATATTTAACCTACCTCGTACGCTATCGTATAAATCAATATTAAATCAACTGTACAAGTAAAATAAATGTATCTTTTCATCTTAAACCAATATAATAGTTGAAAACATAATAAAAATAGTTGTGTTCGTACAAAATATAAAACGTGCACGCGTGATAAGGTACATGTAGAAGAACACGAACCTACCACAGATCACTTTTCCACTCGCGCGGGATCTCCTCGGCCATGTGCGAGGGATGATTATCATTTAAAGGTTTAATATTTGTGGTTTTTATTGTTGATATAAAACATTATTTGTACAGTTTTTAAAACATTTTAGACTTACAAAGTCAAACCAAACATCAATTTGTGTCTGACGATGTGTCCGATTTTGAGTAAGATCGCTTTTATTAAATTTTCAGAACGACGTCTTAATTTACACTCCAATGTTTAATTAAATACATGTAATTACAAGATGGACAAACTTGTATTTACGGCTATATAACCTCAAACACGTTCATATACATGTAAGTGTGCGTTTGCGAATCGTGGCTGATCTTCTCGGCCGTGGGCTAAGGATAGATTACGTAAAGGTACAACGCACACACACCCGCGCACAGCTCAGAACCCAGGAAGATTTGAACAGTTTGCAGTATATAATGACTTAAATCTATCAAATAGAAGTTCTCTTTTTTTTTTACTTGAAACCCACAATTAATCTATGTCTGATATTGCTTTGGATTGAGAATGTCATTGCTTTTATTAATTAACTAAACGAATTCTTAATTGACACCCTAAACTAAAACAATTCTTGAGTTCGCGGCTAAATAAACTCGTATATGAGAGACGCAACTCTCGTGTATTAGATAACCGCTGACCGCTAGGTAGTCCAGCCGCGACTATGCTGACCGATTTTCTCGGCCGCGGACGAGGGATAGCTTACGTAATGGTACACACACACACACACACACACACACACACACACACACACACACACACAGAGCTCTGATTTAAGGTAGATTTTAAATGCATGCAAAATGATAACTGAAATGTAATACATAGATTTTTTTCAATCCGTATTTAGTGTTTGACTAGAAAAGAAAAAGAATGTTTTATTTTCCGAATCTCGTTTTTTAAGTACTGTACACTCTAAGAACTTAACAAAAATGACTTAACTCCTAAAAAAAGCATGTATTCTAAAAAAACATTTTTTTTCCTAATGAATTAAAGCCTCCTGTATAAACCAGAATACTTTCTGTGGAAACTTTATGCCAGTTGAAGGCACAAAGACTTTCGTTAACTTGCCAAATGAAACAGGTACATGTTAACATGTAAAGCTTTTTACACTCTTACTACACAAATCACTAACAAAATAACATTGTAACGACCTTTATGAGATCACAACAAACAACTTTTCCAGCGACAGCCATATCGAAATCCTAACCGTTTTTGAGTTATTAAGCAAAAACTTTTAAGGGCTATTGGCCCTTAATTAAAGGGGCCAGCCCTTTTTCATTGGTGTCAAATGAACGCCCCTGATATTCTGCACAACTTTTATTCTACATATCTTAACAAAATATTTTTCCTTTAAAAGATACAAAGAAAAATATGTCTAAATTTTCGCACTTTTTTGATTCCTGTTTTTTGACCCCTACCTTTTCCTAAATAAAAAACGTAATCCAAAAACAAAAACCGATGTGCACAACTACAATGTCTCTGTTATTCAAATTCGTTGGATTCTTATTCCCTGCTATCATAGTCTCGGAGCCTTTGTCTGGAAACCAAAGACCCTAAAAAAAATTCAAAGGGGAATAACTCGTTAACGGAAGAGGAATTCTAAAATTTATGAATTAATTAAGATAGTGTTTTGTAAAGACTATAAGCCCTGAAAACTTGAGCAAAAACCGTTCAGAAATGAGCACGATATGATGCCTCAAAGTTCGCGTCTAGGAAGAAAAAAAAAGAATTTTTTTTCCCCGCACAATAATAGTAAGGTCTTCCGTTGGAAACGGAAGACCTTAAAAATTTGAAAGCATTTGGTCGTCTAAAATGCATTGATGGTAAATATGCTTTTCTATATTCTTTCAAGGCTGGACATATCATAATAAAGTGATATTCATCGCCAATGTTTTTTTTTACATAAATTACAAAATCGTTGATTTCTAGGTATATTGTTCCATCTGCATGTCTCTATTGGCAGTTTATGATTGCTTGTTCTAAATATAAGTAATATAGTAATAGTATTCATAGAAGCACTAGAGTTCATGTAATTTCTAGGTACAAAAATATTATTGGTAAACAAATTATAGATCACTCCTTTACTAGATGCGTTACAATTAGAGACCCATTTTTGTTGAAATTGATCAATCAAAGTTTGCTTAACAACATTTAAAATCCAGTTTTCATTTTCTACATTATGCGTCAAACAGACATAGCTTAAACCACATTCATGTAAAATATTCTGTATACATTCAACCCATTTGAAATTATAATTGTAATGTCGTGTAAGGCTATGTAAGAAATTATACAACATATATGACAATTTTGATTCTTTACCTTTCAACAATCTTATCCAAAAACTCAACATTCTAATTTTTACTTTCACACACAATGAACATCTAGCAAGTTCACCATATATCATAAAATTTGATGTGGATGTCTTAAGACTAAGTACAAGTTTACAAAATTTAAGATGTAATTTTTCAAATTTTCAAAACCCCACAATTCAGAACCATACAGTAAAATTGGAACAATCATTTTATCGAACATATCAAGTTGACAATCAAACGATATATTTAGTTCCCTTGACTTCTTAATTATTGCGTACATAACTCTGGTAGCTCTCGCACTACATATTTTCTAGTACTGTAGAAAGAGCCAATTGAAAATTGACAATTTCAATTTCGTTACCATTGTATAGAAATGATACATTTGAAGTTTGTCTGCCTTTACCAAAAATTATAATTTTAGTTTTCTCAACATTCACTTGTAATTTCCATTTTTCACAGTACATTTGAACACAATGAAGCTGATATTGTAGTTCATTTTTAGTTTCTGACATCAACACAGTGTCGTCCGCGTACAGCATAATCATGATTCTTAGATAACAATTTAGTTTTTGTTCATTTTTTTCAGACAGGCTTTTCAGTCCTGTGACGATCGACATTTTCATGTGATAAAAAACCTTCAAGATCGTTAAGATATAATGCAAAAAGAAAAGGAGATGTTTTCTCCCTGACGGACACCATTCTGACAAGGGAAATATTCTGAAAAATCATTATTATAAAATATTCTTGATCTACAACCATTATACATATAAACAACAACCCTTAAACATTTCCCTTTAATTTGATATCTAATTAGTTTTTTCCATAATCCTACTCTCCACACTTTGTCGAATGCAGCTTTAAAATCAATAAAGCCACAGAAGGGTTTCTTTTTCTTAAGTGAAGACAGTTCACGAATCGTATATGTTTACCAAATAACAGCAGCAAATGCAAGAAAACTTCCTAAAGGGGTATCTTAATACTGATTTATAGCGAGATAATTATCCCAATTAGCGGTTCACACCTTCACATGCGACGGTTTGTGTACACTACACAAGTATCGGAGGGTCACGTGTCAAACACAGGTGATGTTTTTCTCGTGTCGAGCGAGCGAGAATAAAAGGAAAATGGCGGCATTTAGGGAGAAATTCAAAATACTGTTTAAATTTTCATATTCCATAAATTATTGTGTCCCGCTGGTACACTGTAAATGGGGTAAAAAAAAATAATAACGCCACATTCTGCGTAACGCCGCGCCGGTACATATTACATGTATGAATAAATCACGCATGCATGCAGTGTCATCAGTATACATGTGCATTTAAGATGGACATGAGGCTGCCAAGTCAATCGAAGATACCGATTGTGAGTGAAGCCCTTCTCCACACGCTGGTTATAGCTAGGGGGTAATTACCTAGTTATATAAACAGGTTTTTTAAATGACTACTACTTAAGGACACATGTTCATATAGTAAGGAGTAGAGACCAGCCTTCGGCAAGATTTTTATTAACTTTTTTTTTTATTGTTGATTAATTTTTAGGAGAAAATATTTTGCAAATGCAGAGCACGCGCAAATTTGCTAAAAATTTATCTACGGTAAAAATTTCCACATTTACGGTAGTGAAAATAGTTTACCACGGGTCGAAAAACAACTATTTTCCTTATTTATACTAATATTTAAAACCATTTTAATGCTTGGAATGACTTTATTCAAAAGTATGACAAGAGAGAGAGAGAGAGAGAGAGAGAGAGAGAGAGAGAGAGAGAGAGAGAGAG
>WFKH01011926.1:66850255-66863582 GCA_016163765.1 Magallana hongkongensis
AGAATAATAGAAGGGTCTTCCGCTGAAGACGGAAGACCCTAATAATAGGGAAAAAGAAACCTAAGAAAAACAATAAGGTCTTCCGTTGGAAACGGAAGACCTTAATAAGAAAAGTGAAAAAAGAAACAATAGAATAATAGAAGGGTATTCCGCTGAAGACGGAAGACCCTAATAACTAGACGCTCGTTGCGAGCAACGAGAGGTCTTCCGTTTAAATACACCTAACGCTATTGAGATACTTGTTTTTTACTATCATTTCTAAACAATTCTTCAAATTCCATTTAACCCTCTATAAGGATTTTAAATAAACATATATCTGTGCGAATTTCGAACTCACATGTTGATTTCTTTTGATTAAAATACTTAAGACCGCGGAACATTAACTGGCAAGATTGGAAATATACACCTTACGTCATTTTAACTTGTTATCGTCATAACATTTGATATGAACGGGAACAAATTGACGCGGACGTCTGAGAAAACATTGTATTGAAACTATAGTTATAGTCAAATCATTAAAATATATAGACAATATCCAGTAACTAGAAATAAATACAATTTTATAAAATTTTTGGACGCCAAACGTACATTTAGCCTCTAGCCACATTACTGCATGTTACCTGTAGTAGTTCTTATTCAAATACTTAAATATTCGTTCGTGAGAGAGAGAGAGAGAGAGAGAGAGAGAGAGAGAGAGAGAGAGAGAGAGAGAGAGAGATTTCAGAATTTTATAGTGTTCAGAAAATCAATAGATAAGCAACATATGTCGATATACGCATGTATACATGCATGTATCTATCTATGTGAAAAAAAACTAAAGAGTCCTCCTTTTTAAGTCAGGTAGAATACTAATGTCTTAAAACGTGGCTGCATGGCTAAATGTTGTTTGCATACAGTCAATGAGATGGTGGCATTTCTTTGATGCCGGCAAAGCAACCCGGCGAGCTCTAATGCGGTCGTACTGCATATTTGCTTCGGCGGCATGTCTTTGATGCCGGCGATGCGACGAGCGTCTGCATTTAGCGAGCTGCTGACAGAAACAAGACTTTCACAAAGCGGAAAATTGACGGTATTTTGAAACGGGCTCTATATTTGTACTGAAAAAAAGCCGGTTTTCTTTTGATTTATGATAAAATTCAAACGGAAAACATTTAAATCCATCATTTTAAAGATAAAATCCTTAAATAAACCACAATTAAGAAAGAAAAAACATTCGGCACTCGGGGACTGAACCCGGGTCGCCGAGGCACAATCCACCACTCTAACCACTGAGCTACGCGGACCCTCGCTTCAGTACTTTGGAGCCCAAAATCTCGAGAATGCGTGGATCGATTTTAAAACGAATTTCATTTTCTAAAGCTTTGAGAGCGTCTCTATCAAATAAAAACATTTAAAAAATTTCAAATCAAAAAAGTTGAAAAATGACTGTTTTTTGTTTCCTTCCGGCGACGAACGGAAGTGACGGCGGACGTCCGAATATGCAAAGGGTACTGTGGCTAAAGACTCTACCATCCCTGAAAATTTGAAAATTTTATCTTAAATACTTTTGAAGAAAAATTGTGGACAAGCAAAAACATAAAATCTATAAAATCTCGGGACCGGAAGTGACGATCAAAAAAAATCCCATGTAATTTTCTTACAAATTTTGTCTTGAAAGAGATATGAAAATTTTATTAAAATCGGCTGAAGCGTTTTTGAGGAAACGTGACAGAAAAAAAACCCAATAATAATAATAGTGATAAGAAACAAAGCCATAACAATAAGGCATTCCGTTGAAAACGGAAGACCTTAACTAGACGCTCGTTGCGAGCAACAAGAGGTCTTCCGTTTGAGTGCACCATAAAGTAGAAATAGGGATAGTTGTTCTTTTATATAAATAATAGGACTACGCACTAGCAAGGCTACAACTGTAGAAAAATTTCAACGAATTGTTTAGATCCGTGTTTACGCCGATTGTGTTTTGTGTTGTTTCCTTTGTAATTTTGAGTTTGAACACAGTTGGTGATCACCACGTCATCGTAGAGGCGGAGTTCAGACATTCACTGCTCAAGACTTGACTGAGAGAGAGAGAGAGAGAGAGAGAGAGAGAGAGAGAGAGAGAGAGAGAGAGAGAGAGATAAGGAAGTAAATGTACAATTCAAACATGTAAATAAGCTGTATACAACATTTGTCAATAAACGCATGTATTCATGCATGCCTGT
This sequence comes from Magallana hongkongensis, assembly GCA_016163765.1. Classification (NCBI taxonomy): domain Eukaryota; kingdom Metazoa; phylum Mollusca; class Bivalvia; order Ostreida; family Ostreidae; genus Magallana; species Magallana hongkongensis. The sequence continues at coordinate 66,852,457 of WFKH01011926.1, forward strand.
ATCCCCGTATGTGTATAAACATTAAATAACCCTTCGTTTAAAGTCATGTATAGTAATTGAAACATGAGCATTTTGTTAGGAGAACGGTCATTTACCACCCGCAGTCGCTAAATGTTGTGTGCATAGAGTCATTGAGATGGCGGCATTTCTTTGATGCCGGCAAAGCGACCCGGCGAGCTCTAATGCAGTCGCATTGCAGGGGTGCTTCGGCGGCATGACTTTGATGCCGGCGATGCGATGAGCGTCTGAATTTAGATAGCTGCTGACATAAACAAGACTTTCACAAAGCAGGACATTAACGGTATTTTAAAACGGGCTCTAAATTTGTTCAAAAAAAAAAAAAAAACCCGATATTATTTTGATTTATGATAAAATTTAAACGGAAAAAATTTAAATCCATCATTTTAAAGATAAAATCGTTAAACAAACAACAATTAAGAAAGAAAAAAAAACATTCGACACTCGGGGACTGAACCCGGGTCGCCGGGGCACAGGTCCTCCACTCTATCGACTGAGCTACGCGGACTCTCGCTTCAGGACTTTTGAGCCTAAAATCTCACGAATGCGTTGATCGATTTTAAAACAGAATTCATATTCTGAAGTTTTAAACGCGTCTTTATCGAATTAATACATTTAAAAAATTCAGATCCAAAAATTTGAAAAATATATATTTGTTGTTTCCTTCCGGTGACGACCAGAAGTTACGGCGGACATTCGGATATGCAAAGGGCACTGCGGCAAATGACTCTCTACCATCTTTGAAAATTTGGAATTTCTATCTTAAATACTTTTGAAGAAAAGTTGTAAACAAGCAAAAACATAAAATCTTTAATATCTCGGGACCGGAAGTGACGACTAAAAAAATCTCGGATGATTTTCTTACAAATTTTGTCTTGAATAAAATCTGAAAATTTTTTGAAAATCGGCTGAAGCGTTTTTGAGAAAACGTGGGAGAAGAAAAAATAATAATAGAGGAAAAGAATCAAAGCAATAACAATAAGGTCTTCCGTTGGAAACGGAAGACCTGAATAATAATAATAAAAGAAGAAAAGAAACAAAGCAATAACAATAACGTTAATAATAGAGGAAAAGAAACATAGCAAAAACAATACGGTCTTCCGTTTCAACGGAAGACCTTAATTATTTTAAAAAAAATGTCCAATTTGAATAAGTGGCTATGCGTTCTACGCACCAAAGTATGGATCCTATGTAGTCGTCCTTCTATTTCTAAAAGTGGAAAGGGAAAGAGAGAGATAGAGAGAGAGAGAGAGAGAGAGAGAGAGAGAGAGAGAGAGAGAGAGATAATTTTAAAAAACAGTCCTAAATGACGAACTCAAGAACACGAGAGGAGATAGTCATTTAGGTGTCGTGTTCTTATTATTCAATAAAATCATTCAACCGACCACAAATGCAGATTTCACACGAGAAAAAAGTCCGCATCATCACACGACAAATAAACATCTCAGTTTTACCCACAAAGATGTCTTCAGGATAACATATATCATATAACAGGCATCAAAATCTTAAATATCAAGAAGATACACAGTAGTGATTGTTGAGGAAAACATCGAAAAAATAAATTAATCAGTATCAGACATATCAAACATGTACAGAAAAAAAGTTGTTCTAATGTACTAACTTATAATGACGATTGATTTCCTTTATTAAAAAGCACAAAAACATGGCCTTTTGTCGCTTATATATCATGTTTACGGTTTTTATTTATCTCGGAATTGGAAAACTTCTGGCACATTACTTCCTACAAAAAAGCGATGCGTCTAACAACTGGTATCTTCTATGTAAAAAGTTTGATAACTTACATTAATTCACAGTAAAACTTTAAAAAACTAGTTAACTGTAAGGAAGTCTTTCCATTCACCATTTACTGCTTTTCTAGCTGTTATAGAAATCTTTTTCAGGAAATACGTATACTAATTAATTTAAAAAAAAAAAAACCCTTTCTTCAAGCCTGTAGCGAACTCAAGACCCCCGGTTTCGGAGTTAAGATCAAAACCTCTATGTCTGTAATGACTAAGATAATAATAATATATTATTCTGTTATAAGTCAATTTTAATGATGGAGAAATCACATGGCGATCTCCGGAATCCCAGGGGACATCCATCTTTGCTTGAAAACTTTCTTGAATATGATTTAACCATGAGCTTTAAAGATCGTTGTTTACCGCTGATTTACATCTTTGCACGTTCATCATGTGGAGAAGTGACGTAATAAGTTAAAAACAGAATATTACCTCTTTGTGATACGTTATTATATACCTTCTTTGATTTGACATATAATATCAATATATATAAAATGTAGAAACAAAAGGAATTCATTAAATTCTGAGAGTTTCATAGAGCAGTTGAACGCCTGATTAGACATTATTTAAACAACACAACGCTTTCTTTGGTGATTTATGCGGGATATGAAGTTGGCGACATTGCACAAAAAAATACATAACCCGCGTTAGCGGGTGTTTTTAATTTTTTTCTGCAATGATAGCTACCTTCACAACCCGCATGAATAATCAAAGAAAGCATTTTATTGTTTATATTTACATCGTTCTTTTAACAAATTGATATATTGATTGTAAAAAGTAAATTGAATTAACTAAATTACTGTTAATGTACATCAGTACGTTAGATAAAAGAAACAGCCAAATCGTCTCCAATGGAAATTTGAGTCTGACATCATCATGATAATTTAGTGCAGTCCGTGATTTTTCTAAGGTCGCTGTAGCCAGTGTAGGTTTCAACTAATCGATAAACGGGGCGTGAAGTTTCAGTCCTGTCAATTTCCTGTCAGTTTCAGTCGCTGTAGGTTTCGACCAATCGATAAACCGGGCGTGTCAATATCGGTCCTGTTAGTTTCTATAGAGCTATGAATTAACTAAAGTTTCCGTAAGAAATAGAGGGAATCATACTCGGTAGATGTAAATATTTGTTTCATCATGTTTTAAATAATCTACGATTTTATTTTGTTTATTACCGTAGGTTAACAAATAAATAATTTTATGAGTTTTGTTTATGTATCATAACCCCTAGGACTTTAATCTGACCCCAAAAGGGGCATAATTCAAATTACATTTTGCAGAGTATCAAATCAACATGTACAGGGATTTTTCTATGTTATTATTGCGAAGCCGATAAATGGTACAGTAAATCGTAAAACTCGACAAATTCTTGGCGTGCTAAAAAGCACAAAAACAAGATGTTTTGAGTTCTTAATAATGATATAATCTAACAGATGGATAAACAAGGAGTTCACCATTAATAATATGTCAAGTTTTATTAAAAATATCAAGAATTAAGGAAATACGAAAAGAAAACGATAATTTTTAGCCGATAACTGGTTCACTGCCAGTATACAGAATTTTGTGAAGGTATGTAAAAAATTCCTAAAATCAAATCTTCAACCGAATTTACAAAAACAGATGTTAACTTTAGCCAGTGTACATATTTACTATGAGTATGAGCAATAGAAACATAGTCTTTTAAAGATCGTTTTTAGCCGACAACAATACCTCCAGAGCGTCTGCAAAAATATTCATGTCTATTTTTAGCATCAAATAAAAACTGTAAAAAACAAAATGTCATAACACGATATGAATATCGTGCCAGTACCTACCGCATAAAAGTAATTCAATATGATGGTTTTAAACTGCGTCATCTTGAATGCTTAGAGAATATTTATTTTTTTCTAATTTTTTTTTACTAAATTTTTTAAGAATACGCATGACCTTGCTAAATCAATGCATTCAAGTTGCACACAAAAAGAGTTCCCGTGTGTTATTATATCGTTGTAAACAATACGTAATACGCATATAAATTCTCTCTCTCTCTCTATCGTCATCATGTTTTAAAATCTGTCGTGTAAATGAATCAAAGTCTAAACAGTAATTGACAGAAGTACACACGAAAAACTAAATTTATCATGGCATAAAAAATAATAAATATCAATCTGAAGTTGAAGCGCTAGTTCATTTCCTATATTTGAATTACGATTTTAAATGTACCGGCCAAAATGTCTGCATAAACCATAGTATATATTATCATGGTTTTCTCTTAATTCATTTAGAGTTGTTTCCCTTTAAATTAACCAAACCGGGTGCTATATATGCACATGCTGGGAATGTAGAGCCCGGCCGTTCTTGCTTACATGTCACTGGTTGAGGTACCTCACAACACCTAGGTTTATACTTGTTAAGACACTACGTCACAAGATGGCGATTTTAATGTTCGGTTAAATTGTTTGTATCAATCGATTTGGTTGAATATCGCCATAGCTTAGTAGTTTATCCAAACTCTATCATGCTTTTTATGATAACCAAGCAATGTTTTGCAGATTTGATAAACTATTTAAGGTGTAATGAGCTTACATTGTTATTGTTCAGACGCAATTTTGGGGACTGTGGATGATTAAAATAATAATTTATTAAATGCAGGTGCATATATCTATTATTTATTAGATGTACAGACTAACATATAATTCTTAAACAGCGCAATTTTTTTATCATATCATCTTTACTATATACAAAAGAAGCTTTCATTTCCTTTAGACGTGTTAGGCGTCGTTTAGAAACAACTAAAGTCACCAATACTTTACATTTGATGCATCATAATATATTATATGATATCCCATCGCCAAGGCAAATAAAAAGAAATTCAGAACTTGTTGTATTTTAAATTCATTCTTTCAAGAAACATTAAAAACTCTGTATTATCATGTTTCATCTTCTTGTTTACTTGAACTTCCCATTTTGGTATCGATTCCATTAAGACAAGTAAATTTGACGTCAATTCAAATGTTTTGCTTACATGTAAAACAATACAATTTAAATATCATTTAACTGCATTAATTGGTCAATCATGCTTAATATTTGCTGTTTTTTAAAGATGCTTTCTTTTTTAAATATGCTGCTTATTTTTCCAGATGACGGTCATACCTCATAATTTCAAAAATTGCAAACTGGTCATTGTAACTATATTTTATTTGTTTTTGAATTAAGTTTAAATCAATTAGCAATTAGGTGTGAAAAAATGTGGCGACCTCCATTTATTGAGTAAGAGTAACAGTTAGACAATATTGTGTCCGGATCAACGAAATCATTAACTACATGACAATATGACCTTTAGATTCGATGTGCTGTTAATAGGTTGAATCAATGTATGTTCAGGAAGACTAACATTCTGTTTTTAAATAGAAAATCCAATGTCTCTTTTGGTATCAATATTGCTTTTTTCATACATGGAGAGGAGATGGTAAATTCATTGATTTATTATGATTTTTGCTTTAAAATCTTTAAACTACAAAATTGAAAGACTGAAACTAAGCGCTTCTATCATCTGCCGATATTCGATCTGCATTATCTCATTAATTTGGTAAGCATTTGGATATTTGTGAAAATATAGTAATCTAATGGCAATAACATTTTACTGTTGAATGTCATTCTCTTTTGAGTGATTGAAGCTTCCGATTTCCACTCATCAGTCAATTTGTGTTTTCATGGTATACCTACATTCCCCTCTATAACATTTTCTCCAACCTATGTATGAAATTTTGTATTCTTATTTTTACAGGGCTCTCTTTTAACTTTATCTCCATTCTAATTGTTTGCATCAAATCATAAGAAAACATTTAAAGGTAATCTAGCAATTAAATATTAAATAAAGCTGTGTCATTTACATCAACCCCTGAATATATTTGAATAATACGTTATGTAATACATATATACTAACTCCTTCTGTATTTGATAGCTAAAACTGACTGCAAATCAGGCACAAACAAATATGCTTTGTGTAGAGTAAATATTGCATCATTTTCGTTCCCTGAATATAAATAAAAATAGAATTTTTCCTTTTTTTCTCAAAAGAGTTGAATTAAGAAAACATAGATAATATTTTAAACTCGTGTTTAGGGCATGTTTTAGATTATTATTTTGTTTCTCTTATGAGGTATTATAGTTCCGCACAAACACGGCCACTCCACTTGAAACTTGTATACCATATAATCCTCGGACAACTGTAATGAATGACATATCAAAGCGATTTTAAAATCTAGCATACAAACGTATTGCTTTCTCATTTATAAACAATTAACCCTATATTAATTTTGGCCAATATATCAGAAAAAGATGTACAGATTCCAAAGTACCGTGCCTTACATTTATGCATGACAAAGGAAGAGGTATACTATTACATGATTCTACTAGCTGGATTTATAATCCTTGCAAGAATACAGTATTGGCCAGTGATAGAAATAAATTAATATCAATCTATTTGTTTTACTTTATATCTTGACTAGTTTAAGATTTAATGTATAATTAAGGTCTTCCGTTCATAACAGAATACCTCACTATTATTCTGAAAATTTTTTCAGATTTCTTACTTTTTTTCTAGACGCCAACTTTAATCCTTAATATCTCGCTCGTTTGTTGACCGCTTCTTTTGAAATTTTCAGGTCTGATAACATGTCGCGCGATGTTGTCGTTTCATATTTCACTTGATGAAAATTCCCATCCGGCTTTGAATTATTCTCCGTTTAGTAAAATTTAACGACCCTTTTTGTTGGATGGGTTTAGCTTTAACGATGACTGTCAAAGTCTCAAAGATTGGCTGGTTAGGAAGTAGACACATTGAAAAGGTGCAAGCTACTATTTATTTGTTATTTAAATGCAAATAAAAGGAGTAATATAGGTGTTGAAATATAGGTTTGAAAAAATTGCAAAAATATTCACGAATTTTCCTTTCCAGTTTTCCACCTGATAATAATTTATAATAAGATATATTATAAAAGTTGTCGGTCTTACTGAGACCTTTCATTCGGTATGAAGACAAACGGGCTGGCGCCCCTAATATTAGGGGGTTAGAGGCTTCAAAAGTTTTTTGTCAATAACTTGTACAGGAATAACAATTTCTAATGCATAATTGAAGTAAAATTGTTAAGAAGTTAATTCAAATTCCAACCGTAGTATTAAATTTACAGTTAATTTGAGTGACTTTTTCCAGGAGTGTTATTCCACCTTAAATCATAAAATTATAACACTGAGAATTGTTCCTGATTTCTTGCTTTTTTTTAAAGGGAAAACCTCATTGATGTTAAAAAAACGACTCTTTGAGAAAAATAAATTGACATGATCAATAAGAGTCTGGCAATCTCTAGCTGCAGGTCTGTAGAAAAGAATCGGATGGACGAAGGGGGGGGGGGTGTCGGGCATCCCTTGGCAAATTTAAATGACCGTCGGACCCCCCCCCCCTTCGAAAAATTGTCTGCATCAGCGCATGCTCCCCCTCCCCGGAAAACAAAATTATTCCCCAGAACCCCCTGTAATAAATTTTCAGGATCTCCACATATAACTGCATTTGTTAAAAGACTCATTGGCGCTTGCCGCGTTCGATAAAAAATGTGCGTAAAATGTCATGTCTTTTGACCTTCATACCGGGCGTAAAATGTGGGTAAATATAATCGTCATCCGTATGATTCTGCCTATATTTAGACAATTATGATGATTAAATAACTTTCTCAAAATAAACTGCATCATGCAAAAAAAAAAAACAACATGCGGAGAATCAAACTATAGACAACTTTCGAAGATCTCTATTTGCTTATATAGTATAGTACAATTAGTAGACATGTTCTTTTCATTAAAAGCCTCGGCAAAGATGCACAAAGATTAGTATAATGTTGTTGGAAGAATACTGAGAGGGGGGTCCAGAAGTTAGAAAACAGATGTCTGTACTATATTATTATTATAGGAAAAAGACATAACAACAACTGTGATTTAGATCTAACCAAGTGATGCTGCTTTGAAAATAACCGAAATAGCACCGATATGTTTACACATTCAATACGATGAACACGATAAATTACATTTCTGAGCATGCATCGATATCGTTAAAAAGTTTACAAGATAGTCGCGCGATCAAAAACAATCGATACAAATTTTATATATGAGTTCCAGACAATCCCCGAACAATTGATAAAAAATGACTAACTAAGCCCTAAGAGCCAAGAGTCCTATGACCAAGATATTTTCATCCAATATAAGAGTAAAAATACATCTATTAGCCTAATAAGGCGTTATGCATTATTAGGACTATAATAACACAACAAATCGATAGTTTATCAATTAACTTGAATGTATATGGCTCGAAAGCAATTGTATTTCACAAAGAAATCATCTTGAAACAAACTCTTATGTATATCGAAAGCATTTGTCTCTTTTACTCAGGGTTTATAATCTAATATTGAATCATAGCTAGGTTTCAATATTGTATTACGTCACAAGTATGACGCAGCTGCGACGGAAGACCTAGTCGTTGCTTGCAACGAGCTCGTTTCTAGTTTCACATTATTTTTCGTATCCAGAAACATATTTTTGGTTTAGAACATGTGTACAGAGATTTTTTTTTTTAAATTCAAACCCAAAGGCTATTCAGCTTGACTCGTCCCTACATCATAATGACATTATTAAAATATGACATTGTTTTCCAAAATAACAGCCAATAAAATTCAATTTCTAGGTGTATAGTTAACAAATGATTGGCTAGTAGAAATTGCATAAAACACGTGATCTAGAAAATCATTCGTTATTGCATGATCGGACATAACCTCTCGATAAAACGGAAAAAAATAAAACACATAGTATGTGATCAAAAATTACTGTTTTATTTTCAAAATCATAACTTATGACTTTTTGATGACTTTTGTTGCTCTAGTTTAGTTTTGAGGTTTAAACTGAACACGTATGAGTTTTATCTCACTGTGTGTATTTCGCGAGGCTTGTTCAATATCCTGATATTTTAACCAAAATGTATGTTTCTTTTCTGGTGAATAATTGTTGTTCGTGATTTATTTCGGCTATGAAATGGAGCTTAAGTGAGCAACATATGTGACATTAGCCGTTCAATTACATTCCCGCCATTTTTGTACCAAAAAAATCAGACCTCTCTTGTATATTGCAGATTGCATTGAGCGTTTTGAATAACGCTATACGCGTATAAAGCAATGACAGGAAAAGCTAAGGACTAAAAGCGGTATTCCCATCTCTAATCAAATATTAATTGAAAAGACAGGAAGTTACATTGTTCCTAGGAAGAAATTAACAAGTATTCCTCTCAACTGTAATTTCTTTCAAGAACGGGGCCACTATCTACAGTTACTTTTGTTCACTAACAAAAAGCAACATAATATTCAACAAGTGTGTTAATTATTCTAAAAATAGAGAATTAAAACTAAAAAAAAAAAGAAATCAAAAATATATGACGATACATTTCTATTTCTGTAAATGTAACATCTCTATATGTAATGTAACATAAAATGCAATATTATATTTTCAATGAGTTTTATTTGATAAATAATAATAATAATAATAATAATAATAATAATAATAATAATAATAATAATAAATGTAATCTATCTTCTTGAATTAAAACTAGTTTTTTCTCCATTACTAGCCTTCTATTTCTCTCTCTCTCTTCTCTCTCTCTCTCTCTCTCTCTCTCTCTGTAATAATATTTAAAGTCTTTACTTTCCAAAGGAAGACCTTCATCTTATTGTTTTTTTTTCTTTTCCTCTATCATTAAAGTATTAGGGTATTCCGTTTCCAACGGAATACTTTTTTTGGTATTGCTTTGTTTCTTCTCCTCTATTATCGGGCTCCACCGTTTCCAACGGAAGACCTTACTGTTATTTCTTCGTTTCTTTTTCTCTATTATTATGGTCTTCCGTATCCAACGGAAAACCTTCTTGTTATTGTTTTGTGTCTTTTCCTCTATTATTATTAAGGTTGTCCGTTTCCTGATTTCGTTAGGTATCTGTTGATTCCAACGGAAGACCTTCTTGTTAATGTTTTATTTCTTTTCCTCTATTATTAAGGTCTTCCGTTTCCAACGGAATACTTTATTGTTTTTGTAAGGTTTCTTTTGACTTATTATTTTTCTTCTTTTTCTTCTTACACAAAATTTTTCAAAACCCAATATCTCAAAAACGGTTTAACGGATTTTCATGAAAGTTTTACAGATAGAAGTCAGTATCCAAAACTATGCATACGTATCTTTTCGTAGATGACGGCACTTCCATCCATTCGTCAACGTCGTTCAATTTACTTTTTCAAAAAGTAATTTTATCCAGCAGATATTTAAAGAATGGTTAAAGATAAAAACCTGAAATGTTCAGTGATGATAGATCTACCTTTTTGTTTTTATTGAACACTTCCGTTCGTCTGCTTCCGGTCTCAAGATAAAAATTCTTGTTCCTTCGATATCTTATAAACGGTAAATACTTAAACACCCAAACTTTGCTTGGTGAAAGACCTACGTTCGAAAATGTGTTGAAATCATGTGTCGTAACTTCCGGTCGTCAAAGGAAGTTTTTTTTAGTCTTTAATTTATTTTACACTGAATATATTTGTATAAATCCTTACAAATGTCATCCCTTGAGTGATAAATAAACAGACAAACTCTTCTTCTGGTGAGATATCTCAAGTATCTCAGGTACAGACCCTGAAGCGTGCTACTACACCAGTTGCACGGTTCGGTTCGGTACGCTTTTTGAACGGTACGTTTCGCTTTGTGAACGGTACGGTTCGTTTTGTGAACGGTACGGATCGCTTTGTGAACGGTACGGTTAGCTTCTTGCACGGTACGCTTTGCTAAAAATAGCTGCACGCTTTGTGAACGGTTTGCGCGCTTCATTAATGAGGTAGGCGTGGCCTGAACGCTCTAATTTTCTCGATATAATTTTGTTTAGTTTTTGCCCGATTGACTTCAGCAAGGTAGAAATTATGACGAGCCTTTTTTTCTTTACATGTATTTATATGATATATTACAAATGTATTTCAATCTAGTTAAAATCAGAACTTCCATTCGTTCCCCCGTTTTTTATATGTTGCGTGAAACGTGTACTCATTGAAAACCGGGAAGCGGAGGATAGTTTTAATTTTGATTAGTCTTTTATTCGTATTAATTTTAGATAAATGCAATTAGTACAATAGATTAAAAGAACTGTTTGACTTTAACCCGATATATGTTTAATAATTCAGCGATCTGGCGATAATTCTAACAAGCATCTAAAGATTATTATTTCTATACATGAACTTGTATTGAAGTCATTAAATATTTTAAAT
>WFKH01011926.1:66870254-66884169 GCA_016163765.1 Magallana hongkongensis
CTCTCTCTCTCTCTCTCTCTCTCTCTCTCTCTCTCTCTCTTTGTTGCCTTTTCTTTAAGATAAAAAATCCCTTCCGTGAGATCGGAAATGGGCGTGTTGTACAGTTAGACGAAGACGTACACAATTTTGTAGTTTTCTTTTGTCTTGAAAGGTGTGAAAACCCTCGAGGGCATGTCGCTTTATACCCTGGGTTTGTTAATCACTATACACAGGAAATGATCGCGACTTAATATACATAAGAAAGTCAAGAAAGCATACTGGTAAAACACGTTATGATTCAATGTGCGTTAAAGCAACCAACAACTTTATATATGTATGATAAGTTTATTATTTCAAGGAAAAACTTATTTGTTAAGTTGATTCCCGACACCTGTTCATTTCACAATTTACGACATACACATGTACATGTATTGACAATTTATGGCGCTATGCAAAGAAAAGATTAGGTCTACGAATTTTAAGGGAAATTAGATTAAAACATTTTTGTAACGGTTTTAATAAAAATAACAGCTCTAAATTTTAGTTTGTGTTATTTAATCCCGTATAACTAAAATCTAGCAAAATATTGAACTTATCTGGTCAGCGATAATCTCCGTCCCTATTCATCGAAAGACATTAATCAATAAGCTGTATATGGAAGTTGCACGCTTATTGCACGGTACGGTACGCTTTTTTGGCCGTATTTGGGTGGGTCTTGCATAAATTATATTGCACGCTTTTTGCACGGTACGGTTCGTTTTGTGAACGGTACGGTTCGCTTTGTGAACGGTACGGTCCGTTTTGTGAACGGTACGGTTCGCTTTTGAACGGTACGGTCCGTTTTGTGAACGGTACGGTTCGCTTTGTGAACGGTACGTTTCGTTTTGTGAACGGTACGTTTCGTTTCTTGCACGGAACGGTGCGGTTCGTTTTAGAGGGGTAGTAGCACGTTTCAGGGTCTGTAGCTTTATTAAAACAAATTATGTACCCCCAAGACCTCAGACACTTTAAGTGATCAAGACACGAAGCTTCTATGGAAGATAAACATTTGATCGAAAATGTGTTTAACGGGTTTCATTTTGTCGACCGTCACTTCGGTCCTCACTGGAAGGGTTCAAACAAATCATGTTTTTAACAAGTTTAACTGATTTTCTTGGCTGTTTCATTTTGCTTGATAAACAGTGATGTACACTAGACAAATGTACTAAAAATATTAGCTTTTATTTCCAATAAGCGCTTTCGTTCGTCCGTTTCCGGTTCCAATACAAACAATCCTTGTCTCAAATAGATCTCAGATTTGGCAGAGACTTGAACAATTAAACCTTGGGGAAAGATTGCTTGTGTTTAAAAAAATGTAAAACATGTTTTGTTTGAATTGGCAAAAGTTCCGGTAGTCATAGGAAGTACTTCAAAAATTGATTGTTTTTAGGTCACCTGAGTAAACTCAGGTGACCTATTGCTATCTGTTTTCGTCCGTCGTCGTGCGTTGTGCGTCGTACATCGTGCGTCGTGCGTTAACAATTTTACATTTTTAACTCCTTCTTTAAAACTACAAGCCTAACTGTTTCTATTTTTGGTGTGAAGCATCTCTATGGTAAGAGGAATGTAAATTGTGAAATTGGTGGCTCTACCACCCCCAGGGTGCCACAGGTGGGGCCAAATATGCAAAAAAAATCCAAATTTTCAAAAATCTTCTCTACTCCGACACATGTGAGACAGAAACTGATTGCATTGTTATGATGTCCATGAAGCCCTCTACCAAAATTGTGAAATTCATGGCCCATGGGTCAGGGGTTCAGGCTCTAGGGTGGGGCCAAAATGGCCATATAGTAAAATGTATTAATTCTTAGAAAATCTTCTTCTATACTCCCATAGATATTTGTTAAAAACTAAAAACATGGTTATGATGTCCATGAAGTCTTCTACCTAAATTGTGAAATTCATTACCCCTGGGACAGGGGTTTAGGCCCTAGGGTGGGGCCAATATAGCCATATAGTAAAACTGTATTAAATCTTAAAAACCTTTACTACCACACATGTGGGTAAAAAACTGAATGCATGGTTATGATGTCCTCTAACTCCTCTACCTAAATTGTGAAATTCATGACCCATAAGTCAGGGTTCAGGACCTAGCATTTGGAAAGAGTTCAAAGGAGGGGGTTTGGTAACAGTTAATGGAGTTATTTTCCCTTGCTTCTTTCTAATGGAGTTATCTTCGTTTGGTCATATTTAGTCATTAATCATTGAATATAATGTAATTACCCGGTATAAAGAAGTTGTATGATCAAAAGAGTTATGCAAGGCTTTTTATCATTTGAAACAAAAACAGTTTTTGAACTTTCAAAATAAACAAATAGACTTGTTAATAGTAAAGTAATAATTGGCTAACTAAAATCACTGATATAAAGGTAAAATGATTTTGGTATAAATGTCAGATAGTGATTGTCAACAAAGGTTGAATATTCAAAAATTGGAACAGGAGAAGTAAGTAACTCATGATGGCTTTTAAAGCTAGGGTTTTTTTTTCGTTTGTTTAAATGCCCACAGGGAGAGTTTCTGTCTGCCATTGGTGATGGGAGGTTGTTTTAGATAAAACATGTATAATAGCCACCTTGTTATAGCTTTCTATGAAAACATATACACATAAAACCTATCCTGAAAGTTAATAAATAGGGGAAAATTATTTTCTATCAGAGTCTTGCACCTTTTCAATATCAGGTCATGCACTCTTTTATGATCTTTTAAATTAAGTTTTTCGTTAACATTATAGGTTTCATAGTCTTTTTGAAAGATTTCAGGCAGGGAGGTGGTCGTCATTACAAATTAAAAAAATTTCTACTCCAGAATAAAACTTAATTAAATGCCTATATGAGACTCCTTGACAAGTTTGTGTATGGGTTATGCTACTCAGATGACCGTTAAGGCCTATTGGCCTCTTGTTTTTTTCACTCTCGTTGTTTCACATGTAACATTAGGAAAGTTCTTTCACAGTAATTATCATATCCATTAATTTTTTTTTTACGTGAAAGAAGCAATGTCTTACAGTTAAATTGATACATGTTTACATGTATCTGATACTGAGAATGATAATATCTTCCGGTGAGATATCTCAAATATTTTAGGTATCTTTTTTAGAACAAATCGTGTACCCACGATATCTCAGAATCTGAAAGTGATCAAGACATGAAACTTACATGGATGATAGACATTTGAATTTAGATGTGTTTAACTTGTTTCATTTTGTCGACCGTCACTTCTCTTCCTCAGCTGGAGGGCTCAAACAAATGAAGATTTTTAAAGGTTTAACTGGTTTTCTTTGACAGTTTTAGTTAATTTGATAAAAAATAAGGTTTGATAGGAATATTTACAAGACATTATTACTTTAATTTTCATTGAGGTCTTCCGTTTTATCGTTTCCGTCCCGAGACAAAAAACCCTGTCTCCACGAGATCTCAAACACGGTAACGACTTGATCAACCGAACTTTTTATGATAGACCTAGGTATGTGCATGTGTTTTATTCGGCATGACTTCCGGTCGTCACAGGAAGAATAACAAAATTTGTTTTTTAAAAAAAGTTTTGTGTTTCATCATGGAAGTAACATTTTAGTAATAGAAATACAATAGGTCACCTACACATTGTTAAATAAACAAAAAAATTCTACTTTCGGTGAGACATCTCAAATATTTCTTACACGCAAGATCTCAAAAACTGTAAGAGATCAAGACACGAATCTTATATGGATGATAGACATTTGAAAGAAAATGTGTTTAACGGGTTTCGTTTTTTTCTTCCGCCACTTCCGGTTCTCTCCAGAAGCGTTCAAGTTCATGAAGTTTTTAATAATTTTAGATTTTTCATTTAAATATTTTATTCAGTCTGAAGAACAGTAATGTACTGTAGGTAAGTGTACTAAAAATACTTACTTTTAATTTCTTTGATCATTTATGTTTTTCCTTTTCCGGTCCCGAGACAAAAAAAAAACTTTTCTCAACGAGATCTCAAAATGACAAAAACTTGTACAACCAATCTCTGAGGAAAGACAGAACAATGTATAAATATATGTTTACCATGTTCTTTTTGATCAGGCGTACCTTGCGGTCGTCACAGGAAGTTCTCAAAAATAACTTTTTTGTCGTTTTGTTTACATAGAAATAAAAACTTGAAAATTCCTTCATAGCATGAATTATATCCATTCTTTTTACAAGAGAAATGCAATTATTTTTTACAGATTATTACACGAGGAACGGAAGACATTTTTGTTACTATAGCAACAAGAGTCTAGCTAAGGTCTTCCTTTTCCAATGGAAGACCTTCTTGTTATTGCTTTGTTTCTTTTTCTCTATTATTAAGGTCTTCCGTTTCCAACGGAAGAACTTTTTGTTATTGCTTTGTTTCTTTTTAAAGTCTTCCGTTTCCAACGGAAAACCAAATTGATTTTGTACTGTTCCCCTTTTTCCCCCCAAATTCTGTGCAAGCGATTTTTCGAAAACTATTCGACCATTTTTTCACAGATGATTTAACCTAATGTTAACTTAATACATTTTTTAATATTTTTTTCGTCACTTCCGGTCCCGATTTACGGCCGATTTTGTACTTTTTACGACATATTTGTGCAGAGCTGATCTCAGAAACTATCAGAGATATGACTTTGAATTTTTAGGATAGGCAGACTATATTTTGAAGTTGTGCACTATTTAGTTGTATTACGCAAGGAGCGCCATTTCTTGGAGCTCTTCTAGGCACGAAAATTGGGAACGAATTTTGAATCAAAAGTTTTATACCTTTTGATATGTATCTTTTTATCAGTGGATATTTTGTTAAGACATATACAGCAAACGTGTTAGAGTATCAAAAGTTCTTTCAAATGAAATTAAGAAAAAGGACCTGTCCCCTTTTATTAGGGGCCAAGATACTTGTAGAAACTACACAATTCACTTAAAAACAAAGATTTTGTAATGTATTATAGAAGCTAAGTTGTTGATCGTAACAATATTTGTTTGAAATAATCATTGCCACACCCATTTTTTTTACGTAATTAGGGATATTTAGGGGCCAAAGTCCTTAAACTTTGATGCAATATATCTAGAGACGGAGACATGTTTTGTTAAGCATTGTAAAGGAGAAAATGTCTGCATTGATAAATCTAATCGATTCTACTAATCGAAACACCAATGACTGTTCCCATTAAGGATCTACAGGGATGGCCCCTAAAATATTCGATCCTTTGTATCTCAAAAACGAATAACAATTTTAGATGCGTGTAAGAACAAAACATGTTAGTATTCTTGAGACCTTTCGTTTGAAATCAATAAAAAGGGGATGGCCTCTTTAATTAGGGGCCAAGGGATTCGTTAAGTCTATTCTAAATAGCTTAAAAACGATCAAGATTTTGGAATGCAATATAGAAGCAAAGTTGTTGATCGTAACAATATATGTTGACAAAAAACCAATGCCATACCCATTTATTTCGTAATTAGGGATTTTTAAGGGCCAAAATCCTGAAACGTTGACGCAATATATATAGAGAATGAGACATATTATGTTAAGCATTGTAGGAGAGAAAATGTTTGCATTGATGATTGTAATCGATTCCACTAATCAAAACACCACTGTCTGTTCCCATTAAGGATATACAGGGCTGGTCCCTATAGTATTCAATCATTTGTATCTATAAAAAAAAAAACAAAAAACAACAACTTTAGATAGGTATAAGAACAAAAAATGTTAGCATTCTTGAGACCTTTCCTATGATATCAAGAAAAAGGGGCTGGTCCCTCTAATTAGGATCAAGAGACTCGTAAAATCTATAACAAGTAACCTAAAAACGATCAAGATTTCGTAATGCATTAAAGAAGCAAAGTTGTTGATCGTGACAATATCTGTTTGAAAACTCGTTGCTACACCAATTTATGACATATTTAGGGATTTTCAGAGGACTAAAAGCTTTAATCTTTTATTTGCCGTATGTTAAAAAATAACCCCCCCCCTTAAAAAAAACTAAAAAAAACCCAAAAAACACCCACTTTGTTGAGCATTTTTTTGGTCATCACTTCCGGTCCCGAGATTTTAAGGATTTTATGTTTTTGCTTGTTTAAGATTTTTCTCAAAGATAGAACTTTCTAATTTTCAGAGATGCACTTTGCCATTCAGTCAATTGAAAGGTGACTGAAAGGTAACTTAAAAAATGACTGAATGACATATATTTGCCATTCAGGCACCTTTCCAGACCTTTCAGTTCATATTCAGTTGACTGAATGGCAGAGTTTCATCATGTGATGGTAGAAAGTATTCTGCCGCAGTTCCCTTCGCATATCAAAACGCCTGACATCACTTATGGTCGTCACCGGAAGGAAATGAAAAACCTTAATTTTTCAACTTACTCGATTTTAAATATTTTTTTGTCATTTTCCGATAGAAACGCTCTTAAAAATGTGGTATATGAAGTTTGTTTTAAAATCAATCCACGCATTCTCGAGATTTTTGGCCTCAAAGTCTTGAAGCGTGAGTCCGCGTCATTTCTTAGGATAAAAACACACCGACTACCCAAGTGTATCAGTCACGTTAAGCTCACAGAAAAGGAAATGAATATAAATGACAAATAAAATTATTTCCAATATTTGAATATTGTTTTAATTAGAATACTCATACCGTAATGACCCCTAACCCTTCGTATTATTAACAATTACATCATATACATTGCAGGAAAATCTATAAATTACTTATAAGTGATTGTTAAGATTGTCGTAAATTGCTAGCCTCACACTGATTCCCATTAGATAGTTTTCTCTGGATAGGTATTAATTATCAATTTAGGATTGAAAAATTGATTATGGATGTTGTTCACACAAAAGAAAGCCCGGTTTCCTGTCACATTGACAGATTTTCTCTTGTTGTTTTACTGAAACTGGTTCAATTTTAGAATGAGAAGTTATTTGGTATTTAATTAAACGTTCATTCTCTATCATTTACAATCCTCGTGTGCCGAATGGTTTTTTTTTCCTTAATTGTGTTTTGATTTATAATTTTATCTTTGAAATGATAGATTTTACTAATTTCTGTTTTAATTCTTTAAATTTAAAAATAATCACAATAATAGCGCCTTTTTGTTAATTGTAATCCTTTGAGTTAAATGGAATTCGAAGACGTGTTAAAAAATGATAGAAAAGAAAAGCTATCCTGATTTTAAGGTGCATTCAAACCGAAGACCTCTCGTTGCTTGCAACGAGATTGCGTCTAGTTTTATTATTTTTTTTTTACACAAAAACAATTCAAAACCAAAGATCTCAAAAACATTTAGATAGATTTTCAAAACATTTTGTCAGATTATAGTTGATCTCTCTATCTATACAGACATATATTTCCATGGATGACGCCAGATCCGTTCGTCAACAACGTCCGATTTATTTATTTTTTTCAAAAAGTTTTTTTTTTCAGCAAATATTTAAGAACGGTTCAAGATAGAAACTTGACGTTTTCAGAGATGATAGATTTTGTCTGAAAGGACGCATCAAAGTTGAATGATAAATGTCAGTCACTTCCAGTCCCCTAAAAAAGCAAATTACTAAAAGTAATTTTTGAATCTTTTAAACATTTTGACAATTCTTAATTTTTTTCTCAAATAAAATATTAAATGAAATTGTGTACTGAACATTAAAAGATAATAAAAAAGATATTCTTATAAAAGTGAAATTAAATTGACGTTCATAAAAAGATATCTAAATTGTTCTTTGAATTTTACATATGATGACATCATGATTTAAAGTTATTTTACTCCAGTTTCATTGACCAAGGAAATGCTTGGTTTGATGATTGAACGATCTGTTAATTTTAACTTTTTAAAATGAATCTTAATCTTCACAAGAACAACAAATATGACGGAAGACATACTCGTTGCTCGCAACGAGATCGCAACTCGTTATTTTTTTCTGTAACGTTTTCGAAAAACGCCTCAGCCGATTTACAAGAAACTTTTAAATATAACACTAGACAACATTTGTAGAAAAAATTTCGATCAAAATTTTGGTTGTCACTTCCGGTCCCGAGATATTTTAAATTTCATGGTTTTGCTTGTTCGCGATATTTTTTTAAAAAGTGTCAAAGATAGAACGTTCTAATTTTTAGCGATTTTAGATAGTCAATAGCCGCAGTGCCCTTTGCATATCCGAACGTTCATCGTTACTTCCCGTTACCATCATGTGGTAACAAAAAACCCTATGTTTTTAACTTTTTTGTTATTCAATTTTTTTCTATAATTTTTTAGTAGTTGATAGAGACATTTTTATGAATGCAGAATATGTAGATTGCTTTATAATTATAAAAAAGTCCTGAAGCGAGAGTTCCCACGGCGTAATGGTTAGTGTGGTGGACATATACCCAGGCGACCCGGGTTCAATCTCCGAGTTCCGAATGGTTTTTTTTTTTGCTCCTTAATTGTGTTTCGATTTATGATTTTATATCTATATCTAAAATGATAGAATGTACTATTTTCTGGTTTGATTTGATAAAAAAAAAAATCACAATACTAGCGCCTTTCTTCCGGTATAAATATATGTTTGTTGAAATCCTTAGAGAAGGTTGTATATAATTTGAAGAAGTTTTATAAAATGTTAGGAAAGAACAACTATCCCGTTAGCCTATTTTAGGGTGTATTTAAACAGAAGAATTATAGTTGCTCGCAACGAGATCTTCTAGTTCTCTCATTATTTTCTTTTTTAAACTTAATTGATATACCTGTTTATTTTATGTGTATCATTGATATAGAGGTTAATTTAAAGAATACTCTTGTACATCGTACATCAAACATATACGTGTATGCATGATCTATCATATACAAAAAAAATATATCTACACTTATAGATAAATACAACAATCCATGTAGTTTCCCCCCAACACTAGAAAATTATCGTAAAGATATTATTATTTATGAGTTCATGAAGATAGAAATTAAACTTGGTAAAATTTATCAATAGAGATCTAGAATTCAATTAAACATTTCATTTGTATTACTTTTTGCAATGCTGAATTCATTTGTAATATCCAGCAAATATTTCCGAATCATCAAATCTTACGGAAACTTGAAAAAAAAATACTGATTGCATCATAATGATTAACACTTTTTTATTGATTTATTTATCATAGTTTATACATGGAAGAAATTGTATTGAATTTTAGAATAAAATAAAATTCGACTAAAACTCAAATTAAAATATCAACAACAGGTTTTCGGAAGATCTCAGTAGTTCTAGTCTAGCTGAAACAAGGATTTTCATGCTACCGCTATGCCTGTGCACTCTTATAATTGGGAGATACATGTAGTTTTACATTGTTCTAAAAATACCCTTGATTTTGCATTTAATTATAGTTGATGATTTGAGCGACAGAGGATGTTTTTATCAAAACCTGAATCAATTCGTCGGGGTATTTCCAACTGCTTGCATTGCCAGGATAATCAATGGTCCCTGCACTAACATACTACGGAATGTTCTTACAAACCAGATATCCTTTCCGGACTTGAAAAAAGAGTACAGTTCTTTAATTCACGATCTTCACATAGATAGTGACATTTTCCTTGATTTAGAACGTCTCCTAGCTGAGTCTAATGAAAATTACTCAGATTTTGAAATTCCATCACTATACTTTTTTTACGATGGATTTGCGATATTCCCATACATGAAAGTAGACAGGGACTATATCCATATGAGAAAGATAGGAGCCTGTCAGCAAATATAGAACGCATCTATCGTATACGAGCGAAATACAGAAGACTTCCACATGGTTCACTAAATGTTTCAATTGAAAAAGAATGGGAAAATGTTTTTAATATAGTAAAAGAACTTGAAACGTTCATTGGATCTGGCACAGAAAACCAAGATGCCATGAAAAAAATAAGAAATTCTTCTCTTGACCCGGATGTAGAGGATATCTTAATAAAACATCTTTTAGGTGAGTATCATATTCAAACTCCTAAAGGCTAACATTTTCAATAGAATTGACACCAGAACAATTTTTTTAAATATCTTAAATTATTAGCTTAATTAAAAACAAAACTTTTTTGATTGGCATGCAGACATACAACATTGCGTTTCTAAACCATGTTTCGTTTTCTAATGATTAACGAATAAAATCACAAAGTAGCACTTGTAACCAAAACCAAATATCATTTTTCTTAACACTCATTCAATATAAAATGTTTAAATAACATTAAAAAAATATTTTCAATCTCCAAATCATGACATGTACTTTTGACCATGACAAAAACTCGTTTTCTTGGTATTTTTTAACAAAGTAACATTTGAAAAGTCATTAAGCACAATATCTTTGAAACATTAAAGTACGTTGCGTAAAAAAAAAAACCGGAAATTAAAATAAGAGAAGATCAATAGCTTATTCCAAATTATTGTTTTTGATTCGTTGTTGATTTTTTCAGGGTATGACCCTAATGGTGAACTAGATAGACTTCTTGAATATGAAATGAAACTCCATTTGACACCAAAACCCGACGAAGTGAAAGGTTTGCCTCATATAAAATAATCTGTTTTTAAAAAAAATAGTTAAATCATTGTAATTCGCAAGAGCTATTTTTTATGGATTCGTAGGAACTCATAACATATGAAAGAAAGATCTTTAAAATTGGCTAACACAAATTTAAATGTTTTAAAATATCTGTCAGGTTCGTCTTGAAATTTAATTAACTACTGTTTGATGAACATGTTACAAAACGAGTGAAATATAATGGACGTTGCATTTACAACAACGCGTCAATTGATTTTACCATTGTTTGGCCATATTGTTATGAACTATTTGTCGTAGTCTTTTTTATTTGTGTCATAATAGTGTCAAATAGTGTCAATTGTGTTCTCCTTTTTGTAAACGTTCATTGTAAAATAAAAAAAAAACCATATCCATTTAGCAATAGTTCTAACACAAGACCACCCTTTCAGTTTTTATTATTTGATACATTAAAATAAATCAGTTAACTTAAACAAAATCAATATAATCGATATACATAACTTACTAGAAATCAGTTCATGAAAATTTTTGTGAAGTAATTCTTTTGTTCTCCTTGTTTTAGTGTATGGCAGCAGAAGAAGATATGTTGACGATTATGCATTTGAAATGCATAATCTAATGATGCTTTTGGACAGGAAAATCATGAAAGGTGTGCTTACTTGTAATATAATCCAAGAATATATTTATTAGACAGTAATTGACTAAATACTCATTTGTTTTTCATGATTCTGGTAATGTTTTTTAGCGCCTTACCTGAAACCCATTAGAAAACATTACATTGACCCAAATAAATCTACGAGAAAGGAAAGAGGTATGAATGCATGTAATGACATCCAAACGGGCTTTTAAAATATGAAAAGTTAGATAAGATGACTCACAAAAAAATTAAATGATCCCACATTATCGTTTTTGCGTGAAACGATTTCAAATTATTTGTCTTGTTTGTGTCAAAAAATTAAATTTAACTAATGTTTGATAAATATGTCCCCAAATGAGTGAAAAACAAGCAATATTTTATCTAAAACTATGTAGAAATTCAGAAAAAGAGAAAAAAAACTTTGAGAAACCAAATCGATTGACTTTTGAATACTTTTCGACAACTGACTCTTTAAATATCTAACCTGACTTAATAATTTTACAAATTTATTGCACGTTTAATTAATATTTAGCTTTGTGACGGCAATATATCTTTCAATAATATTGGTTTTTAAGATACGTTTATTAATACCGTTTTGGAATATGAACAGTATTCTAAAAGAAACAAGCAATGCTGTTAAATTGAGAACAGCATTAGTTCCTTGTTGTTAATTCTTTCACCAAACGTAGCAAAAAAAACAAAAACAAAACCAAATACGTCGCCTTATAACTAATTGCAACGACAGGGAGATTACAAGGAAAAGTGTTTCATAAAAGATTTAAAAATATATATATTTAGATATTATGCTGGGTAGTTTTTGATGATTGTGGTAATTTTTTTTAGCGCCTAGCCCGGGACGTCCTCAACATTCCGGGTATTCGTCTGTTGAAGAAACTTACTTTGACGTATTGAAATCTATGGAAGAAGAGAAATGTGTGTATTTACATCCAAACGAGCTTTTTAAAAAATTAGATAAGATGACTCACAGAAATTCAAATGAATCCCCATTATCTGTTTTTGCGTCAAAAGATTTCAAATGAACTCTCCTGTTTCTTTCAAAAATTTTACTCGAACTAATTTTTAATAAATATGTCCCCAAATGACTGAAAAACAATGGATTTTTAATTTACGACATGGTAGCAAACTATTCTAATAGCGCATTTTAAGTATTTCATATTAATATATTTTATTGGTGTCATTTCTTTCACAGGGCGAAAAACAATCTTTAAGCAAGTCCTTAAAGGTGACTTAAAGGTGGCGTAAAGGTGGCTTAAAGGATATACAATCTTTAAGCCAC
Source organism: Magallana hongkongensis (assembly GCA_016163765.1). Taxonomy (NCBI): domain Eukaryota; kingdom Metazoa; phylum Mollusca; class Bivalvia; order Ostreida; family Ostreidae; genus Magallana; species Magallana hongkongensis. The sequence goes on from WFKH01011926.1 coordinate 66,882,680, forward strand.
ATTTAAGTCACCTTTAAGCTGAGCTTATAGGTCCTTAATGTCCAAACTTCTTTAAGTCATCTTTAAGCCATCTTTAAGCCACCTTTAAGCATCTTTAAGTGGCATTTACGCTCCCTTTAAGTTGTCTTTACACTATCTTTAAGTTCCCTTAAAGTCAAGTTTGATCAAGCTGAACAGATTCATCTTGAATACATAAATTAAATGCAAAAGCTCTTATAAGGTTGGGAGAAGGTGATCCGAGTGATGATATAATTTCTAAGGAAGGGGGGTGTTCCAGGCGGTTTTAACTGTCGCTCCATTCAACACAGATCGCTATCATCAACACCGCTCCAATGGACTTGCCGTTATAAAATTCTTTATTATTATTTTTTTTTTTTTTCAAAATTATTGTAGTGGTGAGCGCAGACTCTGTATCTTAATCTGCACATGAAATAAATTAAAGTATGTTTGTTTCCTATTATAAATTAATCGGTGAAAGCTCTCTCTCTCTCTCTCTCTCTCTCTCTCTCTCTCTCTCTCTCTCTCAGTTCATCCGGTTATTTAACACAAGAGGTCCATGGGCCACATCGCTCACCTGATCAACAACAGACATAATAAAATCAGCTTTATGGAGTCATATACAAAATATCTGAACAATATCGTATAATAGATCCTGTATAAAAATAAAATTCCTCTGCATATTCTTATGTTTATCATTGAGCCCCTTTGTAACAGGGTGATTTTACAGTCATATCACATATTGAGCATTGCACTTCTCGAGAAGATGATCAGACTTAAACAACTGTTGATATATGGATTATAAACCTACATCAAACTTTGAACCCCTTGTGTGGTCTAAGAATTGTCCAGGGGCCAGAGTCTAAACAATTTTAAAGAATCAACAATATGTCAAAATGCTTGCATATAAGTAAAACCATATATAAAAACATTTGAGTTTTTGTGAACAATTTAAATGTTTTCCTTTGTAGAATTGGACCCCCCCCCCGCCATGTGGCCCAACCCTACTCCTGAAAAATCATTATCCCTGGGGGTAGGGTGGGGCCACAATTGGAAGGGGGGGGGTGCCAGGAATGTATAGGGAAAAATCTTCTTAAACACATTCAAATCGTCTAGAAGAGCTCTAACTTTAGTCAGTTCAGTCTTCAAATAGTCTAGATTAACATTTGTTAAAATCATATTCGAACAATTTGAATCTTCCCTACCTGAGGATGCTTCCACACAAGTTGCAGCTTTTCTGCCCAATCAGTTTCTGAGAAGAAGATTTTTATAAGATTTTTCTCTATATATTCAAATGAAAAAATTCGACCCCCCTCCCCCACTGTGGCCCCACCCTACCCCTCGGGATCATGATTTTATCCAGCTTGAATCTAGTGAGTACTCTTACCGAGAGTGCTTTCACACAAGTTAAAGCTTTTCTGGCCGATCGGTTTCTGAGAAGAAGATTTTTAAAGATTTACTCTATATATTCCTATGTAAAAATTCGACCCCCC
>WFKH01011926.1:66906775-66916891 GCA_016163765.1 Magallana hongkongensis
GTACAAATTATGGTACTTATGCACATGGCAGGCTTGAATGCTGAATTGATACCATAGATGCTGGACGCTCGAGGAGTTCAGGTTTTTGTAGCAGGTTAATGATTTTAAAGCAGGTGCCCTTGGATAGACATATCTAAGTTATCATTGGTTCTACTATCACCAAATGTTTGTAGGGCAGGACATTAGTTATAGTGATGTTAACACTCCCGGGCATGAAATTGAATATCCCAAGGTGCTGCATGAACCCAAAGAAGAATTGAAAGGTATATATCCTATATAATACCTTACGCTTTTAAGGTGGCTCACCCCACCTTGAAATAGTTTCTCAAATCAGCAGAAAAATACTTGATTATGATTGAAAGTAATATATGTAAGAAGTAAATAGGTCAAATAGGCGAAAACGATGTGCAATTTAGAATAAATATTGGTTAAATCCTAAACTTGTTTTGTTTGGGTTTTTTTATTTCCTTTCTTGAGTTTATCAGCCAATCACAATATCTAAGGTTTCTAAAATTGTTGTCGCAACGATGAGTAAGACGGTCCATTGTTTACAGTTGTATTGCTTTTATTCGTTTTTTAGTTTAGAATTTTTATTTTTTATTTATTCAAATTAATTTAATAACAATAAAACAAGTGTAGGTGTTAAATTAGCTAAGTTGATGTATTCATTCAGCTTTTCCCGCGCATTGCATTTTTTTCTTTTAACACAATCTTTTGATATCCGAAATTATATTCAAGTTTGCATTTGGATATTGATTTAGCATTTTGAAACTTTATTTTGAATTAAATTCTTTTTAAAGATGATCCTTCGAAGAAATATGAACAAATCACATCTGAGACGCTAAAAGAGCGGTTCAATTATTTCAAAGTGGATTTTCCAGCAGACGTTCCTGGATGTGAGTCATTTGCTCGAAAAATATTAGAGGATGACATAAATAGCCTTGTGACTGCAATTCAGTCACTTTCTAGTGGGATTGCTCTTACCACGCAAATAAATGCAGTAAAACATGACACACCACAAGTCGAAGCATGTGTGTTTGAGGTTGATGTAGTTTATGACAAAGACAGGGAGGGAGACGAAGAAAAGTTCTGTGTTTTTAAAAAGGTATCAGAAAAACAATATATAAGCGTGTATTTTTTTACTTCCCAATATTTTTCATTATATAATACCAATAAATGATAGTTGTAGTTTCTGCATAATAAGAATGGTGATAAAACACAGTCATCAAGTATATCGTGATGAAAGCACTTTGATTTAAAGATTTGTAATATTATACATTTATTGCATGATGGGGAGGGAAATATGAAAATTTATTCCCCCCAGGGAAAATCATTATTCCCGAGCCGAGGACAAAGTAATATGATTTTTCTGGGGGAATAAATCTTCTAATTTCCCTCACCATCATGAAATTGATTGTTTATCATACCAAATGACAGGTGATACTTGAGAATACATCAGGTTCTAATTGCTTTTCAGTCTAGTAAAGCAATAACCTAGCGAATGTTTACCAGTTTCTTTCTATGTCGGTTTTCTGATATAAAAAGGATTTATATTTTTATATAGAAGTAATTAATGACATTAATTACATCGTATGCTCATCCTCGGGATTTTTCATAAGCATGGAATGAAAATTCAAAGGGGTTGGATAGGATGAAAAATATGACGATGACATGGAAATACGAAGTTTCATTGCCCTAACACTTTATTGTCTAGAACGAATTAGATGTCGTGTTATATAGAATAATCATATTGAGGAATAATAATGTCAATTGTTTTATTGGTTGAGTTCAAATACACCATTTATATTTGTCAGCAACTTTTAATGTTATAAATTTTGTATTTACACTTACCCTTTTAATTCAAAATCTATAATATGACATTAAATAATAAATTCAGTTCAAGGTATCCTTTTGAAGCCCTCACGTTCATTCATTAACGTTCTTCATTATATGACAGCATTATTATTAAATGAGCACGAACCACGTACGCAATCATGTGTATAGGTTGACATCGTAGCAAAATGTAACTGAAAAATCTACATTTGCAATTTGTAGCAAAGTAGCAAAATCACTTAGTTTGTTCACGTTTGTTTTATCCTACATGTACAAATTCCAATCAAAAAAGCACAGTATCACTGCCATTACGTTTATATCCAAATATACAATGTATACCAACCATGTCAACTCTAGATCCATCTGTTACCCTGTCCCAATCGTTCCAAAAACAAATTAAATCGTGTCTGTAATTTTTTTATTTTTGTTTTTGGGGGGGGGGGGGGGGGGGGGGGGGGGTCGTGCTTTTGAATTGATATCTTCTGCTTTCGATACGGATACGATTTCCTGTAAAAACTCCCCTGTAAATCTGTCCTCAATCTCTATGTTTTCAAATTTAAAAGTGTTCAATGGATTTTATGTCTGTGGCGTCATCAAGTATCACATACCAACCGTCATATATTTTCCCACTTACATAAAAAATATTTGTTTTATCAATTAAATAATGAAGAGTGTTTTTTTAGTTAAAAAAAAACAAATAAAATGTACAACAAATATGTATATGTATTCGCTAAAAAGATTTTTAAATTTCTCTTTTTTCTCTAGGATACTTCTTTAAATATGCTGTTTGAAACGGAAGAAGATACCCGTATCAGAGTCATCTTGATAAGGAGCGAATCTTTACCAGTCGTTTCGGCAAAACTTATTGTTTACAAAAACTTTAAACATGTAATCAACGAAAAAGGGTTTTTTTACAGCATGAATACGATGAAATTGATGATGTGGCAAAGTTAATTGCCTACCGTGTAATTTTATCGTTTTGTTCTTCTGTTGAGTCGTTGATTAATGCCTTTACAGCAGATCTTCCTAAAAGCATGGCTGGTTATTTTAACAAACCGTTGACAGCAAAACAAATAAGAATTATTTGTTCGGATGTTTTAGAAAACACAGGATACAAACCTTTTGGATCAACAAAAAGTACAAGGTATTAAGCTGCCAATATTTTTTAACGAACTACAAATATGTTAATATTAAACCGTAGTTTAGATCATTATGTCAGCAATGCGTGACAGATTACTTGGAAAGGAACATATAAAGGAAATATACGAATTTTATATAAAATTGAAAACTTAATTAATTTTTTAATTGTATCCTCAGAAATTCTGGCTGGACCGTTTGCTAATAGCAAACGTTCAATTGAAATTGAATGTAAATTTTAGAATATGGTCATCAGAGGTTGCCGATTTAATCCAATCAAAATTATCAAATAACGAACTTAATGGTGCAGATGCATGGAGTGAAGTTAAAAGTGCGTGTTGTAAAACAGTTGAAGACCTAAAAGTCATTTTAGATGGACTCGAGAAATTCCAGGCAATTGATCTCCAAATCGACCAAAAGCAACGTAAGAACACTTATTTTCTAATTTGTATTCATCGTTAGATACAAAAAGGTAAGCCGATTTCATATCAAGGGAACAAATGATTTGGGGGTTTTTATTTAAAATGTTCCCTTGAAGCCATTTAAATTCTTGCTGTTTATCGTTTTTCATATTTTAGACCTTTTAAATGTTCTGTGTAGGTTGTTATGCCTTTAATTTTTTCCCATAATATTATCATGTAAGTTTATCAAGCTTTTATCAATATTCTTTTAAGATCATTTAAATCATAATCCTTATTGCCTTATAAGGTTTTGTAAAGACATTCAATTTTTAAAAAAAAATGTATTTTTTGTCGATTTGAGATAATAACTACATTATCAATAGGAATTCTGGGCTGCGTTTTACAAAAGAACTTATCACATAATTATTGAAAGCTTATAATCACAAAGTAATCAATTTTTGATGTAATTGCTGTAATGGTTTTAAGTAAATTTTGTTCATCAAATTGCATTCTATGATATTGAAAATATTTACGACTTTGTCGTAAGTTCCTTTCTAAAAGGCAGCCCCGGAAACTGTTTGGTTTATATAATTTCGTTTTTTAAGTACAAGAAAATAGTTTACCGGCTTTTAACTCCCTCAATCCGTTTGGCACAGGATCTCACCAATAAACCTTTATGTTTTCTTTTCTGATTGATTCTAACTCATTTTGCGAAATAAGAATATCTTTATTATCATTTACATCTTTAATACAGAGTAAAAACAGTTTTAACGGGCATAAAGGCCTTTTCTTAAATTATGAAATTTACTACCCTAGCGTCAGGGGGTCTATAATTTTGACGATATTTAATAACAAACATGGATGAAATCTTTAACCTTTTTTCTCAGCTACTGGGTTTATTGCCAACGTAGAGAAGAAAAAAGACCCCCGTTGAAAAATTACAAATTATGTGGAGTAATTTTTTCTATGTAGAAAAATGACCCCCGATCATTATTCGACAAGATAATCATAATAAGCACATTCTAGGCGTAAAAATGGTTTATTCCCACTTAGCCAATATTCTGAAATTCTCAATTGCCACCTGTCTAACATTTTGATTTTCACACCTAAGTGAACAGGAGGCTATAGTCTGTTTTCACATGTAAATGTATTTGTTATCAATTATCTGAGAATGGTTTAATGAAAAGCAAAAATTATTTAATAATGATAAAATATGATGCATAAAATTATCTAGAGAAATACTGGTAATACTAAATAAAATATTTATTATATACTCTTAATACTAATTGAAACATAATTTTTTTTTAAATCTGTTATTTATTTTAAAAAGCAGTAATTTTGCCAGTAATCAGAATGGATAAATAAAAATAACCATAGAATATTTTAAAAAATGTATAAATAGATCAGCAATTTTCTGCAAAATAATTCCATAAAGCCTTTTATATGTATAAACCAATACTGGTACATGAATAATTAAAACATTTAAGTAAATAATTATAAAATGTATGAATTGGATGTATAATTACATAAACTATAGATCTCGTTAGGAGTAACGAGTAGGTCTTCCGTCCGAATTCTTTTATATGATACGATGAAATATCGATACTCTCTGCCAAATCTGAGATCTCGTTGAAACTAGGTTTTTTGTCTCGGGACCGGAAACGGACGAACGGAATTTATTAATGAAAATAAACGCTGATTTTTCTTGTACATTTGCATAGTGTACATCACTGTTTATCAGGCTAGATTAACCACCTTAGAAAGACTGATTAGGCTAGATGATACACCTAAGAAAGTTTGTTAAACTTGTTAAAAACATGAATTGTTTAAACCCTTCCGGTGAGAACCGGAAGTGACAGTTGACAATATAAAACCCGTTAAACAAATCTTCAATCAAATGTCTATCATTCATAAAAGTTTCGTGTCTCAATCACTTACAGTGACTAAAATCTCGCGAGTATCAAATTTGTAAAAAAGAAAGCTACCTCAGATATTTGATATATCTCACCGGAAGTAGAATATGTTTGCTTATTTAACATTGTAAATATAACATATATAATATTTTATACTGATATATTCATTCCATGTAAAATAAATAAAATAAAAAAATAACTCTTGAAGTGCTTCCGGTGAGGACTGGAAGTTACGACGAATCAAACAAAATAATGTAAACACAGATAATACATAGGGCTATCATCCCACACATTTTGGTTGTACAAGTCGTCACCGTTTTTGAGATCTCGTGGAGTCAATGTTTGTTTGTCTCTTGACAGGAAACGGACAAACGGAAGTGCTCAGTGAAAAAAAGTTAGTATTTCTTGAAAATTAGACAACTGTACTTTATTGTTTATCAACTTAACTAAAATTGTCAAAGAAAAACAGTTAAACTTTCAAACAACTTGATTTGTTTTAACCCTTTCGGTGAGGACCGGAAGTGACGGTTGACAAAATAAAAGCGGTTAAACAAATTTCCTATCAATGTCTATCATCCATGTAAGTTTCGTGTCTTGATGACTCACAGTTTCTGAGATCTTGCGGGTTCAAAATTTATTTTAAAAAAGCTACCTGAGATAATTGAGATATCTCACCTGAATCAGAACGGTTTTTTTTTTTTTTTTTTTCAACATCGCATAGATGACATGTGTAAGAATTTATACTAATATATGCATTCTATGTAAAATAACTTAAAGACATAAAAAAAAAAATATTTAATTATTTCGGTGACGACCCCGGAAGATACGACGAACAAAACAAAATGGTTGAAACACATCTACAGACATTGGTCTATCATCCTACAAAGTTTGGATGTTCAAGTCCTTGTCGTTTCTGAGATATCGAGGAAACAAGGTTTTTTTGTCGTGGGACAAGAAACGGGCAACCAGAAATGATTTTTTTTAAAATGAAAACAAACGCCTGGAGATATTATCACAATCTATTATTCCTGAAAATTTCAGGAAATTTTATTCAGTCATCTCGGATATATGCTGCCGACAAAAAAGGGGGAAAAAAGAATAACAAAATCCGTACCCAAATTTCGTGCCTCGTTGAGCTCCAAGAAATGGCGCCACTGGCATAAAACTTAATAGGGCAGAACTTCAAGCTTTATCAACATATCCTGAAAATTTAATACCGAGCGCAGCGAGAGGCTGGCGAAGCCCGTCTCGCGAGGCGAGGATTAATGGTAACACGTATATATAAGAAAATCAGTGAAAAATGAGAGTTGAATCGCAGAAGGATAAAACGTACGCTCAACTAGGACCCCAGGTAACCTGCTTATTCACAACTACCAAATCTGTGGACTCCGCTATTAAAATTGTAGTGCAGTGCAACCGCAAAGTGAAAATAGAATAACTAGTACCACTGCTTAGCCTTTAGAAATGTAATGCAACAAACAGAAAATGTGTTTTTCTAAAGAATAACCATCTAAGGATAGGAAAGATACTATAAAGGACAAAGAATCCAACATTGACTGTTATTTTTAAGATATATGATATAAGTTATATAGACATAAGGTGACCTGTGCTCTCCTTAATGATATGTTAAGTTTTAGGTGACGTTATTAATGTAACACAAACTCCTTCTTATTAAAATATCAAAGTATGTGACCTCCTTACTCTGTGTACGTAGCTCTAGCATGTAGGAAGATGTAGTCTTGCCCCCCCCCCCCCCCCCCCCCTTAGACTTTTTACCGATACTTTAAGATAATGGTAATTTGATTTGGTAATAAATTATATTAGGTGACCTCTGGTCTCCCTAAAGATACATCATACCACAAAGGCAACCTTATCAACTTAACACTCTAGCTAACATCTGGTCTCTTTATTTTTATACGGAGTAGGTGTTCCCCGTTCCCCTGTCTACAGGTAATGAGAGTTGGAGTTTACCACTTCCCCCCCCCCCCCCGCTCCACTCACCACTTCCCTGGATTTTCACTTATCAGATTCAAAAATTAATCAAATTGCAAAAAATAAACATAAAAGACACGGACCCATTGTGAATTGCATCTGAGAAATATATGAAGACGAGCAAACTGTAACTCCCTCCCCCACCCCTTTTGACGACAAAAAATAAGAAAACATGTGTACCGTTTTTGCTTGTCATCTGAGCTTTTGTTTTCAGTAGATTTGGGTTATAATTCTTCAAATTGGTACATTGATTTAGGACCAAAGGTGACCTCTCATCTTCTTATGGGTATTTCACTTAATTTGACCCCTGGTCTCTCTACAGTAGATTACTTTGGTTAATCTCCATCTTGTAAAATGACATTAGGTGACCTCTGCTCTCCGTATTGATTAACAAAATTATTACATCATAGATCTAACACCTAAGGCGACCTCTGGTTTACCTACAATGAATGGCACTTTATGATTCTTTATCTTGTAAAATAACATTAAAGCTGAACACCGCTCGTAAATAGGCACCGTCACACAGGTACCTGGTATATAAACCCTTCGATTTCGTTATACCCGATTGCACACCTGAAACTCGTGGCCGACGTGTAGTATCCCGTTCGTGGTTCGTGGTAAAGGAAGGTGAATCTGGTGTTCGTGTTAATTAACAAATAACTACATTGATTTAGGACCTCAGGTGACCGCTCATCTTCTTATGAAAATTTCACTTAAAGCTACATGGTCCGATTTTATATCAAATTTTGTGCATGCTTTTAAACGATGGTTATGCTAAGTATGTGTATAATAATATATATTGCAGTACTGTAGTTTTCCCAGTCAATTAAGCCAAATTTCAATGAAAAAAAAAATATGTACAAAACTTGTTAACAAAACAAACGACGTAAAAGGGTATCGCGTTATTTCGCCTCATGTTACAATTCACCCCTGACGTCGAGACGGGTATGGTTGTATTACGACTTTGACATCGCTATAAATAAAGGTCGTAATGTTTAGGCAAATTACAAATAAACCTGTGTACGTTTTGTTTGTTAATAATTCTGAAGTTTGCTTTGTTTACAATCGATGCATAGCATGCGGGTTGAATAACCCCAATCATTCGGGGGACGAAACCAAACGGTTTCCTTTTCTAAACATTCCCATAATGCATTTTGGTTTGTTTTTTCGTTTGCCCAAAAAGAAATTATTTTTATTTACTTTGAATATTTCTAACTTTGAAAGGAAATAGATTATGTGGTGTAAATAAGAGAAAGTTCATAACTTTCTAAGATAAATGGTTTGTATGGAAAATTTTTTGATACTGTAAAAACAAAAAAATCGGACCAAGCAGCTTTAAGGTGACCACTGGTCTTCTAAAGTTGATGAAGTCTGGTAAATATGTATCTTGTAAAATGACATAGGTAACATTAGGTCTTAAACCAATGAAATAATTTCGTTAGTCTAAAGAGCATGGGTCACTTAGAGAGAACTATTCACAAAAACACCAGAGGTCTTCTTAGGTCCTAGATCAATTAAGTACTGAAATAAGTTTGTAAATCTATAGGAAGACCAGAGGTCATCTTAATGCAGTTTAGTAGATGGATATTCACCAGAAGTCAATCACTGTAAAGAGACTAAATATCACCTTACATTCATTAGGAGACTAGAGGTCACCTTAGGCCCGAAATCAATAAAATAATAATTTTGGTATCTAAAGGGAGACTAGAGGTCATTTTGTGTTAAGATTTTACAAGGTTGATCGAAAGCTTCAACAGATTTCAGCCACTGTAGGGAGACCAGAGTCACCTTAAGTGGAATAGCCATTAGGAGACCAGAGGTAACATTAGGTCCTAGATCAATAAAATAATACTTTTCTTTATTTATAGGGAGACCAGAGAAAAGTAAAATGAAAATTAGCTTTCTAAATTCAAATATATAATAAAAACAACGATACATGACAACATCTTCGGCCCTCGGGTTGATATTGGAGTTTCGGGTTAATATGGGATGTGCTACAGATTTTGCCATGTATTATTCTCTATAAAAAATTCACTTATAACATTACGATACATTTCCTGAAAACTATCGGATTATTAAGGACGCTGTTTACTCAGGGTTTTGGTTCTCAAATTCGGATTGTTATAAAGTTCAATGTCATGAGTAAAATTTGTTTTAAACACAAAAAGTATTTATGAAATGAATTATTATTAACAGAACATTCGATATTTTTACTATATTATGGAATTACGCTCGAGCAAAGTTGGACTTTTAGCAAAACAGATGAAATTCGGACTAAATTAATCAGATTCTGTTATTTATTGAAATATTTTTGGTCGAACTATAATATTTAAAGTTAAGATTTGATTTGTAAGTCAGCATAATAATGCATATTTTCTGTTGGTTCTATCTCATTTTTTCATTTAGACAATCGTATGGCACATACTACAAAAATATTGAAAAAGGCTTAAAGAGACAGTACAGCTGAAAACACATGTGTGAATAACTTCAGATTTACCCATTGTATAGTTAGGAAATAAGAAATAACGTTGACTGTGACAGTTGAAGTACATAAAAAATCCCTTTCACATGCCTAACTAATGTAATTATGATCTTCCGGAAATTTAAGGGTCGTACAAACCGGAATAATCTTATATTGTTTATTTGTACCACATGCATTTTGATTGACAGTTATTGACACGTGCTGAAAACTACAAGATCCTCACCCGACTACGGTCATCATGGTATACGAGGTAAAAGGGATTCTCTAAACGGAACACATCATCACTTTCTCGATAATTTATTAATGGTTTACCAATTTCAGTTCATTTTAAAATGAACAGACATAAATATGTCAAATA
>WFKH01011926.1:66926041-66948311 GCA_016163765.1 Magallana hongkongensis
TTCCCTGGATTTTCACCTATCAAATTTCAAAAAATAAACATAGAAGAGACGGACCCATTGTGAATTACCGTTTTTGCTTGTCATCTGAGCTTTTGTTTTCAGTAGATTTGGGTTATAATTCTTCACATATCACATTTTTAACCTATTGTCTCCTTATAGCTTATGCAACCTCTGGTCTCCTCAATGATGTACAATATAAGTTGAACTCTGGTTTTCGTATTCATTAACATCTTTATGTGACATCTGTTCCCCCTAATAATTATGTTCTTCCTAATGAACAATATAAATATGGTGCATGCTTTTCGTCTTGTAAAATCACATGAGATAACCTCTGGTATCCGTATTGATTTACAAAATATTACATTGATTTAGAAGCTAAGGTGACCTCTGGTCTTCTAATAGACATTCCACTTTAGGGGACCTTGGTCTCTCTACAGTGGATGACTTCTGGTGATTCTCCATCTTGTAAAAGAAGGTGACATCTGGTCTTCGTATTGATTAACAAATTGCTACATTGATTTAGGACCAAAGGTGACCTCTCATCTCCTTATGGGTATTTCACTTAATTTGACCCCTGGTCTCTCTACAGTAGATTACTTTGGTTAATCTCCATCTTGTAAAATGACATTAGGTGACCTCTGCTCTCCGTATTGATTCACAAAATTATTACATCATAGATCCAAGACCTAAGGCGACCTCTGGTTTACCTACAATGAATGGCACTTTATGATTCTTCATCTTTTAAAATAACATTAAGGGATCTCTGATCACCGTATTTATTTACAGAATTATTAATTACTACATCAATTGAGATCTTTAGGTGACCTCTGGTCTCCTCTTGTTTATTTCACTTAAGGTGACCCTTGCTCCTCTTACAGTAGGTAGCTTTTTTGAATATCCATCGTGTAAAATGGCATTAGGTGACCTCTGGTCTCCGTTATTAGTTAAAAAAATTATAACGACATACATTTATTACCAAAGGTGACCTTTAGTTTTCTTACAATGTATGACTTCTAAGGAATCTCCATCTTGTAAAATGAGATAAGCTGACCTCTGGTCATCGTATTGATTTACAAAATTATAACTACATTTTTTAGAACCTAAGGTGACCTCTAATCTCCTTATAGATATTCCATTTAAAATGACCCTTTGGTTTCTCTACAGTGGATGACTTCTGGTAAATGTCCATCTTGTAAAAGAAGGTGAATCTGGTTTTCGTATTAATTAACAAATAACTACATTGATTTAGGACCTCAGGTGACCTCTCATCTTCTTTTGAAAATTTCACTTAAAGCTGCTCGGTCCGATTTTATATCAAATTTTGTGCATGCTTTTAAACGATGGTTATGCTAAATATATATATAATAATAGACATTGCAGTACTGTAGTTTTCCCAGTCAATTAAGCCAAATTTCAATGAAAAAAAAATGTACAAAACTTGTTAACAAAACAAACGACGTAAAAGGGTATCGCGTTATTTCGCCTCATGTTACAATTCACCCCTGACGTCGAGACGGGTATGGTTGTATTACGACTTTGACATCGCTATAAATAAAGGTCGTAATGTTCAGGCAAATTACAAATAAACCTGTGCACGTTTTGTTTGCTAATATTTCTGAAATTTGCTTTGTTTACAATCGATTCATAGCATGCGCGTTGAATAACCCCAGTCATTCGGGGGACGAAACCAAACGGTTCCCTTTCCTAAACATTCCCATGATGCATTTTGGTTTGTTTTTTTCATTTGCCCAAAAAGAAATTATTTTTATTTACTTTGAATATTTCTAACTTTGAAAGGAAATAGATTCTGCTGGTGTAAATAAGAAAGGCATAACTTTCTAAAATAAATGGTTTGTATGGAAAAAATTTTGACACTGTAAAAACAAAAAAATCGGACCAAGCAGCTTTAAGGTGACCACTGGTCTTCTAAAGTTGATGAAATCTGGTAAATATGTATCTTGTAAAATGACATAGGTAACATTAGGTCTTAAACCAATGAAATAATTTTGTTAGTCTAAAGAGCATGGGTCACTTAAAGAGAACTATTCACAAAAACACCAGAGGTCATCTTAGGTCCTAGATCAATTAAGTACTGAAATTAGTTTGTAAATCTATAGGAAGACCAGAGGTCATCTTAATGCAGTTTTGTAGATGGATATTCACCAGATGTCAATCACTGTAAGGAGACTAAATATCAATTTACATTCATTAGGAGACTAGAAGTCACCTTAGGCCCGAAATCAATAAAGTAATAATTTTGTTATCTAAAGGGAGACTATAGGTCATTTTGTGTTAAGATTTTACAAGGTTGATCGAAAGCTTCAACAGATTTCAGCCACTGTAGGTAGACCAGGGTCACCTTAAGTGGAATAGCCATTAGGAGACCAGAGGTAACATTAGGTCCTAAATCAATAAAATAATACTTTTGTTTATTTATAGGGAGACCAGAGAAAAGAAAAATGAAAATTAGCTTTCTAAATTCAAATATATAATAAAAACAACGATACATGACAACATCTTCGGCCCTCGGGCTGATATTAGAGTTTCGGGTTAATATGGGATGTGCTACAGATTTTGCCATGTATTATTCTCTATATAAAATTCACTTATAACATTACGATACATTTCCTGAAAACTATCGAAAGGATTATTAAGGACGCTGTTTACTCAGAGTTTTGGTTCTCAAATTCGGATTGTTATAAAGTTCAATGTCATGAGTAAAATTTGCTCTAAACATAAAAAGTATTTATGAAATGAATTATTATTAACAGAACATTCGATATTTTTACTATATTATGGATAACGCTCGAACAAAGTTGGACTTTTAGCAAAACAGAGGAAATTCGGACTAAATTTATCAGATTCTGTTATTTATTGAAATATTTTTGGTCGAACTATAATATTTAAAGTTAAGATTTGATTTGTTAGTCAGCATAATAATGAATATTTTCTGTTGGTTCTATCTCATTTTTTCATTTAGACAATCGTATGGAACATACTACAAAAATATTGAAAAATGCTTAAAGAGACCGTACAGCTGAAAACACATGTGTGAATAACTTCAGATTTACCCATTGTATCGTTAGGAAATAAGAAATAACGTTGATTGTGACAGTTGAAGTACATAAACAATCCCTGTCACATGCCTAACTAATGTAATTATGATCTTCCGGAAATTTAAGGGTCGTACAAACCGGAATAATCTTATATCGTTTATTTGTACCACGTGCATTTTGATTGACAGTAATTGACACGTGCTGACTACGGTCATCATGGTATACGAGGTAAAAGGGATTCTCTAAACGGAACACATCATCACTTTCTCGATAATTTATTAATGGTTTACCAATTTCAGTTCATTTTAAAATGAACAGACATAAATATGTCAAATAATCCATCAAGGGGCCTCACTTACAAAAATGAATTTAGGTTGTAGCAACTCCTATGATAAACATTCAAAACAAGCAAAATACATGCTTACAAAATAATAATTGTGGTTATTTTAAAAACTTTAAGCAATTATTACCTGGGAGAAGTAGTTTCTGTCAATTTATATCTTTATGTAAGGTCTTCGTAAAAATCAGAAATATTTTAATATTGGAAGCATAAAATAAATAATCAAAATATCTTCAAAATTTAAGAAAATTAAAGGAAATTCGGGCTAAGCAATATCAATTTTAGTTTAAATATTAATTCCAATTTAGTAGTATAAGCTTATAAAAATTCTGATATTCTATCATTTCATTGAAGAATAGAAATTTTATATCTTAAACAGATGTCTACATAACTGCAGATAACTACATATATTTTTATCATCCTTTAAGTTGAGGAAAAAGGTAGTGACCTTGACCTGACCTTGATGCGAAAACACGATGGTCAAATTTGATTAAACTGATAGGATCATTTGGTTATATGATTTGTTTAACTGTGTCAAAATTTTATGAATTTCTTAACATAAGAAGGATGTCTGATAACGAGAAGACTCCTTCCTTAATGTTGTGAATGAAAACGTAATGCTTTGTATCTATTGAGTGTCACTGCCATTCATTAGCTATATTTCATTTAAAAAAAAACAGCTTAGCAATTTGTATCATTTTCACAATTAGGAAAATCTCAATCATAGTGTTAATATTTTAGGGATTTTTCTTTATATTTAAAAAAAAAGATTCAATGACAAATTAACTCAAAAAGTAGGTTATTGACATACTTGTTTGAATGTGAAATGAAACACTACCATGAAAGGTCTATAACACACAATTGATGGTTCTTCATTATCATTAGTGGTTTTTTTTTTCATTCTGAGTAAACGTAATCCTTAATGCAAAACGATTTTTATAAACATGTTGTGACGTCAAAGTTAATTATGACGTCATAGCGTATGAAGTACAGACAAGTGAATTTCTAAACATCGCTATGAAATTAACGGGAAGCCTTCACATAGCCGCATATGAAAGGGTTGAACGTTTAATAACACTTTACACTTGAGTAACTTGAGGACCGTGATGTGATAACTGGCTGATCAAGTTGTATACCTTATAGAGCAATCCAGCAAGCTATTGAAAGCTCTACTGCAATTCGCTATAAAAAAAATTACGTTTCTATAAAATTAATGAAATGTTTCTCCTTTCCCCGTAGTACTTTTATATTTGACCCTGACTTTTGACCTTTTCGTCATTTTGGTCGGCCAACGTAGACGCTTTAATCCTAAGTGGTCCAAAGTCCTTAGACGAATAGTAATTAGTTGGAAGTGTTTTCATCGATATTTGAATACTTTCAGGAGCAAAAACTGATAGAAGGGGGCCTTAGACTCTTTCGGTATGAATAGATTGAAGAACCGTTTAAATGTACTGAAGACGTTTGTAAAAGTTCCAAGTCTCCACCTCTTATGGTTTCAGAGGAGTAGCGATAACAAGAATTTCCTACTCAAAGGGCAATCACTTTGAAACTATTTCAAGGCAGGGGTTAAAGAGCTACATTTTAAAATTTATTGAGAAGTACTACAGTAACTACATCCATGAAGAAGTTCCTATACACTCATTAGTACAGAGACTTTTGAATGACCTTGATCTTTGACCTTTATGTCATTTTGATTGCTAAGGTAAACACTTTCATTTCAAGTGGTCCGATGTCTCTATGACGAATGGTTCAAAAGTTGTTAGTGATCTTATTGAACGTTAGAAACTTTCAGATACAATAACTGCTAGTAGGGGGCATCGGGCCCTTTCAGTATGAATATATTGAAGGAGCCTCTAAGTGACATTGGTAAAAGTTTAAAGCCTTTATAGCTTCTGGTTTCAGAGGAATCTCAAAACAAGCGTTTCATACACAACGGGCAGTAACTCTGTAAGTTCTGGGAGTTTTAAGGCAAAGGGTCGTGTTGTGCCATAATGGTTAATTGGCAATGGTATAAAGAAAAAATTGTTTCAATATATCCAATAAAAAATTGTCCCAAGAAAAAAATAAACGGAAAAACAATAAAGTAAAGAATACAAAAGGTCGAGAGACCTAAAAACATAAAGAAACCAAGAGGTCTTTCACCTGAAAGGTGGAAAGGCCTAAAAACTTAAAGGTAGCAAGGGACAGTTTCGGATGAAGTACCCAATATTTTTTGTAAAATTGAGAGTTGCTGTACTTAAATGATTATGAGTGTTGCTTAAATTCATGAAATGATTTTTAATGATTATCATTAGTTAGAGGGATGTCTCTTGTTGAAATTGATATGCAATATGTAGGCCCCTTATGTTAAGTACATGAGAATCAGAAGTAAAATGCGAAACTTGAGGCTATGACTGTTGTGTTGACTTTACACAGTAAAATTGCAGGTTACAGACGGGAGGTAAAATAACACGAAAAGTAGGTGGATGGGACATTGTAAACTATACACCGGTAAGTTTCTGACACGTAATGGTGCAACATGCACACGGTAAAGAAGGGCTACCCTTTGCAGGGAATTGGCTGGGGAAGGTCTAAAAGCTAAAAAATCATGAAAAATGGGAAACATGAGACATAGGAAATGGTCGAAATCTCTGAAAAAACACTATGTAGAAAATTTTACACATTCTGACTAGTAATTTTGCTTAGAAATTGGTGATTGGCCTTATAAGGAGTGAATTATAGGTATTTTTGCTGAATGGGAACTGAGGAAATTCTAGTTACAGAGTTCCGAAGACACTCATCCTCTGGCCACAGTGAATTGTATCAAAAAAAAACAAAACAAAAAAAACCAAAAAAACAGTCCCCTGCCACCTAAGGAATACTAGACATCTTTCCCAAAAAGGTGGATAGACTTAAAGAACCCATAAGTTATACAAAAGGTATTTCAATTGAAATGTGGAAAGACCTAAAACATACAGAAATCAAGATGTCTTCCCCCGAAGCAGAAAGACTTTAATATGACTAACTAAACACGGCAGAAAGCTTGAAGTTGCCTACTGAACCATGAACACAAAGAAGGTTCTTTGTTGCAAAGTCTTCTTATGTGATTGTCTAGTCGTAAAAAGTCTGGTGCCGAAGTCCAAAAATGTTATAGGCCGGTATTACCGAGATGTGATGCTAAAAAAAAAAATTCAAAAAATGCTATCATAAACAACGCCTTGTGACAAGATTTAAGCATGTTCGTATACTTCATGATAATGCTCCATCACATACGTCTGCACTTTTAAAGCAATTTCTGAGAAGGTTGCGTGTTGCCACACTGACCATACACTCCAGATCAAGGTCCATGCACATTCTTCTTTTTTCCAAAACTTAAGAAGTTCTTATCTGGTCGTCGTTACAAGTCACCGACGAGGCTTGGCTCAGCCATCGGTCAGTGTCTCAGTGGTCTATACCTATATCAGCGTACCGTGACGCATTTCAGAAATAAATTAAAATTATGTACTACAACCCGCGTATAATACTTTTAAGGGATGTAATGTTCATGTAACTTATTGATTCAAATTCTTTTGAGATATCGCAAAATACAATTACATATCGAACAACCCTCGTAATTTTTAAATCGTAAACTTAAAATGTAGCAGCATTGTACACGTTGTGAAGGTTAAAGTGGTTCTGGGGTTTTTTTTGTTTTTTTTTTATAATTTTAGTTTTTAATTACGACATATAAATCTTTTTTTACATACCTCTGAAAAAACATTTTATTTGGTTTTGTCAAAAGTCAATTACTCTTCAAATATGTATTGCAGGTTGGAAGTCTATGTCCATGAACTAAATAAATTGTGCACCAAGAACGTAACCTTTCTTTTATTTCGAAATCACAAATTGTAGAGAAAATTGGTCTGTAGTGAATCGGTAAATCTTGTATAGTTAAATCATGTTTAACCTAGACACTGATGACGAAATGTGATATGCACGCATATACAGCAGAAAACCAAACCAATAGAATGAAGTTTTTTTAGTCAACTGATATTATCTGAAAGTCATGTAAGGGTGAATGAATGTCATATCTCTATCATTCAATCATCTTTCGGTGATAATTTTTTTAGCAGAGTTTTTTTAAAGTTTAATCAAGGTTACATTGGTATTTTACATTCTTCTGATTATTAAAGAATAGTCCCTATATATTTATTTTTTCACTGCTTTGTTTCGCTTAGTGTAAGCTCCAAACTTAGATTTATGTATTGAGCATTTGTTCTATCAGGGTAAAATCTTCTACACCGTTGCCTATAAGTATTTTGGTCACAATTTGGAAAGTTATAGTCGAAGTAAGCGCTCTTAAATTTTGGAAATATTATTTGAATGTGTTCTCTAATGACTATTTTTATCTAAGGAACTTTCAAAAATTCGACTATAAATATGGACCCGTCTAAATATTTTTCATCATATGGTTTTCCTTGACTGAATTTTATTTTTCCATCTTTACAGAAATCAAAGAATGGTTTAAAGCTGATATCTTTCCGGACAGATTTTCACTGCTTGAATATCCATCTATAATTAAATACTTAGCTGGTTATAGACATGGAGAAGAAGTTGTGAAAGTTTATCTTTCGAGTGACGACGAGAGTGCAAAAACTTTTTTTATGGAAAATTGTAAGGTATCGACGGAAGCACATTTTGAATTTGTTAATGTTGAAGAAATAAATGTAAAGGGGAAAGACGAAGGAAAAAAAAATTATAAAAGGACAGTCCCTGCTGCTGCTGAGTCAACCAAAGAAGATTTGATGCAAATCATTCGAGAAAACGGAGGGAAAATTCTTGCAAAATATTCAAACGTTATCGGTATTCGAGTGGGACAAACAAAACCATACTGCATTACTTTGTGCTGCTTAGACAGGACTATAATACCATTTGGTGAACAGCCCTTACCGGAGTCTATCGCGGGTTACCCATGTTATGTAAGAGAAGACTTCTTTATTTTTGGAACATGTCCTCTTAATTGTACAAATGACCTTCCCAAACCCGGATGCAGCATTGGAGTACCTGAAAAGCAAGGTGCAGGAAGCAGCACTGGAGTACCTGAAACGCAAGGTGCAGGTTGCAGGACTGGAGCAACTCCTAAGCATGGTGCTGGATGCAGCATTGGAGTAACTGCTAAGCATGGTACAGGATCTGTTGGGTTTTTCTACGAATCCAAAAAAGGGAGCAAATATGGGTCTGGATTTATTACAGCATTTCATGTTGCAATTGAAAACCGCTATAAATCGCGCTATCGAGACATACTAATGTCAAATTATATATTGAAAAAAAACGAGATAAAACCAACACATAACTTGGTGCACCCTAAATGTAAAAACCACAAAGGTGAAGAACATATAGTTGGCGAAGTTGTTGAAGCATTCTTTGGAAATTATAAATTATCCCAGACATTATCAGAAGGACTGGATTTTGCAGTAGTTAAAACCAAGTCTTGTAGACAAGGAGGTAAGTTAATATTCGGTATTTCAAATCCCTATAATTTCAAAATTTAAAGTAAAACAATTATTTATCATTTGAATGTTACAACGTTCTTCAAATGTGGTCATTCTTTTGATTTACAAAAATAATAAGATGTCAGCTTCCAGTAACGAAATACCTGTCTGAGTTTTTTTTAGATTAAGTACACTACAAATAAAATCGTGTATCGTTTAATCCGCAAAAAAATGATAATGTTTAAAAAATTTAGCTGAGTATATTTCGTTTAGAGACAAATAAGACTCATAGATATTAAAAGAGATATAAACAAGGCTCACTTTATGTGCACATTTCAAAAAATAATTATAGAGGCAATTTTGTTTCCAATTCTTTACCACACATTTATGATATGTCATTTTTATATCCCAACAATTATAGCTATTCTTTTAATGTATAGATCATACAAAATATACTTTGAATTTTCAAACATTTTTTTTTTCAATTTTAGCCAAGCGTTTCAAATACGGAGATAAATGCTGGGCTCCTGAAAAATAAAATTATGAATATGAACGAAGTTTGAGTATGAAGGAAGTAAAATGCGATTGCATTCCTAAGGGTTTGAAAGATGCCAATATATGTTTAAATTTTACAATTTGAAAACATCAAATATTTATTAATGTATTTACAGAGAAGGAGATACTGCAGTTTGTCAAAAGAGAGGATTTGACCTATAAAGAAAGGGTAACCAAGACGGGAAAAGCAACCCAAAAAACATATGGTTATCTAACTAATAACACTATGTTGACTGATTATTCAATTCCTGGGTTAATAACTAAAATTAACTTACCCGAACTCTATATTGTTAAAGACATTGATCAAAATCAGCGTTTTTTTGAAAAGGGAGATTCTGGTTCTGGTGTGTTTGTGGTAGGAGAAGATCAACAAGAAAAAGTTTTAGGGATTGGAATTGCTGTTTCCCCTCCAAGGCGAGAAGCGTATGTCTGTAAGATTGATACAATCGTTAAAAACTTGAATTTGACATTAGTCAGGTACACTGACGACAAATTATAGGAAACATCGCCTAACACTGAAACCAATTTTAACGAGAACACGCAAAACCCATCGGATTGGTTTTCAGAATTTTAATTTTGAGAACATATAAAACAACTAACATTTCGCTTATGTAGTTCAATTGGTATTCATAGCGCAAAAAAGCACAAACGCTGTAATTTTATATATTAAAATACACTTAACCATATGTTTATAAATATTTTGAACTTGATTTCTTGTTTATGCGAGGTAACTAAGTTTTTATAATGAAGTATTTGAAAGGCCTCATTATCAATTAGGAATTAATATTAGTGTCATGTTGAATTCATAAGTCATGAAAAAAAGTTTGTTTGACGAACAACCCTCCAACTTTTCTCAATTTTTAAGAAAGTTTAAATAATGTGAAGAAGCCGTTTTTTCATCACCGATAGTTGATTTTTTAAAAAAATTGTTTGGACCTTTGTACAAATCATGAATGGAAAATCATTACTGCTGACAAGACATAGTACTTGAAATAATCGATGACTTCGATGCAATATATTCAGAAGCATTGTTTTCCAAGGAGAACTACCAGATTTTAAATGATACGACCAATTAAGATAGTTTTTGAAGTCGAATATATCCTACGCCAGCGTTCTATAGCTGGTTCCCTGATTAAATCAATGAAAAAGAAAATATACATACAGAATGCACACATTTTTATATTAGAACTACTATAGCACCGGGTAAAAATAGTGGTGTGTATGTGACCAGAACCAGTACTAGCGTAGAATCTATAAACCCCTTTTCTGCAAAGATTGGCGTAGATTATATTAAATATTTTCTCTGCAAGTGTTATTTTTTGCTTAAATACAAATGAATTTACCCGGTAATCTTTAACGTGCATTGAATTAGTTTTTCATCACAAAGAAATAATTTTATTACTGATACACAACGCAATGTAGAGCTTGGTGACGTTAATTTCATCCAAACAAAAGTGCCGATTACTATTTGCCATGCGAAAAAAAACCCCGAACATATCGTGATTGTAATGGAGTTTATAGTTTTTGAAATTAACATTTTCATATTATGTTTCATGTTATTGAAGCACATTCTAGATCACTGCTTCCCCCCCCCCCCAAAAAAAAAAAAAAAAAAAAAATCATAAAGGGATGTACATTTTTGTGATTACTTTTTTATACCTATGTCTAGTTTTAGTATACGTTTGAATTTTAGTTGTTTGTTTTCCATTTCATACACTCATAGCTTTATTGTTTGCATCTCTTTTTATATCTCCTAAATTGTCATTGTTCTAAATATATTAGAAATTTTGTAGCAATATGTTTATATCCGTATACATTGTAATTTGTATTCTGTTTTTGTTGTTTTAGCACGTTTGTCTAAATACAGTTGGTATGTGCATTCTAATTCTGTACACGTAATGTTCGAAAACTGTAATATCTGTCTAAGGAGGGAGGAGTGTCAGTATTTCGTGGCCATAATATTTTAATCCCCTCTTCAACTGCAAATGAAAACCAGAGGGGAGCGGTCAATATTTTCGCGGCAATGATATTTTGAAAATGGGGGTTTATATTGTGCAGCAATATTTAGAAACCGGGTTCAAAAGTCGCAGATTTCAAAGTACACCGGTATTATATTAATTAAATTCTTAAATATTGATTTTCTCCTTTATCTTGTTTCTATTTTAAAATTTATGAAATATCTTTATACACCCTACCTTGTTTGCAATTCTGACACATTGTCTGTTGTAATTTTACGTTAATTGAAATGTTTCCTAATCACTGTTTTAGCATTCGTGGCTATATGATAGTGTTAAAGCATTATCCTTAACTCAATATCTTCATAAACATTTAAAAAATCATATAGAGAAAACGATGCCTTTTTGACATTTAGGTCTTTATTGCTTTAAGGATTTCGCCTGAACATACATGAACAGTTCTATACAAAAAAAAAAAAAATATATAAATTTTTAGTTAGTGGGATACACATATTTCTTTATTGGAAATTGTTTCATATTACTTTGGACATACATGTACAGGTCTATACAATATTAAAATTTTTAGTTAGTGGGATATACATATTTCTTTATTAAAAGTTGTTCCATATTACTTTGGAGGTATTTAATCCGCAGCCATGAGTCACATTATCTGTACAGTACGTGGTTTACTATTAAAAGAAATAGCCTCATTGCTTTATCTATTTCGTGACTAATGTGACTAAAAAAATCAGATTCCTCATTTCGACAGACTTTGTTCTGAATGTATTTATTCACTCCTGAATAAAATCAATTCCTGACAGTACTTTCAGTACTTTGATTTTTAAATTGGCGGCAATCACTTGGTATCATGAAATATTTGTAATGCTTTATATATCAGCAGCATTGCAAGACATTTTAACCTTTTCAACCTTTGATGAAAATATTTTATACAGTGTTGTTTGAATTTTTGAATTTTCTGTATTTTATCTTTTGAAGTTTTATAACATTATTTTTCTTTTGAATTGTCATTATCTAAAATATGTAAAATAAACATAAGCAAAACAGAATGCATTCTTTTAGGAACTCTAAAAAATCTTTATGATGATTTTATGGTATTAAAACTAAAAACAAAGCAGTAAGATGTTTGGGAATCTTCATTGGTCACGATGAAATAGAATGCTATTATAAGAACTGGATGAAATTGATATTGAAAAGCTTTTCGAATCTTGAAAAAGAAGAAAATTAACTTTATTTGGTAAATCATGCATAATCAACACACTTGTTTTATCTAAACTTACACACTTTGCTTCAATATTTAGTTCTCCTGAAAATGACTTTATAAAAAAATTCAACGCTTAATCTATAAATGTAATTGGGATAAAATCGAAAGAATTAAACGCAATACTTTAATATGTAGTGTATTAAACAGTTAGTTGGCAATTGTTGATATCGAATGCAAAATGAAGGCATTAAAAGCCTCATGGGTTCCTTGACTTTTAAAAAACAAAAACATTTTGTACAAAATATTAGATTTTCACTGGAAACATACCATAAACATAGATGTGAATTATGTTTTACACTTTTCAGATAAAAAGAGAGAAAATATACAAAAAGTGGGAAAATAACCAATGTTTTACCAGCAAGTGTTATGCTCGTTCAGTGAATGTAAGCCTAAAAACCTAGAAAATATATCACCACATACAATTATTTTACAACAATCAATATGGAATAACTGAAATTTCTTGTATAAGGGAAATTCCCTTTTTTTAAAAACTGGATTACATGTGCTATATGTAAACGATTTATTAAATGCTGAAGGTCATTTCAAGTCTCTTACAGACTTCAACGACTGTATAAATCAACTTGGATATGTAAATTTAAGATTCTTTCCTCTGTTCTCAAGCCACTATGTAGAAAATATGACTTTTCAAATTGGGAGTTTATTAATATGCAAAACAATGCATTTCCATTTCTAAACAGGTTATGAGACTGTATCAGGGCAAAGATGTAGTTTTTTTTCTATGAGAATGTAGTAGATAAGAAGATTATTAAACCTTGTTATCAGACTGTTTTACAAAAGGAGTATAATATTGATTCTGTTGATTGGAAATATATTTACAAATGTAAATTAGTAGATATTTCTGATAAACGTCTAGCAGAATTCAGTTACAAAGTATTGAATAATATTCTTTGTAATAATGTTTATTTGAGTTAATGGAATAAAGAATACAATGTAAAATATGAAACAAAACATCTAATTTATGAATGTGATAATGTATTCGAAATACGGAATGCTTTAAATGTTTACCTTAAAACTGATATTAAGTGGAAACATGCACTTATAGGTTTTCTAATGAACAAAATAGAAACATCGTATCATTGAATACACTCATTTCATTTGTAGCATACAGAATGTATAAATATAAGATATATTGTCGGTTACATTCTTTAGAAGAAACAAATTACAATATTTTGAACCATGTAAAGGCATCTACTTTATATTATGCTTCTGATTTAAAACGTCTCAGCTCATACTCAGACTATAGAATTTCCCACAATTTTGTAAAATCAATCAAGAGAATCTACTTCCATTTATTTCCCTCGGACTGAAATGGCACACTTCCATTGGTTAAAACATAGCACGTGATTGCCTCATATATCTCTATGTAGGTTCGGTGAAGATTAATATTAGGCAATATGGCCGTCATTGGCCGCCGCTTCGCCTACTCATCTCGACATTTCTCGAAGATTTTGATTTTGAACATTGTTTGTTATCACCGTGTGTCATTCCGTTAATCATTGGCTATTATGACGTTATGACGTAGAATTCGGTATGCGTCGTTCAATTCCGATGTCAGACTATGACGTCAAATAATTACGTCGACATAAACTTGGTATATAAACAGCTAGTGCAGATTGACAAGAAAGTTTATAAGAGACAAATATATAGACACGAGGCGATTTGTTGACAATAATAATTCATCATATGATGCCTCTTTGATATTTTCTATAAATATATGATATAAAAATCATGACATGGCAATTTTTATATAGCACCCAATATCAGCCGTCGGTCGCTGTATATCATCTGATATACAGCAACCTCGGGCTAATATAAAAATGCCATGTAATAATTGCGTGGACCCTAAGCTTCACGCAGAAAATATATAAGCGAGGTTAAACCGGATGCTATGGGAAAAATTCAATTGCGCATGAGCTACATATGTATACCTGTTCCTGCGCGATATCATAAGTAACTCGGGGAACCAAAATAGCACACGTAAACAGTCAAAAAAGAAAGTGTTCTTTTTAAAGAAATGATTGGCATGTGATATGAACTGTCAGCATCATGGAATAAGTTTATGTTATGCCGAAACTACAACATGCATCAATTAGCATAAATCGCTATGTTTTGTTGTTTTCAGAAATAGGTTAACGTTTCTTTTAGTAGACGAGGCTGGTGTACTTTCTACTTTAAGCATGATAAAATAATTGTGTGACTCTAATACATGATTGAATAATTATTTCTCTGTATAAAAGTTTAAATCTAATTAAGAAAAATGCATTAAAAAATGAAATTTATTTACATGAAGCTGTAACTGCGTAGTTAACAAAGTAGTACAAGGTGTAATGTGTGCGCAAAAGTGGAATTCGCTGAATGCATATTGCTACACAAAAAGCCATGTAATCTACATTAATATAATTCATAACTATGTTAGAAGTATGAATCCCTTAAGTTCTGAGGTAAAAGGTCAGGGATACAAAAGCAGGGGGCTAGAGTCGGTGGAATCTCTGACAATCCTAAGACGTTCATGTTTCTGTTAGAAACATGCATATGGTCCACGTATTGCAGCCCTTTTTTAAAGGACGGCAACTTGTCTATATATTACAGACTTCCTTTTCCCAGTTGAATGTTTCATTTTAAAGTGACACGGTGACTCAAAAAAAAAAAAATGTTTTACGTTTTGATTATGACAACGGAAATAAGAAATATACGAAAGAACGAGTGCACTTATGTGCCCCGGTAACAAGTAATAATCAAAGTACTGAAGTACTGAAAGCCGGACTCTTTTGATATTGTGCAGTAAAGACTAACAAAATCTCTCTCTCTCTCTCTCTCTCTCTCTCTCTCTCTCTCTCTCTCTCTCTCTCATATGATTTTAATGTCGGCAAAGCGCCGGATAGTGACTAAATTTTGAAAGCGTCTATTAGCGAAGAAATATATCTGTTTAGTAGGAAAAAAAATCAACTGTGATTTGCGCTTTGAAACAGGCGTTATAAACTCAATCCCCTATTTCTTCGATGTGCAGCCGTATACTAATGCTTTGTAAAGTAGTTCTTGGAAATTCATGCGCATTGTTAGTGTTAAAAGGGCATACTAAAAGTCTTGTTTTTAAAACATGTTATTAATAAGAAACAAAAAACTACACCTCGCGAGGTACAACATTAGGCTGGTACTTAAAAAATGAAAAATGTATGAAAATTTCAAGGTTTTCCTATAGCAATCGAGAGCTATTACCTGCGTGACCCATGTTGAACCAACGTATGGAATAACGTATTTTAAATAGTCACGTGGGTTCTATACAGGTAAACGTTTGTCAAATGTGCTCACTGTAAAACACTGACACGTTTTAATTCGTTTTCCATCGACTATGTATGGTTTATTTTTCGTGTTTATTGTATTCAATATTGTAGATTAGTAACGTATTTGAATAATTGCCTTGTCATATTTGGTACAGATTGTGTTACCATTTAAGGTATCCCACTCCTCAATGTTTTTGTATCAAGAATTTCTTGAGAAGTATATCATTGAAATCTGTAGGCAAAACATACTTAAAAAATACAAAGATAATAGGGGGTCAGTGTTCATCCCTTTGAGTTATGGCCCATTTAATTTGACCTTTTTGCACCTAAAATGCAATTTCAGCCTGATTAGGATTTGTTGTCAGTATTTCTTATTAAGCAAACTTATTTCTTCAAATATTGTTTTTAATTATGCACAATGGTCACACTGAATAGAGGGATTAGGAAAAAAAATTGTAAAGCTACATAAATATTTGTGTGACCTTTTTGCACTTAAAATAGACAATTTCTATAACAGTTACAATTTGATTTGAATGAAAAAAATTTGAATATCAAGAATTTTATAAGATTAATCCTGTTTGCCTAGATATGTATTTAGTATCATTTTAACATAATAAAACATAGGGGTCAGTGATGTCAAATTTTAGATATAGGGCGTCAAAGGTAAAATTCTCGCAAAATTTGGCTCAAAAAAATTCAGACATTTTCTATATATTTGCATTATTTTATGCTAAACGTCTATCACTCTTTTAAGATTTAATTTTGTACATGTCAAACAGAACCTATAGAATATGTTACAAACCTATTAAATGTTAAAAATGTGAATAATGAATAAAGTATAGTAAAAAGAAAAGCATATTAAAATATCATAAAATTGCTTTTTTCTGTCATTTTCGTCTAAAAAACCTTCCGCACGAAAAAATAGTTCCCCAGAAAACTTGCTTTTTTCTCGAATTCAGATAGATTTTCTTTATGAATGATGTGTAATTATGAAATAATAATCTTTCTGTTACGATTAGATAAATAAAATCATATTCATTTGAAATATAACGATCATCTGCGCAATGAAATCAAAACGTGAGGAGTGAGATACACTGTACCTTAAGGTAATTGTCCATACATCACAAAACAACGTATGACGTAATTCACGCGTTATTACGTCTTGCCCGTGCCCGATCTTTACTCTATACGCTTAGCAACGAGCATAAATATATTTTCCCTAAAATTGTTTTTAGAATTAAAATCATACGTTGAAGAAAAATTACTTCATTTTTTAAAACAGTCTTTAAAACAGTAAAAATAGTTGAATATAGGTTTTGTCTTGAAAGCATATCAGGTAATTAGCGTTTTCCGTGTATGTGACTGCAATTTCTAAATACCGATCTCGATCCATAATACTTACCGATATTCAAAAAATCCCATCTTTTGCGATTTATATAATACAGATTGATCAACGGTTTGTTCGAATAATGTTTTCTATTTAACAAAAAGCTAAATATACTTTTTAAAGAGATGAAATGATAAAACTATACAAAATTTTATTTTTACGGAACTTTTTTCAAAATATATATTTTAATGAATTTTACCAAAAATACGCCAATTGTGATCCTAAAAAGACCGGTCCTTTGGGTAATTTTATTTTCTATTGATTAAGGGCCGTAAGGGGTAAACATTATCACTATTTCAGAGAATTCTGTAGGTAAATAAAATTATAAAAGATTAAATTCTCTTTGAAAATTTGTTTGATTTTATCTCATTTGTAAACAAATTTATCTATTTTTTAATAAATAAGCATGTGTAACATCAAAGTATTTGTTTTAAAAAATAAATTCGTTCATTTTACATAGGATATCAATCAAAAATGATTTTCTGAAAGTCAAATTTCAGGCTAAGGCTAATATTCTCAATGTATGAAAAAAGCACCATTTTCCGTAATTGGTTCTATTTTTAGCAACGGTCCTAGCTATTATAATACCAATGGACCAGTTAACTGGGTAAAATTTGATAAGGATATATCCCCAAATACATGTTTGAGAAATTTGAAAAAATTCTGTAGGTATTTTATTTATGTAGTGGGGTATGGATCATTACCTTAAACTTTTATATGTTTGGAGTTTTTGTTGTTGTTGTTGTCTGTCATAATTGACAAAGGTAAGTCGGTAAAGTAAGAGAAAATAACATTGATTTTCTACAGAATTTTCTACGGAGAAAACAAATCATGACAAAACATTATTGTTTGTGGAAATCAGGTGCCCTCTAAACGGCGTAGGCTCTTGAAAGGTGCAAAAAAGGGAGAATCTTTCAGTACAGCTGCTTGGGCGACGGGTAGGTGAAAATAACTGTGTTTGGTAAGTGTTATATACGGAATTATAGGGGTCAGTTAGAGAAAATTTCCAAATCAGAGAATTCTGGGGACAACGTTACAGCCGCATCATTCTACCTCGTAACAAAATCAAACCTATGTTGTGCCAAATATGGGATGAAAAGGAAACAACGATGCAGAATATCTCAAGAATGCCGCTCCGATTTCTTTTTAAAACACAATATCTTGTTTAACGATAATGAGCGTTCATGTCCTTCTCATTTGTCGGGTAACTCCTAAAAAAAAAAATCAGAATTCCAAAAATACTCTTTTAGACTAACACGCAGGTCGATTCCAATGTCAATCAATGATCTTTTGCAACAATTGTCAAAATGTATAGAATTACTGCTTAAGAAAGAGTGTATAAGAATTGACTTTAATAATAACACCGATTATCAAAGAATCACCAGTTTGGATTAAAACAAATATATATTTATATAGCTGGAATATTTACTGGAGGAACCATATCGCCGAAGCGGGGTGTGACCCGATTTTCGATCAATTTGGCGATTTTATTCATCTTGAAAAGGGTATTACTCGCGTGTCGTACTAAATGTACAATATTTACATCAATCGAGTATGATTCCCTCTATTTCTTACGGATACATATAGTTAATTCATAGCTCTATGAAACAGCCAGACTGAAATCTACTCGCCCCGTATATCGATTGGTCGAAACGTACATCGACCTAAGAAAAATCACGGATTGCACAAAATAATCATGATGATGTCAGACTCAAATTCATATAGGAGACGCTTTGGCTGATTCTTTTATCTAAGGTACTGATGTACATTAACAATAATTTGGTTAATTTTTCTTACTTTTTAGGATTGATTTATTAATTTGTTAAAAGAAAGATGTAAATATTAACAATGCGGGATTTGAAGGTGGCGACATTGCAGAAAAAAATACATAACCATTATTAGCGGGTTATGTAATTTTTTTCTGCAATGATCGCTATGTTCATAACCCGTATGAATCATCAAAGAAAGCATGTTATTGTTTAATTAAACAAATACAAGTCAAGTGTGTATGTTAATTCTATAGATTTCTTCTAAAACATTTATCAAAAGTATAATATATGTAGTTGTTAAGTTGTTACAAAAAGAATTAAAAAAATCCATTTGCCCCCTTCTCATGGTTCTATGTCAATGAATGAGTTCATTCAAACCATCGGATCTTGCGTGAATGGTAAAGCTGGACTTAGCGCCATAATATGCCTCATTAATAGATTTTGCACGATTATTGAACGAGTTCAGATTGGGGTCATGAGAATACTCAAGATAAAGCACACCATCACAGGCACGTAGCACGGGGGGTGGGGGTGGGGTGGGGTGTCTGTCTGTCCAAGCAAACACTTTTCTTAACTTTACATACAAAAAATGTCATGGATTTGCCACCCACCCCAAACTTTTGTCGGAGAATGTTGTAAATGAAACTGAAAATAAGGAATTGTAATTGAATTGAATTGAAGTTACGATGAAAACTAATTTAATTTCAAGTGATATATATGTACATGCACTAGATTTAAGAAAAAAACTGATTTTTTTTCTTAAAATCTGCAGGTTCCGTTCATTATTTAATGATCAGAAGCGAAAATTAAAATGCACTTCTTATAAGATAGCCTAATTGGTACATGCATGCTTTCATTGAATAATTTTGTTTAGTCAGGCAAGCTTTTTCGGAAGCTATTACCTGTTATGTGCCTTATATTGACTAATAATTTTTTGAATGGTGAAATTTGCTGAACACCTTATTTCTGAGTTTGTGACAAAAAAAGTCTGGTATGATAACTCCTTATTGTTGTAAATGATTGACAAGCTGTGTTAGTTACAGGTATCTTGTTGACCAGGGTAAACTTTCATTGTGTAGTAGTCTTTTAGAACTGGAAATAATCATGTTTTTATCTTATTCATATGTAGTGTATGACCCATGTAGGTAATTCCTAGCCTAATGATGACCCTGCTTTGTTTAGGAGATTTCATAAATGCCCCAATTACAAATAACATTTTGTTTACCTCTAAGATTGAAAAGCAATTTCCGAAATCTTTATGTACATCTATAGAAAAATACCAACCAAGAAATGATTTTGCTTTAATTTGTAAAATGTAAGAATAGTAGAATGTTTTTAAAATATTTTCAAACCATCAAAATCTCCACTCTAAACAAAAAATTATTTCCGTTTCTTGAACCA
This sequence comes from Magallana hongkongensis, assembly GCA_016163765.1. Lineage (NCBI taxonomy): Eukaryota > Metazoa > Mollusca > Bivalvia > Ostreida > Ostreidae > Magallana > Magallana hongkongensis. The sequence continues at coordinate 66,946,539 of WFKH01011926.1, forward strand.
TGACCATGTTAGGGCAAATCATTTGGTGTTAGTAGGTCTTGGCCTATGGGGCTCACCCTTACCTCCCCCCCCCCCAATCAGAAACGATCCAATATCTTGAAAAATTGCGTGTGGTCCCCACCCCTCAACTATATTTATTCTTCCTCCTTATGCATCGTTTGCATCTTGTTAATTTAATCACAAGAGATAAGAGTAGGTCCAGAAATTAGGTTTTTGGGGAAGTAACATCATTTTGCAGATACTATTGACCCTCAGAATCAAATTTATATTTCTAAAACCTTATTACACATCTATAGGTCAGCCCCTATCATATCCCAATAAATGATATGGCTATTCATTAAATAATAAGTGGAGTTGGGAACTAAGTTTTTTAGGAGCTATAAACGGACAGCATCTATCATATCCCATAATATGACGTGGCTAATAATTATTAAATCACAATAGGAGTTGTGGAAAATAGGTTTCTTTTAGGGGTGATAAACGCCAATTTTCGGTTACTATTTGAATCCCTGGATGAAAATTACATTTTAAAAACCTAATTACACATCTATAGGACATACCTTATTATATCACAAGAGATGACGTTACTGCATACATTGTACGATGAGTTCTGGGACCCATATCATTTTTGCAAAAAAAAAAACAAAAAAAAAACCACATTGTTTGTTGCTCACCGACCCCCGTGATAAAAACAAAAAATCTGAAACCTGATTACACATCAACATGACACCCCCAATCATATCCTGGTAGATCATTTGGCTACTACAAAAAATGTTGACGTTTTTGAAACCAAACTTTAAAAAAAAATTCAGCCTCTAAATAACCCCCGAACAAAATTGAATTTTCCAAAATCTTTTTGCGCATCTATAGGTTACCCCAAAAACATATCTCAAGAGATGATTTGACTTCTGTTGAAAATGTAAGAAAAGTTCGAGGAACAATTTTTTGTAATAAAAAGTCATTTTTAGGCGGAAGCGCCTATTGCAATTGCTTTCTTGACCTTCTACGTCACAGGTCAAATTCCTGACCTTTTTCATGGTAAATCTATCGGATGTTATTTAAACTAAGGGCATACAACTCTCTACACCCCCCCCCTTCTCACCGTTCGACCCCCGTTTAATCATCGTTTTTGATAATAGAACTCTTCTGGTATATGTTTAAAAATTTTACTTTATCGTTTATAATTATCCATTTAAAATGCCTAATTGCAAAGATAGCAAGTGGTAGATCTATGAGTTTACGTTTTTGATAGTACAGGAACGAACGATAACTCTTGCGATGGTATGCGACATAAACAAAGAATAAACACGGAGTCAGATGCCTGTAGATAAAATTGCGAGGGAAAAAATAGTTCAATTTGAAATTGCGTGTTTATGAGTACAGAAGAAAAAATTAATTAATAGGGAAACAGGTAATGAATGTTTTTTTTAAGAACAACGGTGTGTATAATTCTATTTAAAAAAGATGATAAGAATGATACCATGCATATAAATTATTTGTAAACATACCAACGTTTCGCGTAGTAATCTCAGACAATACTGCATATGCAGTGTAAAATTTTTGTCAACAAATCCGCGTTGAGAACAACTGGTGACTGTGGTGACTGTCCATCTTCGACATACGTAAGGTAAGTTAGGTAACTAATGTGTTATTTTTCATTGTATAAACGTTTGCCTCATCATTTTAGATTTTCATGTTCAAATAATAGTAATAACGTTTTCTTGATCGAGGAGCTGGTACATTCTTAATCCGAAATTCCTCTGACTCTAATCC
>WFKH01011926.1:66954523-66992707 GCA_016163765.1 Magallana hongkongensis
GGGAATGATTTTTTTTTTTTAGACAGAATCGACATGTATTATACCACATTGTCCAGATATTTTGTATTATGACTCCATTAAGTTGATTTTATCATGACTATTGTTGCTCAGGTGAGCGATGTGGCCCATGGGCCTCTTGTTCTACGGAATTCTAATCCTTCTCCAGCTATATCCAGCTGTGTTTGAATTTTATTTTAATAAAAGGATGCAAGCATCACACTGGTAGCTAGGTCTTATTGCTTTAGCATGGTTGACAAGAGAGTAGAAACCCTAGTATAGATAAGTTATTCACTAAATATGATTGTTAGCTCACTATTTAATGGAAACAAGAAATTTCACATGCAGGACGGTCACGGAATGTCTATTTGTCTGTGACTAAAAATACAACAAGTTGCTGTCCTTTAAAAAAGGACTGCAATACGTGGACCATATGCATGTGTTTCTAACGGAAACGCAAAAGCCTTAAGATTATCAAAGATTCCACCGACACTAGCCCCCTGCTTTTACATAAATACATCTACAGGGGAGACCTGTAATTGCAAAAGTGTTATGATGCATTAATATTATAGTAGCAAGCCTTGATATAGTGCCTTTAACCACTGAATGTGTACGTTGTATCACGTATAGCCCTGACCTCTTACCTCAGAATTTAAACACAATTTTGAATTATATTAATAAAGACATTAATAAAGAAACTATACATGTATAGTATTAGGCATTCAGCGAATTTCACTATTTGCGTACTACTTTGTTAACTATGTAAATTGATTTCTTATTTTGATGTGTTTCTCTTGAAATTTAAACTTTCATACAGTGACATAATTATTCAATGATGTATTATCTACAGTCACATAATTATTAAATCATGCTTAAATGCGCAATTGTTTTTTAATCGGGAAGTACACTAGCCTAGTCGTATAGTTAAGCTATTTCGGAAAACAACAAAACATCGCGATTTATGCTATTAAATGCATGTTGTAGTCGCGGCATAATATTAACGTATTCCATGATGCTGATAATTCACATGCCGATCATTTCTTTAAAAGGAGTACTTCAGTTTGTTTCTGTACTGTTCACCGACAACTTTACAAATACAATGAACATGTGCATATGGCATAAAATCCCGATCCCGATTCAGATACACGTGTGCTAGCCTGGTTCCCTTAGCTACCCATAATGTCGCGCAGGAACCAGATTAGCTCATGCGCAAGCTAAATTTTCCACAGTGCATCCGGTTTAACCTCGCTTATATATTTTCTGCGTGGACCTCAGGGTCCACGCAACAAATCAAAAGGTCAATTTTAGTTTCAATGATAATTGTTTTAAAACAATGTGCTAGAATTGACACAAGGAAATTGCCACAGGTTTTATGATATGGTATGTGAAAGATTTCTAACCACTGCTTTTCATGAAAACCAAAAGATAGGGGGAGGGTATACATGTAAGGCTATTTCTATGTGAAGTGATGCTTTTATCATGATAATATCATGAAGATACTTAAAGTATTAAATAAGGTTTCTTATTAAAGGAGGTTGAACAACAATTGACTGATTAAATTGAGTAAAGTGAAAATGGTGGGAACACATAAATGGTTATCTTTTTCTTAAACCTCATTGGAATTGGCATTATTGGGTTTATTTTTTCTCCGAATTGCTCAGGCTTTCTTATTCTATGACAAAATTCCTTCTCATGTAGATGGAATGTTAGTGTAAGTAAAAGGTAGCAAGGGACAGTTTCGGACAAATGTGTACCCGTCAATTTGTTGTAAATGTTGAGAATTGCTGTATATGAAAGCTTATGTGTCACAGTTGATAAAATTCATGAAATGGCTTTTAGCTCACCTGAGCTGAAAGCTCTGTCCGTCTGTAGCTTCGAGTTATAAGCAAGATACAGAGCTTTTGCACAATGCTATGTATACACTGAGCTGAGGCCATGCTTTATTTTGTTTATACATGTATTTTTAATGCAGCTATGCTGAATAGGAAATACCAAGTTTAAAAATCTTAAGTTGAATGTAATAAACTCATGTGGACAAAAACATGACTCAAACCAAGCTACGTATCTTGCTTATAATTCTATGATTGATGCTTAAATTTTGATTGATCATTAGAAATGTCTTGCTAAAAGGATGATATGCTGTAACTACAGGTACTTTTTTTGGCCCCCTCTTATTCGATGATTTATATGGAATCTACACCAATTTTGATAGTTTTTCAGATACGAGTAAATAAAAACGACATCTTTAAAACAGTTTCCATAGTGCTGACATATTACTGTTACGGGGATAAATGCATTATCGCTATTCTTAAGAAAATGTTACAGCGGAAAATCATCTTGATTTATAGCCATAAATAAAGATAAAAATAATGGGTTCACCTTAATAAAATAGAGTGATATGCCTGTCAATACATTGGTTATGATAGCTCTTTAACATATCACTTGACAATATTTTTCATTCGAGTGTATTCATCGATCAAGTGAGTAAGGTTATAAAACGTCGCAACAGTTCACACCAGGTAAACAACACTCGTTTATTAATGGGGAAGAACAATTAATTTTTTTTTTAATGTTTTTAATTTGAGCGCATTGAGGTATTATTTTCTTCTCTCACATATAGAAAATTTTAAAATAAAATACAATAATTAGAAAGTAATTGAAGATGAAAATGTACCTATATGCTCATTTATTTTGATCACTTTGTAAAGTGTGGTTGGGGGCGGGGGGGGGGGGGGGGAGGGGGCAGAACTAAAATAAAGGGAATTGGAAGTTAACAGTGTTCCCCTGCAAAAAATTAGTTTAATATCTTGCATAGGTATGGTATTTCATAAAGGTACAATGTCAAAGATTAAGTGTACGCAAAAATAAGTGTAAAATTATGATATTTTACGGTATTTATTTTTTGTTATTCTACCGAGGGGCCATATGGCACAATATCCTTTGAATGCCAATATAAAGCCATTGTTGCTCAGGTGAGCGATGTGGCCCTATTGGTCTCTTGTTAATGATTATAATTAGTTAGAGAGATGTCTCCTGCTGAAATTGGTATGCAAAAAGCAGGCCCCTAATGCTAAGTTCATGAGAATCAGAAGTAAAATTCGAATCTTGCAACTGTGACTGTTGTGTTAACTTTACACAGTGACATTGCAATTAAGTTATAGACACTCTCTCCTTTTTTGCAGAAAGAGCAGCTGGTGTCTAGTTGGAGAGAATATGGCTCTTTCAAAATATCAATCAACCCAGGAAACCACAAACTTTGCTCGCATTGCCCGAATGATATTGGGTCCGTGCACTGACGTTTTGCGCGATGTTCTCAGAAAAGAAATCGCGCCCTCCACGCTTTCACACAATTTAAAGACATTCCTTGTTAGACACAGGAAACCTCTATTAAACAGTTCCCAGGAACAGCTTGTGTATGGCGGCCGCGGGGATTACTCAGACTTCAACATCACATTGCTCTACCTTCTTCTACGGTCGTTATGCTCAATCTCACCACATGCCAATGGATGGGGTCGTAAGCCTTCTCCAACAGATCGAAGTTTATCCGCAAACATAGAACGAATTCGTTTTTTACGAAACGAAAGTGCACATTTTTCAGAATTTTATCTGTCAAACTCAGAATTTCAACTGAAATGGAAAACAATTTTCACAATAGTACAAGAGGTCGAAAGTTACATAGGATCTTCCACTAAATACCAGGAGAGACTGTGGGAATTAAAATGGTGTTCTATGGATCTGAATGATGAGGAAAGCTTGACATTGAAATTTCGAGGTGTTGATAAACTGCAAAATGAAATAACAAAACTCGAAGGTAGAAAACTTTATTTTGATATATGTAATATTATCTTACGGAAGCATATTTTTGCCACAGGACCCTCTCCACCCCCATTAACCACACAACTCCGCCCTTCCACCAATAGTTTTAGACCCCCATAACAGTTGACACTCCATTTAATAGAAATTTCTTTAAAGTCAAGTACACACCATGTCCCTTTCCAAATATCTGAAAGTTAAAGGAAAATAATGGATGTACATTACCCTCCACCTTCCGCATATAAAAGGGGGAAACGTATGTCACTTGGTTTGTTTACATTACTATCCCTTCGTCATTTAGGGACTATAAAACATGTATCCGATTTATCTTTGCAAAAAGCACGGGTTGATGTTCTCGCAGTTTATATATTTCTTTCTTATTATAGTATAGACATTATTGTGCATTCTTCTAAATTCCTACACCATGACAAATGCGTTTTTGGAGACAAACTAGATAACTTAGACAGAAGTCAACATTTTTCAGTGACCAAATGTACACTCTTATTGGATAAAATCGGAGGAGTCCTTTTGGTCGGCAATACATGTAAACCAGTATTCTATGATATTATCGTACATGTACAATAGAGACAGAACGATGTTTACTCCCGTCACAGATACATAGCGGAGTTGCATACTGTTCTATTTTTTAAAATGCTGGTTGGGTTAGTTTTACCTAAATTGTTAATTTTCAGTGAATTATTAGATATGTGAAATGGAGCATGTTGTGTACATGACTTTAAGGGAAATTTTATCAAAAGGAGAACCAACTAACCCAGGAGTAAAAAATGGGGATGGGAATGGAAGGGTTCCTGTCCTTAAGCACGTGTGATTGATGCCAGTTAAAATAATTCTAAACGAAGTCGTACATACGATATACTCAGTCGTTATAACGAGATAATAAGTCGTACCTAAGATATAAGACGATCAAACGACATACACTAAGTCGTGAAAGCGAGATACTAATTCGTTATAACGAAAAAACAAGTAAAACGTACGAGATAACAAGGCGTTATACGATACAGTAAGTCTTTATAACAAGATAAAATGTCGTACGTACGAGAAAATACGTTGTAATAACGCGATCCTAAGCCGTATCAACGAGAAACGAAGTTGTTATTTAAGCATTGAATCATTATTTTTTGAAAGATGTGGTCTCATAACTGCAACGGTGTGTGCATACAAATTGAAAAACGCGCGCTAGCGCGTTATGAAAATTTGTTTGCACACACCGTTGCAGTTATGAGACCACATCTTTCAAAAAATAATAATTCAATGCTTATATTTACGTTTTTTTTAACTTTATTCCCTTTCTGCAATTAAGATTTATTTTTCAAAATCTCTGCTTTATTCTACGAGTAATGCGCAATTAACAGAAGAGCCATTGGAACAGCCGAATCATGCTGACAAAAATAGTACACAACGCTATAAATTCTAAGTTTACAATTTTATTTTTTAATCTGTTATTCAATAAATATAACCTTTGGTATAATAATGAATAAATAAATTGATTTCATTTAACTGTTAAAAAATATTTATATCAATGAAATGTTTATCAGATCAAGTATAATATCAGGTCGTGATCCGGTTTGAAGTCGCGAGGAGAGTCAGTCATGTTCTTCGAGAAATACTGAAGGAAGATTGTATTCATACGCACCAGATATGGTGATTGGGTCTTCTGTGTTATGCGTAAATATCATTCAAATCAATCAATGCAATTCAATAGGGGGAAAGAAAGTGAATGTAAATATAATGAAATACTCAGTTGTTATAATGATATGATATGTCATACGTTCTAGATGATAAGTCGTGATAACGAGATGTCAAGTTAGAAACTAGATATTACGTCGTTATAACGTGATAATTAGTCGTATAAAGGAAAAAAATTAAGTCGCTATAGAGAGATACATGTATAATTTCGTTAACATGTGATAATATGTCCAACAATGGACAAACATAAGTTTTAATGACAAAATACTAAGTTTTAATTTTGAGATAGTTAGTAGGTATAATAAGATAATCAGTCGTTATATATAGATTATTACATGGCAATTTTTATATCGCATCCTATATTAGCTCGGGCTAATATAGGATGCGATATAAAAATTGCCATGTTATGATTTTTATATCATATGCTTATAGAAAATATGAAAGAATCAATAAAAAACATCATGTGATGAATAATTATTGTTAACAAATTGCTCCGTGTCTATATATTCCATCTCTAATAAACTTCCCTGATTTTTTTGCGCCAGCTGTTTGTATACCAAGTTAACGTCGACGTAACTATTTGACGTCATACTCGGAGATCGGAGAAAAACTTAAGAATACGATGATAAATTGTTAATTTGTCATCACTGAGCTAGTTGTGATTTTATTGAAGTTATTTTTTTACAGATATCGTAGATGAGATGACCAAAACAACCGTTCAAGGGACAGTGAAAGGTGTGGTTATTTTATAGATTTTATGTCTGTAGGGATCATGTTGTCACAGTCAATTCCATACCCTATAAACCAATTCCCTACCCTGTAAACCAAACCCATACCCTATAAACCAATTCCTTACCCTATAAACCAAATTGATACCCTATAAACAAATTCCATACCCTATAAACCAATACCATATCATATAAACCTACCTTCTCTATAAATAATAAATAAATGGATATAATTTCTATGTGATTTTATATTTCAGGCACGCAGCATCGATCGTCTTTGGATGAGGGAGACCTATACATTTACGAAAGCTTAATGTTTAGAAGCAAAAAAAAAAACCAACCTATAGTAAACCACGTTTAAGCTTTTAATCCGCTTTAAGTTCAGAAATATTTCAACGTAATGTATAGACTGAGCCTTGTCCAATCAGATCGTAGAGGACATAACCGTTTGTGACTTGAACGAGAGAGAGAGAGAAAGAAAGAGAGAGAGAGAGAGGGATAGAGAGTTAATGGAGTAAATTATAGATCACACAGATGAGAAAATTTATTCATCAATATTTATAAAGTGACAAAGTAAGGTCAAGTATATCCTATAAAATTTATGTTACTTTGAAGTGTTTTGAAATATCATTCACCGGGAACAACGATGTCTATATATTTATATGGGGATAAAGTAATGTCAAACATCTAAGATGTACACAATTTTCAGAATGAAACTGCTGTTCAATACAAGTATTACCGGTAGTATTCTAACCAAAGTAGGTCGAATCTTTCCCGAATTAAATATGTCATATTTTTGCTAGTAGACACGTTAGTATATTAGAGAGGCTGAGATTTAAAACGTGTACGGGTACGCGTACGTTTGTTAAAACTACACGTACACGTACACGTTTTTGTAATTTATCTGTTGAGATTTAATAACTTGTAGGCTATAAACGTGTACGTAAATTTCGACGCAGTTTTGTGACATGAATTTACTTCATTAAAACCAAATAAACGGTGAATTTCTTATCAATTTGCTTGCAAGTGAAGTTTAAAAATCTATTTAATGTATCACAAGAATATATTCACTCATCAATTAGATAATTTTGGTTTTAAAAGCTACAAGTTTGTACTTACGTGTAGACGACACTCTACAAGTTTAGAGAACGCGTAGAAACCTGTCGACACAACAACTGATGACGTAATAGGCGAAGAATTTAGGTGATTCCCCTAGTACACGTACATAAACCCGTACACGTTTGATATCTCAACCTCTCTAATGTGTAACTTCTATAAAAACTTTCTTCATGGTTTCTCAGTGTGAAACATTTTTTGTTGTTATATTATACCGCTAATTAAGCTTCTGTCTAAGTTGCCTTTCAGTTTCACTATATCTCAATTCATAAATGATCATTTGTTTGCACTTCAAAATATTTTATGCCCGTGCATAAAATGTATTCTCGAATTCCAGGAAATTTCTTTGGTAAGCTACGTTATCCCTATATGTAGGCACTGTTGTAGACGGCCAAAGAAATTTTAACAATCTTATTTTAAAATATTTTAAAACGCTTTAAAGTTACACCAATGTAATATATATTTAACCTTAATTAATTAATTTGCCACTTTATAACATGATATTTTTTTTCATCTGAATCACCTATAATTTACGCCATTACTTCCTGTTTCACTCTCTTCTCTCTCTCTCTTTCATGCTACGGAATGTCTTACCTTTACCCTACTACGGTCAAATGTGACATTACGTTAAAACTTTTCTGGATATAACGCCTTTTAAAAGCTTTTACCGAGTTCACTCTAATCCATCAATCTTAAACAATTCTAATCCTTATTTTTCTGTATGTAAACTTAAGAAAAATGTTTGCTTCAAGAAAAAGGGGGAGACCCCTGCCGCCCCCCCCCCCCCCACCCCTCGATGTAACGTGCCTGTATTTGCTTTATTTAACGACTTGAAAGTATTTATATTTGCGAGGTTTGTCGAGTTAATTTAAACATTTCAACGATTGAATAAAGCAAATATAAACTCAAACAGCTATATATGTTTATTTATCTCATACGGGTTTTCACTGTGAAAAAGGAAAAAAAGGGAAGGGGATTTAAAATGTTTATTTCTTTGAGCCCAGTCACTTAAATGGAAATACTGAAGACTTGAATAGTCAACGTCAAGTGAGTAGACATGCAAAAAGTTACTTAGGCTCGTTATAAAAAGAATAGTTGAAATTGACTCGAACAAGAAACAGTTGTCAGTGTTTTTTTAAAACAAACACTTTTGATTCGAAGTTAATCCTATTGATTAAAAAGGCTTACTAATTCTGAAGAAAAATTGTCTAGAGGGGCATTTTTGTGTATATAAAAAAAACATTCGAATGTCCTTGCGTTCCCGATAACAGGGTCAGATAAAAAACAATTGAGAGTTGACATGATTTGCATTTTTATCATCTACATACTTATGCGTTTTCTTTTTTGAAATGTAAAACTTCATCAATATCCATTTAAATCAATTTTTAGTTGCGAAAATAGAGAATTGGAATATACAGGTAAATCTCCGAGAACTAGGTCACTGAAGCGTTAAAGCGAGGGGTGGTGTCAAAAATAGTTCTCGCCGGAAGTATTTGATAAAGCATAAACCGCTGATAAAGCAAAGGTTTATCAAACGGATAGTATTCATAAATATATCTACATTTGATATAAAAGTCAAAAGAGAAGTGTGTCCTTTACACAACTATATGACCGTTTATTTTCTTCATAAAGTCGCAACTGTTAACACTACTTATACTATATTTAATATTATCAAAATCTCCGGAGCTTTAAAGCAACTTATTTGACGAATAAGTATTAATAAACTAATGGTTTGGAGATTGTCCCTGCTAGATGTAAACAAATGAATAAGATATATGGATGCATGTAGAAAAAAAAAACAACATGGCGCACTTGAAAGAGTAATCCAATCTCAGAATATTTTGGGTAAAACAGTGTGACAACTTTGGTAACAATACTATTAAAGGATAGTAGAAATTCAAAGTTATGGCCATATTAATTATGAATTTTTCTTTGAAGCAACTCAGTTGAGAAGTTATTGTAAACTTGTTTAATTTTGCTATATATATTATTTAACTTTTTTATGGAAAGAAGCTACGTTTAATCAAGTACATTGCGTACAAATGTCATAAGATATATATTTCATGTTCTAAAATCTAAAAAAAGCTAACTGTCGTGATATAAATCCAATACTTTTGATTTCAAAGACAGTTAAACATCGTGTAACTGGTGGCCAGCTAAAGCCCCTGTCACACTGTCACGATTTTGAGCTACGATAGTGTACGAATTCAATAATCGCAGTCATTCGGGGTTCATCGTAGAGATAGTCGTAGGCTCACTTCCTTCATTTATGCAAATCGCGAAACACGGCGATTGTTTTGAGCATGTAAAAAACAATCGTGCCCACAGTACGATTTTTAAGTATTCGTAGACTTTCGCACGACACTCGCACTGCACTCGTGCACATAGTCGCAATAAATCTTCTACATTCGTAGGAAACTCGCGGAACTTCGTAGTACTTACGATGCTACGAATATTCTACGATCTACCCCGAGTATTCTACGAGTTCATGCGAGTGCAATACGAGTACCTTGCGAGTGAACTACGAATTAGTACGAAAATACGAGACTTGTTAGTGTTTCACAATAGTAATCTTTTTTTTTTTATTACTAAGTACATCGTTCAGTAATTATGCAAATTTATTACAGAACCTTTTCTTTCAAAATTTTACATATACTTGTAATTTCTTCATTCTATAAAATAGAATGTTGTTCTTCATTGATAATCTTATTCAAAGAATAAATTAAACATTACTGCTGCCACTTTCATGATTATATAAAAAATTCATGATCTAAAACAATATCATGATCTTCTTGTTTGTTAATAGATACAGTAATAAACGTCCGTCAGCAAATTATGAAAACAATTTTGCTCACAATTGCAAACATTGTCACAATGTGTTTTTTATTGGTAATCTCAACTTACAAATTTACTTCTACCTGTACGTGTTTTCATACATCTTTTATAATCTATATGAATATTACTCAGATTGCATTATTCATCTTATGTTTGAAATTATAAAATATTTTTAGGTAAGTATTTTATGCAAAAATGCAATTATTAATTTGTTTAATAATCACTTTATAAATTAACACACCAGATATTTAATCGTAAAAACTCGTATTTATTCGTGGTAATATCGTGTATGAAACGTACAATTTCGTACTCATTCGTAAGAGTATCGTATAAAAATCGTCTTCCATCTTACTTGCTCGTAGGAAGATCTCAAAGTGTTCGTTACTTAATGCCGAAATTCGTACATGAATCGCCACAACTCGTCATGTTGTCGCACAAACATCGTACATTGTCGAGCAGACATCGTAGTCGAGTCGTACTAGATTCGAAAAGAGCACCGTCTGTAGAATTATCGCAAGACTGACCTGGCGAAAAATGGCGATTTTCAACTTTTAGTATTTCGTAGGCAATCGTAGTGTAAATCGTGACAGTGTGACAGAGGCTTAAGGTCGATCAGTTCTAGTTTTTCGTTTAAAATAATTATCTTTAAAATAATAAAGTAGGTACAAAAATAATATTAGTATTCATTCTTTGATGATTTTTTAAAAGCTGGACAGACAAGGCAATGGTTTGTTAATTTTGCTGTATTATTAATTTACACCTACTAACCATTTTCCTCTGCGATAAGCTCCGGTGTTTTAATTCTCTCCAGTTTGTCTTGATTAGGTATAAATGTCTTAAAAGATGCAACCCCCCCCCCCCCCCACCGTAATATAATTACAATAAGATATACAATTTTTATATTTTATACGACTAACCGATTAATAATTTTTTAATGTTAGCTGATAAAACATAATGAAACGCATTGCTATGATTGTCGAATCTGAATGTGATGAATTGAGAAAACATTTTTACCATATTTTCAATAAACGTATCAGTCATAAAAACGTTACCTATTTTCCTTTTTTTTTTTCAAATTTCAGAGGCTTAAATATGAGAAAAAATATTTTATTTTGACTAGATCTAATCTCGTCTGATTGATTTAATAGTAAACGTCTTGCTAGGAAAACTATCAAAAATGTATTGATTTAAAAAACAAAAGTTATGCTGTTCAGATGCAACAGGGTAGGGGATTTAAATATATTCCAAAAACGGATGAAAATTTTACAGACATTCACTAAGGAATCTACCCGAGAGTAAATAATATCGATTTTCAAACTGGTTAGGGTTTAAAATGTTTGACAGAACTAATTTGGTCAGGTTTTTAAAATCATAAATATAATTAATTTGGCTATGAATTAAAATGCAACTACTATACCCCCTTCCAACCCCCTCCTCCCCCCCACCCCCCCCCCAAAAAAAAAAAAAACCCACAAAATAAAACACAAGACCAAATTACTCAAGACAAAATTAAACCTCAATTCAGTAAAGGTCTTTTACCTTATCCCCGTGATTTGTGATTGAATGCTGGATTCAAGTAAACAGATTTGTTAAAAATTAAAAATTCATATTCGCTAGACGATTCCCCCTCCAACTTATGAACCAAGGGACATGAAATGAAAACTCTATATGTCCTCAGTACTTAGTCATGTACTCAGTTTTACTGCATTTTCACTACAGAAAATTTAATCTCCATCCCCAAACAACACCAGTACCAATAAATCAGTGATCATGAAATTCACAAAGTTAAAAGAAATATCTCTGTTGATCATTATTATGCTCTAATTTGACTGCTCAATAGTATAAAGAGTTGCCAAATGCTCACAATGACCAGAACCCCCTGACATTGATCGCCAGCCTATGAATAAATATAACAAAGCATTTCAAAACTATTTCAAAACTCTATTGAAATTTAACACAAATTAAATAAAATGCATTAATTTAGCTGTTTTTAGCAGGGGGTGGAAGGAGTGGTAGCAAGACAAAGCTGAGTTCTGGCCAAACAAATGTTATGGAAGACTTCGGAGCAAAAGGTTTTTAAGATTGATATTGGTTTGATTTGCTATGCAAGTATTTTTTTATTTTTATGCTTTGCTTTGGTATGTAATTTCAATGTTATGCTATGAGACTCTAAAACAATGGTACGATATTTGCATTTTATTTGTTTTTTTCACTATCAATATGTTATAAAAAATGAATTGAAATTATGTGGTGTGGCAGGGTATGTTATGATGTAGTATGGTATGGCGAATGAGAATCAAATGATATTGTATGCATTTAAATGCTTTGCTTAAAGATTTAAGTGATATGATTTTGTGTATGTTTTAAAAGGTATGCTTAAGTTGACTTTAAAAGCCTCATCAATCAAAACATCATAAATGCACGACGGAAACTTTTACCTACCGAAAAACAGAGAAATCGTGAAAAAATTAAAATTATCTTGAAAATATGTAAACATTTGGATTCGTATTGGTAACAAAAATATATATTTTTGTTATAAGAATTTTAAAACTATAGAAACTATAGTCGGCCACATAAAAAAGTAATTTAAGTAAAATCAATTACAGTGCAAAAGTTGCTGCTATTGAAGTATTTATGCACTCATTTTTATAGCGTTAGTCTGGGTCGTGTAGATGGATTTGTGTATTGATATTTTCTATATAAATCCCAATGGAGCAAAGAAAAAGTGTAATATTTTATAGTGGGAAACATAAGAAGAGTAAAATTTGCATTTTCACTCAATATAAGCAAAATAGTATAATAATAATAATATTATTATTATACTATTAACATTATTAATATTTAAAGTATTCTGGGAATTTATATCACTTGTATTTACAAACTACGCCTTTTTACATAAAAACTTTAATATCAACCTTATTGATTTCAATTGCCTTTTTATAATTTTCAAATTCATAATTTTCTTCAACATAAACACATACAATATATGTTTAAACTTCATTTGAACTTTATTTTATTTTAAAGTAACGTATGAAGAGATGTCCAGCTTTCAACCAATGACATCAGAAAATCTGAAGGAGCTGTTCAGTACTTTCAAAGTGGAGTATCCATATGATCCTCATAGTGAGTCTTTTATACACCAAATATTACAAGATGACATGCTTAAAAACTTGGTGACTGCTGTAAAGTCACTTTCGAGAGGAATTGTGCTAACTAAGAGTGTCAACAAAAGAAGATATGGCATGCCAACCGTTGAAGCTTGTGTGTTTGAAGTAGATGTTGTATTTGACGGAGACCAGTTTAGTGCCGTTAGAAAGGTCTAAACCTATGTACATAATTTTCTGTTCAAAATGATCAAGTTGTATAATAATAGATGAATTGAAACAGATAATAATATAAACGTATTTATTAAATGATATATATTTTTCTTGTTCCAGGACGCTTCTTCAAATGACTTTTTTAATGTGAATGAAGACTACCTTACTAGAGTCATCTTAATTAAGAGCAAATCTCTTCCAGTGGTTGACGCAAAACTAGTAGTTTACAAAAAATACAAACATGTAATCAACAGACGAAAAATCATTTTACAGCATGAATACGAAGAATTTGATGATGTAGCGAAGTGTATAGCCTATCAAATATTATCATCATTTTGTACTTTTGTTGAGTCAGTGATAAACGCTTTCACAATGGATCTTCATAAAATAATTTCTGATTATCCTGTCGAATCGTTGACAGTGGAGAACATTAAAGGACTGTGTAAAGAAGTTTTTGAAAGAATTGACGACGAAACTATTGGGGCATTTAAAAGTAAAAGGTACATATAGTAAGCCATTCATAAGTATAATGAGCAATCAACTAATTTCTAGTAAGGGAATGCTATAAGGTAAATACCAATATCCGTAATACCTAATATGGTCTTCTGAAAAAAAAAATGAGATAATAAATTTGATGTTTTGACATTATATGGGTGGAGTATATATATTTACATAAAAATATTATGAATCGAAAACAAATGCATAATCCAATATTTTGGATGATTGCTTTATTTATTTAGTCTACTTCTTAGATATATAATCTGTATTATAATTGTTATTTTTAGAGATTGGAGACGATGGGTGGCCGATGAAATTGAAAGAAATATGAGGAGAAAAGGAGAGCCGGTCTGCTCTGATGCATGGGCAGAAGTTATGAATATCTGTCGGAAAACAGTTAAAGACTTAAATGATATTTTGATGGAGCTTGAGGAATTCCAAACTTGTGTTCTCCCAGTCGATCAAAACAAACGTAAGTATTCAATATGTACTATACATAATAAGACAAAACAAACATGTTGTTCTTTTTAGCATACTCATTACATTAAAAATAACTTGCGTTAGACTCTTGGTTAATTCTAATCACCTCCTTTCTTCGATTATCGAAGAAATACGGCACGTCTTTTAACCCCAAGGAAACCCACTGAACTCCATTATCCCAAGGAACCCCTAGAAACACCAAGGATACTCCAATGATACAAATAATACCCAATGATACCCCAGGGGACTTAATGGAATCCCAGGAACACCCTTAGGTGTATATGATTGTTGTATTGGTGCTACTGTATTAAGAGGCCCTTGGGCAATAAGGTCACTATTGGTCTGCTTTAAAAAAAATATTATTCCTTTGTTAAATTCTGATTGACAGTCCATTGTGAATATGAGTAGTTATGACTTTATTGATATCAGCTTCCATGTAAGTTGTGGTTATTAATGACAATGTTTTTATTTAGAATAAGCTTATTTAAAGTTTTACCTCTCTATAATATAATATAATATAATATAATATAATATAATATAATATAATATAATATAAACAACTGCTATCACCATTTGTGGCATCGTTCTACCTATGGGCGGTGTCAAAATATAAACAAAATTTAACATTCACTAATAATTTTGGATTCGACTTTCTAATCCGATTCGCTTTTGACTAAAATCGTACCGTGTGACCACCAAACCGAAGGTTAAAGCAAAGTCTGAAAGTCGATTGAAAATCTGAAGTACATCTGATTAACAAGTGACTGTTTTGTTAGAATTGTGACGTCACAATGAATTTTTCCCGTACAATAATATAATTGAAAAGGTTTTATTATTTGAAAATCGATTGTTAAATCGTATCGTGTGACTTCTTCAACAATCGACTTCAATCGATTTACCTGAGCTGCAGAGCAGTCAATTTGAAATAGGATATAAAATCGCTTCGTGTGACCACACCATTAATTAACTGTCTATTAGTGTTTCAGGCTAAGATCTAGTATGATAAATTATTAATGGTGTAAATGAAAGATCAATCATGATATCATAAATAGTTTTTCTCACTTGTTTTTACACATTACAAATAATTTAATAACTTAATATAAGATATTTTTAGAGGCATCCGTGTATTAATCACATATGCATATGAATCAATATGAAATGTGTTTAGGTTGAATTTAGTGTCATTGGGTGTCCTTAGGATTATTGTGAATATCCTTTGTTTTTTGTATTGAAATGCACATTGAAAATCCTACACATTGTACTACTAATGATGCATGTTTATAAATCAAATTAAAAAGAAGAATATCTGCGCTATTCTTTGAGTTAACTGAGAATTTGATCTTTGTACAGATGTTTTATCATATCGTTTTGTGCATTGCAATGTTTTTGTTTTACTTTCAATCCTTTGTGCTTTTGATCAGAAGTGGGTTTCTAATAAACTACAATTATATGCTTTATTTTCATATCTAAATCTACCCCTTAGAAAACAACTTAAGAAATTCGTTGCCCTTCATATACAGGGTAAACCATTAACTAAGTTAAAAACTTTAAATATTGTAATTTAAGTTTTGTACAGAATAAGTCAATTGTTCGTTCTCCCAAATGTGTTAATGTACACATGTTTATTCACCAGATTTAAATAAATTAAAGTAAAATAACATAATTGAAATGTCATTGGATACCCCCTTGGTGAACTTAAATACTTTAGAATGCCATAAAAAATCTGTGTTGTGTATTGAAGCCACAATTTGTAAGTAACATTTCCTTTTTCATCTTTTTACTTGATGTGCAACATGACTTTTTGTTTTTTGGTGTTTTTCACCCCAATTCCCCAAAATGTTTCCGTTAAAAGAAGCTTGCATGATACTTAGAATTTTCCAGATATATATTTGAAAAGATTTATAATTTGATATGCTTTGCATATAAAGCTATGTTAAGGTCATTGCAATTGGATTTGATGTCTTTAGAGTATGTTTGGGTTTCTTAGTGTATCTTATGGTTCTCTGGGGGTATAATAGGGTTTCTAAGGGTTTCTTTTGGGTTTGTAGGGTATTTTGGGTTTTCCTGGGGCAGTATCTATAGTGTTCCCTGATATTCATAAGGGTGTTTAATTAACACCCTAGGGTATCATGGGGTATTAATTTGTATCATTGGGGTAGCTTTGGGATCCCTTGGAGGTTGTTGGGGGTATCCTTAGGGTTACATGGGGTTTCTTAAGGTTAATAGACGCACCCGATAATATGTTGTTTCACATTTTTTATATTCATTTTTTTTTCAACTAACAGAAATTGAAGAATGGTTGAAAAGAGACGTCATCCTAGACCAATCTGTTTTAAAAATGCATCCATCTATAATAAAATACATAACTGGATATAAAAATCGTGATGATAAAAAACAAGTTGTAAAAGTTTATCTTCACGGATATGATAAAAAGGCAGAAAACTTCTTTAAAGAATGTTGCAAAATATCTGCGGACACATATTTTGAATTTGTTAATGTTGAAAAACCAAGAACGAAAAATAAAGAGGTCGAAGAATTAAAACAACGAGAGAGGAGAGCCCCTGCAGTTGACAATTCAACCAGAAAGCAATTGAAACAAATCATCCAAGAATACGGTGATAAAATTTATGCAAGACATTCAAACGTCGTCGGTATTCGAATTGGTAAAGCTAGACGAATCGGAGATACAATACAAGAAGAACCTTGTCTTGTTTTGTACTGCTTAGACAAATTATTAATTCCGTTTGGTGAAAAACCTTTACCAGAAGCTATTGCCGGCTGGCCTTGCGACATTCGGGAAGACTTTGTTAGATTTGGAGTATGTCCCAATGGATGTCTTGCCTTAGAGCAAAACCTTCCCGACCCTGGCTGTAGCATTGGAATACCGTCAGATGATTCCTCTGGTTCTGTTGGATTTCTGGTCGAATCAAAAAATCCACTAAACACATTTGAATTTGGATTTCTTACAGCTTCACATGTTGCAGTAAAGCGTTTTGAACAATTGTATCACGATGAAAAACTTCTTTCAATGCATGTTCTTAAACTTAATAACCATTTTATTGTGCACCCATCATGGATAGACAATAAACATATTGACCATAAAGTCGGAAAAGTTGTCGAGTCATTTTGCGGAAACTATGGTTTAGATAAAATAGGTCTGGATTTTGCATTGATAGCAAGCAGCCATTGCAGAAATGGAGGTATATTTCGTCGCATGGTTTATATAACTGAAATATTTAAAATTGATTTAAAAATGTGTCTTAATGAAAATTCATTAATATATTTCTCACGTAAACATGTATTCGTAACTACTAGCTCTTGAGAGAGAGTTGTGATATTACGTTCATGTCTTGTTACCTGTAATTTTCCTAACTTTGTTCAACATATACACAGTTCCAAACATTATTATTGCAACGGTTTTACTATAAAAACCAAGGTCTTACCTAAACAATTTACAACAGTTGCAAAATTGAACAATTTTATGTTTTAAGTGCAAAGTTATTGAGTCGTGTTTAGCTCAAATTATACGTTTTAAAACTGCTTTGTCGGATATTTGTGCATATAAGCTTGATTATATTACCAAATTAAGCTTCAAAAACATCATTTCTTTAAAAAAATGTTAGTTATTTAACACAAAATTGAGCTCGGATTTGAACGGTTGTTGTTAAAAAGTATAGTTTATGTTTGATGACACAAAAAATATCAATAAAGGTAAGCAAAATCGTGCACGTGAGATAGAAATGTTATCTAAAAGAAAGTCTTATAATAATTATACGGTCTCAAATCAGACGTTTTTATAAAGAAGGAATCGTTTTTTATCTTTTAAATATTTCTCAATTCATCAGATTACGTTTCGTTATGTAAAGTACCCATTTATTATACCTCATTGTTATATATTTTTTTGCATGATGGTGAGGGAGATACAAATTAAAGATATATCTTCCCAATAAAAATCATATTTCCTGACTTCATTGCCATAGAGAAATTTGATTTTCCTGGGGGAATAAATCTTCATATATCCCTCACCATTATGCAATATTTCTTTTATTTTACCGAACAACGTAAGATTATACAAAATACGTCGAGTTTTAATACTTTTTCAACTTTTAAAAAGCAAAAAATCCCGGGAATGTTTGGGTTTTTTTAAAAGACTTTTTTCTTTTGTTTTATAAGTTGAAAACATAAATAGTTAAATTGCTTTTCTATTTGAAGAAACAAATAAAATTATCAAATATTTTAGATTTAATCAAATTTGTTTACATCGTATGCTCATCTCGTTTTGTATAACATGGGAATACCGAAGAGGTAGAATATTATACATTTATTGCATGATGGTGAGGGAATTATGAAGATTTATTACCCACAGTAAAATCATATTTCCCGAGGGATTCACTCAAGGAAAATTTGATTTTTCTTGGGAATTAAATCTTCATATTTCTATTTCTAATAGTTTTTGAAAGCAATAACGTCGTGATTTTTTGCTTTTCTATGTTGTTTTCTCTCTTTTCTTTCATAAGTTTGAATCATAGATAGTTACTTTGGTTTTTAGGTTTTTGTCACGGGCTTTTTAGACCAATCAGAAGACGCATTATAAAAAATTATCATATAAACTCGTTTAGACAGTCACATGACATAAAATGTTGAGCCTTCCGGGAAATACATGTAACTATCATATCCCAGACCTTCGGAATCCTCGTGAATTGCCGATAGTATTAATTAATAAGTAATGTAATACATTTTGTGAGGGTGGTGGCAATTGTATTTTGGACATTAAACAATCCAAAAGAAAAAAGAATATCTCTAAACATTTGTTCAAAAGAATGAGTAACGTTATCTGACGTTCAAGGTTTTTTTTACTGTAAACTAAGAGAAACACGGTAAAAAAAAATGAAAACTCTGAGGAACTAACTTATGATTCTCGACAAAATGTGAGCAAATAAGACGTTAAGTGGTACCGTGTCATTTTAAATTGTAAGGCAAAACGCACAATAGACTAAGCGTGATATAAAGATGAAGTATTTCTATAAACTGTGCGTGCGTCATCTTGACGTCATGTTTTGAACGTTACCGTGCTCCGTTGTGACAAAACATGTTGTTTTTAAAATGGGGTAACAAAACATGTTTAACAAAAATACCGTTTCATCAAATGGACTGACACTTCACATATCAATAAAATAAATGTTGGTGCATACATTAATTTGTTAGTTATGACTTTTATGAAAAATATGTGATAGACAGCCACATTGTCTTAGCATTTTTTGACTGACCCTTGTAGTAAAAATATACATGTAAATATTCAAGGCGTTTTACCTTTATTATAAACGTAGATGAAAAACAATTACAACCTTACGAATTGAGAGGTTTTTTTTGTTGGTGTGTTTGTTTCTTGGTATTTGTATGTTTTTGTTCTTGAAATCATGAATGTAATGAGCAAGTTAGTGCATAATTGTGTGTGAAATGCATATTGGAGAGATAATATTATGCTTTAAATTCACAAATTTTGCAAACTAACAATATATTTATCATATATTGTTAAAAAATGATGTTTGTGTTTCTAAATTATTAGCAGGAAAAGAGACATTACCAGTTGCTACGGAAGACGATTTGATATTTGAGGAAGACATTGTGACCAAGACAGGAAGAACAACGGGAACAACATATGGACATCTTAAAGACAACAGTCTTACGGTTAAAGTAGATAGATCGTTTTTATCAAGAGGGTATTTTGCTTTCTTCAATTGTTATGCTATTGAAGACAACACTGACGATCAACCATTTTTTCTGGAAGGAGATTCTGGTTCTGGCGTTTACGTGATGAAAAACGGAAAACCATCTAAGCCGTTAGGCATTGCATTTGCTTATTTGGATTCACAAACGGCTGTGTGTAATATTGGTATGATTGTCGATAAACTTGATATGCAAATAGTCAGGTATCTTAAAAACAAAGATAACCTCAAAATGTTTAAGGAATTGAAAATACCCGATGAAAAAACGGAAGAAAAATCGCAAGAACCGATGGAAGTGTCTTAGATGTTTAATATTTATGCAACAAAGAGAAAACAAATGTTATTCCTGTTTAAATATCCCTGTGGGGTTGCACCAATAACTAACCAGGGTGTTTGATTTTTTTCAGGAACTGTCGGGAAAAACATTATGAACTCGTGAAAATTAGCAATTACCTATTCATTTTTTAAGTAAAATATTTTTTTTTAAAAATGCCTGAACTATGTCATTGATTGCAGACGTGAAAAAAAAACCCAGTTGATTTCAAAATGCCAATTATATTGAGAAATAACATTTAAAATATATCAAATCCGTGCAATATGTGGCAAAAATAATTTATTTTAAAACGGAAGACTACCAAAGGAGGGTTGTAAATATTTTTTAAAATTTTTGTATAAACCACTATAAAGCCAGAATTGCTTCTTGTATAATTATTTTGTTGTTAAAGAACGCTCATCTACTTCATAAAATCAAACGCCTTCTGGCTGTCGGTGAAATGTCTCTAAATACATTTAATACACAACGACCACATTTTGTACCTAAAAAATAAATTGTTTAATATTTTTAATCATGATATCATTCTGAAGGTTTAATTAAATAAATTGTGTCTTGAATTTTACATTGAAGTCAATTGGCATCGCATGTTTTATTGAATATTGTGAAAAATAACTTGAATTTCATACAAACCTTTTCGTGAATATTTGCATAAACCTTCTCTTTATCAAAATGTAAAACAGAATGAATCATTTACCTCAAGATTTTTGAGAAAATAATTAATTTCATCTTTTCATCAAAGGAAATTAACACTTCAAAAAAGTTTAAGGTGTAAAATGGCCGGCTTATTAATATATCTTATTAGTTGGGATGTCAACGAATACTGTATACAGGGTTATTTTCGCCCCGTGTTATTTTCGCCCTTTTACAATTGCAAACGGTTTCGCACCGTCTTGAATTCACCCAGATGCAGATGTGTTAGAAAAGATATTATTTGCAATATAGAATTCGTACAGTCTTAAATTTGCTCTCTGATAGCGAAGGCGAAAGGGGCAAAATTAAAACGGAGGCGAATATTTCCCTGTATACAGTAATCGAGAACTCGACCATCGCTCGGTTATGTCGACCATCCACTAAAATTCTCTTAGTCGATTGCTCGTTATAAAGTTAGAATTAAAAAAAGTTACAAAAAAATAAAACATTTTCTTGTTTAACGCATCCGGTTTTGGGTTAAGATGTTAATTTACAGCTTTATTTTCTCGACATTTTGATCCATAAGTTAAAGTCAGTTTCATCTTACCAGTTGATGTTTTTTTAAAAGGCAAATATATTAGTCTGATTTTGTACATTAAATTATTATTTTCAATAAAATTAGGCATACATGTAATTGAGGATACCAAATTGATGTTTCTTCTGATATCAAATATCGATTCATATAGTTATAAGATTAAATGTTTGTATAGTTGTCTAATTATATCAATGATTATATCAAAGCATTTCTTTTTATAACCATCAAACTAAAATTGTTGATTCGGCACGAGACAATGATTTCACATGAAACAGGACACGTTTGATTTGTCTTATATGATCTGTAGCTCTATTATGTGCAAGCGTCACCAAGAAAAAGACATTTGCTAACATATATTTAAATAAAATACATTAAGTATATATAATAATGTTTTATGAAAATATGTTTGAGAGTTAAAGATACGGTGTATGTGAACGTGGCATTAATTTATTTGAAATGACATACAGTTAATTTTGAATAAATCAACGAGTACTCTACTATCACTCGACTAAAGCCACGATTTATCGACTAATCTCTACGAGTAAAATTGACATCCCTAGTTGTTAGTCATGTGACTTTGGTTCATTTTATTTTTATTGTTTTCAAGCATGACTTTTTAACTAACTTGCAATGATTTAAAATACCCCTTCATTAACACATTGAATAACACAGTGATAAAATGTAAACCAACATTGTATTTTTTTCAATTATTTAATTTCTGCATAATATATGCAATTTTTTTTCTTCTGTATCTTATGGACAAAATAGATAAAAATGTTGCATTTTTGCCTTTGTGTCCACTTCATTGTATTTTCTTTTTGTTACAGCTATACGCTGCAATACTGTGTTTGTGTGATAGTATGTACAATAAATACACAGTGAATAAAATGTTGAAAAGAAGCAAAACGTGTATATGTATTTTGACAACATGACATCATTTTCATAGTGGTAGCAGGTTACCACTAATTGATGCCGCTGAAAAAATGAGTTAAGAGATTAGGGAATTTATATTATTTCCGAGCTCGACGTTTAAAAGTCGTGTTATATTGAGTAGTGAATTTTCAGTACCGTAGAACCAACGATCTCTCAAACAGAAAATGGTGCAATATAATTTTTCAAAGTGGTAGTGATTGATCACTAATCGATTCACTGAAAATGTGATTCCCCGCGAAGACCTCGATTTTTCCGAGTTCATGTTCAACATAACCTTGGATTATGCATTTTAACTGTATATCGACAGTTAGTGTTGTTGCTACCTGAAAATGCACTTATCGGGTACTAAAGTGATCGTGAAAATTACACATTGCAAAATTCAATGTTCTCTCATATAATTAGTTTTCTTCATATTTACTATTTGCTTTGTCACATCTTCTCACAGTTAACTGTTAACAAAGTAAGTCGTTGAATTAGCGATCAACACTTTTCCGCATCTCCCTCGTAAATACAAAAGAGATAGAGTAGTCTGTCTCTGGAATGTTAGTCTTTTACCACTTCTGTGCATTTGTCAGTTTTGGGCTGACTTTAATGAGTCCTCGATTATTTTCGAAATGACACTATACTTATGTTTACTTAATGTTACCACCTGGAATTTTTTTTACAAATTGTTTAGATATTGCTAAATGTACAAGTAAAATTGTCGATCGACAGTTCTGAGTACGGAATTTAGTCTGATGCACCTGCAACCCTCTAGGAGTCTGAGCTTAGAGGCCAATAAAGGCCATATGTAACCGGTTTGAAAATGTCTGTTTGTTGATTCATGAAAACTATTATTTTTATTAAGTGATTGTCTGCTTAATTTAAATTGATGTATCCTAAATGCTCCCCGAGTTTAAATTAAGCATCGTCAATAATTAATTAATTAAGGATGTATATGTATTAATCAAATGCATAACTTTATTTTGGCATAAATTGGTTAAAGCTGGTATTAATGGAAAATTCTTTAATATTATTAGATCTATGTATAGTGACATTAAAAGCTGTGTGAAAGTGAATGGTCAATTTTCCGAATATTTTTCTTTACAATCAGGTCTTATACAAGGTGACGCACTCTCACCCATGTTGTTTTCATTATTTATTAATGATCTCTGAATTAATGATGAATTAATTACTTTCAAACTGCTGTCAAAGCCTTGAGCTTCAAGATTTGAACTTATTTTTACTTTTGTATGCTGACGATACTGTGATATTTTCAGAAAGTGTAGAAGGGCTTCAAAAAATGTTAGATACATTAAAAGCGTATACAGATAGATGGAAGCTAGAGGTAAATGTTAGCAAAACGAAAATGGTTGTCTTTCGAAATGGTGGTAAAATTAATAGCTCTGAAAAATGTTTCTTTGATAACACAGAGCTCGAAATTGTTGACGTATTTACTTATCTTGGTGTTAATTTCAAGTATAATGGCAAATTTGACTGTACTCAAAACTCAATTACAACACAGGCGAGAAAATGTTTGTTCTTACTATGGAAAAAGGTTAAAGAAAATTGTTTGAATGTTGAGACTACGCTCTCTTTATTTGATACATATATTATTTCTGTTCTGAACTATGGATGTGAAACTTGGGGTTTTCATAAAGCCCCACAAGTTGAAAAAATACATACTGATTTTTTGAAAAGAATCATGTCGCTTCGAAAATCTACCAATAATGTTATGGTTTACTTTGAATTTGGCAGATACCCTATGTATGTACAAAGAAAACTTCGTATTTTGAAATACTGGTGTAACTTGCTGACAACAAATAATTGTATACTTCAAAGCTGTTATAAGGAATTGTTATATGAATATGAAAAACAACAGGAAAAATGTAAAAATTGGGTAAGCCTAGTTAAAAATGAACTTTATTGTTTGGGACTTGGAAATTTTTGGGAACAACAAAAAGTTACTAATGTTAAACAATTTGTTCTACTAGTTGAACAGCGCCTTACGGACGCGTTCATACAGAATTGTTATAGTGTTTTTGAAAATTCTTCAAAATGTATAGTGTACAAGGAAATAGCCACAAAGTTTTGTTTACAGAAATATCTTTTGAAACGGTTGTCACATAAAGAAAAGTCTCTGTTTTGTAAATGTAGAATATCAGCACATTCCTTAAACGTTGAAAACGGAAGGTATAAAACATACCTAGAAGTGACCGTAAATGCACTTTGTGTAATTCTCAAGAGATTGAAGATGAATTTCATTTTGTTCTGGTTTGTCCTGCTTTTTCGAATATTCGAGAAAAATACATAAAACCTTACTACTATAAGAAACCTTCCTTTTTCAAATTTATACAGTTGTTTAGTTATGATAACTTCAAATCTATTTAGAAACTTTGTCAATATTTATTGAAAGCTTCGAAGCTGAGAGAGAATTCATTATGTTAATTCTTTATGATGTTATCTGTCTTACGTATATTTACATATATATTATATATTACTAATATTGTACACTGTTAACTCATCTGATATATATATATATATACCATGTAGAACCCTCCGCCATTCTCCTGTTAATTGTATGTATTATATGCCTATGAGCCACATGGCTCTTTGGTTAATAAAGAAACGAGAAAATTTCCAATAGAAAATAATTATCTGCAATGATAATGGTATACAATCGTTTAGGCAGTAGCGTACATCCTTTTTTATAAACAATCAGTAGTTACTGTCATCGAATTCTATAGTAACTGACATCGTTGCATTTTAAAACGTCGACAAAACGTCATATCTAAGCACATTTATAACCTGTTATCTCTTCCTATTTTATTAATTTTAAATTTTGGATACGTTAATTGTAAGAAACATGTAATAATATTTTTTCTAAGCAAGTTATCAACCTGAGAATTTTGAGCTTTATTGGATCATCGCCATGTTGGATGACGGTAACTGCAGTAACGATCAGTCGTTTAATACCAGTGATATTAAACCGATTATTGGCAACAACATTTTTACATTCTTACAATCATTATCATTTTAAATATTTTCCCAACAAATTACAATTTTGTTAGCTATTTAAGCATTCAGTCTTTATAAAAAAAATTGTGTGAAAATTCACTAAAATCCGGATTTTCTCTCCTTTAGAATGGTAAATATATATTGCTTTTCTTTCATTTTCTTTATATAAAGTCTTCATAATATGTAAAAATCAGAATTATTTTAAAATTGAGAGTTTTATAAATTAATCAGAATATCTTCAAAATTTAAGAAAATGAAAGGAAATGCGAGCAAAGCTTTAAGCAATATCAATTTTAGTTTAAACGTTTATTTCAATTTAGTAGTATTAACGAATAATCACTCTGTGATTTTATCATTTCACTGTAGAATAAAATCTTACAATAGATAAAAGGGTCACATTAATAACTATACCTCTTTTAATTAACGTGGGGAAAAAAGATAATGACCTTGACCTGACCTTGTTGTGAAAACAAGGTGGTCAATTTTAATTAAACTGATACCAGCACTTTATATTGTTGTCTGTTTGACTGTGTAAAGATGTCATGCAATTCTCAATATTAAAATTATGAAAAGGCTTCTTTCTTAAGTATCTTTTTTTTTTCTTAGATTTTAGGTTATTAACTTTTTACCTTTTAATGTACGAAGATGTTAGGAATTCACTACAAAATCAATAAATTAGACTCAAATCATGTTCAATACATTACGGATTAATGCAAATGAATACAGTATTTGAATCGTAACTAACCATTAAGGTTGTTGTTTTTACAATATCTGGAAAAACACCAAGAGAAATGCCTTTTTAGCTCACCTGAGCTGAATGCTCAAGTGAGCTTTTCTGATCACCCGTTGTCCGTCTGTCCGTCCGTCCGTCTGTCCGTCTGTAAACTTTTTACATTTTGATCTTCTTCTCTAAAACCACTTGGCCAAATTTAATCAAATTTGGCACAAATCATCCTTAAAAGAAGGTGAATATAAATTGCAAAAATAAAAGGCCAGATTTATTCAAAGCGGAGAAAACCTCGAAACTTTAAAAAAGGGGTGCATTTTAAAAAATCTTCTTCTCAAGAACTACTTAGTTAATCTTAATGTAATTTAGCATAAATCATCTTTATGGAAAGGAAAATATGAATTGCAAAAATTAAGGGATAATTATGTTCCATATTTGAGCTAATTGCGAAAATACTAATAAAGCGGGCTCGTTATTCCATATCTCGTAGACTGGCAATTCATTGCAATAGACTGGTCTTATGACAGGCATCGCCAGTCTACCGCATCTCGAAAACGAGGTTCTTTGTTTGAAGCTGGCAGTTTGTTGTGCAACAGTTCACGTGCGAATATAATCTATGAAACATGGAAAATACATTGGTGCCGATTATTGTGAAGTAAATTGAGGTTAAATATTTCAACGCGTTGTCATTTTCACTTGTGAGGGGGGTTTTAGCTTGTTTTGATTTTCGTTTCATTTTGCTTTTTAACTTGAGAAACAATCGCCTTGTATTTGGAACATAGACTTCGGTAAATAGGCAGTTGATTGTTTACCTGCGAAAATGATAAAATCTGATGCATTAACAACGTACTAAAGTGCATTTCCCTCTGTTTTTATTGTTTATTAATTTCTAATTGAGTGTCAACATGGATCAAACAAGGGGGCGACTGTGGTTGAAATAATCGATTTTTGATCGGTAACTTCGCCGGAATTTCCTCCGAAAGAGATTTGAAGTAGCCATGTATTCCGAGTTCATAATCGTGTAAATTAAATCCAAAGACAATAAAAAGATGTTTATGAATTTGAAAAGACGTTTTCACAGCCTTAGTTAAACTCTGTTGTGATTAATCACCCGCGACTGTCTTATCTTTAGAGGTTATAAATACGGGTGATGCAAACACATATACCGTGCATTGAAAATTACAATCGATAATCATTACATTTCGTGTTGATACTAGAATTAGAAGGTAACTTGTAATTATTTAATAGCTCTGCCAAATTAATGCAAAACCGTTTGTTTACAGTTATCTTCAAAACTAAAAAGATCCTCTACCTAACTGTTGTAATTGGGTCATAGGGTAGGACTAATTCCTCCAAAATACACAAGTGCATAAATTGATTTTGTGTCACCTGGCTAACGCAATTACAAAACATTTTATCTATATAATGTATGAATGCATTAAAAAAAATGAAATTAAACAAATTGGATAAGTTTTTAATAGTTGCCTATCAATGTACGACTGACGCTGAAATGTTTGTTGATCATTAGAATTGTCTTGCTAAACATTATATACTTGTGTACAGAAAAATCAAAAGGATGATGTGCTATAACTACTTTCTGGGGTCCTTTCTCATTTGATGAATTATTTGAAATCTGCAACAATTTTGGTATTTTTCAAACGAGTAAATAAAAACTTCTTTTAAACAGTTCTGACACATTATAATTATGAGGATATCTGCATTATCATTATTTTAAAGAAAATATTGGAGCAGAAAATCATCTTGGTTTGTAGCGGTTTGTTGTTTTTGAGGGAAGATGAAATAATTGATGGGCCTTACTACAGAACTGATACCTGTATGCCTGACAATACATTAAATTATATAGCTTTTTAACACATCATGTGACAACATTTTCCAGTCGAATGTTTTCATCGATCAAGTGAGTAAGGTTATAAAACGTCACACAAGTTTACATCAGGTAAACAATTATTTAAGGGAAGACCAATTAAGTTTTTTACTGTAGCCTTAGCAACTTTTGCCACAGAGTTCAAACACTGCGTACTGGCTTCCAGACTAGCTGGCGATTCTCTGTCCGTCAATCTTTGTTAACTTTCACATATGAGATACGAGCTGGGAAAATGAAATGTATCTCATCGGCATGGTATATTCATAGAGCTTGGCATCTTAAATAAACACACAAAAAATATTCACTTAGATGTGGAAAATGAAAATTACACTAATTTAAGTTCGATATTTTTTTCATAAATACCAATATACCAAACAAGAAATATTGCAGGTAAATGGTAACTACCTTTTCCAGTATTTTCATCATATAAAATAGATTTGTATTGCATGGCCTCTAAGACAAAATATTAATGAAAAAAAATGTTGGCATCCTTTAATTGTGTAGATTCAAAATGTTCAAATTATGATTACACACAATAAGGTAGGCCCACAATGGGTTCTGATTTTTTAACTGATATACGTCTTAGGAAATGTATGAAATTTTTATCTTAAATGAGCTAATAATGTTCACATATGTGCAAAAACTGTAGGAAATAATATACCGGTGTTATATATAATTAATATATCACAATATATTTTCACCCCTACCCCTTTATAAAATATTGAGTCTTACATCAGAAAATTATCATGGTACTTCAGCCTGGTCTTAACTTTGCTAAATATTAAATTTTACTGTTCTTAATTATTTAAGGACACACGAGACGTTCCTCAATTTTATATAATTTTCCTTGATGAATTATTCCTTATTTATTAACATTTAAACCTGTTAATTCCCAAAAATTCAAGGTTTATTACCAGGCTATTTTTAGAGCTATAATATTTAGAATTTTCCTTAAAATAGCATGCAAAATGCATTTGAATGCTTATAAATAAAGTCATAGTATATATTTTCAATTCAACACTTTATATCTAAATAAAAAAAGTATCATATAACAGGAAAATATAATTATGGAATTACTTGGTGGAAATCTTCACATTGTGGAGATAGGAAAAAATAGAAAATAATGGAAGATAGGTCGCGTCTGACCTTAAAGTGTGTTAAGTCAATGTAGTTCGCCATTGTTACTCAGGTGAGCGATGTGGCCCATGGGCCTCTTGTTTTACGGTGTTATGTCTATTTTCCGTTATTATTGTTCATGGATAAACCAATAATTTGTGTACAAATTGTTTCCTAACTCTGTAGTAAGAAACGCTCTTTTATAACTGAGTATCTTTTAATACTCACAATACTCAGAATTTATTTTTGTGAAGGTTAACGATTTAAAAGATGTTTCATGTTAGTTTTATTCATGCTGTGACCATTGGAAGCTAACGGTTATTAATTGCATTGCTCACTGTATAAATAAATATCAACTTAATATAATACAATATGATAAAACAAAAACATAAATAATTAGTAAAAATCGATGATATTGATGTAACGGTTATAAAAAATGTATTAAATTGTAATACATTTATTCACGCTTAGATTCTTTTTACAGAGATAAAAACATTTGTTGACGGAAAAACACAAAACATATAATATAAATTAATGAATTTTTATATAAACAATACTTTGATTTTAAACTTTGTGAAAATCAATTTGTTTTTGTAAATTGATATTAACTTTGAATTTTAACAGACTCAGTGTTCATGAATCAGTTTGTCTTTATCGACTATGTACCTATTTGTTTTTATTTTCTATGATTTATGCTGAACATTTGACATTTTATCAACAATAGTAACCCGTATATATTCACCTCATGCACTGTAATATTAATGCTGAGAGTGAAGATAAATTGAATTAAACAAAATTTAATTGTAATTGTTCATTAATGATTAAGTAATCAGAATTTGTATAATATCATTATATGGATTTTTTATAACATCAATGAACCTCTGATGTCAAGATTAAATTTGGATGTTGTTGTGCATTAAGAAGAACAACGTATAGGCTACCCATGCTCAAATAGTATGTTTCTTCTGCATGTATCATAAGTGAATTCAACGACAATCTTTAATTAAAAGCAAATGAAACAATAACCAAAAGACCAAAACAAAAACAAAAACATACAAACTGCTGTACAGGTGTATCAATTTTATTCTATTTTGTTTCACTTCAAAACACTGCTTATCTTATTTTACAAATAAATATTCATTGATAACTTTTTAATGGTTGTTCAACAGGACATCTCTATGAAAACTGCCTAAGCGTATAAAACGTTGACAAATAGGATATCATATTTTGCATGTTAAACTCATAACACATTTGAAATCTATTTAAAATATAGAATAACGATGCGCTTTCATTCGACTAATGTAAAAGTCACCCATAATCTTTGACTTATCTGTATATTATGGCAATTGAATTGCATGTGGGATTTGCAAGAACAACAAATTTTGAATTTGATTATCAAAGATAAAAAGTCTTTATATCTATTTTATCTTTATTTAAACACTATATTGTCCTTCGTTGAGTACAATACGAGCAAAAACAATGCGGGTCATAAGAAAAAAAAACCCCGGAATTGTACTTAACTGACATGTATTTTGATGTTTTTGAAATCTACGAAATGTGAGGAAATCGAGACTTAGTAGGTAGCATTACAATTATTTATGTTTTCCCCCCATTTTTTCAAATGTGTGTTTACGTGTGTATATTTTATACTTATATCTTGCAGTATATCATTGAATACCTTAATCTTTGTTCATCGTGTTGAAAGTACTATATTTAATCATGCCAAATTCTTGTTTATAATGGTTTTAAGAATGTAAACAATGATTTCATAAGATAAACATGACTAACAGGCCTTACAATATATGTTTTTCCCTTACAAGTTTATTAAGGTTTTGCATTTCCAACAGTACATCTTATTGTTTTCGGATTGTCTCTCCCCCCCCCCCCCCCCCCCCCAAGAAAATTTGGACAAGACAATTTCCCAAAAAGAACTGTCTAATCGATTCCTATTGTTTTTTCACATATGTTTGGAAATGGTAAAAAATTAACACAGTTTTAATTTTTTTTTTGTTTCCGTTACTTCCGTTTTTGCTTTATTTTCCATTTTCAAAATTTCCACGTTCCTTTTTGTGCACAGAAGTTCTGAGAAATTATTCACGATACCGATATGAAATGTTCAGGATTTATAGACAATAAACGGAAGTTTTTATACGTCAAAGCCTCAATGCGCCGGGGCTCACTATCGCTGGGGCACGAAAAGTGAGAACAAAAATGTCGGCAAAATGTTGACACTTTTTATTCTTAAGTTTTACTATGAAATAATCTGTAAAGATATATTGAACAACAGTTGTGCTAAATCACAAACAACAATTGAACAATAATAAAATGTATAAGCAGGCCACTTTAATTAGTGACTTATATATGCAAAAAGTCTTTTCTAAATAGCTAAAAAGCAATTGAGAATTTTTTAACATTATTGAAGCAAAAATGTTCACCATGACATTTTACAACTGTTTGGCCCTCCAAAATGACGATCTATTAAGTAATAAGAGGTCCTTAGAGGACAGAGTCTTGAAACGTTAATAGTTCAATACTTTTGAACGAAAACGTTTTTGTAAATTATTTTATAGTAAGAGTCGTGCAGAAGGAAATAATAGCAAGTTATTTTTAAAACTGTCAAAGCGACTCCCGTTACTGAGGTACGTGGCTGGACCCTTAAAAGTCTCGATTATCTCAAGACTTAGAAACAGTTTGATATAACTTGTAGAACAAAATATCTTGCAAAACCCAATACTTTCTTAATGATATCAAGACTTAGGAACCAGTCCATACAATAAAGGATGACATAGATAGGAACCAACAACATTTTTTTTCTAAACATCTTAAAAACAATTAAAATTTGCTACGCATTATCAAGGCAAAATTGTCTTGACATTTTAGAACTTAATGGTGCATCATATGTTTGAATGATCTAGTTGGATTAGGAAGATCTTTTGATTATTCAAAATTGCATCTCATTGTTGCACAATCCTGCGGAAGACCTGTTCATTCCTTCAGGGAGAGTTCCCGTGACGTGAGTAATGGACTTGTGCCTAGCCGACCCGGGTTTAATCCCCAAGTGCCGAATGTATTTCTTCCTTAATTGTGTTTCATTTATAATTTTATCTTTGAAATGATGAGTTATACTTATTTCCGTTTTAGTTTTATGAAAATCACTTTTTTAAAAGTATAAATGCATGTCTATTGAAATCCTTAAAGAAGGTTAGATGGAATTTGAAGAAATGTTAAGTAATGATAGAAAAGATCAAATATTCAAATAGGCTATTTTAAGATGCATTCAAATTCGCTTGTTGCTCGCGTCTGGTTATTATTTTTTCCAGGAAATTTTGTGCACGCGACTTCTCAAAGACTATTCGACCGATCTCGACTATTTTTTCACAGATGATTAGAAGTTAGGTAGTTATAGTGGCTAACATTTTTTTTTCAAATATTGCAAAAACGATTGAGATTTTAAAGCATAATTTGTTTATCGTGACGTTTTACAACTGTATAACACTTTGAAATGTCAATATGTTACGTATAAGGGATTATATGGGGTTCTTATCTTAAGCATTTGATGTTACATGACTTTTAAACGGAAAATATTTTAACGGAAAGTATTTTGTAAATCATTGAAGAGTATATAAAAAGCGCTCAGATTTCAATTATCATCATAATGCTATCTTCAAAACTGTAATAGCGACTCCCATAAGGAAGTTATTTGGCTGGTTCCTAAAACTGATTGTCTCATTTTTCTCAAGATGGAACAATTTCTTTTGACTCGAAGAACAAAAATATTTTTCAAATGCCAACACCTTTTTATGATATCAAGAAATAGAGACTAGCCCCTTAAAGTAGGGTTCTATCGGGGTCAAAGTCATTTTATGAATATCTCTAAAAACAATTAAAAATTTTAAAAATATTTTTGATCAAAATTGTCTTGATACACATGTATTGAAACTGTTTCAAAATGACAAAATAATTTTTTATGTTTATATATTAAAAATTTCATCTTAAAAAGGGTCGACCTCGTACATGGAGATCCTAAATGCGGACATATGTCGACAATTTATAACGGAATACCTGCTCGTTGCGCGCATCTAGTTATTTTTATTTATGTTGTCACGTTTTTGCAAAAACGCTTCAGATCTTACTCAAGACAAAATTTGTAGAAAAAAAATACTTTTTGTTTTTTTCGTCACTTCCGGTCCAGAGATATTAAAGATTGTTTTCGCTTATTCACAATTTTTCTCAAAAAGTATGAAACAAAGAAAATTTTTGATAATTGTAGATAGTTTTCATCCGCAATGCTATTTGTATATGTCGACGTCCGCTGTATCTTCCGGTCGTCACCGGAAGGAAACACACTTTTTTTTTTTTTGAAATAATTTTTTGTTTTATTGTTTTTTAATATTTTTCTGTTACTTTTCAATAGAGACGTTTTCATAAACGCAGAATATGTAATTTGTTTAAAATCGATCCACGCATTTTCGAGATGTTTTGCTCCAAAGTTCTGAAGCGAGAGGTCCCGTGGCGTAATTGTTAGAGTGGTGAATTTGTGACCAAGCGGTTCAATTCCCGAATGCCGAATGCTCTTTCTTCCTTCATTGTGCTTAGGTTTACAGTTTTATGTTTGAAATGATGGATTTTAGTAATTTTCATTTTTTTTCAAAAATCACAATATTAGCGACTTTTATTCCATTAAAAATATATGTCATTTGAAATCCTTAAAGAGGGTTATATGGAATTTGAAAAAAAAATGTTAAGAAATGATAGAAAAAAATAACTTTCCCGATACCCTTTTCAATAAAAAAAGGATTCAAACAAATATAATATTTCTGTTAAATCCTTGCTTACTTTTCGATCATTTGTATCAGCTGCAGACATATACATATTTGATTTTTACCAGATTCAACAATGCTTGCTATATTTATAACGATTAATTTGATTATTTCAAAGTAATCATTTTCAATTAAAAATACGTATACGGTTACCAAGATCAAGCATACGAAACTAAACGCTCTGAAAGGGGTCTTCACTCCCTTACCTCTCCAAGAAATAAAAACACTTTAAACGTTTTGGATTTATGTTTTTAAGCCAGAATATTAAGAAATAATGTAAAACATTGGTATAATTCTACAAAAGCTTCCGTGGAAGATTCACTCGTACTTTGATAGTTATTAAAAATTATAAGAAACCCCCCCCCAAAAAAAAAAACCCCAAAAAACCAAAACAACCCATTAAGCAGATTTGCATTATCGAGTAAATAACAGGTTATGGTAATTTTATATCAATTTTAAGTAACTGATGGTAAGTAGAATATATCACTGTTCCTTTCGATTAGACATATTAACGTTTGCAAATATGTTTCCTTTTATAAACCTACAAAAGAGCATATAAGTACATTTCTCTGCGAACGTTTTGGAAGGTCACGTGGCCATATTTTTGACGTCTCAATGATCATCGCCCGAGCTCATGGTATGACTGTTGCATTATTGCAAAAAACAAAATAAAACACCCCCACCACCCCCCCCCCCCCCCCCCCCCCCCAAAAAAAACCAAAAAAAACAAAACAAAAGAAAACCAAGAAACCCCCCCCCAAAAAAAAAAACAACAACCCAAAACATCGCTATGTTCAAAATTCTGAACGATTTGATTTTCTCAAAAGTGATAATAAGTAATAAACAACAATCTGAAAAATTTAATTGGTATATGAACTTCGTTGGTATTATTCAAATCTTCTGAGAATCCCTTCTGTCTTAACATATTTGTTCACGATACCAATCAAGTAATATCGCAGTTTTAACATCGCTGTTATTTTTAAGTATTAATTTAGAGACGAAGGATTATGTTCTCATTTATTGCTTATTAGGACTTAATTTAGTGCGGTTTTTTTATTATTTACTTTTTTATGTATTGTGATCTAAACTGTCACTTCTTTAAAACACGTAAACCATCACAAAAATAAAAAGCTAGTATTTGCGATGATTCATAATTTTCTATTTATCTAACGAGTATTGTCTCCTCTATTTCTTAGAAAACCTATTGTGATTCATGGTTTTATAGAAACTGACAGTGCTGAAATTTACACGATCCAGTTCTAACCAGTATATTGATCAGCTAAAGCCTTCATCAACCTAAGGAAAAGAAATATTCATAGTGATGTCAGATTCAGAAAATTCCTGAACCAAAGTTCTAAGTGTTCACCGAGTAAAATGTATTTACTATATAAAATAAGCACTTTTATTTGTCTTGCCGTCGGTGTGACTGATTTCAACTTAATATTAAAATAGTTTAGAACGATGCATTGACCTTGACCTCTGGTTGCAACCCGAGAACTTGACCTTTGCTAAATATCACAACCATTTCCGGTTTGCTTGAATTTCGCTTAGATCTTAAGTTGGCGATGGAAATGACGTTACACTTATGGAAGAGAAAAATCATATCAAAATAAGGTTTCCTTAAGATTGCTTAATATTTATTATTTAAAACAATGTCGAGGACAAAATAAACAGCAAATTTAAAGTGAGTACAAGTGAGTACAATCTGTCGTAAAAACAATGCAGATACCAATATTCCAACGGCTCTGGCTGTTTTCTTATTGATCATTTTTGCCATGTTAAGTGTTTTTTTAACTATCACCAAAGACTTATATCAATCACAAAAAACTTGCTAATCATATTAAGCACGCGCAGAAAAATACCAACTTAAAGTAACGTATAATTGACTTCAATCGTTGTTGTCTTACTTTATCTGTGTTATTGATGAAAAGACATATCAGATACGAAATGTTGAAAATTGCACATTATTTCGTAATTTTCAAATGATATTTTTTATCAGGGTGAACACTTAGAAGTTTTGTTGAGTGTGTAAGACGACTATGCTATTTGTTTTACATACTGATATACATGAACAATAATTTAGTTTCTCTTTCTAACTCTTTACGATCAATTCAATAATTTGATAAAAAAAAAGATGTAAATATATGTCACCTGGTTGACAGGTGTGTGACTGACAGTTAATATATCGGGTCTCAGTAGTTCATTGGTTATAGAGTTGGCATGGTACGCCAGCAGCTCTGGGTTCGGGTCCCGGTTAAAACTTGACCTTTCACCACCTGTTATATATAAACAGTAAAATGCTTTCTTTGATAATTAATGCGGTCTATGAAGGTAGCGATCATTGCAGAAAAAATCCCATAACCCGGTAAAGCAAGGTCATAAGGTTCTAGATATAAAATAAAACATGCGTATTTAAAATGACATATATCAATTCATTTCACACGGTCATATACTTATATTTCCGCCTGTATTTAATAGACACTTAAAATCATGCATTCACTTGTCACTAAATGCTTAATTAAAGTTGAACAAAGTGTTCGTCTCATATCATTACCAGAACACTTGAATCATCTGACTATGTGCTGGTTAAAAGGTAGGTCAACCAATGTGGTGGGTAAATGAATATGAATGATATTTTGTTAATAACGAGGCTCTTTAATTCATTATTAATGGCAATATATATTTATCTCTTTTTTAGATTTTTTAAGAAAAAAACATCTGACTGTACCTACAAAAATTGCGTACCTAAATGTAAAATATATCCAAACTTCATGATTACAATGTTTAAACGTCATTTCATGGTGCATTAGATTTATTTAACTGTTTAGTGCTAAATAGAGAAAGTTCATGTATAAGATAAGTTTGAATGCGACAAACATTAGAAACTGTTTGTGTTCATTATACCTTATCAAAAGAAAGATTTGTTTGTAATAGAAATAGTGTCAGTGAATTCAATCAATGAAAACTTAAGTGAGCGTCTCAAAGAAAGAAATGCAATATTCCAAAATCGTTCACAAGCATACATCTCAGATTTTTAAAAACTTGTTAAGAATTTAAAAATATTTGCATTTGCATAAAAAAAGGTAATTTATGTTTCATGCTTATTATCTTACCATTAACATTGAAGATATAAATTTTTATCTCGAAACCTGAACATGTTTCTATATCCGTTTGGATCTATATAAATTAAGAAAAAAAAGAGCATGTGCCTTACTCTTACATATAAGTTAATCATTTGTATAGAAGATAGTATTATATTGTTTATATTTATACACACACCTTTTTGTTACCTAGTTTATATTGGAGTCGGTTCAGGTGAAAAACCTGAATCTAAATAAAATGATGTATAAGAACAAATCACATGGTGTTATATTTTGCAATGAGTTTAATCATGATATTACATGTACTTGGATAAATGAATTTTAAATGACAACATGGTTTGTACTTTTCGTTCATCCACCAATGTCTGGGTGGCAATCTCTCATAGGATTCAACAGTACTTGATTATTAGATGAAACAACAATTGTTGATCGATCGTACATGTATTTGTAGTAAACAAATTACAAATTCATGTCTTACATCTTTTGTCAAATATACAAGAATAACCTGACAATTATGCCTTGCAACGTTGGGTTCTTTTTTCTTTACAAGTAAATTAAAAGAAACCCCCAAAACAAACATAAACCTAGTTATCATAATTGCTCGATCAATATTAAGGTATTATGCATGCTCGATTTATGTTGTTTAATATTACCATTTCATTGCGTTTCTACCAGCAATGGTTGCGAAAAGTTTCATGGATTATATGAATTTTTCAGACAGTTTTAAACTACCGTTGTTGTGTTATAACTTATACATAGTCAAACTTTTCATGGTCGT
Organism: Magallana hongkongensis; assembly: GCA_016163765.1. Taxonomy (NCBI): domain Eukaryota; kingdom Metazoa; phylum Mollusca; class Bivalvia; order Ostreida; family Ostreidae; genus Magallana; species Magallana hongkongensis. The sequence continues at coordinate 66,992,657 of WFKH01011926.1, forward strand.
ATCAATATATATATATATATATATATATATATATATATATATATATATATA